>CM060908.1:511534475-512784475 GCA_030737815.1 Allium fistulosum | reverse complement strand
ATTATACTTACCTTAAAAATGAAAACGTTCAATTCTTTTATTTCCTTTAAAGCACCATTTCTGTTTAACACAAAACGCGCGTTTCTTTTATTAAATCTATTAATTGCAATCACCGTTTTCTTTCCTTTTAATTGAAACATTTAAATTACATTAATTGCAATTACTTACAAAGTTAAATTTTAAAATAGACAACTAAAATAGATGAAAAAATAGAACAATTGTTTATTTAAACACGTATATAAATTTGTTGTTTGTACACAAGAGTAATAAATAACTTACTGAAATAGATTATTTTCCTATTCTTGTAATCAATCTGTAAGCTAAAACAAAGTTCAAATAAACATATATTTCTTCCTTTAAAATCAATCATTCTATTCTTTATTTTTAATGAAATTAAACCTACAGTCACAAATGAAACATTCATTTTATTTGATGTGAATGTTATTTTCATTAAATCAAACTTTCCATATATTTTCACAAAACATAAGTTGCTTTTAATTACACCTATTAATTTATTATTAGTATTCTCTATCTTATAGTAATTTAAACATATTTACACTATTGGATACAAACAGTAATTACATATTTCTCACTAAATAATAGTTTCTCATCTCTACAATCAATCTTTCAGCTAACAAACATTTCAAATAAATAAACATATGTTTACTCTTTTACAAAACTTATTCAATTTTTATTCTTTTATTTTGATTTACACTTCTACTATTAAAGCAATCATTACATTATGAATACAATTAACATTTCTATTTCTTTTTATTACATTCACACTACAGTTATGGTCTTATTTCACATTAATGTAACATTTTGTTGACATTTATTTGAAATTAATCAGTTAAATTGGTAACAACACCAACTGTTACCATTATACATTTTATAATATTTGTAAGTTAATTCTTTACAAACAATTATTACAACAACTCTCATTACACTACACTTATTCCATTTCCATCCATTACACATTGTTCTATTAATAAATCAACCTTTAAATTATTAATTACCTTTTATATCCTACTATAAATCAATGCACACATTTATTAAAATTTATACTCCCAATGTATTTATTCATCTTGATTTCATTCTTTTTGTTAAATCCATTATTACTCTATGAAAACAATTTACATTATTACCAAATATTACCTAAATTTACATTAACGTAATACTTAATTACATTTATTGTTATTGGTTTCATATTTTAATATAATAGGCTAATTAAATAGGTAACGTATATTAATTATTACCATTAACTTTAAATCACACTAATAAATTCATTATTCACAACCAAGTGTTATAACAACCTATACAATTCAAACTCCATTCAATTTCTATTCATTGCACTTTACGTAATTAATTAATACATCCTTCACATTATCAGTTTCTTCTTAATTCAATTATCAAATAAATGCATATATTAATAAAAATTATTTACAACCTATGCCACTGATACCTCTTTAACCCTTTCAGTTGCTTGGATTTCCATTCAAGTTGTTGATAGTCAACTTATATTAACATTATTACCTTTTATTCTAATTATTATTTCATTCATAAACCATTAACAACACATTATTACATTAGTAAATTTACTATTTACATTTGTTTTCTTACACTTCATTTATAACCATGTATAACATTTACATTATTTCATTTATTGGAATGACATTCAATTAATTAACAATTAACTTACATTCATTTACAATTAATCAATATATTATTTCCTTGGTTAATCCAATACTTATTCTTATTTACTTATTTCTATTTTATAACCAAGTGCAACAATTGACACTATTTCATTATTGGGATTTCACTTCAATTTTACATAATTAATTTTAATTACCAATGCTACATTCATTTCTAACTTTCACTTCATTATAAATTATAAAGTTTTATTTCTTTCTAAATTTAATTACAAAAATCTTATAAATTTAACCAATTTAATTATCGAATTTTTACGGGTCGTTACACTCTCCCCCACTCAAAACTTTTCGTCCCCGAAAAGGAAGAAGAAGGGAAAGGAGAATTAAGAAATCGATATATCTTATTCAAAAATATTAACTTTATAAACAATGAAATTTACAAAATTAATTTATTTAAATAAAATATACAAATTTATAACCATTAAATCATTTTATACTCAAATTAATAAAGTTTGGAAAACATTTTCAAAAAATTTCTAAGTCCACAATTTACAGAAAATTTTGGTAGAGTCTCCTTTGTACGGAGAGGCTCAGA
This sequence comes from Allium fistulosum, assembly GCA_030737815.1. Taxonomy (NCBI): domain Eukaryota; kingdom Viridiplantae; phylum Streptophyta; class Magnoliopsida; order Asparagales; family Amaryllidaceae; genus Allium; species Allium fistulosum. Next base: position 512,782,231 of record CM060908.1, on the reverse strand, counting down.
AGAAAATATAATATCAAATATAACAATATATAACATATATTTTCCAAAATAATATATCCCAACACGGGAAAAATAATATAATAACGCTATAAAACCGTAATCCGAGAACGTACTTTGTAACGACCCAGAATTTTAAACAAATTAAATTGAAAATATTTAATTAATTTTAAATATTTGAACGATGATTTAATTTGAATTCCGAATATAACTTTGAATTTGGCGATTAAATTATAAAATTTAATCGATTGAATGCTGAATAAAAATTTGAATCTTCAATTTAAAGTTGAAGAAAAATATTTCGAAAGCTTTTAAAATTAGTATTGATGATATTGAAGATCATAGAAGTTTCAGAATTGAATTTGAAAGTACTTTGTCCAGTTTTGAAATTTATATCGTTTCACCGATATTTAAAAAAATAGCGTTCCGGGGCACAGTCTCGGAATTCGACGAAACCAGTTCCATTGGGTCCGTAATGTTGAATTATTACCAGGTTTCAAATTTCGTAGCATTCGGATTCATTGTGTGATCGTACGAGATTAAAACGCCTGGACAAGAATTAATCGATTTAATTTAAATATAAAATTTATACACAAATCAACAGACACCCTAGTATCTGATTGCGTCGACCTATTCCCTGAAACATGCGTACTCTTGTCTCCTCCCATTTCTATTACAAATCACGCAACTTCATTTCAAAGCAGATAAAATTTTAAAACAAGAAAAAAATGGCGTTCTTGAATCTTCGTTCTAAATCAAGGCATGCCGACACTATTCTATCTCTTCTTCATTTCAAAATCTTCTTCCCTTCATTTTATAATACCCGCTCCCCTCTTTTCCTTCTCCAGTTCAAACGAGAAAATGGTCGAAGTCCCTACGTTCGAAAAGAAAAAAAAATCAAAACGTCATCGTAGTTCGATTCAAGATAAGGGGAAGCGTGCGTTTGCGCTCGTGACTGGGGCAGCGACATCACGATGGAGTTGAAGGGATTTGGGTGCCGCGCGATTCGAGGAGGAGGAGCGGCGACTTCAAGTTGAGGTCGCGATCGTTGTAGAGCGTCGCACGAGTAGATGTAGGCGAGGGCGACGATGTCGCGATTCCAGTATTCGATTTAGGGTTTCGCGAGTGGGTTTCGTTGCGAGACTTGGGGGCGAGCTTGGTTGGGGGCATTGTCAACTTCGGCAACGAGGAAGGTCGGAGACTCGAGCTCGACCTGGGCAGTCGTAGACGAGGCGTTCGAATCAATCAGGGGTTGAGGCGATCTCGCGATGGCAAGTCGAGATGTCACGATGTTCGTTGGGCTATTGCAACGTCAGATTGATGAGAGTTGGGTTCGGCGATTTACAGTGAGGTATAAATCAAGAAATCGAGTCAAGATGGAAATTGGATGGCAAATTAAAAACTAAGGTGAGATCTTCTCACTCAAAATTTAAAGTGGAATTATTGCAGTTATTGATTGATTTGTTTTGATTGCTATTGAATGTGCTATTAGATATAATAGGATATATCTATATATATAGCAATATATACATATTGGCATATGTATATATTGGATTGATGATTTTCCCGCCTCGTATAGCGGATGAGACCCTATTGCGTCGTTAGTAAGCGGATTATTTTATAAAACCCATATACCGCGATAATTCCGTACTGGAGCGGAATTGGTATTGTGCTAACATCTTTGGATGCAGGGAAACAGGTTGGAGGGATCCAACTGGACCCCTCACATTGATTGAATTTATTTCTATTGTGATATGAATTTGTGAATGATTATAGTGATGCTATTAATCATATTGATATCTGGAAATTGTTTGAAAGCTAAAATTTAGCTGAATGGATGTTTTGACATCATTGGATTCCAAAGATAAACGAAATTGAATTTTTGAAATTCAAGTAGAAAATTTCTAAGTGAATCAATTTTAGAAATTGAATAAATTTTGAAGAAAGGAATTTTTAAGGTATAAAAAGTTAATTTTTATAATCTTATCGAATTAATTCCAGAATCAAGTGAAAATGTTAATTAAATGGATTTCGTAAAATAGTGATTATAATTTGAAGAATTTAATTTAAGAATTTGGATTTTTAAATAGATTGAAAGAAACGATTGAAATGTATTTCCTTAAAAAGGAATTTATTAAAAGAAGATAAGTTGGAAATCCAACTAGAAATTTAATTGGTAAATTGAAATAAATTGGGAAATCAATGTAAGATGATTTCAATTTGAAGAATCCATTTTAAAAACAGAATATTGAATAATTTGAGGAAAAAAATGAGGAATTTACTTAGTAGTGATAAATAAATTTTTAAATCAATATCGACATTGATTTGGGATTGAAGTTTTTATAAATAGAATTGGAATTTATAAAAGTTGTTTATAAATCCGAAATCACTTATTTTGATAAGTAAAAATATAGAAGTTGATAAAAAGAAGATTTATAAGTCGAAGTTGTTATTAAAATAGAAATAGAATTTATAACCGTGTTTATAAATTCGAAATCGATTGAATTTGATAAGTGAATTATAGAAGGTTATTAAAGAAGATATATTCGCGATTTTGGATAGCGAATTTTTATTGAAATAAAAATGTGTAGAAATGATTGAAATTGGGTTAAGTGAATTATATTCACGATTTTGGACAGTGAATATATTGTTAAGTAAAATAGATATGGTTTTGGGAAAAATGATATTAAAAATGAAGTTAAACATTTTAACGATGTTTTAAAATGATTAAATATCAAAATCATAGATTTCAACATTCATTGTTGAAATAGGCGTTTTTGAGAAATAAGGAAAAGATGGACTATAACACTGTTGTTATAGTAAATGATTTTCGAAAGAAATTGTTTTATATAGTATTGGGATTTATATATACCTATCTTAATTCCGAATCCCTATACTATTGATTTCGAGTCGTCGTAACGATGTTTTACGCAACATTCGTTTTGACTCAAATAGATGTTAAAAGAATGTTTTCCTTAAAGAATGAATATATACTTAATTTGATTTAAGTATATCGAGTATTTTCAAACGTTGAAAATAAATAGATTTGTGAATTACTTATTTTTAAATAAGTATGGAAATGCTTTTCCAATATGAAATGAACTGTTTTGAGATTTTATCTTCAAAGATAAAATGAAAAGTGAATATTTGAAATTTGTTTTCAAACGGTTAAGTGTGGAAATAATATATCTAGTAAAGATATTTTGGAAGATAAAAAAAATTTGGAAAATTATTTGGAATCTGATGATGTTACGCATCTTTATTGATAGTTAAATAACCGACTATCAATAATTACCTTGAATATGGTATTTGTTGTGAATTGGATGAATTTGAATGCCACACTTATTTTTGAATTAACGCTCACTATTCGGGTTAGCCGGGAAAGGACCATGGGGTCGTATAACCCATTCCGAATATGTGATACGTCGTTATGAATTGCATTCGAAGACCGGTGTTGAAGACCGAATATTTTTGAAAACGGAAGGATTACCGTCGAGTTACTCTACATCGGCTGATCTCCGATTTAGAGGTTTTATCACCCTTAGTGACGGGAAGTCCTGACGTGATTGAAAATTATCCGGATATGCAAGGGCTTCGTGAGAAGTGCCTTCGGTTCTGTTCGATCCCGGAACAGACTTGTATGGATTGTGTGTCTGACGTTACAATTTGAGATATAAAGCTGATTTCTTTCAAATATAGATCTGTTGGTGGTGGAGAATTTATTCTCTTAGCTTAACACCCTTCTCTGAGACGTACGAGCTCATAGGTTATGTAGTTGAAATTTATCAGCGATATATCCCAGTTTGGTAACGTGGCATACTGAGTGTTGCTGTGAAATGATCAGTGTTTGATCATTTGTGATATGATCATTTGTTTGATCTTATATCTTTGTGATCATAGGTTGATCATTTTTGTTTGACCCGAAGCAGGGCTTTGTAGAAAGCGTAGCTTTGTGGACGAGACTTCGTCGAGCCTCACACCCCGGAAATGGTCGAAACAGGAAGGATGCAGCAAGGTTCTAGGGAGTAGCGCCCCTTAGTGTATGTCATTCCTTCTGGATAGAGGTGGTATCATGGTATGGAGCCCAGATACTTAACCTATGTGGTTGCTACATTATTATCTATGTGGTTTGTTGGAAATCGGGGATCCTCGGGAAGATCGGTTACGATCGGGGGATGGCATACGCGTGTCAGTAGTTACCTATTTTTGCAGAGGTAACCCGGCCTTGTGTTGGCAGAGATCCGGTTAGGTTCTCGGGTCGTCTATTCCAGGGACGTACCCATCGTGGGAAAGGAAGTTCCTTAGCCTGACCATTTGTTGGAAATCCAAACTCCAATACGTGACTTGTACGGTATTAGTTGTAGAACCTGCCATTTACGTACGGTGGTCACCACTGTTTAGATGGTAGCTATAGTAGGCATACGATACTGGTCGTATGTTGGCTAAGATTAATATTATACTTTCGAAAATGTTTTCTACACTATGCACTAATAATAATATCAAAAAGAATTTGATTTTTGCGTAGTAAGCATCTTTGACTATCATAAGAAGAAATCTCCTCCAATTCTGCGTTTGCATTGTGTGTGTGGTGGGAGGTCTTATGGTAGTTTCATTTTCCAAAAGCATTGCGAATTGACTCTAAAAATATTCCCTTGTTGTTTTTAAAGATATAACTGTTTTACGATCTCACACCAGTCACCATGACTGACTCGGAGTTTATTGTTCCCTTCTAAACTCTAGGTGCCCACCAATTTCCACACGGGCAGCCTAGAGTTATGTTATCAGGATATTCTGGATATTCTGGAGCTTTGGAAGCAAGCTGGATGGCGAGACGTAGTATTTGTATCTGATAGTATTTATTCCGTTGTGTATTCTGTATGAGGACAAGTTATATAACTGTCCATTGTTGTATATTGACTCTGATGATTGATGTATGTATAAACTGATATAGTTCTTTGTTTTAAAAGACTAGTAATTATCTATTGTATATTATTCCGCTACGATATGTGAGATTCTGATGTTGTTCTGTTGTTCTTCTTCTCTGCTTTCTTTCTTCTTCTTCTCTTTTTCTTCTACTTCTTCTTTCTAAAACCCTCACTATTGGAGTTTCCGGCGTTCGATTTCTCGGCAGTCGATAAAGTGAGTATCGATGTCGAATTTTCGAAAGTCGAAAATTTCGGTACGTGACATACTTATTTGTTGGGCAAACAACGCTTAATTATGAAACCAAAAGCAGTAGCAATTGCTTCCATAACCTGTATTTCACTTATACAATCCGAAAAGAGTTAATATTTATATAAAATGAAATATTTAAAGTTGTTTCAACCTCTAACCAACAAATCAATACAACAACAATCACTTGCAACCAACAACATACACATCAAATACACATCAACCATTCAAGCAAATAAAACAGTTGGTTTGTTTGGGGTAAGACACTTTAAATCACATAGAATGACAAATAACTATGAAGTATTCCATTTACTCAACAGCCTTAGATAACTCAATAGATTATTCATACATCTAAGCAATTAAAAGTATCCTTTACCTAAACAACTCATAAACCAAAACAAACAACAATTTCAAACAATAAATTAAGTTCATTCTTATTAATTCCATTTCATTTTATTTCATTTATTACTTACAAATGTTCAATTTCATTTATTATTGTCATATCAGTTCCTATTAATTTCTTGCATTATATTTATTCATTCATTTATTATTACATAATTCCATTTATTAACATTCATTTATTTATAGTCTTCATGTTTGATTAAATTTCTTCGCATATCAATTAACTTAAGTTTTTTTTTTCATTTTCCTATAATACTTACATTTCTATTTAATTAATAACATTTTCAATTATACTTAAGTTCATAACAACTCTAACAAATAAATCCTTATCTATTAAAGAATGCATTGAATACTCTCATTACTTTTAGGTTTACTTGTATAATTTTACATTACACTTCTTTATTAACATCTCAACTTTTATAATTGGTAAGTTATATTTATGCCTTTAAGAATGAAATTGAAAGTTACACAAGTTTATTTTATCTCTTTTAAATTAACTTAATGTTCAACATAATATCCCTTGGTTGACAGGTTACAAATTCCAAATTTCTTTTAATTCCATTTAAAACTCAGCATTAAATCTCTTATTTTATTAAAGGTTCCAATTATTAATTAGTTATGTTCCTTTTCACTAAAAATAATTGAAACTATTAATTAATGGAAACTCAAGAATTAAATACCGGGTTCTGTTTCAAATCATTTAAAAATAATAGATAAATGTATATACTTGCAACATATATATATATATATATATAATTATATTAAAACAATTTAAAATTTATATTTGTTTATCAAAATAAATCTGTAGTAAAACTACTACAGTGGTCTTCCCGCTTCGAAACTCGAAAATGAACGTCGATGATGCGTGCACTCATCACCGAAATTATTCTCCATCGATAGAGAGGGGAGTACAAAATTTATTTCTTTGCAGAATTTCTTTTAAACATTTCTTTCAAATTCTATTGAAATATTTATATCAGAAAATACTTCTAACAATATTATTATTATATTCTAAAATCAATTGAAAGAAATCTTAAAGAACCTCGGAACTTAAGTTCTAAATTTCCAATTTTCATTTATTTTATTTTCACTTAGTTCCAACTATTATTAATAAATTTCATTACCTAACAACCAATCTATTGCAACCAAATATATATCTTTTTAAAATATTTTTATATATAGAAAATATAATAGGCAAAGTTATTTCATTCGCCTATATTAAAAACAAATATTATGTCGGTCTGTCCTATTAAGTGTTTAGAAATTCCTATTGATATCATAGCGTCCCATGCACCAACCAGAATTTATAAATACAAAACGGAACAGATTAACACAATATTAAAACCTTTTTATAACACTAACAAATACGCTCTCCCATATATATACACTCAGCGACTCCCATAGGGTATTACTACCCTATTAATAAAGAGTCAGACCCCACAAAGCCAAGGTTTATCGCTAAACTAAAGCTCTGATACCAGATGTAACATCCCACCTTTTTGTATGCTTTTAAGCAAACACACGTGCCAACTTAAACCATACAGAAGGGTGGATTGTTATGGGGTAAATAAGAAAAAGTGGAGAAATAAAAGAACAAAATAGAATCTTGCAGCGGAACGATAAAATATAATAATCAAATAACAGTTCATGAAGCTGTTTTACAAAACATTTGATTATACTTATACAATACATATCAGAGTTACACATACCAGAGAATGATAATAAATGCAGCGGAATACAATGGTGTAGTGTAATATAATAAATAGTAGTAATAAAATCTTCGTCTTCGTCCTCTAGAAATAGGGCCTTCAAATCCTGAAATGCTCAAGCTGATCCGAGCGAATTGAAAAGACAAAACACTCGAGTCATAACTAAAAGATCTTATGTAAGTTAAATCAATGAAATAAATATGAGTGTAAACGGCGTCAGAGATGTTTACGGGGTTTGACATCTCCTATCCAGTGTCTAACGTGAGTGCAGTAACTTAAGAAATGTTCGGGATTCACACCTCTTAAGGATCCGTTAAACTATCTACTATGTAGTAATATTCGCTATTATAATAATGTCTAATCAATAAAGTATAATCATATAGAAAATAGCGTTAAGGGGATGGAGAACCTTAACGCGGTCGGATCTTAAAATCATAATCGTAGTAAAGCTCGATATGGTAGGTGACACGGCACAACTAGGCAATGCCAGGGTAGATATACCAATTACGCACACGGACTGATGGAGCGGATAGCAGCCACTACCGTCCACCTCGAACAACACTCCCAAATCGAAGGGTGGCCACCAAAAATCACAAAGTAATAGAATAGAATCGAAGAAGTGCGTCCGATAAGAGGTGCTACCTCACTGGTCCGAGATCGCTCCTGTTTTAGCCACCTTATGCCAGCTCACGGGAGTTGGGTCCACGTATATACCTTAGGATCGTCGCCACCATCCTACTTCATTCTGGAAACTCCACCACGTACACAGTTGTCAAAGTGGTTTTCGGTATCGACAGAGAGTATGTCCATATCTGATCCCGGTCTCTTTAACAACCAATCGTTATTATAACACCGTGGTTATTCACTGGTGTAAGGATTTCATATCTCTAAAGGAAACCTGTTAAGGTTCGGAGTCCATTATTGAAGTATAAGTTGAATCGCGCTCGTGTGGGCGGATTTTTGAGAGTTTGGATCTGTTGGTTGAACAGAAGCGAGTGATGGTATTTTGGGTAACTCAGGAAAGTAGTAACTGTGTGATGAGACGCAGTGACTATGGATATCTCAGAAGATGTTTTCTTTTGGAGCAAGTTTGAGGATGTGTGTCCGCTTCAGTGTTGTGACTGAGTTCAGCATGATGTTTGTGTTTGGTTTGAAGTCCGAGTTTCTCTAGAAGCTTTGGATAAGGAGTCTTAGGCATCTGTATCAGCAGTGTAGCTCAAGTGTTCTGTGTTCCTGTTGGAAGATCTTTTGGCTTAGAAGTTTCTTAGAATTGGAGTTCAGAAGCTGCAGAGTAGATTCATTTTTTTCAAATGGATTGGTCAAGCACTAGACTGTTTTGATGGATTAAGAAAGAACAGTAATTTTTGGATATTGGACTGGATAGAATCGCAAAAGTGACTTGCGATAGTTTGAGTATTCACTTGGGAAATCTTTTGCTTGGGTTTGAGGCATCTCTAGAAGATGTAGGAGTTATAGAGTTGTCAGAAATTTTCTGGAGTGTTGATCTAGTTTGTGTTCGAGTTCATAGACGACATCTAGATCAGAGTTGAGCAGCGAAAGCTTGGTAGTAGTTGTTCTAGAGTGGAAGCAACCGGAAATTGCAGTGTTTGGATTAAAGGGTTCCTACAGGAAGTTTTTCAAGATCTGAGGCCAGATTGGCAGGTGCATCTGTTTTGTCTCTTCTGGATAGGAGAAGTATTTGGAATCTACCGATGATTTAGGAGTAGAGTTTTAGTTCTGGATTTCTGTAAATCTTGAGAGGATCCGTTATTGGATTGTTTTTGGTCCTGTTTGTTTTGAGAAGCGTCAGCGAAGATTGAGCTGATCAGGAAAGGTGAAGGCAGCCCAGAATCGTCAGAAGAGTTCTGTGGATTAGAGACGGAGGAATTTGGAATTTGAAGTTGGAGACTTCATTGTTATTTCTCCAGTAAAAGGGAGCAAATAAGATTGGGTAAGACTAGGAAGATAGCTTCGAGTATATTAGATCTTTCTGAGTTTTTGTGAGGATATGTGTTTTGGCTTCGGTATTGAATTACCAGTTTGGATTTAGTAGAGCGAGTAACCCAGTATCTGTATCGGGGAAACTCGGGATAATATTAGGTAGTTTATCCGAAACTATGTTCGGATAGCTAGAATTGTTGTTTGTATGAATTGTTTGTTTGGATAAAATTGTTTGTTTGGATGAATGGTTGTTTGATTGATAGTGTACGGTTGATATGTATGCTTGGATTTTTGAAAATAAAATAAAACTTTTGGATTATCTTTTGTTTTAAATTTCGAGGACGAAATTCTTTTAAGGGGGAAGGAATGTGATATCCCGGAATTTCGAGAAGTTTAAAATGTGATAATCGCTTAATTTAAATTATTTTAATTGATAATATTGTTATTTCAAATATAAATAACCAAATAATAATAATGTGATGTATTAATTATGATATAGATTGAATTATAATAAGGATAATTATTTAATTATGTTATTTTATAAATTTGATTTTAAAATAGATTTATCATTTCCAATATTTAATAGTATTGTTTAAATATATATATATATATATATTGTCTTGAGTAGTTTTATATCAATTTCAAAGTTAATAATATGTTTATTTAAAAATATAAATGTTGAGTTGACTTTTAAATTGGATTTTTAAAAGTAAAATTTGAATTTTTAATCTGGATTTAAATTTGAATCTTTAAAAGATAATTATTTTATTTTATTTGGGTATAAAATATATGAACAAGGCTTTTATTTAAAATAAGATTTGTTTACAATATTTTCTTTAAAAGGAATTTTATTCATATAAATTTAGAAAATATTTATTTAATAGTGAATTGAATACAAGAGATATTTTTACACTTAAAAATGAATGAAATACATGTATATGATTTTATTAGGATATAAATGAGTTTTATTTTATTTTCTTTTAAAGGTTTCATTTATTTATAATATAGAAAAGCATTTATAACTAATAAATGTATTTATCTATTTAGGAAATACATATAAAAGCTTTTAAAATCTTTTTAAAAATAATATGAAATTATATAATGACAAGTGTTAATAAATTAAGTCATGTTAGTAATATGTGTAAGTTAATTAAACAATGTTTGTGACAAGTGTCAATTTTATTTTCATTTTTTCTTTGATTTTTAAATAAACCATAAATTAAGTTATATAAGCATACCTCTCCAATTTCTTTTTCTTTTCTTATCTTTTCATTTGCAAAAACAAAGACAAAACCAAAATCAGAAAATATACCAAACCGAAATCACCTTCAAATCAAAACTGAAATTCATCTCAAACCTGAATTCATCTTCCAAAGTTAAATTCTCAAATAATCAACCTGAAAATCATTTCCAATTCAAAAGAAAACCCTGTCACATTCTTCAAATTTCAGATCAGATGCAAATCTATAACTTTCTCAAATACAAGATTAAAAGCTTGTAAATTCTTCTTATTTTTAGCCTGCAAACACTCCTCAAAAACAATCTATAATCTTCAAAAGTTCAAATGCCTGAAAACCACCAAAGATTTGAAACCATTTGTTCTTGCAAACCTGTAACCATTTTCCTGTTTCAAAATTCAAGTCTGCAGTCATTTCCAAGGATGCATGCAATATAACCTGAGGCAACAACAAGTTTTCAAGAGCTTTTCAGTTTCAAAAGCAAGTGTTTTCAGTTTTCAAAACAAGCAGATGAATTCAAAGCAAATTCAGTTTTTCAAAGCTTATAGTCTATCACTTCTCTGTTCATCTCTAAAAAGGTGAGTAAACCTTTAAATTAAAACTTAAAGTATCTAATATTATTGCATGTGAATTAATGTGTGGTAATTGCTGTGCATGTCTAGAATTATGTATGCTCTGGTATGTTTAAGAAATGTATATCTGTTAATTTTAAAACATCTAAGTTCTAGTTCAATACTCTGCTTTTAACTGTGAACAAGAAGCCCCTTTAAATTGGATACAGATGATATATGTTGGAAATAATTTGAATGTATGTTTGAAATAAATAGGCATGTTTGTTTTTAGACCTGAATACATGTATATATAAATTATTAGAACCATGTGTGTGTATGTTGGTTGCTTGAATATACCTCTGTTCATTATTCACAGTTTGAAGTTTTGATGGAAAATCAAAATCATTTCATCAATTCTCTGTTAGGCTTTAGGATTCAAATAGGATTTGTTTGTTAAATCCTAATCTAAGTTCTGGAATTAAAATTAAGTAAAGAAAATTTACACATCACTTGGAAAAGAAAGTGACAGTAGGAATTTTAATAAATGTTAAAATTCAAACTATAAAATATTGTGATTTTCTTTTATAATCTAAATACTTATCTTAGAAAATGATTTGTAAGAGTTAAATCAAAAATTTTAAGATAGTATTGAACGAGATATCCAGGATTGATTAGAAAATGGGTTTTTGGTCTTATCTGGCAATCTTGTAGTTTGGAATGAACGGGATGGTTACTGGAGATGGTGACGAAGTAGTGGAGCTTGGGAAAAATACTCATTGGATTTTATGGTAGTCATGGCGATGGCGAAAGGCTGGGGTAGGGTTTAAAACACAGTTTTAGTTAGGATTATGAATTCAAGGGTCTGTGACGTTCTAGTGTATCGAGTGGATCGAAATTTAGTTATGTGTGACGTAGAAGACTGGCGAAGCTTGGGAAGAGGTCGCTCAAACTATGGTGGTCGGAATCGTCTTGACGAGGCAGATCTTGGTTTTCAAATTTGGCTCCAGGAAGCTGTGATGGGTTCGATTTTACTGATGTGGTCAATCGAGGATGAAGAATGATCGGATGGATAGAGCACGACGAAGTCGACTTATTGGGGATGGTCAGAGATGCCAGAACTCCGGCGATCGGCGGTACATATGCACCTGGTGTCAGTGTGTCAGTTGATTTGGGTTTGGGTTTCGTGGGTGTTTTCCTCGAAGTTGGTCTCGGGGAAGGAGGCTTTGGACTCGAGTAATTATATAGGGAGGTACGCGAGTGTTTTAGGTGAAAACTGTCCTAGTTTTAACAGTTTTAAAATTTACTCGAGAGGAACTTGGGGGAAAAAAGACTTGGGCTCGGGTTTGACTTCGAGTCGTTTGCAAGTGGAGTGAAACCAGGTTTTGACAGTTTAAAATTCTTAAAACCAATCTATTTTAAGTTTGATCAAACTCTGTTTAAAAGTGAAGATGTATTTGTTTATTTCAAGTATATATGAGTCAAAAACCAAAGTAAAAGTTTTAACCAGTTTTTTGAAATTTAAATAAGTTTAAAAAAACTTTAAACAATTAAGTTAAACCAATTATCTTGAAATTTCATTTCTTTGTAATGGATAAAATTAATTTGTATGATTTGTCTAACTTAATTGTATAAATTGAAACCTTAAGTTATTTTCAAACTTAATTTGAAAATAAGGTTAATTAATAAGGAAAGGTTTTATTTTAAACTTATTAAAAGTTTGATAATAAAGGAAATAAATAATGAGTGATTTATTAAATTAGTTAATGGTTGAGGATGAGTAAATTAACAATTAGTTTTCAAGTGATTTAGTAACTTGTAATTAAGGATTGTTAATAAATAATTAAGGGTAAGTAATTAATTATTTATTTTAAAACTTAATTAATGACATTTAATTAAGTAAGTTAATTACTAAGATCAAATATTTTTAATGATGATGTTTATCTTAAGATTAATTAAGATTTTTAAATGAGTTGAAATTAATTAATTTAATTAAGGAATTAAGATTAATTAATTTATTTAATAAGGATTGATTAAATGATTAAGAGTTAATTAAAATAGTAATTAAGAAGTACTTAATAAAGTTTTATTAAGTAATAATTAAGTTTTCTTAATTAATAATTAAGAAATTATTTATCTATAATTAAAGTTAAATAAGAATTTATTTAACTGTTATTAAGGGTTAATTAATTATCATTTAAAGATTGATTAATAGGTAATTATGGATTAATTAATTTGTAATTAAGGTTAATTAATAAACAATGTTTTATTAATTGATGATTAAGAAGTAATTAATTAGTTAATTAAGTTTAATTAATTAATTATAAAAGTAATTAAGGATTGATTACTTTGTATTAAAAGATATTGATTAATAATTAAGGTTTATTAATTAATAATTAAAGAATAATTAATCAAGGATTAATTAATTTGTTTAAAGGGTAATTAAGGATGAGTTACTCAGTTATGATTTAAGAAATGAATGTGATTTATTTAAGTTAATTAATTTGTTAATTAATTAAGGATAGTCACTTGGTAATTGATTAAGTGTAGTTACTTAATAAGATTGGTTAAGTATAATTACTTAGTGTAAGTAATTAATAAATGAATTACTATATGTAATTGGTGAATTTAATCAAAAAGGATTTATAAAAGAAATTAAAGTAATTAAGAATAGTTAATTACTGTTAATGATTATTTAAGGTTGATTAATGGAAGTAATTAATTAATGCATGATTAATTAATGTAATTAATTAAGGAATAATGTAATTAATTATAGTTAATTAATTAATTAATGTAATTAATTAAGGATCATTAATTATTGTAGTTAATGAGAGTAATTAAAGGTTAATTACTATAAATGATTAAGGATAATTAATTTGTTAAATTAATTAAAGGATAATTACTTTATGTAATTAATGGATAATTTAATCAAGAGTGATTAATGGTTAATTAATTAAATGGTTGTAATTAATTAATGGTTAAGTAAGAAGGATTTATAAAATGAAGTAATTAATTTAATTCAATTTAAATTAAGATGATATAAATCATTACTGATGAATGGGTGTCAGTATTGGATACTTGACTTTGATTGATATCTCTGATGAGATATATGTTGTGTGATATGGATGTTAGTTGAATTGTATGGATTATCTGATAATGTTGATTATCTGTTATCTTCCTTTGTGAATAAAGATAATGAATTAAATTGTTTTAACCTTTAAAACAACTTGGCCTTAAAAGATACGCTTTGGATTTCGATGAGACCGGGATCGGGTTTCCGTATACCGGATTTCCAGGTCTGGAGACCCGAATACCACATCGATCCAAATTACGATAGGTCGTGAATCTCAAGTGAAGATGAAGATTCAGAGTGCAAGGGTTATTGTCGTTAACTCTGAGGGTGATTCCAAAACGAGTGTAACGAGATAATGCCTTCAGTTTCGTTCGAACCCGGAACGAACTTGTATGGATTGAATGCTTTCAGCACATCGTCAGGTGGACGATGAGCATTCTAAGTGAAGTGTTCTGATTAAAGGTAATCGTGACCTCAAGCCTCATCAACCGGGAATGGCTAAAACAGGGGAGGTGCAGCAAGACTTCGTGGGTAGCGCCCATTGAGAGTAAGGTCATCCCTGTCTAGATGTCCCTTTCTATTTTCGACTTAGTGGTGCGGTTGATGTACACAACCGTGGGGTGATTTTATTCGGAATTATCCAGTAAGGGATGGTTCCGGCTTTGTGTTGCAGGGGAGCGGGCGTACTCCTCGGTACGGTGATCTAGGCCACGTACTGTGACGGGCGGTACCCCAGTAGCCCTGTCATTGTATGGAAATCCAACTTCCAATAAGTGATAACGGTCTTGATTGTATACCTATGTATGCTGGAATTTAATAATGTAACAATTTCGGCTATTTCATATTTATTTGAAAACCCTAGACCTATTATAATACAATCGAATTTCCTATCAAATGTTTTGGTTAGCGTAAGGTAAAAACTTACCCATGTTTATGTGTGGGAAGTCTTACGTGATACCTTTGTTTTCAAAAGGTTTTGAAGTTAAGCAATTTAAACCGTTTACTCACACCAGACCCATGTCTGACCCAAGTGTTTATTTCTGTTTTATATAAACTCTTGGGTACTCAAATTTTTACGAGTAGCCAAGGGAGTCAGGTTTGCTTTGACGAATATTCTGGAGGAGCAATAGAGCAGGAGGCTTCGGCGTTCGTAGATATAGTATTCCGCTGTGTTGATCTTTGAGTCATTATTATCTGTGTTGTATCTTGTATTGTAAAAACTAGACAGGTGTTTATAACTGTCTAGTATGTGTTGTATATATTGGGTAACTCTGATAGTTGTTGTATATGAAACTATGTAATAGTTTATGTTATTAATATAATTTATTCATTCCGCTGTTTAGATTCTGATGTTGTTCCTTTCTTTCTTCTCTTCTTTTCTCTTTCTATCCCTTTCTTTCTTATTAGCGATACGACTTTCTGGTCAATGAAAGTCGGGTCGTCACATTTGGTATCAGAGCATTTGGTTGAGTGAATACCTAGGCTCTGGAGTGGTGTCTATCTTGAGAGAGCGTATTTGTAAATTTTATATAACTATATATATATATATATCTATTCTACCTATTTGTTGGATTACCTTTTCGGGTTTTCCAATATGAGCTCTAAAGGTAGATAAGGTAGTGGTGTGTAAACACGACTACAAATAGTTGGAGTTTGAATGTTTGAGATTGGAAGTATTTGTCGAGACTGTAGACCTAATACCGTCTCGAGTAAACTTTGATATGGTGTAAGGATTTCATATCTCTAAAGGAAACCTGTTAAGGTTCGGAGTCCATTATTGAAGTATAAGTTGAATCGCGCTCGTGTGGGCGGATTTTTGAGAGTTTGGATCTGTTGGTTGAACAGAAGCGAGTGATGGTATTTTGGGTAACTCAGGAAAGTAGTAACTGTGTGATGAGACGCAGTGACTATGGATATCTCAGAAGATGTTTTCTTTTGGAGCAAGTTTGAGGATGTGTGTCTGCTTCAGTGTTGTGACTGAGTTCAGCATGATGTTTGTGTTTGGTTTGAAGTCCGAGTTTCTCTAGAAGCTTTGGATAAGGAGTCTTAGGCATCTGTGTCAGCAGTGTAGCTCAAGTGTTCTGTGTTCCTGTTGGAAGATCTTTTGGCTTAGAAGTTTCTTAGAATTGGAGTTCAGAAGCTGCAGAGTAGATTCATTTTTTTCAAATGGATTGGTCAAGCACTAGACTGTTTTGATGGATTAAGAAAGAACAGTAATTTTTGGATATTGGACTGGATAGAATCGCAAAAGTGACTTGCGATAGTTTGAGTATTCACTTGGGAAATCTTTTGCTTGGGTTTGAGGCATCTCTAGAAGATGTAGGAGTTATAGAGTTGTCAAAAATTTTCTGGAGTGTTGATCTAGTTTGTGTTCGAGTTCATAGACGACATCTAGATCAGAGTTGAGCAGCGAAAGCTTGGTAGTAGTTGTTCTAGAGTGGAAGCAACCGGAAATTGCAGTGTTTAGATTAAAGGGTTCCTACAAGAAGTTTTTCAAGATCTAAGGCCAGATTGGCAGGTGCATCTGTTTTGTCTCTTCTGGATAGGAGAAGTATTTGGAATCTACCGATGATTTAGGAGTAGAGTTTTAGTTCTGGATTTCTGTAAATCTTGAGAGGATCCGTTATTGGATTGTTTTTGGTCCTGTTTGTTTTGAGAAGCGTCAGCGAAGATTGAGCTGATTAGGAAAGGTGAAGGCAGCCCAGAATCGTCAGAAGAGTTCTGTGGATTAGAGACGGAGGAATTTGGAATTCGAAGTTGGAGACTTCATTGTTATTTCTCCAGTAAAAGGGAGCAAATAAGATTGGGTAAGACTAGGAAGATAGCTTCGAGTATATTAGATCTTTCTGAGTTTTTGTGAGGATATGTGTTTTGGCTTCGGTATTGAATTACCAGTTTGGATTTAGTAGAGCGAGTAACCCAGTATCTGTATCGGGGAAACTCGGGATAATATTAGGTAGTTTATCTGAAACTATGTTCGGATAGCTAGAATTGTTGTTTGTATGAATTGTTTGTTTGGATAAAATTGTTTGTTTGGATGAATGGTTGTTTGATTGATAGTGTACGGTTGATATGTATGCTTGGATTTTTGAAAATAAAATAAAACTTTTGGATTATCTTTTGCTTTAAATTTCGAGGACGAAATTCTTTTAAGGGGGAAGGAATGTGATATCCCGGAATTTCGAGAAGTTTAAAATGTGATAATCTCTTAATTTAAATTATTTTAATTGATAATATTGTTATTTCAAATATAAATAACCAAATAATAATAATGTGATGTATTAATTATGATATAGATTGAATTATAATAAGGATAATTATTTAATTATGTTATTTTATAAATTTGATTTTAAAATAGATTTATCATTTCCAATATTTAATAGTATTGTTTTAATATATATATATATTGTCTTGAGTAGTTTTATATCAATTTCAAAGTTAATAATATGTTTATTTAAAAATATAAATGTTGAGTTGACTTTTAAATTGGATTTTTAAAAGTAAAATTTGAATTTTTAATCTGGATTTAAATTTGAATCTTTAAAAGATAATTATTTTATTTTATTTGGGTATAAAATATATGAACAAGGCTTTTATTTAAAATAAGATTTGTTTACAATATTTTCTTTAAAAGGAATTTTATTCATATAAATTTAGAAAATATTTATTTAATAGTGAATTGAATACAAGAGATATTTTTACACTTAAAAATGAATGAAATACATGTATATGATTTTATTAGGATATAAATGAGTTTTATTTTATTTTCTTTTAAAGGTTTCATTTATTTATAATATAGAAAAGCATTTATAACTAATAAATGTATTTATCTATTTAGGAAATACATATAAAAGCTTTTAAAATCTTTTTAAAAATAATATGAAATTATATAATGACAAGTGTTAATAAATTAAGTCATGTTAGTAATATGTGTAAGTTAATTAAACAATGTTTGTGACAAGTGTCAATTTTATTTTCATTTTTTCTTTGATTTTTAAATAAACTATAAATTAAGTTATATAAGCATACCTCTCCAATTTCTTTTTCTTTTCTTATCTTTTCATTTGCAAAAACAAAGACAAAACCAAAATCAGAAAATATACCAAACCGAAATCATCTTCAAATCAAAACTGAAATTCATCTCAAACCTGAATTCATCTTCAAAAGTTAAATTCTCAAATAATCAACCTGAAAATCATTTCCAATTCAAAAGAAAACCCTGTCACATTCTTCAAATTTCAGATCAGATGCAAATCTATAACTTTCTCAAATACAAGATTAAAAGCTTGTAAATTCTTCTTATTTTTAGCCTGCAAACACTCCTCAAAAACAATCTATAATCTTCAAAAGTTCAAATGCCTGAAAACCACCAAAGATTTGAAACCATTTGTTCTTGCAAACCTGTAACCATTTTCCTGTTTCAAAATTCAAGTCTGTAGTCATTTCTAAGGATGCATGCAATATAACCTGAGGCAACAAAAAGTTTTCAAGAGCTTTTCAGTTTCAAAAGCAAGTGTTTTCAGTTTTCAAAACAAGCAGATGAATTCAAAGCAAATTCAGTTTTTCAAAGCTTATAGTCTATCACTTCTCTGTTCATCTCTAAAAAGGTGAGTAAACCTTTAAATTAAAACTTAAAGTATCTAATATTATTGCATGTGAATTAATGTGTGGTAATTGCTGTGCATGTCTAGAATTATGTATGCTCTGGTATGTTTAAGAAATGTATATCTGTTAATTTTAAAACATCTAAGTTCTAGTTCAATACTCTGCTTTTAACTGTGAACAAGAAGCCCCTTTAAATTGGATACAGATGATATATGTTGGAAATAATTTGAATGTATGTTTGAAATAAATAGGCATGTTTGTTTTTAGACCTGAATACATGTATATATAAATTATTAGAACCATGTGTGTGTATGTTGGTTGCTTGAATATACCTCTGTTCATTATTCACAGTTTGAAGTTTTGATGGAAAATCAAAATCATTTCATCAATTCTCTGTTAGGCTTTAGGATTCAAATAGGATTTGTTTGTTAAATCCTAATCTAAGTTCTGGAATTAAAATTAAGTAAAGAAAATTTACACATCACTTGGAAAAGAAAGTGACAGTAGGAATTTTAATAAATGTTAAAATTCAAACTATAAAATATTGTGATTTTCTTTTATAATCTAAATACTTATCTTAGAAAATGATTTGTAAGAGTTAAATCAAAAATTTTAAGATAGTATTGAACGAGATATCCAGGATTGATTAGAAAATGGGTTTTTGGTCTTATCTGGCAATCTTGTAGTTTGGAATGAACGGGATGGTTACTGGAGATGGTGACGAAGTAGTGGAGCTTGGGAAAAATACTCATTGGATTTTATGGTAGTCATGGCGATGGCGAAAGGCTGGGGTAGGGTTTAAAACACAGTTTTAGTTAGGATTATGAATTCAAGGGTCTGTGACGTTCTAGTGTATCGAGTGGATCGAAATTTAGTTATGTGTGACGTAGAAGACTGGCGAAGCTTGGGAAGAGGTCGCTCAAACTATGGTGGTCGGAATCGTCTTGACGAGGCAGATCTTGGTTTTCGAATTTGGCTCCAGGAAGCTGTGATGGGTTCGATTTTACTGATGTGGTCAATCGAGGATGAAGAATGATCGGATGGATAGAGCACGACGAAGTCGACTTATTGGGGATGGTCAGAGATGCCAGAACTCCGGCGATCGGCGGTACATGTGCACCTGGTGTCAGTGTGTCAGTTGATTTGGGTTTGGGTTTCGTGGGTGTTTTCCTCGAAGTTGGTCTCGGGGAAGGCGGCTTTGGACTCGAGTAATTATATAGGGAGGTACGCGAGTGTTTTAGGTGAAAACTGTCCTAGTTTTAACAGTTTTAAAATTTACTCGAGAGGAACTTGGGGGAAAAAAGACTTGGGCTCGGGTTTGACTTCGAGTCGTTTGCAAGTGGAGTGAAACCAGGTTTTGACAGTTTAAAATTCTTAAAACCAATCTATTTTAAGTTTGATCAAACTCTGTTTAAAAGTGAAGATGTATTTGTTTATTTCAAGTATATATGAGTCAAAAACCAAAGTAAAAGTTTTAACCAGTTTTTTGAAATTTAAATAAGTTTAAAAAAACTTTAAACAATTAAGTTAAACCAATTATCTTGAAATTTCATTTCTTTGTAATGGATAAAATTAATTTGTATGATTTGTCTAACTTAATTGTATAAATTGAAACCTTAAGTTATTTTCAAACTTAATTTGAAAATAAGGTTAATTAATAAGGAAAGGTTTTATTTTAAACTTATTAAAAGTTTGATAATAAAGGAAATAAATAATGAGTGATTTATTAAATTAGTTAATGGTTGAGGATGAGTAAATTAACAATTAGTTTTCAAGTGATTTAGTAACTTGTAATTAAGGATTGTTAATAAATAATTAAGGGTAAGTAATTAATTATTTATTTTAAAACTTAATTAATGACATTTAATTAAGTAAGTTAATTACTAAGATCAAATATTTTTAATGATGATGTTTATCTTAAGATTAATTAAGATTTTTAAATGAGTTGAAATTAATTAATTTAATTAAGGAATTAAGATTAATTAATTTATTTAATAAGGATTGATTAAATGATTAAGAGTTAATTAAAATAGTAATTAAGAAGTACTTAATAAAGTTTTATTAAGTAATAATTAAGTTTTCTTAATTAATAATTAAGAAATTATTTATCTATAATTAAAGTTAAATAAGAATTTATTTAACTGTTATTAAGGGTTAATTAATTATCATTTAAAGATTGATTAATAGGTAATTATGGATTAATTAATTTGTAATTAAGGTTAATTAATAAACAATGTTTTATTAATTGATGATTAAGAAGTAATTAATTAGTTAATTAAGTTTAATTAATTAATTATAAAAGTAATTAAGGATTGATTACTTTGTATTAAAAGATATTGATTAATAATTAAGGTTTATTAATTAATAATTAAAGAATAATTAATCAAGGATTAATTAATTTGTTTAAAGGGTAATTAAGGATGAGTTACTCAGTTATGATTTAAGAAATGAATGTGATTTATTTAAGTTAATTAATTTGTTAATTAATTAAGGATAGTCACTTGGTAATTGATTAAGTGTAGTTACTTAATAAGATTGGTTAAGTATAATTACTTAGTGTAAGTAATTAATAAATGAATTACTATATGTAATTGGTGAATTTAATCAAAAAGGATTTATAAAAGAAATTAAAGTAATTAAGAATAGTTAATTACTATTAATGATTATTTAAGGTTGATTAATGGAAGTAATTAATTAATGCATGATTAATTAATGTAATTAATTAAGGAATAATGTAATTAATTATAGTTAATTAATTAATTAATGTAATTAATTAAGGATCATTAATTATTGTAGTTAATGAGAGTAATTAAAGGTTAATTACTATAAATGATTAAGGATAATTAATTTGTTAAATTAATTAAAGGATAATTACTTTATGTAATTAATGGATAATTTAATCAAGAGTGATTAATGGTTAATTAATTAAATGGTTGTAATTAATTAATGGTTAAGTAAGAAGGATTTATAAAATGAAGTAATTAATTTAATTCAATTTAAATTAAGATGATATAAATCATTACTTATGAATGGGTGTCAGTATTTGATACTTGACTTTGATTGATATCTCTGATGAGATATATGCTGTGTGATATGGATGTTAGTTGAATTGTATGGATTATCTGATAATGTTGATTATCTGTTATCTTCCTTTGTGAATAAAGATAATGAATTAAATTGTTTTAACCTTTAAAACAACTTGGCCTTAAAAGATACGCTTTGGATTTCGATGAGACCGGGATCGGGTTTCCGTATACCGGATTTCCAGGTCTGGAGACCCGAATACCACATCGATCCAAATTACGATAGGTCGTGAATCTCAAGTGAAGATGAAGATTCAGAGTGCAAGGGTTATTGTCGTTAACTCTGAGGGTGATTCCAAAACGAGTGTAACGAGATAATGCCTTCGGTTTCGTTCGAACCCGTAACGAACTTGTATGGATTGAATGCTTTCAGCACATCGTCAGGTGGACGATGAGCATTCTAAGTGAAGTGTTCTGATTAAAGGTAATCGTGACCTCAAGCCTCATCAACCGGGAATGGCTAAAACAGGGGAGGTGCAGTAAGGCTTCGTGGGTAGCGCCCATTGAGAGTAAGGTCATCCCTGTCTAGATGTCCCTTTCTATTTTCGACTTAGTGGTGCGGTTGATGTACACAACCGTGGGGTGATTTTATTCGGAATTATCCAGTAAGGGATGGTTCCGGCTTTGTGTTGCAGGGGAGCGGGCGTACTCCTCGGTACGGTGATCTAGGCCACGTACTGTGACGGGCGGTACCCCAGTAGCCCTGCCATTGTATGGAAATCCAACTTCCAATAAGTGATAACGGTCTTGATTGTGTACCTATGTATGCTGGAATTTAATAATGTAACAATTTCGGCTATTTCATATTTATTTGAAAACCCTAGACCTATTATAATACAATCGAATTTCCTATCAAATGTTTTGGTTAGCGTAAGGTAAAAACTTACCCATGTTTATGTGTGGGAAGTCTTACGTGATACCTTTGTTTTCAAAAGGTTTTGAAGTTAAGCAATTTAAACCGTTTACTCACACCAGACCCATGTCTGACCCAAGTGTTTATTTCTGTTTTATATAAACTCTTGGGTACTCAAATTTTTATGAGTAGCCAAGGGAGTCAGGTTTGCTTTGACGAATATTCTGGAGGAGCAATAGAGCAGGAGGCTTCGGCGTTCGTAGATATAGTATTCCGCTGTGTTGATCTCTGAGTCATTATTATCTGTGTTGTATCTTGTATTGTAAAAACTAGACAGGTGTTTATAACTGTCTAGTATGTGTTGTATATATTGGGTAACTCTGATAGTTGTTGTATATGAAACTATGTAATAGTTTATGTTATTAATATAATTTATTCATTTCGCTGTTTAGATTCTGATGTTGTTCCTTTCTTTCTTCTCTTCTTTTCTCTTTCTATCCCTTTCTTTCTTATTAGCGATACGACTTTCTGGTCAATGAAAGTCGGGTCGTCACATTTGGTATCAGAGCATTTGGTTGAGTGAATACCTAGGCTCTGGAGTGGTGTCTATCTTGAGAGAGCGTATTTGTAAATTTTATATAACTATATATATATATATCTATTCTACCTATTTGTTGGATTACCTTTTCGGGTTTTCCAATATGAGCTCTAAAGGTAGATAAGGTAGTGGTGTGTAAACACGACTACAAATAGTTGGAGTTTGAATGTTTGAGATTGGAAGTATTTGTCGAGACTGTAGACCTAATACCGTCTCGAGTAAACTTTGATATGGTGTAAGGATTTCATATCTCTAAAGGAAACCTGTTAAGGTTCGGAGTCCATTATTGAAGTATAAGTTGAATCGCGCTCGTGTGGGCGGATTTTTGAGAGTTTGGATCTGTTGGTTGAACAGAAGCGAGTGATGGTATTTTGGGTAACTCAGGAAAGTAGTAACTGTGTGATGAGACGCAGTGACTATGGATATCTCAGAAGATGTTTTCTTTTGGAGCAAGTTTGAGGATGTGTGTCTGCTTCAGTGTTGTGACTGAGTTCAGCATGATGTTTGTGTTTGGTTTGAAGTCCGAGTTTCTCTAGAAGCTTTGGATAAGGAGTCTTAGGCATCTGTGTCAGCAGTGTAGCTCAAGTGTTCTGTGTTCCTGTTGGAAGATCTTTTGGCTTAGAAGTTTCTTAGAATTGGAGTTCAGAAGCTGCAGAGTAGATTCATTTTTTTCAAATGGATTGGTCAAGCACTAGACTGTTTTGATGGATTAAGAAAGAACAGTAATTTTTGGATATTGGACTGGATAGAATCGCAAAAGTGACTTGCGATAGTTTGAGTATTCACTTGGGAAATCTTTTGCTTGGGTTTGAGGCATCTCTAGAAGATGTAGGAGTTATAGAGTTGTCAGAAATTTTCTGGAGTGTTGATCTAGTTTGTGTTCGAGTTCATAGACGACATCTAGATCAGAGTTGAGCAGCGAAAGCTTGGTAGTAGTTGTTCTAGAGTGGAAGCAACCGGAAATTGCAGTGTTTGGATTAAAGGGTTCCTACAGGAAGTTTTTCAAGATCTGAGGCCAGATTGGCAGGTGCATCTGTTTTGTCTCTTCTGGATAGGAGAAGTATTTGGAATCTACCGATGATTTAGGAGTAGAGTTTTAGTTCTGGATTTCTGTAAATCTTGAGAGGATCCGTTATTGGATTGTTTTTGGTCCTGTTTGTTTTGAGAAGCGTCAGCGAAGATTGAGCTGATCAGGAAAGGTGAAGGCAGCCCAGAATCGTCAGAAGAGTTCTGTGGATTAGAGACGGAGGAATTTGGAATTCGAAGTTGGAGACTTCATTGTTATTTCTCCAGTAAAAGGGAGCAAATAAGATTGGGTAAGACTAGGAAGATAGCTTCGAGTATATTAGATCTTTCTGAGTTTTTGTGAGGATATGTGTTTTGGCTTCGGTATTGAATTACCAGTTTGGATTTAGTAGAGCGAGTAACCCAGTATCTGTATCGGGGAAACTCGGGATAATATTAGGTAGTTTATCCGAAACTATGTTCGGATAGCTAGAATTGTTGTTTGTATGAATTGTTTGTTTGGATAAAATTGTTTGTTTGGATGAATGGTTGTTTGATTGATAGTGTACGGTTGATATGTATGCTTGGATTTTTGAAAATAAAATAAAACTTTTGGATTATCTTTTGCTTTAAATTTCGAGGACGAAATTCTTTTAAGGGGGAAGGAATGTGATATCCCGGAATTTCGAGAAGTTTAAAATGTGATAATCTCTTAATTTAAATTATTTTAATTGATAATATTGTTATTTCAAATATAAATAACCAAATAATAATAATGTGATGTATTAATTATGATATAGATTGAATTATAATAAGGATAATTATTTAATTATGTTATTTTATAAATTTGATTTTAAAATAGATTTATCATTTCCAATATTTAATAGTATTGTTTAAATATATATATATATATTGTCTTGAGTAGTTTTATATCAATTTCAAAGTTAATAATATGTTTATTTAAAAATATAAATGTTGAGTTGACTTTTAAATTGGATTTTTAAAAGTAAAATTTGAATTTTTAATCTGGATTTAAATTTGAATCTTTAAAAGATAATTATTTTATTTTATTTGGGTATAAAATATATGAACAAGGCTTTTATTTAAAATAAGATTTGTTTACAATATTTTCTTTAAAAGGAATTTTATTCATATAAATTTAGAAAATATTTATTTAATAGTGAATTGAATACAAGAGATATTTTTACACTTAAAAATGAATGAAATACATGTATATGATTTTATTAGGATATAAATGAGTTTTATTTTATTTTCTTTTAAAGGTTTCATTTATTTATAATATAGAAAAGCATTTATAACTAATAAATGTATTTATCTATTTAGGAAATACATATAAAAGCTTTTAAAATCTTTTTAAAAATAATATGAAATTATATAATGACAAGTGTTAATAAATTAAGTCATGTTAGTAATATGTGTAAGTTAATTAAACAATGTTTGTGACAAGTGTCAATTTTATTTTCATTTTTTCTTTGATTTTTAAATAAACTATAAATTAAGTTATATAAGCATACCTCTCCAATTTCTTTTTCTTTTCTTATCTTTTCATTTGCAAAAACAAAGACAAAACCAAAATCAGAAAATATACCAAACCGAAATCATCTTCAAATCAAAACTGAAATTCATCTCAAACCTGAATTCATCTTCAAAAGTTAAATTCTCAAATAATCAACCTGAAAATCATTTCCAATTCAAAAGAAAACCCTGTCACATTCTTCAAATTTCAGATCAGATGCAAATCTATAACTTTCTCAAATACAAGATTAAAAGCTTGTAAATTCTTCTTATTTTTAGCCTGCAAACACTCCTCAAAAACAATCTATAATCTTCAAAAGTTCAAATGCCTGAAAACCACCAAAGATTTGAAACCATTTGTTCTTGCAAACCTGTAACCAATTTCCTGTTTCAAAATTCAAGTCTGTAGTCATTTCCAAGGATGCATGCAATATAACCTGAGGCAACAACAAGTTTTCAAGAGCTTTTCAGTTTCAAAAGCAAGTGTTTTCAGTTTTCAAAACAAGCAGATGAATTCAAAGCAAATTCAGTTTTTCAAAGCTTATAGTCTATCACTTCTCTGTTCATCTCTAAAAAGGTGAGTAAACCTTTAAATTAAAACTTAAAGTATCTAATATTATTGCATGTGAATTAATGTGTGGTAATTGCTGTGCATGTCTAGAATTATGTATGCTCTGGTATGTTTAAGAAATGTATATCTGTTAATTTTAAAACATCTAAGTTCTAGTTCAATACTCTGCTTTTAACTGTGAACAAGAAGCCCCTTTAAATTGGATACAGATGATATATGTTGGAAATAATTTGAATGTATGTTTGAAATAAATAGGCATGTTTGTTTTTAGACCTGAATACATGTATATATAAATTATTAGAACCATGTGTGTGTATGTTGGTTGCTTGAATATACCTCTGTTCATTATTCACAGTTTGAAGTTTTGATGGAAAATCAAAATCATTTCATCAATTCTCTGTTAGGCTTTAGGATTCAAATAGGATTTGTTTGTTAAATCCTAATCTAAGTTCTGGAATTAAAATTAAGTAAAGAAAATTTACACATCACTTGGAAAAGAAAGTGACAGTAGGAATTTTAATAAATGTTAAAATTCAAACTATAAAATATTGTGATTTTCTTTTATAATCTAAATACTTATCTTAGAAAATGATTTGTAAGAGTTAAATCAAAATTTTTAAGATAGTATTGAACGAGATATCCAGGATTGATTAGAAAATGGGTTTTTGGTCTTATCTGGCAATCTTGTAGTTTGGAATGAACGGGATGGTTACTGGAGATGGTGACGAAGTAGTGGAGCTTGGGAAAAATACTCATTGGATTTTATGGTAGTCATGGCGATGGCGAAAGGCTGGGGTAGGGTTTAAAACACAGTTTTAGTTAGGATTATGAATTCAAGGGTCTGTGACGTTCTAGTGTATCGAGTGGATCGAAATTTAGTTATGTGTGACGTAGAAGACTGGCGAAGCTTGGGAAGAGGTCGCTCAAACTATGGTGGTCGGAATCGTCTTGACGAGGCAGATCTTGGTTTTCGAATTTGGCTCCAGGAAGTTGTGATGGGTTCGATTTTACTGATGTGGTCAATCGAGGATGAAGAATGATCGGATGGATAGAGCACGACGAAGTCGACTTATTGGGGATGGTCAGAGATGCCAGAACTCCGGCGATCGGCGGTATATGTGCACCTGGTGTCAGTGTGTCAGTTGATTTGGGTTTGGGTTTCGTGGGTGTTTTCCTCGAAGTTGGTCTCGGGGAAGGAGGCTTTGGACTCGAGTAATTATATAGGGAGGTACGCGAGTGTTTTAGGTGAAAACTGTCCTAGTTTTAACAGTTTTAAAATTTACTCGAGAGGAACTTGGGGGAAAAAAGACTTGGGCTCGGGTTTGACTTCGAGTCGTTTGCAAGTGGAGTGAAACCAGGTTTTGACAGTTTAAAATTCTTAAAACCAATCTATTTTAAGTTTGATCAAACTCTGTTTAAAAGTGAAGATGTATTTGTTCATTTCAAGTATATATGAGTCAAAAACCAAAGTAAAAGTTTTAACCAGTTTTTTGAAATTTAAATAAGTTTAAAAAAACTTTAAACAATTAAGTTAAACCAATTATCTTGAAATTTCATTTCTTTGTAATGGATAAAATTAATTTGTATGATTTGTCTAACTTAATTGTATAAATTGAAACCTTAAGTTATTTTCAAACTTAATTTGAAAATAAGGTTAATTAATAAGGAAAGGTTTTATTTTAAACTTATTAAAAGTTTGATAATAAAGGAAATAAATAATGAGTGATTTATTAAATTAGTTAATGGTTGAGGATGAGTAAATTAACAATTAGTTTTCAAGTGATTTAGTAACTTGTAATTAAGGATTGTTAATAAATAATTAAGGGTAAGTAATTAATTATTTATTTTAAAACTTAATTAATGACATTTAATTAAGTAAGTTAATTACTAAGATCAAATATTTTTAATGATGATGTTTATCTTAAGATTAATTAAGATTTTTAAATGAGTTGAAATTAATTAATTTAATTAAGGAATTAAGATTAATTAATTTATTTAATAAGGATTGATTAAATGATTAAGAGTTAATTAAAATAGTAATTAAGAAGTACTTAATAAAGTTTTATTAAGTAATAATTAAGTTTTCTTAATTAATAATTAAGAAATTATTTATCTATAATTAAAGTTAAATAAGAATTTATTTAACTGTTATTAAGGGTTAATTAATTATCATTTAAAGATTGATTAATAGGTAATTATGGATTAATTAATTTGTAATTAAGGTTAATTAATAAACAATGTTTTATTAATTGATGATTAAGAAGTAATTAATTAGTTAATTAAGTTTAATTAATTAATTATAAAAGTAATTAAGGATTGATTACTTTGTATTAAAAGATATTGATTAATAATTAAGGTTTATTAATTAATAATTAAAGAATAATTAATCAAGGATTAATTAATTTGTTTAAAGGGTAATTAAGGATGAGTTACTCAGTTATGATTTAAGAAATGAATGTGATTTATTTAAGTTAATTAATTTGTTAATTAATTAAGGATAGTCACTTGGTAATTGATTAAGTGTAGTTACTTAATAAGATTGGTTAAGTATAATTACTTAGTGTAAGTAATTAATAAATGAATTACTATATGTAATTGGTGAATTTAATCAAAAAGGATTTATAAAAGAAATTAAAGTAATTAAGAATAGTTAATTACTATTAATGATTATTTAAGGTTGATTAATGGAAGTAATTAATTAATGCATGATTAATTAATGTAATTAATTAAGGAATAATGTAATTAATTATAGTTAATTAATTAATTAATGTAATTAATTAAGGATCATTAATTATTGTAGTTAATGAGAGTAATTAAAGGTTAATTACTATAAATGATTAAGGATAATTAATTTGTTAAATTAATTAAAGGATAATTACTTTATGTAATTAATGGATAATTTAATCAAGAGTGATTAATGGTTAATTAATTAAATGGTTGTAATTAATTAATGGTTAAGTAAGAAGGATTTATAAAATGAAGTAATTAATTTAATTCAATTTAAATTAAGATGATATAAATCATTACTTATGAATGGGTGTCAGTATTGGATACTTGACTTTGATTGATATCTCTGATGAGATATATGCTGTGTGATATGGATGTTAGTTGAATTGTATGGATTATCTGATAATGTTGATTATCTGTTATCTTCCTTTGTGAATAAAGATAATGAATTAAATTGTTTTAACCTTTAAAACAACTTGGCCTTAAAAGATACGCTTTGGATTTCGATGAGACCGGGATCGGGTTTCCGTATACCGGATTTCCAGGTCTGGAGACCCGAATACCACATCGATCCAAATTACGATAGGTCGTGAATCTCAAGTGAAGATGAAGATTCAGAGTGCAAGGGTTATTGTCGTTAACTCTGAGGGTGATTCCAAAACGAGTGTAACGAGATAATGCCTTCGGTTTCGTTCGAACCCGGAACGAACTTGTATGGATTGAATGCTTTCAGCACATCGTCAGGTGGACGATGAGCATTCTAAGTGAAGTGTTCTGATTAAAGGTAATCGTGACCTCAAGCCTCATCAACCGGGAATGGCTAAAACAGGGGAGGTGCAGCAAGGCTTCGTGGGTAGCGCCCACTGAGAGTAAGGTCATCCCTGTCTAGATGTCCCTTTCTATTTTCGACTTAGTGGTGCGGTTGATGTACACAACCGTGGGGTGAATTTATTCGGAATTATCCAGTAAGGGATGGTTCCGGCTTTGTGTTGCAGGGGAGCGGGCGTACTCCTCGGTACGGTGATCTAGGCCACGTACTGTGACGGGCGGTACCCCAGTAGCCCTGCCATTGTATGGAAATCCAACTTCCAATAAGTGATAACGGTCTTGATTGTATACCTATGTATGCTGGAATTTAATAATGTAACAATTTCGGCTATTTCATATTTATTTGAAAACCCTAGACCTATTATAATACAATCGAATTTCCTATCAAATGTTTTGGTTAGCGTAAGGTAAAAACTTACCCATGTTTATGTGTGGGAAGTCTTACGTGATACCTTTGTTTTCAAAAGGTTTTGAAGTTAAGCAATTTAAACCGTTTACTCACACCAGACCCATGTCTGACCCAAGTGTTTATTTCTGTTTTATATAAACTCTTGGGTACTCAAATTTTTACGAGTAGCCAAGGGAGTCAGGTTTGCTTTGACGAATATTCTGGAGGAGCAATAGAGCAGGAGGCTTCGGCGTTCGTAGATATAGTATTCCGCTGTGTTGATCTCTGAGTCATTATTATCTGTGTTGTATCTTGTATTGTAAAAACTAGACAGGTGTTTATAACTGTCTAGTATGTGTTGTATATATTGGGTAACTCTGATAGTTGTTGTATATGAAACTATGTAATAGTTTATGTTATTAATATAATTTATTCATTCCGCTGTTTAGATTCTGATGTTGTTCCTTTCTTTCTTCTCTTCTTTTCTCTTTCTATCCCTTTCTTTCTTATTAGCGATACGACTTTCTGGTCAATGAAAGTCGGGTCGTCACACCTTTACTACAAAATAGTATATACTTTAAAACCAAAATATATTTTTTGCCATTTCAAAACATATCCTTTACTACAAAATAGTATATACTTTAAAACCAAAATATTTTTGCCATTTCAAAACATATCCTTTACTTCAAAATAGTATATACTTTAAAACCAAAATATTTTTGCCATTTCAAAACATATCCTTTAAATAAAACCAAATTTCCAATCACTAATCTTTCTCAAATTTAGATAACTTGAAATATTCTTTTAAATCATCTTAAACCCAAACCACATTTTGAAGTCATATTTCAAAATTTTCAATTTCAATAGGTTTCAAATCCATATATTCACAGATAATTCTTAAATAAATTCTATTTCAAATAAATTCATTTTTCAAACCATATTACTTTCAAAGTTATAACAATTTCGAAAACCAATACTTCGAAAATAATAATACCTTAATTTCAATAAAACATTTCAATTTTGATATATTTCAAGACTTTAAATATTCCAAAATTCCCAACCAAATCTGATAATCTTATATATACCTTAATTCAATTTACTATTATTTAGTTTAGAAATATTTATTTAATAAATTCAATATCACTTAAATAAAGCTCAAACTTGAAATATTCATAAATTAAACTTAAAACATCATCAAATTTTACTTAGCTTAAATTTTAGAATTTAACCATATATAAAAATATATTTATATAATATCTAAATTAGTATATATATAAACCCTTATTTTCCAAAATCCATAGAAAATCACTTTAAAATATTTTATATATAGACCATGGTGCCTGTATATAATTTTTCTATCCTATGGTCAAGTGATACAGATATTTATCATTTCAATCCGTAATTTTAAAGATAAAAGTTTACGGTTATATATCATTTCAAACCGCAATCCCGAATGGAATGAAATTAAGTAATAACTTGCAGTTTATATAAAATATAGCATCCATTCAACTAAATATCAATAAACAACCATTTATTACAATCATCATCCAATTTAAACAAACATCAATATAAAGCATATAAAATATAACAGGCATCAACAAATAGTTTATATTCAATAAAAATTAATAACTTTCAACTGGTAGTTTATATGCAACGAATAAATTAATTAACAATTAATTGGCAGTTTTAAATGCAATGAATAAATTAATTAACAATTAACTGGCAATTTAAATGCAATGAATAAATAAATTAACAATTAATTACGATGAATGCAATTAACTGAGATAATGATGAAATATATGCCAAACAGCTATAAATAAATTTCTAAACACAGCATACATGAATTTAACAAACATAGGAAATCTTAGAAGTTGTGAGTGGGTTAAAACACTCACCTTTATACGAATCAAAAAAAAACTTCTAATCCATAGCTCCGCTCTATGTTTCCTTAGTCTCCTTCTTGATTGCTATCTTGTTCCGTAATATTTTGTTTTGATTTTTTTCCTTAATCTCTTTTTTTTTAAGAATGTTTTGGAAGAGACGGAGAAGTTTGTATGGACCTGGATTTGAAGAAGAAGACTTGGAAAAAAAAGAAGAATGTTTGAAAAAGAAGAAGAAAATTTAAAGAAGATGAAGAATTGAAAAAGAAAAGAAGCTTTCAAAAAGAAGAAGAAGAAGATTTGAAGAAGAAGGGAAAAAAATGAAAAAGAAAGGAGGAAGGTGAAGAGAGAAAAGAAATGAGATGGAAAGAATTAAATGTAGCCTAAAGGTCTAGGCTTAGGTGTTAAATAGAAGGAGAAATGGACAGACCAAGTATAAAAAAAATGAGATAACTATTTTAAAATGTACATGTGATAAAAAAAAAAGAAATGAAGGGACTACATACACATTTTGAAATTCAATTTGTCACGACCCGCAAATCCGTACCCTTGATTAAACACTAAATTCCATTGATTAACTCAAGATGCACGGAAATACGAACCCTGAGGGGTTTTAAGAAAAAGAAATAGAAGAAAAGATAGAAGAAAAAGAGAAGAGGAAAAAAAAGAAAGAAGAAAAGAACAACAGAACAACATCAGAACAGAAAAACAATATCAGAATCTTACACATCGCAGCGGAACAATATATAATAGATAAATGAATAATCTTTAAACAAAGAACTATATCATTTTATACATACATCAATCATCAGAGTCAATATACAACTCA
The DNA here is from genome assembly GCA_030737815.1 of Allium fistulosum. Taxonomy (NCBI): domain Eukaryota; kingdom Viridiplantae; phylum Streptophyta; class Magnoliopsida; order Asparagales; family Amaryllidaceae; genus Allium; species Allium fistulosum. Next base: position 512,749,248 of record CM060908.1, on the reverse strand, counting down.
GTACAACAATGGACAGTTTTATACTTGTCCTCATACAGAATACACAGCGGAATAAATATATCAGATACAAATACTACGTCTCGCCATCCAGCTTGCTTCCAAAGCTCCAGAATATCCAAAATATCCTGATAACCTAACTCTAGACTGCCCGTGTGGAAATTGGTGGGCACCCAGAGTTTAGAAGGGAAACAATAAACTCCGAGTCAGTCATGGTGACTGGTGTGAGATTGTAAAACAGTTTATTTTTAAAGCAACAACAAGATAATTTTAAAGTCAATTTCGCAATGCTTTTTGGAAAATGAGACTACCATAAGGCCTCCCGCACACACACACAATGCAAACGCAGAATCGGAGGAGATTTCTCCTTATGATAGTCAAAGATGCTTGATACGCAAAATCAAATTCTTTTCGATATTATTATTAGTGCATAGTGTAGAAAACATTTCGAAAGTAGAATATAAATCTTAGCCAGCATAGGCATTCCGCACTTATGCCTACTATAGCTACTATGTTCAATAGCTGGTTACCACCACATTCCATAGCAGGTAATACAACTAAAACCGTACATGTCACGTATTGTTTCTTTGGATTTCCAACAAATGGTCAGGCTAAGGAACTTCCTATTCCATGAACAGAACGCCTCTGGAATGACGTCCCGAGAAATAACCTAACATTACGGTTAGATCTCTGCCAACACAAGGCCGGGTTACCTCTGCAAAAATAGGTAACTACTGACACGCGTATGCCATCCCCCGATCGTAACCGATCTTCCCGAGGATCCCCGATTCGCAACAAACCACATAGTAAAAATGCAACAACCACATAGGTTAAGTATCTGGGCTCCATACCATGATACCACCTCTATCCAGAAGGAATGACATACACTAAGGGGCGCTACTCCCTAGAACCTTGCTGCATCCTTCCTATTTTGACCATTTCCTGGGTGTGAGGCTCGACGAAGTCTCGTCCACAAAGCTACGCTTTTCAAAAGCCATGCTTCGGGTCAAACAAATGATCAACCTATGATCACAAAGATATAAGATCAAACAAATGATCATATCGCAAATGATCAAACACTGATCATCACACAGCAACACTCAGTATGCCACGTTACCAAATTGGGAATATATCGCTGATAAATTTCAACTACATAACCTCTGAGCTCGTACGTCTCAGAGAAGGGTGTTAAGCTAAGAGAATAAATTATCCGCCACCAACAGAAATGTATTTGAAAGAAATCAGCTTTATATCTCAATTTGTAACGTCAGACACACAATCCATACAAGTCTGTTCCGGGATCGAACAGAACCGAAGGCACTTCTCACGAAGCCCTTGCACATACGGATAAATTTCTAATCACGTCCGGACTTCCCGTCACTAAGGGTGATAAAACCTCTAAATCGGAGATCAGCCGATGTAGAGTAACTCGACGGTAATCCTTCCGTTTTCAAAAATATCCGGTCTTCAACACCGGTCTTCGAATCCAATTCATAACGACGTATCACATATTCGGAATGGGTTATACGACCCCATGGTCCTTTCCCGGCTAACCCGAATAGTGAGCGCTTATTCAAAAATAAGTGTGGCATTCAAATTCATCCAATTCACAACAAATACCATTCAAGGTAATTATTGATAGTCGGTTATTTAACTATCAATAAAGATGCGCAACATCATCAGATTCCAAATAATTTTCCAAATTATTTCATCTTCAAAAATATCTTTACTAGATATAAAATTTCCACACTTTAAAAATAAATCAACGTTTATTTTTAAAACGAATTTCCATTTCCTTTATAAATTCCATAGTGAATTCACATTTTCAAAATATCCCCTGATATACGATTTTCGAATCGATTTCAATATTCAATTTCAATTTATCTTTACAAGGATAAATTCTCAAAACGTTCGTTTCATATTGGAAAAGCAATTCCATACTTATTTAAAAATAAGTGTTTCACAAATCTATTTATTTACAACACTTGGAAAATATTCGATATACTTAAATCAATATTAAGTATATATTTCGTTCTTTAAGGAAACCATTTACTATAACAACATTTATTTGAGTCAAAACGAATGTTATGTAAAACATCGTTACGACGACTCAAAGTCACTAGTATAGGGATTCGAAAATTAAGATAGATATATAAATCCCAATATTATATAAAACATTTCCTTTCGGAAATCATTTACTATAACAACAGTGTGTTATAGTCCACCATTTCCTTAAATTTCTCGAAAACGTCTATTTCAATAACAAGTGTTGAAATCTATGCTTTCGATTCATAATACATTTTTAAACATTTTTAAAATGTTTAACTTCATTTTTAATATCACTTCTTCAAAAATGAATCCATTTTATTCAATAATATATTCACTGTCCAAAATCGTGAATATAATTCACTTAATCCAATTTCAATCCTTTCTACACATTTTAATTTCAATAGAGATTCGCTATCCAAAATCGCGAATATATCTTCTTTAAAAATCTTCTATATTTAATTTATCCAATTCAATCTATTTCGAATTTACAAAACACGTTCATAAATTCTATTTCTCTTTTATAACTACTTTTACTATTTTATAAATTACTTAACTGTTTATTTCAAAAATCACCTCTCGGTTATATTTCACCAAAATCTTAACCTTTATAACTTTAATAATTTTAACGTTTGTAAATAAATTCAAAAATTTAATAACGTATACTTACAAATAATCTCTTTAAAAAATCTCTTTTGAAGTTAAAATCTTTATTTTAAAACTTCAAAACTTGAATCCAATGATGCAACGCATCAATTAGTCCATCACAACATCAAACATCATATATCAACATATGATAACAGAATATACAGCAATATCTGTAAATAAATAAATATTGGTGAGGAATCCAGTTGGATCCCTCCAACCTGTTTCCCTGCATCCACAGACGTTAGCACAATACCAATTCCACGTCGAGGTGGAATATCGCGGTATATGGGTTTTATAAAAATAATCCGCTTACTAACGGCGCAATAGGGTCTCATCCGCTATACGAGGCGGGAAATCATCAATCCAATATATACATATGCCAATATGTATATATTGCTATATATATAGATATATCCTACTATATCTAATATCACATCCAATAGCAATCAAATCATCAATCAATAACTGCAAATTCAAATTTTATTTGAGTGAGAAAAATCTCACCTTAGCTTTTATTTTGCCATCCATTCCCATCTTGACTCGATTTTTCTTGCTTTATACCTTGTAAAAATATTTTATACAATTTGTTAATATTCGAAATAATCGAATAACCAATTTTCGTTTGGTAATTTTAATTACCCAAAAATTTTATTTTAAACCAATTACTTTTAAATAAATTTATTTAACTACAATTAACTTTTTAAAACTAAATTTTCTTGTCTGATATATACACACTTTTTATTTGAACTAATCTAATAATTTATTTTCTATTAGATAAACTAAATTAACCAATGATTTCTTTTCAACTAAAAATTCAAAAATTCGAACTGGTTCTTTTTAAATAAATCTTTTCACTTTTTTTTTCTTCAGTAATTAGTAATCCATTTGCATGTATAATTTTCTTTTACTGTAAACAACTTTAACATATATATATATATATATATATATGTTTTACTATTAAAATTTCAACTGTTTAAAACACATGCGAATTTTATTTAAGTTTTAAATGAATTGAAATCAATACCTCACTGTGAAAATCGAATCCAGATCGAAATCCAGACGAACCCTAGCCTCACCACGTTGCTACTCCCTTGACGATGCCGCCGTCTCACGCGACCAAGTCGCGAACCCAGAACTCGATCGCGCGATGATCCTTCCTCGGCTAACCCATTGAAATCGAACGCAACAACCGGTCTCAAAAATCGAAATCGTGAATCCAAGCTCGAGCTCGATTCCTCTGCCACCGCTCGCGACTTGCCATCCACTGCAACACCTCTCGAGCGCGAGCTCCCCTAGGTCGCCGCCTTCGTCGTCGCTCCCCTACGATTGATCGCGAACCCCAAATCAACGTCACCTGCTCTAATCTTCGGTCGCGAGATCGTCTTCCAGGCTCCTTCGATCGAACGCGAGCTCCCAGATTCTACCCTTTCACGCATACGTGGAGGCGCGATGCTCCATTGCCACTGCCGATGCTCGAGACTTCGCCTCCCCCTCGCGAATGTGGCTGCCCCATCGACTTGCGATTCTATTCCCAGGCTTCGGCCATGACTTGGTTTGAACGAACGAAAATACCTCGTTTGTTTGTTTTATCTATTTTTATTTTGGGATAAAAGACCTTCGGCCATTGTTTTTATTTTTGAACGAGATTTTGAACTGAGGAAGGACGCGATATTGAAATTGAAGACGGCATGGTTATCGCGATTTCTTCCCGTGATGCTCGGCTGAAACAACGGGGCATGTTTTCAGGCGTGATTAAAGGGGGAAAGTAGCTGATGTGACCAGATTTTAAATTTTAAATTTAAATCAAATTCGTTTAAATTTCAATACATTTATCTATCGTATGCACACATAACGACTCTGAAAAATACGAAATTGGAAATCCGGTAATAATTAAATATTACGAACCTAATGGAACTTGTTTCGTCGAATTTCGAGACTGTTTGAAATATGACTATTTTTAAATATCGGTTCAAACAATTAAATTCAAAACTGAACAAACCATTTTCAAATTCGATTCTGAAGCTTCTATTACCTTCAGTATTATTAATACGAATTATAAAAGTTTTTGAAATATTTTTCTTCATCTTAAAATTGAAGATTTAAATTTTTATTCAACATTCAACAGATTAAATTTTATAATTTAATCGCCAAATTCAAAATTATATCGGGAATTCAAATTAAATCATCGTTCAAATATTTAAAATTAATTAAATATTCTCAATTTAATTTGTTTAAAATTCTTGGTCGTTACAAACTTCCCTCCTTAAAAGAATTTCGTCCCGAAATTACAAGTTAGGAAAAAGGTCCTTAACTCGTTTACTATTTTTCAACATTCAATAGTTTTATCAAATTTTCCAAAACAAATCTTTCTACTAAAGATTCATTATTAATTCAACTAACTTTCCAACTTGAATTATAAGTTTCAAAACAATATTGCTTTACTTAATAATTCAAATTTAAATTTTAAATTCAAATTCTAAACTTTCAAAATTTTCTCAAAATTTTTCTAACACCCGAAATTTCCGAAAAATTTTGCCAGCGTCTCCTTTGCGCGGCTAATACGGCACAACTACAAAACGTCCCTACGGACTCTCAAATTTCAAAAAGAAAAAGAAAAAGCCAAGCGGCTAGAGAAGAAAATCACCAAATCTCATATAGAAATTCAAATACTTACCTTTTGTCGAGCAATTCAAATTATCTTTGAAATCAAATCCAATTCCTTTATACACCTGTATATCCTACTAGCCATAATATCTAGTCACAATATTCAATTATTTTGCACATTTAATTACAAAATTTCCAATATAAACTACTTATATATTTTTAATTCACTATTGAAGTTTATATACATATTCATTTTCATTCAATTTTGCATTTCACATTCATTTGAATTTAATTCACAATTTCAATTCTATTTGAATTTAGTTCACTTCCTGAATATTGAATTTTTTATCAATTACCTTTCATTCATAACCACACTATTTTAAATTAGTTTTATTTACTAATTCATCACAAATTCCAATTCATTTTCAACATTCCGTTTCAATTCCATACGAATTTTAATTTATCTTTCATTGATAATTATTCAATTCAATTTATTTGCTTACAAATTCGAAATGAATTTCAACATTCAATCTCACTTTCATTTATTCAAATTTATTCACTTATACTTTCTTTGATTTAACTTCATTCTTTAAGTTAAATTTATTCTATCTAAATTCAAATTGTATAAGTTATCAACTTAGTAATATTTCATAAATATCTTTATATAGCATTCCAGAGTCTTACCAACATTTCAAAATCATTTTGAAAACAATTCAAATTATCCTTTGAATTTCAAAAACCAAACCCAAATTTTTCAAACAACATTCCATTTAAAACAATTTGGCAGCAATTCCTCTTTTGGAAACCCGAAAATGAACACCGGTGATGCCATGGTCATCATCGGAATTATTTTCCAGCGACTGAAAAGAGTTTAGAGCTTTTATCTCTCCAAAATACTTTTTCAAAATCCTTTGAAAATCATTTTCAAACCAAAAAGATTTAAACTTTCCAAATCTTCAAAATTTTCAAATTCTTTTCAAAACATTTCCAAATACTTCTCTGGAATTCCGTTTCAAATTACAAATCACATTTATAATTTATATTCTCAAATTTCATTTGTATGTGAATTTTATTTCTTAACTTTGGAGTTACGATTTCAATTTTCTTATTCAATTTCAATATAACAATGATAATATTTCAATGTTATTACTTTCCTAACAAACATGCAACCATATACTGTAATAATTTACAGAAAATCATTTTCTTTTGTATACAAAAATAGTTTTGGGCAAAATTATTTCATTTACCCCATTTAAAACAATACTATGTCGGTTTATCTTGTTTAGAGTTTAAAAACTCCTATCGATTACAGTTAGCTAGACTGCACCGACCAGAATCCATAAACAATCAACCGATAAGTCAACACAATACAAAACAATTTCATATTCACTAACAAATACGCACTCGTATCTATTATTACACTCAAACTCATTCTAGAGTACTACTGACTCTATCTCTAATGAGTAACACCCAACAGAGCAGGGTTGTCGCTTAACCATATGCTCTGATACCACGCTGTCACGACCCGCAAATCCGTACCCTTGATTAAACACTAAATTCCATTGATTAACTCAAGATGCACGGAAATACGAACCCTGAGGGGTTTTAAGAAAATGAAATAGAAGAAAAGATAGAAGAAAAAGAGAAGAGGAAAAAAAAGAAAGAAGAAAAGAACAATAGAACAACATCAGAACAGAAAAACAATATCAGAATCTTACACATCGCAGCGGAACAATATATAATAGATAAATGAATAATCTTTAAACAAAGAACTATATCATTTTATACATACATCAATCATCAGAGTCAATATACAACTCAGTACAACAATGGACAGTTTTATACTTGTCCTCATACAGAATACACAGCGGAATAAATATATCAGATACAAATACTACGTCTCGCCATCCAGCTTGCTTCCAAAGCTCCAGAATATCCAGAATATCCTGATAACCTAACTCTAGATTGCCCGTGTGGAAATTGGTGGGCACCCAGAGTTTAGAAGGGAAACAATAAACTCCGAGTCAGTCATGGTGACTGGTGTGAGATCGTAAAACAGTTTATTTTTAAAGCAACAACAAGATAATTTTAAAGTCAATTTCGCAATGCTTTTTGGAAAATGAGACTACCATAAGGCCTCCCGCACACACACACAATGCAAACGCAGAATCGGAGGAGATTTCTCTTTATGATAGTCAAAGATGCTTGATACGCAAAATCAAATTCTTTTCGATATTATTATTAGTGCATAGTGTAGAAAACATTTCGAAAGTAGAATATAAATCTTAGCCAGCATAGGCATTCCGCACTTATGCCTACTATAGCTACTATGTTCAATAGCAGGTTACCGCCACATTCCATAGCAGGTAATACAACTAAAACCGTACATGTCACGTATTGTTTCTTTGGATTTCCAACAAATGGTCAGGCTAAGGAAATTCCTATTCCACGAACAGAACGCCTCTGGAATGACGTCCCGAGAAATAACCTAACATTACGGTTAGATCTCTGCCAACACAAGGCCGGGTTACCTCTGCAAAAATAGGTAACTACTGACACGCGTATGCCATCCCCCGATCGTAACCGATCTTCCCGAGGATCCCCGATTCGCAACAAACCACATAGTAAAAATGCAACAACCACATAGGTTAAGTATCTGGGCTCCATACCATGATACCACCTCTATCCAGAAGGAATTACATACACTAAGGGGCGCTACTCCCTAGAACCTTGCTGCATCCTTCCTGTTTTGACCATTTCCGGGGTGTGAGGCTCGACGAAGTCTCGTCCACAAAGCTACGCTTTTCAAAAGCCATGCTTCGGGTCAAACAAATGATCAACCTATGATCACAAAGATATAAGATCAAACAAATGATCATATCGCAAATGATCAAACACTGATCATCACACAGCAACACTCAGTATGCCACGTTACAAAATTGGGAATATATCGCTGATAAATTTCAACTACATAACCTCTGAGCTCGTACGTCTCAAAGAAGGGTGTTAAGCTAAGAGATTAAATTCTCCGCCACCAACAGAAATGTATTTGAAAGAAATCAGCTTTATATCTCAATTTGTAACGTCAGACACACAATCCATACAAGTCTGTTCCGGGATCGAACAGAACCGAAGGCACTTCTCACGAAGCCCTTGCACATCCGGATAAATTTCTAATCACGTCCGGACTTCCCGTCACTAAGGGTGATAAAACCTCTAAATCGGAGATCAGCCGATGTAGAGTAACTCGACGGTAATCCTTCCGTTTTCAAAAATATCCGGTCTTCAACACCGGTCTTCGAATGCAATTCATAACGACGTATCACATATTCGGAATGGGTTATACGACCCCATGGTCCTTTCCCGGCTAACCCGAATAGTGAGCGCTTATTCAAAAATAAGTGTGGCATTCAAATTCATCCAATTCACAACAAATACCATTCAAGGTAATTATTGATAGTCGGTTATTTAACTATCAATAAAGATGCGCAACATCATCAGATTCCAAATAATTTTCCAAATTATTTCATCTTCAAAAATATCTTTACTAGATATAAAATTTCCACACTTTAAAAATAAATCAACGTTTATTTTTAAAACGAATTTCCATTTCCTTTATAAATTCCATAGTGAATTCATATTTTCAAAATATCCCCTGATATACGATTTTCGAATCGATTTCAATATTCAATTTCAATTTATCTTTACAAGGATAAATTCTCAAAACGTTCGTTTCATATTGGAAAAGCAATTCCATACTTATTTAAAAATAAGTGTTTCACAAATCTATTTATTTTCAACACTTGGAAAGTATTCGATATACTTAAATCAATATTAAGTATATATTTCGTTCTTTAAGGAAACCATTTACTATAACAACATTTATTTGAGTCAAAACGAATGTTACGTAAAACATCGTTACGACGACTCAAAATCACTAGTATAGGGATTCGAAAATTAAGATAGATATATAAATCCCAATACTATATAAAACATTTCCTTTCTGAAATCATTTACTATAACAACAGTGTGTTATAGTCCACCATTTCCTTAAATTTCTCGAAAACGTCTATTTCAATAACAAGTGTTGAAATCTATGCTTTCGATTCATAATACATTTTAAAACATTTTTAAAATGTTTAACTTCATTTTTAATATCACTTCTTCAAAAATGAATCCATTTTATTCAATAATATATTCACTGTCCAAAATCGTGAATATAATTCACTTAACCCAATTTCTATCCTTTCTACACATTTTAATTTCAATAGAGATTCGCTATCCAAAATCGCGAATATATCTTCTTTAAAAATCTTCTATATTTAATTTATCCAATTCAATCTATTTCGAATTTACAAAACACGTTCATAAATTCTATTTCTCTTTTATAACAACTTTTACTATTTTATAAATTACTTAACTGTTTATTTCAAAAATCACCTCTCGGTTATATTTCACCAAAATCTTAACCTTTATAACTTTAATAATTTTAACGTTTGTAAATAAATTCAAAAATTTAATAACGTATACTTACAAATAATCTCTTTAAAAAATCTCTTTTAAAGTTAAAATCGTTATTTTAAAACTTCAAAACTTGAATCCAATGATGCAACGCATCAATTAGTCCATCACAACATCAAACATCGTATATCAACATATGATAACAGAATATACATCAATATCTATAAATAAATAAATACTGGTGAGGAATCCAGTTGGATCCCTCCAACCTGTTTCCCTGCATCCACAGACGTTAGCACAATACCAATTCCACTTCGAGGTGGAATATCGCGGTATATGGGTTTTATAAAAATAATCCGCTTACTAACGGCGCAATAGGGTCTCATCCGCTATACGAGGCGGGAAATCATCAATCCAATATATACATATGCCAATATGTATATATTGCTATATATATAGATATATCCTACTATATCTAATATCACATCCAATAGCAATCAAATCATCAATCAATAACTGCAAATTCAAATTTTATTTGAGTGAGAAAAATCTTACCTTAGCTTTTATTTTGCCATCCATTCCCATCTTGACTCGATTTTTCTTGCTTTATACCTTGTAAAAATATTTTATACAATTTGTTAATATTCGAAATAATCGAATAACCAATTTTCGTTTGGTAATTTTAATTACCCAAAATTTTTATTTTAAACCATTTACTTTTAAATAAATTTATTTAACTACAATTAACTTTTTAAAACTAAATTTTCTTGTCTGATATATACACACTTTTTATTTGAACTAATCTAATAATTTATTTTCTATTAGATAAACTAAATTAACCAATGATTTCTTTTCAACTAAAAATTCAAAAATTCGAACTGGTTCTTTTTAAATAAATCTTTTCACCTTTTTTTTTCAGTAATTAGTAATCCATTTGCTTGTATAATTTTCTTTTACTGTAAACAACTTTAACATATATATATATATATATATATATCTGTTTTACTATTAAAATTTCAACTGTTTAAAACACATGTGAATTTTATTTAAGTTTTAAATGAATTGAAATCAATACCTCACTATGAAAATCGAATCCAGATCGAAATCCAGACGAACCCTAGCCTCACCACGTTGCTACTCCCTTGACGACGCCGCCGTCTCACGCGACCAAGTCGCGAACCCAGAACTCGATCGCGCGATGATCCTTCCTCGGCTAACCCATTGAAATCGAACGCAGCAACCGGTCTCAAAAATCGAAATCGTGAATCCAAGCTCGAGCTCGATTCCTCTGCCACCGCTCGCGACCTGCCATCCACTGCAACACCTCTCGAGCACGAGCTCCCCCAGGTCGCCGCCTTCGTCGTCGCTCCCCTACGATTGATCGCGAACCCCAAATCAACGTCGCCTGCTCTAATCTTCGGTCGCGAGATCGTCTTCCATGCTCCTTCGATCGAACGCGAGCTCCCAGATTCTACCCTTTCACGCATACGTGGAGGCGCGATGCTCCATTGCCACTGCCGATGCTCGAGACTTCGCCTCCCCCTCGCGAATGTGGCCGCCTCATCGACTTGCGATTCTATTCCCAGGCTTCGACCATGACTTGGTTTGAACGAACGAAAATACCTCGTTTGTTTGTTTTATCTATTTTTATTTTGGGATAAAAGACCTTCGGCCATTGTTTTTATTTTTGAACGAGATTTTGAACTGAGGAAGGACGCGATATTGAAATTGAAGACGGCATGGTTATCGCGATTTCTTCCCGTGATGCTTGGCTGAAACAACGGGGCATGTTTTCAGGCGTGATTAAAGTGGGAAAGTAGCTGATGTGACCAGATTTTAAATTTTAAATTTAAATCAAATTCGTTTAAATTTCAATGCGTTTATCTATCGTATGCACACATAACGACTCTGAAAAATACGAAATTGGAAATCCGGTAATAATTAAATATTACGAACCTAATGGAACTTGTTTTGTCGAATTTCGAGACTGTTTGAAAAATGACTATTTTTAAATATCGGTTCAAACAATTAAATTCAAAACTGAACAAACCATTTTCAAATTCGATTCTGAAGCTTCTATTACCTTCAGTATTATTAATACGAATTATAAAAGTTTTTGAAATATTTTTCTTCAGCTTAAAATTGAAGATTTAAATTTTTATTCAACATTCAACAGATTAAATTTTATAATTTAATCCCCAAATTCAAAATTATATCGGGAATTCAAATTAAATCATCGTTCAAATATTTAAAATTAATTAAATATTCTCAATTTAATTTGTTTAAAATTCTGGGTCGTTACACAATTTTTCCGAAACATAACCAAATTAATTTCATTCACTCAAATAATACTCAATTTGTACACATATAATTTTTTTATCTACGCACAATTAATAAAATTATACTTACCTTAAAAATGAAAACGTTCAATTCTTTTATTTCCTTTAAAGCACCATTTCTGTTTAACACAAAACGCGCGTTTCTTTTATTAAATCTATTAATTGCAATCACCGTTTTCTTTCCTTTTAATTGAAACATTTAAATTACATTAATTGCAATTACTTACAAAGTTAAATTTTAAAATAGACAACTAAAATAGATGAAAAAATAGAACAATTGTTTATTTAAACACGTATATAAATTTGTTGTTTGTACACAAGAGTAATAAATAACTTACTGAAATAGATTATTTTCCTATTCTTGTAATCAATCTGTAAGCTAAAACAAAGTTCAAATAAACATATATTTCTTCCTTTAAAATCAATCATTCTATTCTTTATTTTTAATGAAATTAAACCTACAGTCACAAATGAAACATTCTTTTTATTTGATGTGAATGTTATTTTCATTAAATCAAACTTTCCATATATTTTCACAAAACATAAGTTGCTTTTAATTACACCTATTAATTTATTATTAGTATTCTCTATCTTATAGTAATTTAAACATATTTACACTATTGGATACAAACAGTAATTACATATTTCTCACTAAATAATAGTTTCTCATCTCTACAATCAATCTTTCAGCTAACAAACATTTCAAATAAATAAACATATGTTTACTCTTTTACAAAACTTATTCAATTTTTATTCTTTTATTTTGATTTACACTTCTACTATTAAAGCAATCATTACATTATGAATACAATTAACATTTCTATTTCTTTTTATTACATTCACACTACAGTTATGGTCTTATTCCACATTAATGTAACATTTTGTTGACATTTATTTGAAATTGATCAGTTAAATTGGTAACAACACCAACTGTCACCATTATACATTTTATAATATTTGTAAGTTTGTTAACGCTAAAAAGTGAACGCTAACACCAGGTGTGTGTAATAGAATCGTGAAAGCACCACCCGTGTGACGGGAACAAAATTTAAGCAATAAACTGGCAGAAAAGCAGTAAAAGACAGCAATTTATAGTGGTTCGGCTTGAGATTAAGCCTACGTCCACTTTGAATCTCTTTATTACTGAATTCGGTTACAAATCGATACAAATCTCTTATCAAAACAGTACAACTTGATCAAAAGAAACAATCTTGACTACTAGCTCAATCTTCGTCGATGAAATTCGATGAATCCATGTTGGATGTAAGGAATTATCTCTTGAAGATTGTTGTAGCGTCTTGAATGTTTGAGGATCTTCGATTGCTGGATGAATGGAGACTTCGACAGAGTAACGGTGCTTGAAGAAATGAATGGCCAAAAGTCCCCTTCATGTTGGAAGTGGTAGCCTATTTATAGGAGTTGAATTCTGAACTCTCTTTTTGGCCAAGTCATGAGTCGTGACCGACTTATGGTAAGTCGTAACTCGTATTTGACTTAAGGTATCTCGTGGGCGCCATACTGGTTTCATCTTGTGGCTCAGTTGAATACAAGTGCTAAGTCGTAGCCGACTTACCAGATAAAAGTAGCACAGGCACGGGCTTTGGATTTTACCCTGATAGCCTTTAAGTCGTAAGACCTTTAAGTCGTGAAACCTTTAAGTCATAAGACCCTTAAGTCGCAAGACCTTTAAGTCGTAAGACCCTTAAGTCATAGCATCCTCCTGAGTCGTAAGTCCTTAACTCGTAGAAAGCTCAACTCCTTGAGTCGTGCAGCCCTTAAGTCGTGGAAGAATCAACTCCTTGAGTCGTAAAGCCCTTAAGTCGTAGAAGACTTAACTCGTTGAGTCGTAAAGCCCTTAAGTCGTAGAAGACTTAACTCGTAGAAGACTTCAGCAATTAGGTCGTTAGCTCTTTTAAGTCATTAAGTCGTAGAAGACTTAACTCGTTGAGTCGTAAAGCCCTTAAGTCGTAACAAGCTTAACTCGTAGAAGACTTCAGCAATTAGGTCGTTAGCTCTTTTAAGTCATTAAGTCGTGACATAACTTAAGTCGTTCACTTCTTATCTCATAATTCGTTGATAGTGTTAACTCGTTAAGTCGTCTGGGCTATGAGTCGTATACTTCTTGAGTCGAAGAAAATTAAGGGTTAACATTTGCCCCTCGAAGTACACGCCTAAGTCGTAGGTCGTGTGCTTCGACTTATCTTAACTCGCATATGCCTTTTCGTGTTCCACTGTCCAGAGGTATAAAAAGCCTGAGTCGTTCCTTCTATCCATTGCTTATCTCCTGAGTCGTATCCGCCATTATTATTCCTCCGAGCTTTCTCAAGGCAATTTTCTTCCTTTTCTAACAATCAACCAATTCGATTCTCGATTCTTCATTGCGTAAGTGTTCCTGCTCCCTCCTCGACCTTTAATCGTCATTGATTCGTGAATTCTCCTCCTTATACTTAATCCATCCCCTCGTACAATGTTTTGTTGCGAATTTCATCGTACCGTTAGTTCGTGAACCTGATTTTGCTTGATTTCATCTTTAGATGAATGGGGCGATGGAGATGGAGGGTTACTGTATTTCAGGTTTAATTGATTAGGTTGGCGAGGCTTTGTTGATCTGAACTTGGCTTTTTGGATGACTCCATGGTGTGGTGGAATGAGGATAAGGATCGGAGTTTGATTGAGAGGTTATCGAGTTAGGAGAAAAGTCAATGGGTTCAAACGAGTGAGATGCTAGAATGACCATGGTTTAGCAGCTTTGTACGACCCACGACTTAAGCCTCTTACGACATAGTTCTTGGGTCGTGGACGACTTAGCCTCTTACGACATAGTTCTTGGGTCGTGGACGACTTAGCCTCTTACGACATAAGCCATGAGTCGTGGACGACTTAGGACTTGGGATTTAACACCGCTTTGGACTGAAGCCTTTTTTATTTTCACACGACTTAAGACTCGAAGTACTGCCGATTTAAAGCATTAATGACCTAAAACTGAAGCGACCTGCCTTGACTTGCCTTGTAACCCTTAAGTCGTAGACGAGTTAATACGTAAGCCGTTGGCGACTCATGACTTAGGCTCTGCATGGACTTTGAACTGTTGAACTTTGAACTGCTGAATTTTGAACTGCTGAACTTTTCCATAGATCACTCTAACCTGCAAACTAATAACCTGCTTAATACAATATTCACAGAAAATTGGGACGAATATACTGTCACCGACTGCCCACATCAAGTGACAGATTAGTTAATAACAGACAATCAACATAAATAGATCGTGTGAATGAAGTGCTTTAAGTCGACAAATTCAAGCAAAGTATTAAGGCAGCATTAAAACAGTCAGTTGAAAATGACCGGTTTATACTTAATACTGTACCTGAACTTTAAATTAATCAAGTCCTGAAATTAGCTGATCGATCAATTACCGACTATCTTAATTCCAGTTTGTATTTATTTGTTATTTTGACTAGTTTTGCACAACACTTCACACTATTTAGGAAACGTGCACCTTCACATTTGAACATCCAGTTGCTTGTGTAGAATGACTTCTCAACAAGGAGATGTAACAGTTCAGACCGGAGAGTCCATTCTCATTCCAGCTCCTTTAGTCAATCCTCCAGAGAGAGCCTCTTCTACTCTATTGTACAAAACTTTTCGGCAATTGTGCACTCAATTTGGGCTGAGGATGACGCTATCCTTCCCAAGAAGAATAACACTGCTGATGTAGCACCTCCTGGCTTTGTGGCGGTCAACCGACAAATGTGCTCAAGCGGAGCCGTTCCTCCTTTCAACAATTTTCTTCAACATCTTCTTCGCCAACTGGCAATCGCTCCATTCCAATTACACCCCAACGGATATGTTGTTCTAATGGGGCTATGCGTACTATTCGGCAGAACGCTTAACCGTCTTCCCAGTGTTGACGAAATCTGTTATCTATGCTCTTTTATCAGAGTCAAAGATCATCCTTCGATCATTGTTATAAGAAGTGCCAGGAATCGCAAATTGGTTGTCGGCCTCCCTGATACTGCTCATGGGTTTTTGACTCAGTATTTTTACGTTCGTTGTCCCCCTGGGTTTTACGCCGTGTGGAGGGAAGGAAGTAAGAATGCCTATCCTTTCTTCTCCTTATTCTCTGAGTATTTTGCAGTCCGAATCACTAAGTGTTAACTTTGCTTTCTCATTTCAGCGCTCCTCTCTCCCTCTAAGGACCCTAGTCACAAGCAAACTCTGGAGAGACTCATGGTTGTTCCAGTTGAAGAACGGGATGCGAAATTTCTGTTGAAAGATGAGTTTCTTCACCAGTTTGGACTTTTACATCCTTCTAGATCGACTCAGATTCATGAAATCTCTAGTTCTGATGCGGAAACGTTAGCTGCTTCGGGCGCTCGAGCAGAGGCCTCGAATACCCCAGCTTCTGTAGAAGAAATCGCATCAAAAGCACCCGTCGTAGAGGCTGCTTTGATAAAATGTTCCGCATCCATCGATGTTGTAGGGTCAGTCAGCAAGTCGGCACTTGCCCCAATTATTGAGGAGGAAGAGAATCCTCGAGTTTCTGAGAAATCAATTGATATGGAAGTTGAAAAGGAGAAGTCTGCTGAGCTCCAGGATGATGACACTTTTGATGGCTTGAGCGATATCATGATAACTTCTCAAGAGCTTTTCGGGGATAATAATCCAAAAGTGACTTCACCCGTTGTTGAAGCGACTTCCACCCTAAAACAAACCCTGACGCCTACTACGCCAGTCGTCTCTGTTTCCACACTAAAGCGTGGTCTGTAGTTTGACGCATGTAGCTTGCACGCCGCACACACTTAGGATTTTCCAGCACTTATAAGCATTTATCCTCTTTTTCTGGAAATTTCTAAACTTTACTTCTTTTCCGTTTTTCAGATTCTCCAATGGGACGTACCGGCTCATACTACGACAACTTTCGGCGCTACGGAGGGCGTGATTCTTACGATTATGGACGTTATCTTCCCTCCCCCAAAGAATCTGACGAAGAGCGTGCAGCTAGAAAAGCCCAAGAAAAGCGTGCTTATGAAGCGCAGCAAAGAAGGAGAGACGATGACTCTCATAAAAGAAAATATCATGATGACAAAGGTAAGAAGCATGCTACCGATGACCCAAGTAAACGGGTTAAACTTGATGAGAAGGACGCGTCTGAAATTTCTGAAAAAACTGACGCTCCTATCCCTTCTGATACTCCGGCCGGTTCTCCTCCTCTAAAGAAGTCTGATATTCAAACAATCATTAATAGGCCACAATATCAAGTTAAAGACGGCCCTCCAACGCTTCAGAGCCGATTTCCAAATTGGTGCCTAAAAGGAGTGCGCTTTGACTTGGATTTAGTTCCGATTGATAAGCAAGACATGCTTAAAAGTCTTGACGCGGTCAGGCTTAATGTCGAGAGGATGTCGCAATGGCAGAAACTTGTCGACGAACTTCAAAGGGTCAACCATTTTAACCTTGAGGCGATGATGACCATGGAGAACGATAAATCAAAATGGGACAAATGGCGTAAGCAGCATGATGCGGAGATGACAAGCATTGCAGACGACAACGCAAAGCTTGCATCTGAAGTTAAGCAGCTTAAGGAAAATCTTGCCTCTTCTTCTGCATCACATACTCAAAAAGAAGAATTCTTTCAGAAGCAAGTGCGGGATGCACATGCTGCGCAAAGGGACGCCGAAATGAAGCTTGCAGCTGAGCAGCACATTACTGAGAAATATCGCACAGAAAATACTGAGCTGCGGGGAACAATTGTGTCCCAAAATGCAGAGATTGAGATGCTGAAAGCTAAGCTTCTTAAAGTTGAGAAGGAGCATGATGACGCGGTCGCTGGACAAGTTGCGGCCGAAGAGTCTCACGACGCCACTAAAGCTAGCATCGATTCTACTCTATTTGACTTCTACATGCACAGCGTTTTGGGCCGCGGCAGCCTTTCATTCTTGGGTCCCAAATATGAGATTACACTTGCTGAAGTTTGGGAGACCATACTTGATACATTTGCCGGTTATGCGGAAGCAGACCTTGTAGCGCTTTATCTAGACGATGAAGCACGTGATGCGCTTATTAGAGGCAAAGAGCAACTTGCCGAAGCTAGAGCCGGGACAGTGGTAGAGGAACATCCAGAAAAGACAACATCACTACCTGCCCCTGTCCATACTTCAACTTTGACTGATGTTGATATCATCGGTTCTAGCTCTCAATCTTCACTTGCTGCAAATGATGCTGAAGCTAAACTCGATACTTCCGGGACTCCTCTTTCCCAAATTGAAGAGAAGAGCCAGGAAGAAACTGAGGCTGATAAATATGAAATTGAACTTGCGAAGCCAACTCCTCCAGGTAACATTGGCGAAGTTCCGGGTCTAATGAACCAGTTATTTGATTTAACCGAGTTTGATGACCTTCTTACTTGTTACTTGAACTTTGGTGAACCGATACCTTCTCTATTTTCGGAAGATGTTGATTTTAACTTCTTTTCTTCTACAGCGGAGGCACCAAACACTGCACAAGTTTCCACTCCTTCAGTTGCCATCCCTCCATCTTTACAGGTTACTCCTCCTTCTGCTTCCCAGCCGGGATCACAGGCAGAGAAAATCGAAGCCCTTCAAGGCCTGGATGACCCGGCAGCTTCGCAGGAACAGAAGGCGGAGGACCTTGAAGACGTCGAGAAGACCCCGGAGCAGTCCCTTGATGATGACACGAAGCTTTCAACACTGCTTGCTACTCCGGGGAGCGAATCTTCTTCAAAGAGGAAGGGGAAGCGTGGCATAAGGAAGAAGAAGAGAAGTGCTTCAACTGGGGACGAAGTAGAACTTGATCCTGCCGCGCCTTTTCCTCCTTCTGCCCCGACCCGTTCACAACGGCTCCAAAAACTAATCATTAGGCCGGGGAAAGGCTCCAAAGGTGGCGAGAAGAAAGAATAACAAGCTAGATTTTCTACTCCTTACTTTTGCTTTTTGCATGTATCGACCGGGGATTGTGCGGGTACCGGTCCCTGCTTTTACTTTTTGAGATATCTGCACATGTAAAGAATTTTCATAGTACTAAATAAAACAATTATTTTACTTGTACAAACTCTTGTGTATGTGAGAATGCATCTGTTTTTTATTTTTGGTGTGGAACAAACGATTCTTTTTACTTGTGCAAACTTTTTGTCTGCGTTTGAGAATGCATTTATTCCACATCATCTATTTTTCATGATATTGTGATGAACTCGCGGTATGTTGCTTGTATATTACTTTGTTCATGTAACTGAATTGTATAGTATTGCCCCCATACCGCAAGTGTATTGCAATATTCCTAGCTTTTTCAAGACTGATATTCTTATTCCAGAGAATAACTATTCCGCTTTTAAGGGAAGAATCATTCTGCTTTTAATAAAGTATATCTCGTCTTTCGAGAAGTTTTTTACTTTCTCTTTCCTTCTGAAGAACACTTCAACTTTTGGGGATGATCACTTTTATTTGTTAAAAGCGAATTTTCCTACGCAGTGAAATGAGCTTCCGAAGAAGGTTTTGATTTTGTGCCCCAGTAAGGGGCTCATTTTTGGTACTTCAAGCAAGGTGAAGTGCGCCTCTGAAGAGGTTTTTGAAGAGAAGCGATTTTGGTCTCCGAAGAGAAGCAATTTTGGTCTCCGAAGAGAAGCAATTTTGGTCTCCGAAGAGAAGCAATTTTGGTCTCCGAAGAGAAGCAATTTTGATATTTCAACTTTGGTGAAGTGGGTCTCCGAAGAGAAGCATTTTGCACTTCTACCCTGGTGAAATGTGCCTCCGAAGAGGGCTTTTTATTTGATGCTTCAAGCATGGTGAAGCGTGCCTCCGAAGATGGCTTATGCCTCCGAAGAGGGCTTGCGCCTCCGAAGAGGGCTTGTGCCTCCGAAAAGGGCTTTTGATTTTGTGCTTCAAACATGGTGAAGCGTGCCTCCGAAGATGGCTTGTGCCTCTGAAGAGGGCTTGTGCCTCCGAAAAGGGCTTTTGATTGCCTGGAAGTTACTTTCTCATGGTCGGAGGGGTCCACGGGGCGAACGCAGGTTGCTTGATTGGATGTTTGCTTGCACAAACGATCGCAATTAACTAACAAAGTGCCCCTTTGGTAGTCCCACCGATCTTTTTGATTGAGGAAAGTTCTCCAATTTATTGGCGTGCCTCGTTAGAGGGCTTTGGTTGGTTGGTGTGCCAGGTAGGTTGCGTCTCAAGGGCGAGTGGATCCACGGGACGGACGTATGCTATCTGATCGGATGCATCACGACCAGTTAGCGAGGTTCATGTTCCTTCCGCTTGGGAAGGTGTCCCTTTAGTGGATCTTCCGGCCTTCCTGTTAAGAGGCATACCTCCCTTTGTCTGCTTCTTTGTTTGCTTGGCAACTTTCTCTCATCATCTGCCCATTAGCGATCTCTTATTATCGTTCCCAAGCACATCTTCTTTCCTTTTACAAGTAAATTGCTTCATCCGGAGGAGTGGACTTCACTGTTGAATGACTTCACGAGACAAACGCGAGTTATCTAGTCGGATGTCTATTCATAACGACAATCTCAACCAGTGAACAAAGGTTTGTCACAGTGGAGTCGCCAACTTTTTTATGTGAAGTTTTCCTTGCATAGGATTTGAGTTTGGAATTTTTCGTCGCTTGGTTTTCGTGTAATAGCTGATTTATAGAGGTCGCTTAGCTTTGTGATGAGCAAGCCTTGTTATAATGTCCTGCAATTTTGAATCGACATTTTAGCAATACTTTTAAGGCATTTATATATCGAAATAAAACAGGCATTATGAAATAGTAAAGAACACAAGATTTATAGTGGTTCGGCCAAGAATCGGGCCTACGTCCACTTTATAGCTTTCATTCATTTACACTGATTTACAATGTTTCACAATACAACTGATACATTCATCATTATTTTAAAATTTTGAACAAAGCTTTTTCTTTCAAGTAAAATAAGGACGTAAGTGGTTGCTGTTCCAGGCTCTTGGAATTGGATCTCCTTCGATAGTTATGAGTTTGAAAGTGCCATCAAGAAGTTTACTGCCAATGGCATATGGTCCTTCCCAGTTTGGTCCAAACACACCAGTTGCCGTCATGATCCTTTTCAAAACTAAGTCCCCGACCTCAAAGCTGCGTTGGCGAACTTTAGAGTTGAAGTGCCTGGCTATCCTTTGCTGATAAGCCGAAACTCTGAGCCTGGCTTCTTCTCTTTTCTCATCAAGAAAATCAAGTGCTTCAAGTTGCAGCTTTTCATTTTCAGCTTCGTTGAAATGAACTCTTCTATGTGAAGGAACTTCTACTTCCACTGGAATCATTGCTTCCGATCCGTATGCCAGTGAAAATGGAGTGTGCCCAGTTGCAGTTTTGTGAGTAGTCCTGTATGCCCATAGTGCTAATGGAAGCCTGTCAACCCAACCACCTTTTGCTCTTTCGAGTTGCTTTTTGATGGTTGACTTGATGATTTTATTCACTGCTTCCACTTGCCCGTTTGCCTGCGGATGAGCCACTGCTGAGAAGCTTTTCCGAATTCTGAATCGTTTGCAGAAATCCTGGAACTCTTCACTTTCAAACTGAGTACCGTTGTCTGTGATTATTTTCTGTGGCACACCATATCTGCAAATGATATTTTTCGTTACAAAATTTATCATCTTTTTAGAAGTAATGGTGGCCAAAGGTTCAGCCTCAGCCCACTTGGTGAAATAATCAACGGCTACGATAGCATATTTGATTCCTGATTTGGCAACGGGTAATGGTCCGATTAGATCTATCCCCCAAATAGCGAATGGCCATGGGCTGACCATCTGTGAGAGTTCGGTGGAAGGTGCTCTTGGGATTTTTGCAAATCTCTGGCACTTGTCGCACTTTCTAGAGTAGATAGCAGCATCTCGGTTAATGTCAGGCCAGAAATACCCATATCGGAGAACTTTCTTGGCTAAAGTTTGACCAGCTGAATGATCTCCACATTCTCCTCCGTGTACCTCGGCTAGAATTGTCTTGGCTTCTTCCTTAGTTACACATCGGAGCAGAGGCATTGAAAATCCCCGTCTGTATAATCGGCCATCTTGAATTATATATCTCGACGCTTTTCTCAATAACTTTCGACGTTTCTTAGAACTTTCTGGCAGGGAACCACTGAGTAAGTATTCTTTGATTGGAGTCATCCATGATTCATGCTCTTGAGACGTAGCCATAATCCAGTCAATATCCATTTCATCAATGCTTGGAGCTGACAGAACTTCTACAGGAACTAATCCCAGCAATTGAGCTTCTCCGGAACTTGAGTACTTTGCTAAAGAATCTGCTTTCATATTTTCCTCTCGGGGTATGTGGCTTATTGAATAGTGATCCAAATCATTGAGAAGTTCGGATGTTTTTGACAAATATGCTGGCAAATTCCCTCCTTTGGCTTGAAATTCTTTCTTCACTTGGCAAACAATAAGCTGAGAGTCGCTGAAAATCTGTATCACTTTGATGTTTAGTTCCTTGGCGATTTTTAAACCGGCAATAAGGGCTTCATATTCTGCTTCATTGTTTGTCGAAGGGAATTCTAGTCTCAATGCATAACATAGTGATCGTCCTTCGGGAGTTTCAAGCACAACTCCTGCCCCAGAACAATAATAATTTCTCGAGCCATCAACATACAACTTCCACTGTATCGGAATGCAGTCAGTTGTTTCTTCCTTGAGGTCACCTTTGTCAGTGGACTCTGCAATGAAATCTGCTAAAGCTTGTCCGTTAATTGCTCTTCGGGGATGGTAAGTGATGTCATATTGGCTGAGTTCTATGTTCCACTTCAAGAGACGACCCGAAGTTTCAGGGCGATACAGGACTTGCTTTAGAGGTTGATCAGTTAGGACCTTGATAGGATGAGATTGAAAATAGGGCCTCAACTTCCTGGAAGCGATTAACAAACAATAAGCAAGCTTTTCTATCTTTGAATAATTCATCTCTGCCCCAGTGAACCGTTTGCTGATGTAGTAGACTGGACGTTGTATTCTCATATCTTCTCGTACGAGTGCTGCACTTAGAGCATGGGATGAAATTGCTAAATAGATGAAGAGGTCTTCGCCATCACTAGGCTTGGAAAGGACTGGAGGAGTTCTCATATGATGAATCAGTTGATCGAAAGCATTCTGACATTCGGGAGTCCATTCAAAATTTTTCTTTCCTTTCTTTAAAGCATCAAAGAAGGGAATGCAGTTGTCTGTGGCCTTGGAGATGAAGCGACTAAGAGCGGCAACTTTTCCATTGAGACTTTGCAGTTCTCTCTTTGTTCTAGGGGCTTTAACTTCTCTCAGAGCTGTGATTTGAGCAGGATTGGCCTCAATACCCCTAGCGCTTACGATGTAACCTAGGAATTTCCCAGACTCTACCCCGAATGAACATTTCAATGGGTTGAGCTTCATTCCATACTTCTGAAGAATTGTAAACATCTCCGCCAAATGATCCATGTGGTCTACTGCTTTCTTTGACTTTACTAACATATCGTCAACATTGACTTCCATAGTTTTGCCAATCTGAGGTTTGAACATAGCGTTAACAAGTCTTTGGTAGGTTGCCCCTGCATTCTTCAATCCAAATGGCATGACTTTGTAACAGTAGAGTCCCACATCTGTGATAAAGCTTGTGTCTTCCTGATCTGGTTCATTCATCATAATCTGATTGTATCCGGAGTAGGCATCCATAAAAGACAACAACTCATGTCCAGCTGTCCCATCTACCAGTTGATCGATTCTAGGCAACGGGAAGCAGTCTTTGGGGCAAGCTCTGTTTAGATCTGAGAAATCAATGCATACTCTCCACTTTCCATTTGCCTTCTTAACTAGTACCGGATTTGAAACCCAATTTGGATAAGTGGATTCTTTGATGAAATTATTCTCCATGAGACGATCTACTTCTTCCTTTAAAGCTGCTGACCTTTCTGGACCTTGAGTTCTTCGTTTCTGTTTTACTGGTGTGAATTTCGGATCGACATTCAGAGTGTGAACAGCAATTGTTGGAGAGATTCCATACATATCAGCATGACACCAAGCGAACACGTCCAGATTTGCTTTTAGAAATGATATCAGTGTGTTTTGAACTGTTGTACTTAGTTGCGAACCCACATTAAGTACTTTGTTTGGGTCTTTGGAGTCGACAGGTATTGGTACCGTAACTTCCACGGGCACCACTCTATTCTCCTCTGCACTGGATTTTCTGGGGTCCATTTCTCGCCTTGCACCACTATGCTCACCAGTGCAGGGACCACCCTGTATTTGCTATAAGGTTGGGTTTTTGATGCGGAGGGCAGCTGCCGCATTTTTACCCTTTTCTCTCTTTCTGGCTTCTCGAAGCTCTATAAGATAACATTCGCGTCCAGCATTTTGATCTCCCTTGATGACACCAACACCATTTTCTGTAGGAAACTTCATAGTTAGGCACCACGGGGCCAAAATGGCCTTGAATGCAGCTAGAGTTGGCCTGCCTAGGAAAGCATTGTAGGCAGAAAACCCATCAACAATTACAAAAGTTTGCTTGCGAACTACCCTTTTCTGCCCTTCCCCAAGTTCCACGAACAACTCGACAGTTCTGATTGGTTGCTGTGGTTCCCTAGTGAAACCAACGATCTTTTGTGACGAAGCTTGAACGTCGGTCATTGGGATCTTCATCTGGTCAAATGTTTTCTTGAAGAGTATATTGCAGGAAGCACCACAATCAATGAGCACTCGTCTTACTATTGCCGGTCCAATTCCTGCAGAGATAACCAAGGGATCTATGGTGGGAGCTTCAATACCAATAGAATCCCTAGCTTTGAACATAATATCATCATCTGAAATCTTTTGCTGTTTCAGGGGTGCAGCATTTTCTACAGCAAAAACATCTTCCTCTGCTGGGATGTGTTTCAAAGCATGAGCATATCGTTCCATTTCACCCCAGCTTCTGCCCGCTGGGTGTGGGCCCCCGTAATCACATTGATAACGGGCCTCTCAGATTCTTGTGCCGCAGTACCTTTACCTGAACCTGATGGCTGAGTAGGGAGTTGCTGCCTCTGAGTTGACGAAGATGGGTCACTTTTGTTTTTCTTGACATATTGTTGCAGCTTGTTTTCCCTCAACAATTCTTCAATTAAGCTCTTTAAGTGACGACAGTCATTGGTATCATGACCGGGTTGGTTGTGAAAACGGTAGAACTTTCCATTTCTCATAGCACCCTTTCCCGGTTTTATCTCAGCTGGTTTGGGATAATCCACAGCATCTTTGGTAGCGAAGAAGATATTTTCCAGAGTGTCGGTCAATGGAGTGAAATCTGAGGGTTTGAAGAAGCGAGGTTTCTTTGTATCCTTTTGTTTCTTCCCCTCGTGATTTTCCCTTTTCTGACCTCCGAAATCTTTCTTTTTCGAAGCGGCAGTATTATTTTCCACCTTTGCTGCCACCACCTTCATCGATGCTGGAAGATTTTCCAAGCGTATGAATTCATCAGCTTTCTTGTAGAATTTCTCGAGAGAATTTGGCTCTTTCATCTTCAGCCATTTTCCAAATTCGCTCGATTTGTCGATAGCACGCATCAAATAGGTCAAGATCATTCGTGGCTCTGCGTTATCAACTTCTGCCAGAGCTATATTGAAACGGTTCAGGAATGATTTAATAGGTTCTCCCGGACTCTGTTCAAGACTGGACAATGACATTATGTCTTTTGCCTTTGAAGCATATAGCCTGAATTGCTCTTTGAACTTTCGGGTCAGATCGGAAAACTGATCTACTGATCGAACAGGAAGCTTGGTAAACCAGAGAAGTGTCACTCCTTCCAAATATACTGGGAAATACCGGCACTTAATTTCATCAGTTGCTCTTGCGCCGGTCATGTGCCAGTCATATTTATACAAGAATTGATTTGGATCACTTGTTCCCCGATAAGCAGGAATGGTGGGGGGAACAAATTTTCTAGGAAATTCAGCCTTTAGAATCTTCTCGGTAAACGGAGTTCTACTCGGTGCGAATCCCCATTCGCTTTCAACTTCATCCCTCTGCATGCTCACCTTCATTATTTGCTTGATCATGCCAGAAAGATATTCCTCGTTGTTCAAAGATTTGGCGGAATAGACCTCGGCCATTTTCTCAGAAGTTTGTCCGGGCAGATGTTCGCGGAAAATCGGCGATGGCCTAGATCCTTCAGCTTGGAGGGGTGCCCCTTCAGCAGCACCTGATCCCCCTTGAGGAATATTTTTTCCTTCGGAGTTGCGAAGAGCGTCAGCGATGTTTTCTTCATTACCCACTGGTCTTTGGTTGGCGCCGAGCAGAGCATTCAGTTTTTCCATCCTCAGATTGTTTTGAGTTTCAATCTATTGGTATAGTCCAGAAACAGCAGCATCTAGCTCCTCTCGCGTCACCCCGACGCTTGGAGCCGCTTGGCTCGGTGAAATAGAAGTGGCGGTATTATCTTGAACATTTTCAGATCTGACAGCCTTTCGTTTCCTTCCAGGAGCCATTATGTCTGATAGACTTCTGGTTTTGTAGGAAATTTTTTCAACAAACTTGTGTGAAGCAATGGTGAATGGTAGCCTGAGTTGGGTTCTCAGTGAAAGCACCAAAATGTTAACGCTAAAAAGTGAACGCTAACACCCGGTGTGTGTAATAGAATCGTGAAAGCACCACCCGTGTGACGGGAACAGAATTTAAGCAGTAAACTGGCAGAAAAGCAGTAAAAGACAGCAATTTATAGTGGTTCGGCTTGAGATTAAGCCTACGTCCACTTTGAATCTCTTTATTACTGAATTCGGTTACAAATCGATACAAATCTCTTATCAAAACAGTACAACTTGATCAAAAGAAACAATCTTGGCTACTAGCTCAATCTTCGTCGATGAAATTCGATGAATCCATGTTGGATGTAAGGAATTATCTCTTGAAGATTGTTGTAGCGTCTTGAATGTTTGAGGATCTTCGATTGCTGGATGAATGGAGACTTCGACAGAGTAACGGCGCTTGAAGAAATGAATGGCCAAAAGTCCCCTTCATGTTGGAAGTGGTAGCCTATTTATAGGAGTTGAATTCTGAACTCTCTTTTTGGCCAAGTCATGAGTCGTGACCGACTTATGGTAAGTCGTAACTCGTATTTGACTTAAGGTATCTCGTGGGCGCCATACTGGGTTCATCTTGTGGCTCAGTTGAAGACAAGTGCTAAGTCGTAGCCGACTTACCAGATAAAAGTAGCACAGACACGGGCTTTGGATTTTACCCTGATAGCCTTTAAGTCGTAAGACCTTTAAGTCGTGAAACCTTTAAGTCGTAAGACCCTTAAGTCGCAAGACCTTTAAGTCATAAGACCCTTAAGTCGTAGCATCCTCCTGAGTCGTAAGTCCTTAACTCGTAGAAAGCTCAACTCCTTGAGTCACGCAGCCCTTAAGTCGTGGAAGAATCAACTCCTTGAGTCGTAAAGCCCTTAAGTCGTAGAAGACTTAACTCGTTGAGTCGTAAAGCCCTTAAGTCGTAGAAGACTTAACTCGTTGAGTCGTAAAGCCCTTAAGTCGTAGAAGACTTAACTCGTAGAAGACTTCAGCAATTAGGTCGTTAGCTCTTTTAAGTCATTAAGTCGTAGAAGACTTAACTCGTTGAGTCGTAAAGCCCTTAAGTCGTAACAAGCTTAACTCGTAGAAGACTTCAGCAATTAGGTCGTTAGCTCTTTTAAGTCATTAAGTCGTGACATAACTTAAGTCGTTCACTTCTTATCTCATAAGTCGTTGATAGTGTTAACTCGTTAAGTCGTCTGGGCTATGAGTCGTATACTTCTTGAGTCGAAGAAAATTAAGGGTTAACAAAGTTAATTCTTTACAAACAATTATTACAACAACTCTCATTACACTACACTTATTCCATTTCCATCCATTACACATTGTTCTATTAATAAATCAACCTTTAAATTATTAATTACCTTTTATATCCTACTATAAATCAATGCACACATTTATTAAAATTTATACTCCCAATGTATTTATTCATCTTGATTTCATTCTTTTTGTTAAATCCATTATTACTCTATGAAAACAATTTACATTATTACCAAATATTACCTAACTTTACATTAACGTAATACTTAATTACATTTATTGTTATTGGTTTCATATTTTAATATAATAGGCTAATTAAATAGGTAACGTATATTAATTATTACCATTAACTTTAAATTACACTAATAAATTCATTATTCACAACCAAGTGTTATAACAACCTATACAATTCAAACTCCATTCAATTTCTATTCATTGCACTTTACGTAATTAATTAATACATCCTTCACATTATCAGTTTCTTCTTAATTCAATTATCAAATAAATGCATATATTAATAAAATTTATTTACAACCTATGCCACTGATAACTCTTTAACCCTTTCAGTTGCTTGGATTTCCATTCAAGTTGTTGATAGTCAACTTATATTAACATTATTACCTTTTATTCTAATTACTATTTCATTCATAAACCATTAACAACACATTATTACATTAGTAAATTTACTATTTACATTTGTTTTCTTACACTTCATTTATAACCAAGTATAACATTTACATTATTTCATTTATTGGAATGACATTCAAGTAATTAACAATTAACTTACATTCATTTACAATTAATCAATATATTATTTCCTTGGTTAATCCAATACTTATTCTTATTTACTTATTTCTATTTTATAACCAAGTGCAACAATTGACACTATTTCATTATTGGGATTTCACTTCAATTTTACATAATTAATTTTAATTACCAATGCTACATTCATTTCTAACTTTCACTTCATTATAAATTATAAAGTTTTATTTCTTTCTAAATTTAATTACAAAAATCTTATAAATTTAACCAATTTAATTATCGAATTTTTACGGGTCGTTACACTCTCCCCCACTCAAAACTTTTCGTCCCCGAAAAGGAAGAAGAAGGGAAAGGAGAATTAAGAAATCGATATATCTTATTCAAAAATATTAACTTTATAAACAATGAAATTTACAAAATTAATTTATTTAAATAAAATATACAAATTTATAACCATTAAATCATTTTATACTCAAATTAATAAAGTTTGGAAAACATTTTCAAAAAATTTCTAAGTCCACAATTTACAGAAAATTTTGGTAGAGTCTCCTTTGTACGGAGAGGCTCAGAAGAAAATATAATATCAAATATAACAATATATAACATATATTTTCCAAAATAATATATCCCAACATGGGAAAAATAATATAATAACGCTATAAAACCGTAATCCGAGAACGTACTTATTTGTTGGGCAAACAACGCTTAATTATGAAACCAAAAGCAGTAGCAATTGCTTCCATAACCTGTATTTCACTTATACAATCCGAAAAGAGTTAATATTTATATAAAATGAAATATTTAAAGTTGTTTCAACCTCTAACCAACAAATCAATACAACAACAATCACTTGCAACCAACAACATACACATCAAATACACATCAACCATTCAAGCAAATAAAACAGTTGGTTTGTTCGGGGTAAGACACTTTAAATCACATGGAATAACAAATAACTATGAAGTATTCCATTTACTCAACAGCCTTAGATAACTCAATAGATTATTCATACATCTAAGCAATTAAAAGTATCCTTTACCTAAACAACTCATAAACCAAAACAAACAACAATTTCAAACAATAAATTAAGTTCATTCTTATTAATTCCATTTCATTTTATTTCATTTATTACTTACAAATGTTCAATTTCATTTATTATTGTCATATCAGTTCCTACTAATTTCTTGCATTATATTTATTCATTCATTTATTATTACATAATTCCATTTATTAACATTCATTTATTTATAGTCTTCATGTTTGATTAAATTTCTTCGCATATCAATTAACTTAAGTTTTTTTTCTCATTTTCCAATAATACTTACATTTCTATTTAATTAATAACATTTTCAATTATACTTAAGTTCATAACAACTCTAACAAATAAATCCTTATCTATTAAAGAATGCATTGAATACTCTCATTACTTTTAGGTTTACTTGTATAATTTTACATTACACTTCCTTATTAACATCTCAACTTTTATAATTGGTAAGTTATATTTATGCCTTTAAGAATGAAATTGAAAGTTACACAAGTTTATTTTATCTCTTTTAAATTAACTTAATGTTCAATCATAATATCCCTTGGTTGATAGGTTACAAATTCCAAATTTCTTTTAATTCCATTTAAAACTCAGCATTAAATCTCTTATTTTATTAAAGGTTCCAATTATTAATTAGTTATGTTCCTTTTCACTAAAAATAATTGAAACTATTAATTAATGGAAACTCAAGAATTAAATACCGGGTTCTGTTTCAAATCATTTAAAAATAATAGATAAATGTATATACTTGCAACATATATATACTAAATAGTTTATACTAAAATTATTTATTTTGAAAAATAGTATCAAATCAAACAGTTTCCTTCCAATTCAACAAATCTGGACCCATGTCCAAATTTCAAATTAACGAAAAAAGATTTCAATTCTTTCAATTCAATTGACTCAATTTCAATTAAATTTCAAATCAACTTGATTTCAGTTTTAATTCGAAATAGATCCAATTTTCGAAACATTCATTTTTAACTTAAAATTCGATTCAACAATTCAATTCAATATTTAAATTTCAATTCAATTCTTATTTTAAACCATTTCAATTTATAACAATTTTATGCTCAAATTCAATTTACTGATTTAAACCACTTAAATCAAATTAAACTTCATTGCTCAATTTTAAGATCTGAATCTTTAAAATAATTCAATTTCCACAATTAAAATCATCTATCAATTATAACTTCACATTTCCAATTCAATTATTTAAAACAATTTCCTTTTAACCAATTTCAATTCCAACATTTCAAAGCATGAATTAGAAAATAATTCAATTCATATAAATCTACAATTTATTTCTTTTAAGCAATATTATTTAATCAAAATCAAATTTTAAGATTTTTAAAACCATTTAATTTAACCAATCCGGTATCCGTATATAATTTTCTACCCTATGGCCATGTGATCATTTATTTCAAACTTTAATTATAGGGATGGATATATATCATTTCAATCCAAACAAAGTGTCACTGGTATATATCATTTCTACATATTTCTTAATTTTTTTGAAATAATTTAAATAACAGTTTATATGCTTCAACTAATATACAGGGTGATAACATGGATATATATAAATAAATAGACATCCATCACAATCAATGTAACGACCCACTTTTCTCTATAGTCTAAGTTGACAATAAACCGCACATGTCAACTCAAATTGAACAAAAATATGGATTGTTAAGGGTGAAGAAGAAGGAAGAAGATAAGAAGAAAACTGCACAACATATAATCTCACAGCAGAATGAATAATCTATAATATACCATAAATCTTTACACAAACAAAACTATAATAGATGTATATATAGACATCAATCAAAGTATACTAACATATTTTAGCCTGGACAGTTATAATAGTCTGTCCTCACAATTGCTGAAAACACATCAATGAATACAGCGGAGAATATGACCATCTACGTGAATACGTCTCTGGGCCTTCAACTTGTCCTTTGAAGCTTCAGGCATCCAAACTAATATGTACTATGCTCGATCTGACCCGAGCATTATAATAAACTTAAACCCGAGTCGGTCTGGAAAACCAACGTGATAAAAACACACCGAACTGGATTTACAATTATAAGAAAATCTTTGAAATCAAAAGGGTATCTCGTAAGACCATGCCACACATAAACACGACCGATTTTTACCTTACGATCACCAAACCACTTTTATATAAAAATCCTGTGATATTATAATAGTGTCTAAGTACAAATACTTATTTAAAATAGTTGATTCTTACATCTCACATTTCATCATAGTTGAGCACAATCAAAACCGTACGGCGCTTATTGGAGAATGGATTCCATATAATGACTAAGCATTGGGGTACCACATATCATGGTACACGTCTAGAAAATGAACCGAGATCGAACCTATTGATCCCTGCTAACACAAGACTGGCCTACCCCTTACTGGATAGTAGCGAATATGTCATCACCCCGGTTGCTTTGAAACCCTTTTTAAGATCTCATGCACCACCAATCCATAAATAAGTAGATGTAGGGTAATCTAGAAAGGTGACAACATACCCTAATGGGTGCGACCCACTTAGCCTTGTTGCATCTCCCCTGATTTTCAGTCATTCCCGGTTGATGAGGCTTGAGGCTATGTTTTACCTTAGGAATAGCATTAATGCTTGGAATGCTAATACTGCTTTTTAGGCAACAATGCAATGATAGCATTCATCCATACAAGTTTTTCTGCGTTTGAAAAAACCGAATATCCAAAATCATCGTCTTCACCATCTTTACGATATCACAATTCGCAATGCTTTATTCGGATCGTAGTGGTTTTGGGATAATTAAATCTGATCCCAGTCTCTTCGAAACGATCAACGATTATGGCCAGATTTTGATAGTAAATTATTTAACTATCAAATTACACACATAAGCAGTCACTAGGCCCATATTATAAATCTTCAACATTTATTCCAAAATATCATTTCCAAGGTATAAATCTTTTACAGTATTTCAACATTTGAAAACAATTTCAAATACTTATATCCATAAATGGGTATTTTCAAACCATATCAGTAATTAGAAATATTTCCAAGTTCAATTTATAATCCATTACATAGAAAATATTTCAATATAAATCCTTTTGTTGTTAAAATATTTCAAAACCCCTCCACTCCAATACTTAGGAAAATATTACAAGTTTATTTCCTAAAACCTTTCCTAATATCAACACTTAGGAAATATTTCATAACTTATCTCATGAATCTTAGGAATTTTTATTAATTCCTTTTACAATTTCCAAAAGTTATCGATTATACTTATTTATAATCCAACTAACAATTTATAACTTCTTTTATGAATTCATATTCATTTCCGAAGTTTCTATATCTAACTATTTTGGAAATTCCTTATGTTTCCAAAAATCCCATTATAAGGTTTCTCTTATAAAATCACATCCGTTCAATAAAATCTTGTTTACAATCTCGAGAGTATTTATAAATAAATTCCAATTACTTACTTAAATTCTATGTAAAATAATAAGTATTTTTAAAGAATAAAAATTCCTTTTCCAAAAATGTTCAAGTAATTATTTAAAATATCAAAACACTTTTAAATAAACATCGATAACTCATTCCCAATTCATTTTTAAATAAAACAAATCAATTTACAAAGCTTATTATTAAAAATTTAAAATCTTTTCAACTAATATTAAATATTTGAATAACCAACTTTATGAAATATTTCAATAATAAAAACGGTTTTAAATTACATAGTTAATAAATAAAAATCCTTTCTTTTAAAACCAAACATAACTTCTCGATAAAAATATATTTTTAAAATTCCAATATAACCAATTTCAATTTGTAAATCTCTCTCAACTCATACAACATCGATTACATTTTCAATTTCATAACCCTTCTCACACTCCAAAAATAGAATCCACCATTTCTTTCAAAACTGATTTTTCACCTCTCGTTATAAGTTCACATTGTGAATTTATATTTCCAATTTATCCAATGATAATCGCTTTATTTCATTTACAAACATTGTTTATAAATTTACAAACACATTCGAGTTTCACTTGTTTTATAAAATATTATTATTTATAAAGTTTCATTTATAAATCCAACCCTTTATAAATCCCATTATATTTCTAAACTATTTTAAATATCGATTTCAACTCCTTCTCCATATTTTCAAAAATATCACTTAAAATTCATTATATAGATAATTTATCCATCACTATTAAAATTTCTGTTTAAAATCCTTTAGGAAATAGTTAAGTAAAAATCCAAAATCAAGTCATTGATTTTATACAAATCAAATTCTTTTTTAAATAATCTAAAATTTCACCGAAACACTTATTATTCAAAAATTCATTTCTAAATTTCTTTTTAAAACTCAAAATATCACTTATAGTATTCCAAAAATCAATCTTTTATTTAATTCAAATTCATCCCCTTAAAATAATTCAAATTCAATATAAATATTATTATTTCCAAAATTTCCGTTGAAAATTCAAAAATATTATTTATGGCATTTATAATACCAAAATTAAGGCTAGTGCTACTATAGCATCCAATAAGTCAAAGCATAACATAATCTATAACAGATTATTCACACACATCATATATCACTATATATGACATTAAAATCAACATTTTTGAGGAATCTAGTTGGATCCCTCCAACTTGTTTCCCTGCAACCACATATGTTATATGATCACAAAAATATAATCACTGCTTCGAGGTGGGATATCGTAATAAAAAAGGCCATCCGCTATTATGAGAGGCGCATAAGGTCTCATCCACTCTAATCGGTGGGAATATATCTAAACCAACTCATAAATATAGTAAACATCCAAAATAGTAATCACAGGGAAACACATATTGAAAATAAAAATAACCACACTTATATAAATATGAGTGGGTTCTAGAGAGGTGAGTTTAACTCACCTGGATTTTAGTTGTCGCTTTCGCATTTTGGTTTCGACTAACGTTCGAATTTAGCTAAAAATTTTGAAAGCTCTAACTTCAGCCAATTTTATTTCATAGCAAATACCTCACTAATACGAACCCAATGCGACTGACCGCGTTGGATTTGGAGCTTTCGTTGATTTGAAAAAAACACGAACGAACATAAGATGACGCAGATACGAACACGCATGAACTCGGCTAAGCGGATATGCGCTCGGCAAAGCAAATGCTCCAGGAACACTGCTGCAACCTAAAGAGTAGGATGTTGTGAATAGATAGATCATGAGCACCGACTCTGGTTCAGCGAGAACTACAGCAGTGATCGGTGGCAGTAGGCAGCGCATGGATGACGAGGCTGCATGGAGGAGTGTGGATTTCAGGGAACTTAGGCGGCAGGTGATGGGGCAGACTTCAGGAATGGATGCAAGGAGGTCGGCTGTAGTGCTTGGTCTTGGCGGAGGAGGAGGATCGGTGGAGTTCCATTTGGGCAAAAGGAAGTTCGGAGCTAGATGCGGGTTGGCTGGCGGCAAGGAGGTGTGTAGCAGCAATGCGGGGTTGGAAGGTGGAGCTTTGGCCAGGCCGGGTCGCTAGTGTTGGTTGGGTCTGGACGTGTTGCAAGACCATGGAGGCTAGGGGAAGTTCTGAAGGGGAAGGCTGGACGGGATGAACGGAGCTGTATGATGCGGTGATGGTGGCGGAATCTGGTAGCAGCAAAGAACCGGCGAAGTGGGAGGAGGAGGATATGGAAGTGGGTCGATGAAAGGGAGGAGGACATTCAAAGGATGGAGGTTGCAAAATAAAATGAGAGGATGTAGTAGCTTAATATACAGAAGAAGAAAGTGAGGAGGGGAGAGAAGGAGCTGAAGCTAATTTTTCTTTAGAGGCGGACATTAGTTTTCCTTTACTTTCAAATTTCAGAAAGAGGGAACAACTAAAAGAAAAGGGGAAATAGAAATGACATGCTACTGTGTACGATTGGTCTGGTGTTGACTTATTAATATATGTGATTTCCGGCATCTCACTGCACCGCTTTCCGTTCATGTACGGACTCTGATTCGACAAAACAAAAATACGATCTTGCTCAGAACTACAAGGTGATCCCAAAACAAAAATAATATACACTGGTTATTGAGTTATGTAAAATCACAAAAGTGTAGTTATTTGACGATAAAATGTCAAACATAAATTTAAATATTTTCCAAATTAAAAATTATGGAAAATCTGATACAATAAATTAAAAAATGTCAATTGAAATCGAGTCGTAGAAATGAAATAAATTTTCCCGATTATTTATCCAAACTGTTAATTGCTGCAATTGAATTTACCATTATTGTTTCCTTATTCAAAATGAGTTAAATCTACCCATTAGATTAACTGAATTAATATTCCATAAAAAATCTAGTTATTTGAATCACCATTCAATACCAAATTCTCCAATTCAAACATTTTCAATCAAGACATCTATTTGAATTCGAGTTTAAAACCATTAAAAACCATTTATTCAATATTTAAAATTAATTAAATATTTAAAATCAAACGACCAAAAATTCCAGGTCGTTACAATCGACATCTAAATCAGCCAATACATCACAACAATTAACTAGTTATCAATATCAGGTATTAATTTGCAATTAAATTCAATATTAATTTAAATGGCAATTTAATTCAATATAAATTAAAATTAAATTTAAATGACAATTTAAATTACCAAACAGAAATCAATAAAATTACTATCACTTCATAAATTTAATTCAACTAACATAAGAAGATTTGGTATTGCGTGAGTGGGTTAAATCACTCACCTATGATTTTAGCATATAAAAACCCAAACAGAGGCACAAAATCTTAACAGTCTCCAAATTTAACCAAATTTGTTTCATGTTGTCCGGAATTAAAATATGAATCCAATATAAGAAATCGTGCGTGAATCGAAGTTTATATGCAAAAGATATTCATGTTATAAGAAATATAATTAAAATAATAATTGGTACACATGTTTAAAAAAACAAAGTTTAATACTTACGTTTTTCTCAAGGTGAGGCTTCAGGCAAAGATGAAAGAACAAACTAAGATGAGGGTAGGACATGTAAGAAAAATGAGAAAAATGAAACTTATGTTTCATAAAAGTAAGCTTTTGAATTTGCAAAAATGAGAGCTTTTGAATATGCAAGCTCATGTTAAAATGACTCTGGAAAAGGAAGATTTGAAATGGAGATCTGAACATAGGAAATGAGGTGGTGACAAAAAAAATGAAGGGACAAGTTTAAAACGTGAACAATTATATGATAAGAATATACCTTCAGCAAAGAACAACTTGAACTAAATGAATATGATGTATCAGGAGAAGCAAAACGCAAATGAAGAAATAAAATTGTAGGTTATTTAATAATAAGGAAATAAAGCTAGAGGGACAAAAATTAATGTCACATTCCGTTTTGAAAGCTTCAGGTATTAATAGTGTATAAGGAAATGTACGTAGACATGGGAAAGTTTGTAAATCAAAGGAAAATGAAATTATGTACAACTAAAACTGAGATGGCAAGAATTAAATGTAGCCTAAAATTCTACGCTTAGGTATTAGACGGAAGGAGAAATTAATGGACCAAGTATTAATAATGAGGTAACTATTTTAAAACGTACAGGCAACCATTAATAACAGATGAAATGAAGGGACCATGTACATAACACAACCTTTTGAAATTTAATTTTTAAAACGTAACCAAATTAATTTCATTAACTCAAATAATACTCAATTTGTACACATTTAATTTTCTAATCAACACATACTTACCCTAAAAATGAAAACGTTCAATTTGGATTTCTCAAGAAGATCTTTTATTTCCAATAAAACGCTCTTTTTGTTTAACACAAAACTTGCGTTTCCTTTATTAAATCTACTAATTGCAATCAATGTTTTCTTTCCTTTTATTTGAAATATTTCAATTACATTAGTTGCTATTAATTACAATGTTAATTTCAAAACAGACAAACTAAAATGAATGAAAAACAGAAAAATTATTTCCTTTAGTCATTTAAACAAGATTATAAATTTGTTGTTTATACACTAGAGTAATTGTAATGATCCCGGATTTTATATATATTTAAATTGATAATTAATTTCATTTTTGAATAAAAATTGTGAAATTAATTGGTAAATTGATCTGAGTTTCTCCAAACCAAATAAAATATGTGTTAAATCAATTGAATTTAAATTTTAAGTAAATGGTTTAAAAATAATTTGAATTTATGAAATATATCTATGTAATTTATTTACTATGTATTTAATTTCAAAATATCCTCTTAAATAATATGTATTAATACAAACAAAATATACTACGAAAATAATAAAAATAAAATAAATATTAAGCTAGAAATAGAAACAATTATATATAAGATAAACTATAAAATATAAAGCAATACATTAGCTAAGAATCTAATAATATATTAAAATAGAAATTTATTTGTATTGTAAAATAATAAGGCAAAGCTAAAGAAAAAATATATATATACATTCAAGTATGTTAATTCCTTTAAGCGACCTAAAACTTTGCGATCTAAGAGAAGCTTTGCGACCTAACAAAGTCACGACTTAGGGAATTCTGCGACTTAGTGAAGCTACAACCTAAGCTACAGGAATGTCACGACCTAAGAAAGACGCGACCTAAGAATGTCACAACCTAACTCTTGAAGTAGCCCAGCGACCTACGACCTAGGGGATACTGCGACCTAGTGATGTTGCGACCTAAAACTACAGGAAAGGTTTGCGACCTAACTACAGGGAAGGTTTGCGATCTAACTACAGGAAAGTTTTGCGACCTAAGGGACCTACGACTTAAGAGGCTAACGACCTAGAGCTCCCACAGCTATTCCTTAACTCGCCTGCGACCTACCACTTGATCAAATAAAGCCAAGTACTGCTTCACCAGCTAATCTCTTAAGCCGCAAGGAGACTGCGACCTAGCTTAGGTCGCTCGCGACCTACGACTTAACTAAGGTCGTACGCGACCTAAGACTTAGGCGAATTTTCTACTCAGAAATCAGCTCCTATAAATACCCCACCACTTCCAACATGAAGGGGACTTTTGGCCATTCATTTCTTCAAGCGCCGTTACTCTGTCGAAGTCTCCACTCATTCAACAATCAAAGATCTTCAAGCATTCGAGACGCTACAACAATCTTCGAGAAGAACTCCTTACATCCAACACGGATTCGTCGAATTTCATCATCAAAGATTGAGCTAGTAGTCAAGAGTGCTTTCGTGATCAAGTTGTATTGTATTTTGAAGGATATTGTATCAAATTGTAACCGAATCAGCAATAAAAGACTATAAAGTGGACGTAGGCTCAATTACGGGCCGAACCACTATAAATCTGTTGTTCATTTACTGCTTTTCTGCTATTTTCAGTTTATATTCTGTTCCCGTACCAACGGGTGGTGCTTTCACAATTCTATTACACACACCGGGTGTTAGCGTTCACTTTTTATCGTTAACATTTTGGTGCTTTCACTGAGAACCCAACTCAGGCGATCGTCCACCATTGCTTCGCAAAGATTCATAAAAAGAACCTCTCTTAAAAACCAGATCCGAAATAATGGCTCCTGGAAGAAGAGGTAGACCTATCAGATCCGGAAATGCTCACGAAGGGACTTCCACTTCCCCAATAGCAGACCAAGCAACTCCAGCCGTTGGAGTCACCAGGGCTGAATTGGATGATGCAGTTTCTGGATTATACCAACAGATTGAAACCCAAAACGCTGTGATGATGGATAGGTTAACTGCTCTGCTCGGGGCAAATCGTCAACCAGAAAACCGTCAAACTACTCTTCCTGAAATGCCACCTTTCCAGGCTGATGGTTCTATGCCGCAACCAACTTGTCATGAACATATGCCCGGGCAAACTTCCGAGGGAAGAACTGATGCTTGTCCGGAGGTGTCTTTGAACAATAAAGAATACTTGTCCGAAATGGTTGGCCGCATCATGAAAGAGAGCATGCAAAGAGAAGAGGATGAGGCTGATTGGGGATTCGCGCCAAGCAGAACTCCGTTTACTGAAAGGATCCTGAGAGCGGAATTTCCAAGGAAATTTGCACCTCCTACTATCCAAGCCTATAGGGGAACCAGTGACCCTAATCATTTCCTATACAAATACGATTGGCATATGACCAGTGCAAGAGCATCAGACGAGATCAAGTGTCGATACTTTCCAGTATACCTGGAAGGTGTGGCTTTACTTTGGTTCACAAAGCTTCCAGTTCGGTCTGTAGATAAGTTCTCCGACTTAACGCAAAAGTTTAAAGAACAGTTCAGATTGTATGCTTCAAAGGCTAAGGATATAATGTCACTGTCGAACCTTGAACAAGCGCCCGGAGAATCAATCAAATCTTTCTTGAGCCGTTTCAATATAGCTTTAGCCGAAGTAGAAAATGCGGAACCACGCATGATCCTGACTTATTTGATGCGAGCCATTGATAAATCGAGTAAATTTGGAATATGGTTAAAGATGAAAGAACCGAACTCACTTGATAAATTTTATAAAAAGGCCGACGAGTTCATTCGCCTTGAAAGCCTTTCTACGACATCGAAAGTGGTTGCTGCCCAAACTAATAATAACAATGTCCCATCTAATAAAAGAGAATCTGAAAGTCAGAAAAGGGAGAATGAAGGAGGAAAGAGCCAGGGAAATGAAAAGAAACCTCGCCTCTTTAATCCTTCGGATTATACTCCTTTAACTGATACACCAAGAAATATCTTTTTTGCAACAAAAGACGTTGTCAGGTATCCTAAGCCACCTGAGATGACGAGAGGTGCAAAGCGTAATGGAAAATTCTGCCAATTTCACAATCAACCTGGCCATGACACTGACCAATGTCGCCAATTAAAGAATGTGATTGAAGAATTGCTGGAGCAGGGTAAACTCCAACAATACGTTAAGAGAAGCGGAGTCGCTCCAACCTCATCCACTCGGGATCAACAACATCCTACCCATCAATCCGATTCTCTCAGCAACACTGCAGTGCAAGATTCAGAAAAGCTTGTCATTAATGTTGTCACAGGAGGTCCACACCCAGCAGGCAGAAGTTGGGACGACTGCTAATGGTCCACAAAACTGCAACTGGGGCATCTTTCACTTTCTTTGGCATATAAATCTGAAGCTGCAAATCTAGCACAAATGGAAATCTAGCTTGGAGATTCTAAAACAACAATAACTAGCATCCATTTTTTACTTAGCAGCATTGCTTGAATTTGTAAAAATGATAATGGATGTGTGACTTCTGCATTGTAAACCGCTGAGAAATCAGCATGACTGAATAATGAAAAACTATGCATTCTGTGTTTTCTATTATAAAATGCCTGTTATATTTCGATGTGTAAATACTCTGAACGTATTGCTAAAATGTCGATCTAATATTGCAGGTCATTAAAGCAAAGCTCACTCATCGCAAAGCTAAGCGAGCCTTACAAATCATTTATTAAAGCAAATACCAAGCAACAAAAAATTCCATATTCAAATCCTATACAAGAAGAACCTCACATAAAAAGTTGGCAACTTCACTAAGGCAAGCCTTCGTTAACCAGTTGGGATTGTCAATATGAACAGGCATCCAGCTAGGTAACTCGCGTCTGCCCCATGAAGTTATTCAACAGTGAAGTCCACTTCTTCGGATAAGGCAATTTACCTACAAAAGGAACAAAGATACGCTTGGAAATGATAATAAAAGATCGCTAATGGGCAGATTATGGGAGAACATGGCCAAGCAAGCACGGAAGCAACCAAAAGGAATTTTGCTCCTCAATAAAAGGGCCGGTAGAACCACCGAAGGGACACCTTCCCAAGCAGAAGGAACAGGGCCCTCGCTAACTGATCGTGATGCATCCGATCAGGCAGCTTGCGTCCGTCCCGTGGATCTACTCGCCCCTGAGAAGCAACCTTCCTGGCACACCAACCAACCGATGCTCCTTCCCAAAGATCAACAAAGCCCTCTAACGAGGCACGCCAATAAATGAAAGTGCTTCTCTCAATAACAAGATTGGTGGAACCACCGGAGGGGCACCTTCCCAAGCTGAAGGAACAGGGCCTTTGTTAATTGATTGCGATCGTTTGTGCAAACGAACATCCAATCAAGCAACTTGTGTCCGCCCCGTGGATCCACTCAACCATGAGAAAGTAACTTCCAGGCAATTTCAAGACCTTTTCGGAGGCAAAAGCCCTTTTCGGAGGCACATTTCACCCGTGTAGAAGTGCAAAATGCTTCTCTTCGGAGACCCACTTCACCAGTGATGAAATGCTAAAAAGCCCTTTTTGGAGGCAAAAGCCCTTTTCGGAGGCACATTTCACTCGTGTAGAAGTGCAAAATGCTTCTCTTCGGAGACCCACTTCACCAGTGATGAAATGCTAAAAAGCCCTTTTCGGAGGCACATTTCACCCGTGTAGAAGTGCAAAATGCTTCTCTTCGGAGACCCACTTCACCAGAGCTGAAATGCCAAAATTGCTTCTCCTCGGAGACCAAAATTGCTTCTCCTCGGAGACCAAAATTGCTTCTCTTCGGAGACCAAAATTGCTTCTCCTCGGAGACCAAAATTGCTTCTCCTCGGAGACCAAAATTGCTTCTCCTCGGAGACCATAATTGCTTCTCTTCGGAGACCAAAATTGCTTCTCTTCGGAGACCAAAATTGCTTCTCT
The DNA here is from genome assembly GCA_030737815.1 of Allium fistulosum. Classification (NCBI taxonomy): domain Eukaryota; kingdom Viridiplantae; phylum Streptophyta; class Magnoliopsida; order Asparagales; family Amaryllidaceae; genus Allium; species Allium fistulosum. The sequence continues at coordinate 512,706,947 of CM060908.1, read as the reverse complement.
TCGGAGACCAAAATTGCTTCTCTTCGGAGACCAAAATTGCTTCTCTTCGGAGATCAAAATCGCTTCTCTTCAGAGACCAAAAGACCTCTTCAGAGGTGTACTTCACCTTGCTTGAAGTACCAAAAATAAACCCTTTACTGGGGCATAAAATCAAAACCTTCTTCAGAAGCTCATTTCACTGTGCAGGAAAATTCACTTTTAAACAAATAAAAGTGATCATTCCCAGAAGTCGAAGTGTTCTTCAGGAAGAAAGAGAAAATAAAAATTTCTCCAAAGGCAAGATATACTATATTAAAAGCAGAATAATTCTTCCCTTAAAAAGTGGAAAGTTGTTCTCTAAAATAAGAGTATCGGTCTTGTGAAAGCAAGAAATATTACAATATACTTGTGGTATGGGGGCAACATTATACAATTCAGTTACATTAATAAAAGTAATATACAAGCAACATACCACAAGTTCATTGCAATATCACGTAATAAAGATGTGGAATAAATGCGTTCTTGAAACACAGACAAAAAGTTTGTACAAGTAGAAAGAATCGTTTACTCTACACTTCAAATGAAAAACAGATATATTCCTACATACACAAGAATTTGTGCAAGAAAAATATCTATTTATTTCAACACTATGAGAAATTTTTACATTGTACAGGTTACAAAAAGAAGCGGAGACCGGTATCCGCACAATCTCCGGTCAATGCATGCAAAAAGCAGAAAAGTCAAAATCAAACTCATTTCTCCTTCTTCCCACCCTTGGAGCCTTTACCCGGCCTGGTAATTAGTTTCGAAGGCCGTATCGAAGAAGAAGGAGAAAGAGACTCAGCCGGATCGACTTCTGCTTCATCTCTAGCAACAGAAGAACTCTTCTTTCCTTTCTTCGAAACCACACGTTTCCCCTTCTTCTTGGAAGAAGACTCACTCCCCGGAGTAAGAAATGTAGAAAGTTTTGTGTCGTAGTCAAAAGACTGCTCCGGGGTCTTCTCGCTATCTTCCAGATCTTCTGCTTTCTGTTCCTCGGAAGCAGGTGGTTCGTCCAAGCCTTGAAGGGCTACTATCTGTTCCTCCTGTGAACCTGGTTGAGAAGCTGGAAGAGGAGTAACTTGAGAAGGAGGAGGAACGGCAGCTGAAGAAGGAGAAATTGGTGCAGTTTTCGGCACGTCCGCTGCATAATAAAAGAAATCAAAATCAGTATTCTCCAAGGAAAAAGAAGACAGTGGATCGTCAAAGCTTAAGTAATAAGTAAGAAGTTCGTCGAACTCGGTTGAATCGAATAAGCAATTCACTGAATTCGTCTCGTCAAAGTTACCTGGAGAAGCCGGTTTAGTGAGATCAATCTCAAATTCCCGAGCCTGAAAGTCCTTCATTGCCTCTTCTTCTGTAGGAGTGGTCACAACTGGATGTGAAGGATGAGAGCTAGAATCCATAATGTTTGCATCAGCCGAAGTGGAAGTATGAACAGGGGCAGTTAAAGGAGCTTCCTCTTTTGAAAGCTCTTCTCCCAGTGATTCAGCCCGCGCTTTAGCAAGCTGCTCCTTCCCTCTAGCAAGAGCGGCGCGAGCCTCATCATCAAGATAGCGAGCCTCAAATTTTGCTTCCTCAAATTTTGCTTCATCATAGCCGGCACCTTTAAACATATCAAGTGCGGCTTCCCACACTTCAGCCAGAGTGATTTCATAATCTGGACCCAGAAAAGCAAGGCTCCCACGACCCAGAACGCAGTGTAAATAAAAGTCGAATAAGGTAGAACTGATGCTTGCTTTCGTTGCCTCGTGTGATTGCTCAGCCGCTTCTTTTTCAGCAATGGCAGCAACCCTACCAGTAATAGCCTCATCACGCGCTGTCTCAGCTTTAGCGAGTCGAGACTTTAGTAACTCAATCTCCACGTTCTGGGAGGTGACCTTTTCCCGCAGTTCGGTGTTTTCTACTCGATATTTTTCAGTAAGTGGAAATTAGCCACAAGGGCCTCTTTAGCTAGTGCAATTAGTTTCTAGGACGCGCAACGGAAATAATTACTTTTAAGGATAAAATGCAAAATAATTAGTTTCTAAGGCCTAAAAACCTATGAAATTATGTCCTTGAAAGTAATTGGACTGCCAACTTTGTCCTTAAAAGTAATTATTCTGCTGACTTTGGCCTTGAAATTAATTTCTATGGATGTGTGTCCTAGAAACTAATTGGACTGCAAAGTTTGTCCTTCTAGTGAAATGCCCCTTTCAGTAATGTGCTGTTCGGCAGCAAGCTTCATTTCGACATCTCTTTGTGCAGCATGCGCATCCCGCACTTGCTTCTGAAAGACTTCTTCTTTTTGAGTATATGATGCAGAAGAAGAAGCGAGATTTTCCTTAAGCTGCTTAACTTCAGACGCAAGCTTTGCGTTGTCGTCTGCAATGCTCGTCATCTCCGCATCATGCTGCTTACGCCATTTGTCCCATTCTGATTTATCGTTCTCCATGGTCATCATCGCCTCAAGGTTAATATGGTTGACCCTTTGAAGTTCATCAACCAACTTCTGCCATCCAGACATTCTTTCAATATCAAGCTTGACAGCATCGACATTTCTCAGCATTGCCTGCTTATCAATGGAACCAAATCTAAGTCGAAACAGACTCCTCTTAGACACCAATTCGGAAATCGGCTCTGAAGCGTTGGAGGGCCGTCTTTAACTTGATATTGTGGCCTATTAATGATGGTTTGAATATCAGATTCCTTTAGAGGAGGAGAACCGGCCGGAATGTCAGAAGAAATGGGAGCGTTAGTCTTCTCAGAAATAGCAGACGCGTCACTTGGCTTAGACCGTTTACCCGATTCATCAGTAATATGAGTCTTCCCTTTGTCATCATAAGACTTTCGCTTATGAGAATCGTAAGTTCTGTAAGAAGAATCATATCGATCAGCATCTCTTCTTCTCTGCCGCTGCTCATAATCCCATTTTTCTTGAGCCTTCCTTTGGGCCCGTTCCTCATCTGTCTCTCTCTGGTCACCAAGATATTTCCTGAAGTCATAGGATCCACGACCTCCATGGCGCTGAAATGAGTCATAGTATGAGCCGGAGCGTCCCATCGGAGAATCTGAAAAATGGAAAATAAGTAAAGCTTAGAAATTTCCAGAAAGAGAGAGTAAATGCTTATAAGTGCAGAAAAATCCTAAGTGTGTGCGGCGTGCGAACTACGTGCGTCAAACTACAAACCACGCTTTGGTGCGGGAACGGAGACGATGGGTGTAGAAGGCGTCGAGGTCTGTTTCAAAGAGGAAGTCGCTTCAATGACAGGAGAGTTTGCCTTTGGAATATTATCCTTGAAAAGCTCTTGAGAAGTTATCATTATGTCACTCAAGTCATCGAAGGTGTCAACATTATGATGCTCAGCAGAATTCTCCTTCTCAACTTCCACATCAATTGATTTTTCAGAAACTCGAGGATTCTCTTCCTCCTCGATAATTGGGGCAAGTGCCGATTTGCTGACTAACCCTACAACATTAGTGGATGCGGAACACTTTATCAAAGCATCCTCTACAACAGGTGTTTCTGATGCGACTTCTTCTGCAGAAACTGGGGCATTCGATGCCTCTGCTTGAGAGCCCGAAGCAACTAACGTTTCTGCATCAGAACTAGGAATTTCATGAATCTGGGTCGATCTAGAAGGATGTAAAAGACCAAATTGGTGCAGAAATTCATCTTTCAGCAAGAATTTGGCACTCCTCTCTTCAACATCAATGGCACTCAAAGTATCTAAAATTAACTTGTGACTAGTATCTCGAAGTGGAGGAGGAAGTGCTGCAAAAAGAAAGAATGAAGTTAAGCATTTGACAGTTTGAGTCCTAAAAAGTCTTAAAAACAAATCAGAAAGAGACAATCTTACTTCCGACTCTCCAGATGGCATAAAATCCTGGAGGACAGCGGACAAAAAAGAATTGAGTCAAGAACCCATGGGCACTTTCGGGCAAGTCCAGAATTAGTTTACGGTTCCTGGCACTCCTCACAAGTGTAATAAAGGGATGATCTTTGTTCTTTGCAAATGTGCACAAGAAACGAATTTCGGCAAAACTGGGAAAACGGCCCAACGTTCGCCTGAAAAGCACACACAGTCCCAACAGGATGGAGTATCCATTAGGGTGCAGTTGAAAAGGGGAGATAGATAGCCGAAGGAGAAGTTCTCGAAGACAATCATTAAAGGGCGGAATAGCTCCGCTCAAGCACATCTGACGATTCACAGCAACAAAGCCAAGAGGCGGCCTGTCAGCAGTGTCGCTTGACCCAGGAAGTAAAGCATCTGCTTCGGCAATGCCGAACTGGATGCACAATTGTTTGAAGACCTTGTGGCTCAGAGTAGTAGAAGTCCGTTCCGAAGGGTCGTTCAGTGGAGTAGCAATTGGAAAAGCTTCTCCAGCTATTTCCAAGTCTTCCTGTTGAGATGCCATTCTACACAAGGAACTGGACGATCAAATATTAAGGTGCACGTTTCCTAAAAAAGAGTGAAGTGTTGTGCAAAACTAACGCAATAACAAGCAAATATAAATGAAACTAAATTAGTTGATACTTGTCGATTATAAAGTTTCGGGGCTTGATATCTTAAGACCAAGAACAGTGTTGTGTTGATGCAAATAAATCATCTTTAGTTGATCGTTTCAATTTTGCTTTAATACTTAACTTAGATTTGTTAGTTCACAGCATTTCATTCGCGAAGTTCATTTAAGTTAGATATTCTTTGTCGACTAATCTGTCATTTGATGTGGGCAATCAATGGCAGTATATTGAATATTCCTTCTAAACAGGTTATCAGCATTAAAGTTAAGGCAATCTGAAAAGAAGTACAACGAAGTCTAAAACAATTCAAATTCAAAAATCAGCCAAATTCTGCCTAAATTTCTAAGTCCTAGGTCGTTCACGACCTAACATAAGTCGGAGCAATTTTAAGTCGTGCTGTCCAATTTGAAGCGTTCAGGGCTTTACAAATTTATTTCAAGTACTAGGTCGTTCAGCGACCTATCATAGGTCGGGGCATATTTAGGTCGCACAATGTAACTGGATCAAGGCAATGCAATTTACTCCATGTCCTAGGTCGCATACGACTTAGTATAGGTTGAAAATTCTTAGGTCGCAAAAGAGGTTGGTCAGCTTCGTTTTAGTTGCAGATGTTTTTTAGATCACAAGGCTTAGGTCGCCAAGAACCTTACGACCTAACTTTTAAAGCCATCCGGATCTGCTAGGTCGCTGGCTTCTTCTCCAAACAATCTTACTGATCCAATAACCCGATACTGCTAGTATAAAGAAAACGATTCATCCTCTTCTTGAATCCCATTCATCTCTACATACCAACCGAATCGCCCAGTAAATCAATTTCAAGTTCTTCGATTCATTACAAACATTACCGTGCATTCACGAATCATGTTAACATGTCGATTGTGACAATCATTCAAAAAACGAAACACAAATGCATGAAATTAAACTGGGGTTAGAGAACATGAACTCGTGATTGGGCGGCGATTATGGTGGGATAGAGATCGAAACTCACTTACGTAGTTTGTTAGAAAGGATGAATCGTCGTTTAAACAAGTTGAATTCTCTCTTGGGGGTTCAAAGATTTGCCAATAGCAACGGGAAATTAGAGCAACGGGATTAGGAGGAAGAAAGTGACTTAACAGTTTATATGGGCTGAGAATGGAAGGCGAATAGGCACGAAGTTTTAGGTCGTCCACGACTTAGCAGGGTTGAATCGAAGTATACGACCTATGGCATAGTCATATACCTCGAGGGGCAAATGTTAATTCCTTTAAGCGACCTAAAACTTTGCGATCTAAGAGAAGCTTTGCGACCTAACAAAGTCACGACTTAGGGAATTCTGCGACTTAGTGAAGCTACAACCTAAGCTATAGGAATGTCACGACCTAAGAAAGACACGACCTAAGAATGTCACAACCTAACTCTTGAAGTAGCCCAGCGACCTACGACCTAGGGGATACTGCGACCTAGTAATGTTGCGACCTAAAACTACAGGAAAGGTTTGCGACCTAACTACAGGGAAGGTTTGCGACCTAACTACAGGAAAGTTTTGCGACCTAAGGGACCTACGACTTAAGAGGCTAACGACCTAGAGCTCCCACAGCTATTCCTTAACTCGCCTGCGACCTACCACTTGATCAAATAAAGCCAAGTACTGCTTCACCAGCTAATCTCTTAAGCCGCAAGGAGACTGCGACCTAGCTTAGGTCGCTCGCGACCTACGACTTAACTAAGGTCGTACGCGACCTAAGACTTAGGCGAATTTTCTGCTCAGAAATCAGCTCCTATAAATACCCCGCCACTTCCAACATGAAGGGGCTTTTGGCCATTCATTTCTTCAAGTGCCGTTACTCTGTCGAAGTCTCCACTCATTCAACAATCAAAGATCTTCAAGCATTCGAGACGCTACAACAATCTTCGAGAAGAACTCCTTACATCCAACACGGATTCGTCGAATTTCATCATCAAAGATTGAGCTAGTAGTCAAGAGTGCTTTCGTGATCAAGTTGTATTGTATTTTGAAGGATATTGTATCAAATTGTAACCGAATCAGCAATAAAAGACTATAAAGTGGACGTAGGCTCAATTACGGGCCGAACCACTATAAATCTGTTGTTCATTTACTGCTTTTCTGCTATTTTCAGTTTATATTCTGTTCCCGTACCAACGGGTGGTGCTTTCACAATTCTATTACACACACCGGGTGTTAGCGTTCACTTTTTATCGTTAACAAAGTACATTCAACTAAGTATTCAAACATACATATAAATATACATAAAACAAAACAAAAGAAAATAAAGTTTATATTTGTACATAAATTATAAAGGCTGCCAAGAAAGTAACGTAGGTTGCCTATAGGATAGAAATGCAAGACAAGAACATGAAAAATAAAAGATCTATGTAGCTTGCAAAAAGAAGACAGCAAATTATATTCAAGTATTCAAACAAAGGAAAGGTAAGTATGAAACAAGTAAAGCAATAAAACAAAGCAAAATGAAGAAACATAAAGGACATAAGCATTTAATACAGCAAACCAAAGTCAATTCGAAAATGTCTTCAGCCTCCATAAGCAAAGAGAAAAATCTCTGACGCTGTACAAACAAAATAATGACACCCTATACAAAATAACATCAACCTGTACAACTCAGTTTGTATATATCAACCTCCTTCATCAGTTCGTTCATCTTCAAAGCTAAGAGAAATCTGAAGGAAATAATATTTCAAACTTAAAACCAAGCTTCAGCTAAAACAACAACAACACATATCAATACAAACCAGAGAAGAAGAAAGATTTTAGCTTGCCAGTTTTCAATGCTGTTTCAACATAAAAGGAAACTCTGTTCTTTCATTCTGGAATATAAGGTGAGTAACATCACTTTAAAACCATGTAAAGGTATAATCTTGTTGCACTTATGTATGTGAATAAGTATGTTTATGTCTATATACATATATGAATGCTCTGTGAATGATGAAGAGCATTTGTGTGCAGACTGTTAATTACCTATGTTCTCTGTTTTGAGTTCTCAACACAAGATTTTAATTTAAAAACCATCTCCGCTTGATCTACTCACTGATAGAACGTAGAATATAAACAAAAGTTGTTTGTTTGATTATAAACTAAATTTTAAAATTTTATTTAAGTTAAATAATTTGAATTTTCTCTGGAAACCAAAAAGAACATGCGAGTTTGAGTTTTGTCTAAATTTCAAACATCCTAATTTATAAATTCAGGTATATAAACTAAATCCCTAATCAAAAATTTGATTTTTAGAAGTGAAATCACTATTTTTAGTTTTGGGATGTGAGAGCAGTTTTGAGATGATCGAAAATTGGGTTTCGATCAAATTCCGACGATGGGCGATGTTCTAGAGGCCGAGGTTCCGCGAGGAGGTGGAGGAGCCTACAGCGATGGTAGGAAAAATGGTGAGATGGTCGATAGTTGGTTGTGGTGGCAGCGACAAGCCTTTGAAGTTCGTAAACCTAATTTTGACGAGGCTATGTATTTTGGTTCGTGTATCGTCCACAGGTGATCGAGTTCGACGTGCTTTGGGGAGATGGTGGAGGGAGTGTTGAGGAGTGGATGGCCGGAGTTTCGTGGCTACCGGTGGTCTGTGGTGGCGAGGCCAGGGAAGTCTTGGGCGATGGTTCGTTTCAGTTTGGGTTCACTCAGGCTCGATCTCGATTTTGTGTTCGACTCGAAGCTCTGATGATCGTTAATGAGTAGGGAGGTCAGGGTTGACTCGCGGCGAAGGTGTCGATGATCGGAGCGGTGACTGGCGACGTGTACACGTGCACGTGTGTCTTTGCGTATTTGATGGATGCTGTGTGTTTTGAGTTTGGGGAAGATGAGTTGGCTCGGGTTTGTCTTGAAGTCGTTGAGGGATTTTCTCGAAGGAAGACGAGAACGCGAGTGGCTCGAGTATTTTTGCTTTGGACCCGAGAATTTTGGTGGTTGGCTCGGGGATTATACTCGTTTCTCTCGGATCTGTTGATTTTTATATTAAAACAGTTTTAAACTTTAAAACCAAATCAAGTTGTATTTAAAACAATTTTTATAAAATAGTTCTTTTGCAAATGATAAATGTTTATCCAAGTTTTGAATTGGTCAAAAGGTTTAAAAGTAAATGATTTCAAAATTTATTAAGTTAAAAGTGTTTTAAATCTATATAACTTTTGATTTTAAAAGTTTATAAACTTAATTTTTGTAATTAAGTGAATGATTGAAAAAAATGAAATGGTTTTATAACCCTAAATCTAACTTAAAGATTTTATGTTAATAAATGTATTGATGATGGCATATTTCGAAAGGATTATTAAATAAGGATTAAATGATAATTAAAAATAATAAAGATAAATGGTTTATCTTTTAGTTGATGAAATCTTAAATAATTAAAGAATTATTAATTACTTAATGAAAGTGATTAAGGGATGATTATTAATTAAGGGTTAATAAATTAATTATTGTAATTAAGGATAATAAATTAAATGATAATTAATTAATTTATTAATTGAGGCTAATTAATTTATTATTAAAAGTTAATTAATTAAAATAAAATTTTAATTAGTTAATGTTAATTAATCCGGATTAGTGACTAATCTTATTTAACTTAATCAGATAAATAAATTGACCTTACTTATGAATGATTGTATTGTATGAGATGCCTTGAATTGATTGTCCTATCTGATCTGTGATATCTTGTTCTGTGGATTGAGCTGTGTATAATCTATTCATTTATTTGTGATACATTGTATATGATCTGTGATCTGTGAATGAACGATAAGCGTTATATTTCATACCGCTTATCAATTATATTTCTGTATTCTGCTCTATGGTGATTGATTGATGTTGCACTATTGTGTGAAACCCCTGGACTACACCATACACACACAAACATGGATTTCACGAGGAAATTGGTTAAGTCACATATGATTTTAAATTTAATGTTTTGAAATTGAAATTTTAATTTCAATTGATTTTGGAAATGAAATTGGGTTAAATGTTAAAGCTTTTGAAAAGGAGTTTTTAAGATAAAAGTTATTTTGAATAACTTGGTAAAGTTTCAATTTAAATAATTTAATTTGAATTTGAATTCAATATTTGGAATTGAATTCCATGGTTGGAAATTATGGTTAAAAATGTTTAAAATGTGTTTATATGAATTTGAACCATTTTAAAATTATTGGTTTGGAAATTTGAATTTAACCCAAGGACTTTAACTCGTATAAATGAATCAGGTTTTTGAAACGAAAGCTATTTGTTTTCAAATGATAAAAGCTTTCATATAAGAAATGAATTTCCAATTTAAGTTAAAGGAATTTCAAGTTTGAATTAAAAAAATGGTTTCCAAGTTATGAGTGAATTCTTTTTCTGAAAGCTATGAATTGAATCTGTTTATTTTTAACAGATTTAAAATGGTGATTTGTTTAAACCATTCGAAATGAAATAGTTTTGAAAGCTATAAGTTAAATCTTTGATTTAAAGATTTAACGAGTTAATCCAATTGAAATGGAAATTGATTTGGAAATTCTATGAATAAATCTTTGTGAAACTGGGTGAACTTTGTGAATTGAATCTTTTTGTGTAAAAAGATTAAAATGGTAATTTGTTTAAACCATTTGAAAGGGAAATTTTGGATAATAAGTTGTGACTTAACTGAAATCCCAATATCCATATGTTTTAAATATTACGCTCATTATTCGGTTTAGCCGGGAGAGAACTTTGTGTCATATAACCCATTCCGAATAATGATACGACGTTATGGATAGCATTTGAAGACCGGTGGTGAAGACCGGATATTTTCGAAAATGAAAGGACAACTCGTCGAATGTCTCTGCATCGACTGGTCCCCGGTATAGAGACTCCATATGTGGTGGGAAGTCCGAACGTGATTAGAAATTATCCGGATTGCAAGGGCTTTGTCACGTACCGAAATTTTCGACTTTCGAAAATTCGACATCGATACTCCCTTTATCGACTGTCGAGCAATCGAGTGCCGGAAACTCTAATAGTGATGGTTTAAGAAAGAAGAAAAAGGTAGAAGAAGAAGAAAACAGAAGAAGAAGAAAGATAGAAGAAAAAAAAGAAGAACATCAGAAACAGAAACAATATCAGAATCTCACATATCGCAGCGGAACAACATATAATAGATAATTGAATAATCTTTAAACAAAGAACTATATCATTTTATACATACATCAATCATCAGAGTCAATATACAACTCAATACAACAATGGACAGTTATATAAACTTGTCCTCATAGAGAATACACAGCGGAATAAATAATATCAGATACAAATACTACGTCTCGCCATCCAGCTTGCTTCCAAAGCTCCAGAATATCCTGATAACATAACTCTAGTCTGCCCATGTGGAAATTTGGTGGGCACCCAGAGTTTAGAAGGGAACAATAAACTCCGAGTCAGTCATGGTGACTGGTGTGAGATCGTAAAACAGTTATCTTTCACAAAGAAAATAAAACAAATTCGCAATGCTTTTGGAAAATGAAACTACCATAAGACCTCCCGCCACACACACAATGCAAACGCAGAATTGGAGGAGATTACTTCTTATGATAGTCAAAGATGCTTACTACGCAAAATCAAATCATTTTTAATATTATTATTAGTGCATAGTGTAGAAAACATTTCGAAAGTATAATATTAATCTTAGCCAACATACGACCAGTATCGTATGCCTACTATAGCTACCATCTAAACAGTGGTGACCACCGTACGTAAATGGCAGGTTTTACAACTAATACCGTACAAGGTGCGTATTGGAGTTTGGATTTCCAACAAATGGTCAGGCTAAGGAACTTCCTATCCACGATGGGTACGTCCCTGGAATAGACGACCCAAGAACCTAACCGGATCTCTGCCAACACAAGGCCGGGTTACCTCTGCAAAAATAGGTAACTACTGACACGCGTATGCCATCCCCCGATCGTAACCGATCTTCCCGAGGATCCCCGATTTCCAACAAACCACATAATAATAATAAGTGAATATTAGGCTCAGGTCCCTAGTAAGTTTCAAAATACACAAAAACCCCAGTAAAAAAATGTGTAAATTAGGTCCCTAGAATTAAGTTACTAAGTAATTGCATATAGTTATGCAATTTTTTTGGTGAATAATTGCGGAATTTTCCGCAACTTTTTGAAAAAATTGCGTAAATTTCCGCAATTTTTTGGGTGAATAATTGCGGAATTTTTCGCAATTTTTTGGATGAATAATTGCGGAATTTTCCGCAATTTTTTGATATAATTGCATAAATGTCTGCAATTATTCACTGAATAATTGCATAAGTGTATGTCATTATTCAGTAACTTAATTCTAGGGACCTCATTTACAAACTTTATTTTACTGGGGGTTTTTGTGTATTTTGAAACTTATTAGGGACTTGTGCCAAACTGTCCCTAATAATAATGCAGCAACCACATAGGTTAAGTATTTGGGCTCCATACCATGATACCACCTCTATCCAGAAGGAATGACATACACTAAGGGGCGCTACTCCCTAGAACCTTGCTGCATCCTTCCTGTTTTGACCATTTCAGGGGTGTGAGGCTCGACGAAGTCTCGTCCACAAAGCTATGCTTTATACAAAGCCATGCTTCGGGTCAAACAAATGATCAACCTATGATCACAAAGATATAAGATCAAACAAATGATCATATCGCAAATGATCAAACACTGATCATCACACAGCAACACTCAGTATGCCACGTTACCAAACTGGGAGTATATCGCTGATAAATTTCAACTACATAACCTTTGAGCTCGTACGTCTCAGAGAAGGGTGTTAAGCTAAGAGAATAAATTCTCCGCCACCAACAGAGATGTATTTGAAAGAAATCAGCTTTAAATCTCAATTTGTAACGTCAGACACACAATCCATACAAGTCTGTTCCGGGATTGAACAGAACCGAAGGCACTTCTCATGAAGCCCTTGCACATCCGGATAATTTTCTAATCACGTCCAGACTTCTCGTCACTAAGGGTGATAAAACCTCTAAATCGGAGATCAGCCGATGTAGAGTAACTCGACGGTAATCCTTCCGTTTTCAAAAATATCTGGTCTTCAACACCGGTCTTCGAATGCAATTCATAACGACGTATCACATATTCGGAATGGGTTATACGACCCCATGGTCCTTTCCCGGCTAACCCGAATAGTGAGCGCTTATTCAAAAATAAGTGTGGCATTCAAATTCATCCAATTCACAACAAATATCCATTCAAGGTAAATATTGATAGTCGGTTATTTAACTATCAATAAAGATGCGCAACATCATCAGATTCCAAATAATTTTCCCAAATTATTTATCTTCCAAAATATCTTACCAGATATAAAATTTTCCACACTTCAAAAATAAATCAATATTTATTTTTAAAACTAATTCCCATTTCTTTTTTAAATTTCATAGTGAATTTATATTTCAAAATATCTACTGATATACGATTTTCAAATCGTTTTCAATATTCGTTTCAATTTATCCTTTCAAAGATAAATTCTCAAAACGTTCATTTCATATTGGAAAAGTATTTCCTTGCTTATTTAATAATAAGTAATTCACAAATCTATTTATTTTCAACATTTGAAAATATTCGATATACTTAAATCAAATAAAGTATATATTCATTCTTTAAGGAAAACATTTATTATAACAACATCTATTTGAGTCAAAATGAATGTTACGTAAAACATCGTTACGACGACTCAAAATCACTAGTATAGGGATTCGGATTTTAAGATAGATATATAAATCCCAATACTACATAAAACATTTACTTTCGGAAACCATTTACTATAACAACAGTGTTATAGTCCACCATTTCCTTATTTCTCGAAAACGTCTATTTCAACAATAAATGTTGAGATCTATGATTTCGATATTCATCACATTTTAAAACATCGTTAAACAATTAACTTCATTTTTAATGTCACTTTCCCAAAACAATATCTATTTTACTTAACAATATATTCACTGTCCAAAATCGTGAATATACTTCACTAACCACATTTTCAATCTTTTCTACACATTTATTTTCAAGAATTTATCCACTATCCAAAATCGTGGATAAAATTCCCTTAATAACCTTCTATATTCAATTCATCAAATTTGATTGATTTTCGAATTTATGAAACAACGTTCATAAATTCCATTTCTATTTTGTAACAACTTCAATTTAATAAATCCCCTTTATTAACAATTCGATTCATAACTCAAATCTTATACCAACAATCCATATTATAAGTTAAATACTTATAATTCCTTTATTTTACCAAAACATTTCCATTTATAAGTTCATAATTTATAAATTCCATTTATTTATAAATTCTTAAAAATTCATTTTAGCACTTGAAAAAAACTCGTTTTATAATCCCAATATTTTAAAGTCATAAATATCAATTTTTGTACATCTTTTATATACATCGTTTTTAATAATTCAAAAATTCCAATTAAAACCATTTTATAAATTTCTTAACTCTTTATTTCAAAAGAATTTACTTTTTGGTTAAAATTCACAAAATCTTAACTTTTATAACTTTAAAGTTTTAACGTTTACTTATTTAAAATAAATCAATTCAACAATTTAAATAAAACGTATATTTTCAAATAATCACTTTAAAAATTCTCTTTTAAAATCAACATCGTTATTTTTAAATTTTAAAAATGAATCCGATGATGCAACAGCACCAAAAAAATCAATCACGTCAACAAACATCATATATCAACATATGATAACAGAATATACATCACAATATCTGTAAATAAATAAATACTGGTGAGGAATCTAGTTGGATCCCTCCAACCTGTTTCCCTGCATCCACAGACGTTAGCACAATACCAATTCCACTTCGAGGTGGAATATCGCGGTATATGGGTTTTATAAAAATATCCGCTTACTAACGGCGCAATAGGGTCTCATCCGCTATACGAGGCGGGAAATCATCAATCCAATATATACATATGCCAATATGTATATATTGCTATATATATATAGATATATCCTATTATATCTAATATCACAAATGCAAACAGTCAATCATCAATAACTGGCAAACAAATATATTTTGAGTGAGAAAAATCTCACCTTTGCTTTTTAATTTTGCAATCAATCTCTATTTCGGCTCGACTTCCTTGATTTATACCTTGTATAAATATTTATACACATTCATTAATATTCGAAACAATTAATTAACCAATTTCCGTTTTTAATTGTTTAATTTTGATAGTTCTGTTCTAAACCAATTTCTCAATTAATAATTTTATTTAACCAACATTTAAATTTCTTTAAACCCATTTCCTTTTTATAAATTTATTTAACTAAAATTCAATTTCGTTTTTAGTAATTTTAATTATCCAATGATTTACTTTCAAACTAATTCTCTTTAACAAATTTATTTAACTATTTATTTTTCTCTGCTTAAACAATATATATATTACTTATTAAATTAAATTCAGAAAATAGGCAGTCTATAACTTTACTGTATATATAAAATTTAGTGTAAATAAATGTTTTTTTCTTTTTCCCAGTATGTACTAATATCAGTAGGTGAACAAAACAAAGAAAACAATAACTACCTCACTGACCAACGAACGAGATCGAAACCCAGGCTCGAACTCGAAGACTCCACCATCGGCCACACGTGGCTACAGCCTACTCCATCTTTCCCAAAGTCGACCCCACCTTCATCGATTCGCCTCCATCGGCGAACTGCTCGCGATGTCGCTGCCGTTCGCGACCCAGAAATCAACGCCGACGTGACTCACCATCGAGTCCCCCAATCGATCTTCAGCCAAACCCTTTTACTCGCGAGTGCCTAAACCCCACGTCAGATGAGAACGCGACCACCACAATTCGTCGAAGTCGCCGCCTACCCCGCAACCTCGAGCTCGAGTCCCCACGTCACATTGCTATTTGACTCTGGTCCTCTTCGCTTGCGAGCTGCTCTAGTCGACTTGCCGAGCAAATCACGATTTTTATTATTATTATTATTTTTTATTTGAACGAGCTCGGCTCGATTTTAATTTGGAATGGGGGGAGGAAGAAGTAAAATGAGGAGGATACGGTTTTGTTTTCAAATCGAAGAAATGAGGGGACTCGCGATTTTAAAATACTCGGCCATTATTGATTTTTGAACAAGATTTGAAAAGTGGAGAGAGCGAGAGGCATATTTAAAAATTGGAGGAGCATGGTTATCACGATTTCTTTCGTGTATTTTATCAGAAGGAGGGAGGGTACGAACGAGACAAAAGGGAGGCGAATTGTACTTATGGTCGGATAAAAGAAAAGCAACCCTATTTTATTTAGATTCAATTCGTTTCCAAACAAAGTCCAACGCGTTTATATATCATACGCTCAAACCACAATCCCAATTATTACGAAATTTGAAATCCGACAACAATACAATATTACGGATCCCATGGAATTGGTTTCGTCGAATTCCGAGACTGCGCCTCGGAACGCTATTTTTAAATACCGATTCAAACGATATAAATTTCAAAACTGATCAAATCAATTTCAAATTCGATTCTGAAGCTTCTATTATCTTCAGTATCATCAATATGAATTTTAAAAGCTTTTGAAATATTTTTCTTCAGCTTAAAATTGAAGATATAAATTTTTATTCAATTCAATAGATTAAATTTTAAAGTTTAATCGCAAAATTCAGAGTTATATCGGGGATTCAAATTAAATCATCGTTCAAATATTTAAAATAAATTAAATATTTTCAATTAAATTTGTTCAAAATTATGGGTCGTTACAGACTTCCCCCCTTAAAAGAATTTCGTCCCGAAATTACAAGTTAGGAAAAATGGTCCTTAACTCGTCTACTGTTTTTCAACATCCAATAGTTTTATCAATTTATCAAAACAAATCTTTCTATTAAAGATTCGTTATCATTTAACTCGTTTCCAACTTCAATTATAAGTTCCAAACAACATTGTTTACTTCAAAATTCAAATTCGAGTTTAAATTCAAATTTTAAACTTTCAAAATTTCTCAAAAATTTTCTAACGCCCTAAATTTCCGAAAAATTTCGCCAGCGTCTCCTTTGCGCGGCTAATACGGTATGACTACAAAACGTCCCTACGGACTCTCAGATTTCAAAAAGAAAAGAAAAAGCCAAGCGGCTAGACAAGAAAATCATCAAATCTCATATTGAAATTCAAATACGTACCTTTTGTCGAGCAATTCAAAATTATCTTTGAAATCAAAATTTCCAATTCCTTTATACACCTGTATGTCCTACTAGCCATAATATCTAGTTACACATTCAAACCATTTTGCAAATTCTATTACAAAATTTTCAATATAAACGGCTTATACATTTTTACTTCACTGTTGAAGTTACATATTCATTATCATTCAATTTTACATTTCTAATCTCATTTGAATTCAATTCACAATTCCAATCTAATTTGGATTCAGTTCAACTTCTGAATATTGAATTTTTATCGATTATCTTTCATTTACTAATTCATATCACTATTTATATTAGTTTCATTCACTAATTCATTTTAAATTTCAATATTCAGCTTGAATTACATTTACTAACAAATTCAAAACAAAGTTTTACATTCATCTTCAATTCCAGAGTCTTACCAACATTTCAAAAATCATTTTGAAAACAATTCAAATTATCTTTTGAATTTGCAAAACAAACCCCAAATGTTCAAAACAACTTCCATTTAAAACAATTTTGGCAGCAATTCCTCTTTTGGAAACCCGAAAATGAACATCAGTGATGCTGCAGTCATTACCGAAGTTATTTTCCAACGACCGAAAAGAGTTTAGAGCTTTCATCTCTCCAAAATACTTTTCAAAACCTTTGAAATTCATTTTCAACTCTAAAAAGATTTAAACTTTCCAAATCACCAAAATTTTCAAATTCTTTTCAAAACATTTTCAAATACTTCTCTGGAATTCCGTTTCAAATTACAAATCACATTTATAATTTATATTCTCAAATTCATTTGTATGTGAATTTATTTCTTAACTTTGGAGTTATGATTTCAATTTCTTATCCAATTTCATATAATAATGATAACATTTTAATATTATCACCTTCCTAACAAACATGCATCCATATACTATGATAATTCATAGAAAATTATTTCTTTTGTATACAAAAATAGTTTTAGGTAAAATTATCTCATTCACCCTATTTAAAAAACAATACTGTGTTGATTTATCTTGTTTAAGAGTTTAGAAACACCTATCAACACAGTTAGCTAGACTGCACCGACCAGAATCTATAAACAATCAACCGATAAGTCAACACAATACAAAACAATTTCATATTCACTAACAAATACGCACTCGTATCTATTATTACACTCAAACTCATTCTAGAGTACTGCTGACTCTATCTCTAATGAGTAACACCCAACAGAGCAGGGTTGTCGCTTAACCATATGCTCTGATACCACGCTGTCACGTACCGAAATTTTCGACTTTCGAAAATTCGACATCGATACTCCCTTTATCGACTGTCGAGCAATCGAGTGCCGGAAACTCCAATAGTGATGGTTTAAGAAAGATGAAAAAGGTAGAAGAAGAAGAAAACAGAAGAAGAAGAAAGATAGAAGAAAAAAAGAAGAACATCAGAAACAGAAACAATATCAGAATCTCACATATCGCAGCGGAACAACATATAATAGATAATTGAATAATCTTTAAACAAAGAACTATATCATTTTATACATACATCAATCATCAGAGTCAATATACAACTCAATACAACAATGGACAGTTATATAAACTTGTCCTCATACAGAATACACAGCGGAATAAATAATATCAGATACAAATACTACGTCTCGCCATCCAGCTTGCTTCCAAAGCTCCAGAATATCCTGATAACATAACTCTAGTCTGCCCGTGTGGAAATTTGGTAGGCACCCAGAGTTTAGAAGGGAACAATAAACTCCGAGTCAGTCATGGTGACTGGTGTGAGATCGTAAAACAGTTATCTTTCACAAAGAAAATAAAACAAATTCGCAATGCTTTTGGAAAATGAAACTACCGTAAGACCTCCCGCCACACACACAATGCAAACGCAGAATTGGAGGAGATTTCTTCTTATGATAGTCAAAGATGCTTACTACGCAAAATCAAATCATTTTTAATATTATTATTAGTGCATAGTGTAGAAAACATTTCGAAAGTATAATATTAATCTTAGCCAACATACGACCAGTATCGTATGCCTACTATAGCTACCATCTAAACAGTGGTGACCACCGTACGTAAATGGCAGGTTCTACAACTAATACCGTACAAGGTGCGTATTGGAGTTTGGATTTCCAACAAATGGTCAGGCTAAGGAACTTCCTATCCATGATGGGTACGTCCCTGGAATAGACGACCCGAGAACCTAACCAGATCTCTGCCAACACAAGGCCGGGTTACCTCTGCAAAAATAGGTAACTACTGACACGCGTATGCCATCCCCCGATCGTAACCGATCTTCCCGAGGATCCCCGATTTCCAACAAACCACATAATAATAATAATGCAGCAACCACATAGGTTAAGTATCTGGGCTCCATACCATGATACCACCTCTATCCAGAAGGAATGACATACACTAAGGGGCGCTACTCCCTAGAACCTTGCTGCATCCTTCCTGTTTTGACCATTTCCGGGGTGTGAGGCTCGACGAAGTCTCGTCCACAAAGCTACGCTTTCTACAAAGCCATGCTTCGGGTCAAACAAATGATTAACCTATGATCACAAAGATATAAGATCAAACAAATGATCATATCGCAAATGATCAAACACTGATCATCACACAGCAACACTCAGTATGCCACGTTACCAAACTGGGAGTATATCGCTGATAAATTTCAAGTACATAACCTCTGAGCTCGTACGTCTCAGAGAAGGGTGTTAAGCTAAGAGAATAAATTCTCCGCCACCAACAGAGATGTATTTGAAAGAAATCAGCTTTATATCTCAATTTGTAACTTCAGACACACAATCCATACAAGTCTGTTCCGGGATCGAACAGAACCGAAGGCACTTCTCACGAAGCCCTTGCACATCCGGATAATTTTCTAATCACGTCCAGACTTCCCGTCACTAAGGGTGATAAAACCTCTAAATCGGAGATCAGCCGATGTAGAGTAACTCGACGGTAATCCTTCCGTTTTCAAAAATATCTGGTCTTCAACACCGGTCTTCGAATGCAATTCATAACGACGTATCACATATTCGGAATGGGTTATACGACCCCATGGTCCTTTCCCGGCTAACCCGAATAGTGAGCGCTTATTCAAAAATAAGTGTGGCATTCAAATTCATCCAATTCACAACAAATATCCATTCAAGGTAAATATTGATAGTCGGTTATTTAACTATCAATAAAGATGCGCAACATCATCAGATTCCAAATAATTTTCCCAAATTATTTATCTTCCAAAATATCTTACCAGATATAAAATTTTCCACACTTCAAAAATAAATCAATATTTATTTTTAAAACTAATTCCCATTTCTTTTATAAATTTCATAGTGAATTTATATTTCAAAATATCTACTGATATACGATTTTCAAATCGTTTTTAATATTCGTTTCAATTTATCCTTTCAAAGATAAATTCTCAAAACGTTCATTTCATATTGGAAAAGTATTTCCTTGCTTATTTAATAATAAGTAATTCACAAATCTATTTATTTTCAACATTTGAAAATATTCGATATACTTAAATCAAATAAAGTATATATTCATTCTTTAAGGAAAACATTTATTATAACAACATCTATTTGAGTCAAAACGAATGTTACGTAAAACATCGTTATGACGACTCAAAATCACTAGTATAGGGATTCGGACTTTAAGATAGATATATAAATCCCAATACTACATAAAACATTTACTTTCGGAAACCATTTACTATAACAACAGTGTTATAGTCCACCATTTCCTTATTTCTCGAAAACGTCTATTTCAACAATAAATGTTGAGATCTATGATTTCGATATTCATCACATTTTAAAACATCGTTAAACAATTAACTTCATTTTTAATGTCACTTTCCCAAAACAATATCTATTTTACTTAACAATATATTCACTGTCCAAAATCGTGAATATACTTCACTAACCACATTTTCAATCTTTTCTACACATTTATTTCCAAGAATTTATCCACTATCCAAAATCGTGGATAAAATTCCCTTAATAACCTTCTATATTCAATTCATCAAATTTGTTTGATTTTCGAATTTATGAAACAACGTTCATAAATTCCATTTCTATTTTGTAACAACTTCAATTTAATAAATCCCCTTTATTAACAATTCGATTCATAACTCAAATCTTATACCAACAATCCATATTATAAGTTAAATACTTATAATTCCTTTATTTTACCAAAACATTTCCATTTATAAGTTCATAATTTATAAATTCCATTTATTTATAAATTCTTTAAAATTCATTTTAGCACTTGAAAAAAACTCGTTTTATAATCCCAATATTTTAAAGTCATAAATATCAATTTTTGTACATCTTTTATATACATCGTTTTTAATAATTCAAAAATTCCAATTAAAACCATTTTATAAATTTCTTAACTCTTTATTTCAAAAGAATTTACTTTTTGGTTAAAATTCACAAAATCTTAACTTTTATAACTTTAAAGTTTTAACGTTTACTTATTTAAAATAAATCAATTCAACAATTTAAATAAAACGTATATTTTCAAATAATCACTTTAAAAATTCTCTTTTAAAATCAACATCGTTATTTTTAAATTTTAAAAATGAATCTGATGATGCAACAGCACCAAAAAAATCAATCACGTCAACAAACATCATATATCAACATATGATAACAGAATATACATCACAATATCTGTAAATAAATAAATACTGGTGAGGAATCCAGTTGGATCCCTCCAACCTGTTTCCCTGCATCCACAGACGTTAGCACAATACCAATTCCACTTCGAGGTGGAATATCGCGGTATATGGGTTTTATAAAAATATCCGCTTACTAACGGCGCAATAGGATCTCATCCGCTATACGAGGCGGGAAATCATCAATCCAATATATACATATGCCAATATGGATATATTGCTATATATATATAGATATATCCTATTATATCTAATATCACAAATGCAAACAGTCAATCATCAATAACTGGCAATCAAATATATTTTGAGTGAGAAAAATCTCACCTTTGCTTTTTAATTTTGCAATCCATCTCTATTTCGGCTCGACTTCCTTGATTTATACCTTGTATAAATATTTATACACATTCATTAATATTCGAAACAATTAATTAACCAATTTCCGTTTTTAATTGTTTAATTTTGATAGTTCTGTTCTAAACCAATTTCTCAATTAATAATTTTATTTAACCAACATTTAAATTTCTTTAAACCCATTTCCTTTTTATAAATTTATTTAACTAAAATTCAATTTCGTTTTTAGTAATTTTAATTATCCAATGATTTACTTTCAAACTAATTCTCTTTAACAAATTTATTTAACTATTTATTTTTCTCTGCTTAAACAATATATATATTACTTATTAAATTAAATTCAGAAAATAGGCAGTCTATAACTTTACTGTATATATAAAATTTAGTGTAAATAAATGTTTTTTTCTTTTTCCCAGTATGTACTAATATCAGTAGGTGAACAAAACAAAGAAAACAATAACTACCTCACTGACCAACGAACGAGATCGAAACCCATGCTCGAACTCGAAGACTCCACCATCGGCCACGCGTGGCTACAGCCTACTCCAGCTTTCCCAAAGTCGACCCCACCTTCATCGATTCGCCTCCATCGGCGAACTGCTCGCGATGTCGCTGCCGTTCGCGACCCAGAAATCAACGCCGACGTGACTCACCATCGAGTCCCCCAATCGATCTTCAGCCAAACCCTTTTACTCGCGAGTGCCTAAACCCCACGTTAGATGAGAACGCGACCACCACAATTCGTCGAAGTCGCCGCCTACCCCGCAACCTCGAGCTCGAGTCCCCACGTCACACTGCTATTTGACTCTGGTCCTCTTCGCTTGCGAGCTGCTCTAGTCGACTTGCCGAGCAAATCGCGATTTTTATTATTATTATTATTTTTTATTTGAACGAGCTCGGCTCGATTTTAATTTGGAATGGGGGGAGGAAGAAGTAAAATGAGGAGGATACGGTTTTGTTTTCAAATCGAAGAAATGAGGGGACTCGCGATTTTAAAATACTCGGCCATTATTGATTTTTGAACAAGATTTGAAAAGTGGAGAGAGCGAGAGGCATATTTAAAAATTGGAGGAGCATGGTTATCACGATTTCTTTCGTGTATTTTATCAGAAGGAGGGAGGGTACGAACGAGACAAAAGGGAGGCGAATTGTACTTATGGTCGGATAAAAGAAAAGCAACCCTATTTTATTTAGATTCAATTCGTTTCCAAACAAAGTCCAACGCGTTTATATATCATACGCTCAAACAACAATCCCAATTATTACGAAATTTGAAATCCGACAACAATACAATATTACGGATCCCATGGAATTGGTTTCGTCGAATTCCGAGACTGCGCCTCGGAACGCTATTTTTAAATATCGATTCAAACGATATAAATTTCAAAACTGATCAAATCAATTTCAAATTCGATTCTGAAGCTTCTATTATCTTCAGTATCATCAATATGAATTTTAAAAGCTTTTGAAATATTTTTCTTCAGCTAAAAATTGAAGATATAAATTTTTATTCAATTCAATAGATTAAATTTTAAAGTTTAATCGCAAAATTCAGAGTTATATCGGGGATTCAAATTAAATCATCGTTCAAATATTTAAAATAAATTAAATATTTTCAATTAAATTTGTTCAAAATTCTGGGTCGTTACAGGCTTCTTCGGAAGTGCCTTCGGTTATGTTTGAACCCGGAACAGACTTGTATGGTTGTATGTCTGACATTACACTTTGAGATATAAAGTTGATTTCTTTCAAATACATTTCTGTTGGTGGCGGAGATTTATTCTCTTAGCTTAACACCCTTCTCTGAGACGTACGAGCTCAGAGGTTATGTAGTTGAAGGTTATCAGTGATATACTCCCAATTTGGTAGTGTGGCATGCTGAGTGTTGCTGTGTGTTGATGATCAATTGTTGATCATTTGTGATCAAAAGCATGGCTTTGTGAAAAAGTGTAGCTTTGTGGACGAGACTTCGTCGAGCCTCACAACCCGGTAATGGTCGAAACAGGAATGT
Organism: Allium fistulosum; assembly: GCA_030737815.1. Lineage (NCBI taxonomy): Eukaryota > Viridiplantae > Streptophyta > Magnoliopsida > Asparagales > Amaryllidaceae > Allium > Allium fistulosum. The sequence continues at coordinate 512,683,210 of CM060908.1, read as the reverse complement.
TGCGGCAAGGTTTTAGGGGTCGCGCCCCTAGGGTATGTCCATTTCCTTCTGGATAAGAGGTGATATCATGGTATAGAGCCCAGATATTTTACCTTTGTTGATGCTGCAAATTTATTATACTTTGTGGTTGTTGCTTTGTGGTTGAGGATCCTCGGATAAAGGTCGGTAACGACCGGGGGATGGCACAATTGTGTGTTAGTTACCTAGTTACAGCTATATAGCGTGAGGTAGCGCCAGTGTGTTAGTTACCTAGTTATGGTTGTACAGCGTGAGGTAGCGCCGGCCTTGTGTTGGCAGAGATCCGGTTAGGTTCTCGGGACGTCCATCTAGAGGCGTACCCATGTAGCAGTAGGAAGTTCCTTAGCCTGACCATTTGTTGGAAATCCAATCAAACAATACGAACCTTGTACGGTTTTAGTTGTAGAACTTGCTATTTCACATAGCAGCTATAGTAGGCATAATATAATGGTACATATGCTGGCTAAGATTAATATTGTATTTTCGAAATGTTTCCTACACTACGCACTAGTAATAATATCAAAAGAGTTTTCTTGCGTAGTAAGCATATTTGACTATCATAAGAAGAAATCTCCTCCAAGTCTGCGATTGCATTGTGTGTGTGGCGGGAGGTCTTATGGTAGTTTCATTTTCCAAAGGCATTGCGGATTTCAATGTTTAAAATTCTTTTGTTGTTTGTTTTAAAGATAAACTGTTTTTGTTACTCACACCAGTCCCATGACTGACTCGGAGTTTATTGTTCCCTTCCTAAACTCTGGGTGCCCACAATTTTCCACACAGGCAGTCTAGAGTTGGGTTTTTCAGATAGTCAGGTTTAGTAGATTATCTGGAGCTAGTTCAGTGTTCAGAGTTCACGGATGACTGCACCTGCTTATCTTGGTGCATCTTGATGGTGGTTCGAGCTGATGTTGGAGTTATTGGTCTCATTCTCTTTGTCGGATCATTTGGAGTTATCAGTTATGCGGTTTCTGCTGTAGCATTATTATTTGTCTCTGATATTGTTGTATCATATTGATATCATTGTTGTATATCATTCTGGATATTGTATTCATTGGAGTTGTATATGATATCATCTATTTCTTTCTTCCGCTATGTTGTTATACATAATGGTGTTATAAGCTCCGGTGACCCAAATTCGGCGTTTGAATCTACGGCATTTTGAGTACAAGTGAAGTACAGGTGCCGATTTTTTAAGGCTGAGTTCAGGATCATTACAAGTGGTATCAGAGCTAAGGTTGAACTTTAGCTCAGGAGTATAACACATTAAGTAGCTCATTAGAGATAGGGTGAAATATACCCTAGAATGAGTAATCTCTAAGATATCTGTCCGTGTGCCTCAGTAAATTCTCTTGCTATCTACTGATAGTAAGTATGAGTGCAAGAAGAGGATGAGATAGGGGACAGAGGAATACGACTATAAATGGTCAATACCCTGTAACAACAAGGAAACAATCTTTTATCTATCAATCTCTTTTGTTACACATTTCTTTTCAATTCTTCGATGGTTCCTAGTAGATTCAGGAAGAAGATTCGATATATTAATATGGGACATAAACTCCAAATAAGCCAAAATTGTGTTTGGATGTATTGGTTGTCTTGTTTGCTTTGGTTGCTATAGTTGATAGGTATAATTTAGTTCTAAACTAAAAATTTTGAAATTGTATCCAAATATTTGTCAATATTTGGGTCCGGATATATTCTACGAATGGTTAGTTATCCCTTCGAACTAACCAATGCCACTGCATACTTCGTAGATCTGGATAACCCGAGTATCTTGTGAAAAATTAAAAGGATTTGTTCTCATATCTATTGTTGATATTCTGATTTGGTAAGCCAAATGCGGAATAGATATCTAGTTTGAGTTAATGAAATATTCTTCATTTATCCTTGTGTCTCCTTGGCAAATTTCGGGGACGAAATTTCTTAAGGAGGGAAGGTGGTAACGATCCCGGATTTTATATATATTTAAATTGATAATTAATTTCATTTTTGAATAAAAATTGTGAAATTAATTGGTAAATTGATATGAGTTTCTCCAAATCAAATAAAATATGTGTTAAATCAATTGAATTTAAATTTTAAGTAAATGGTTTAAAAATAATTTGAATTTATGAAATATATCTATGTAATTTATTTACTATGTATTTAATTTCAAAATATCCTCTTAAATAATATGTATTAATACAAACAAAATATACTATGAAAATAATAAAAATAAAATAAATATTAAGCTAGAAATAGAAACAATTATATATAAGATAAACTATAAAATATAAAGCAATACATTAGCTAAGAATCTAATAATATATTAAAACAGAAATTTATTTGTATTGTAAAATAATAAGGCAAAGCTAAAGAAAAAAAATACATTCAAGTACATTCAACTAAGTATTCAAACATACATATAAATATCCATAAAACAAAACAAAAGAAAATAAAGTTTATATTTGTACATAAAGTATCAAGGCTGCCAAGCAAGTAATGTATGTTGCCTGTAGGATAGAAATGCAAGACAAGAACATGAAAAATAAAAGATCTATGTAGCTTGCAAAAAGAAGACAGCAAATTATATTCAAGTATTCAAACAAAGGAAAGGTAAGTATGAAACAAGTAAAGTAATAAAACAAAGAAAAATGAAGAAACATAAAGGACATAAGCATTTAATACAGCAAACCAAAGTCAATTCGAAAATGTCTTCAACCTCCATAAGCAAAGAGAAAAATCTCTGACGTTGTACAACCAAAATAATGACACCCTGTACAAAATAACATCAACCTGTACAACTCAGTTTGTATATATCAACCTCCTTCATCAGTTCGTTCATCTTCAAAGCTAAGAGAAATCTTAAGGAAATAATATTTCAAACTTAAAACCAAGCTTCAGCTAAAACAACAACAACATATATCAATACAAACCAGAGAAGAAGAAAGATTTTAGCTTGCCAGTTTTTAATGCTGTTTCAACATAAAAGGAAACTCTGTTCTTTCTTTCTGGAATATAAGGTGAGTAACATCACTTTAAAACCATGTAAAGGTATAATATTGTTGCACTTATGTATGTGAATAAGTATGTTTATGTCTATATACATATATGAATGCTCTGTGAATGATGAAGAGCATTTGTGTGCAGACTGTTAATTACCTATGTTCTCTATTTTGAATTCTCAACACAAGATTTTAATTTAAAAACCATCTCCGCTTAATCTACTCACTGATAGAACATAGAATATAAACAAAAGTTGTTTGTTTTATTATAAACTAAATTTTAAAATTTTATTTAAGTTAAAATAATTTGAATTTTCTCTGGAAACCAAAAAGAACAAGCGAGCTTGAGTTTTGTCTAAATTTCAAACATCCTAATTTATAAATTTAGGTATATAAACTAAATCCCTAATCAAAAACTTGATTTTTAGAAGTGAAATTACTATTTTTTGTTTTGGGATGTGAGAGTAGTTTTGAGATGATCGAAAATTGGGTTTCGATCAAATTCCGGCGATGGGCGACGTTCTGGAGGCCGGGGTTCCGCATGAAGGTGGAGGAGCCTACGACGATGGTAGGAAAAATAGTGAGCTGGTCGATAGTAGGTTGTGGTGGCGGTGACAAGCCTTTGAAGTTCGTAAACCTAATTTTGACGAGGCTATGTATTTTGGTTCGTGTATCGTCTACAGGTGATCGAGTTCGACGTGCTTTGGGGAGATGGTGGAGGGAGTGTTGAGGAGTGGATGGCCGGAGTTTCGTGGCCACCGGTGGTCTGTGGTGGCGAGGCCGGGGAAGTCTTGGGCGATGGTTCGTTTCAGTTTGGGTTCACTCAGGGTCGATCTTGATTTTGTGTTCGACTCGAAGCTCTGATGATCGTTAATGAGTAGGGAGGTCAGGGTTGACTCGCGGCGAAGGTGTCGATGATCGAAGCGGTGACTGGCGACGTGTACACGTGCACGTGTGTCTTTGCGTATTTGATGGATGCTGTGTGTTTTGAGTTTGGGGAAGATGAGTTGGCTTGGGTTTGTCTTGAAGTCGTTGAGGGATTTTCTCGAAGGAAGACGAGAACGCGAGTGGCTCGAGTATTTTTGCTTTGAACCCGAGAATTTTGGTGGTTGGCTCGGGGATTATATTCGTTTCTCTTGGGTCTGTTGATTTTTATATTAAAACAGTTTTAAACTTTAAAACCAAATCAAGTTGTATTTAAAACAATTTTTGTAAAATAGTTCTTTTGCAAATGATAAATGTTTATCCAAGTTTTGAATTGGTCAAAAGGTTTGAAAGTAAATTATTTCAAACTTTATTAAGTTAAAAGTGTTTTAAATCTATATAACTTTTGATTTTAAAAGTTTATAAACTTAATTTTTGTAATTAAGTGAATGATTGAAAAAAATGAAATGGTTTTATAATCCTTAATCTAACTTAAAGATTTTAAGTTAATAAATGTATTGATGATGGCCTATTTCCAAAGGATTATTAAATAAGGATTAAATGATAATTAAAAATAATAAAGATAAATGGTTTATCTTTTAGTTGATGAAATCTTAAATAATTAAAGAATTATTAATTAATTAATGAAAGTGATTAAGGGATGATTATTAATTAAGGGTTAATAAATTAATTATTGTAATTAATGATAATAAATTAAATGATAATTAATTAATTTATTAATTGAGGCTAATTAATTTATTATTAAAAGTTAATTAATTAAAATAAAATTTTAATTAGTTAATGTTAATTAACCCGGATTAGTGACTAATATGATTTAACTTAATCAGATAAATAAATTGACCTTACTTATGAATGATTGTATTGTATGAGATGCCTTGAATTGATTGTCCTATCTGATCTGTGATATCTTGTTCTGTGGATTGAGCTGTGTATAATCTATTCATTTATTTGTGATACATTGTATATGATCTGTGATCTGTGAATGAACAATAAGCGTTATATTTCATACCGCTTATCAATTATATTTCTGTATTCTACTCTGTGGTGATTGAATGATTTGCACTATTGTGTGAAACCCCTGGACTACACCATACACACACAAACATGGATTTCATGAGGAAATTGGTTAAGTCACATATGATTTTAAATTTAATGTTTTGAAATTGAAATTTTAATTTCAATTGATTTTGGAAATGAAATTGAGTTAAATGTTAAAGCTTTTGAAAAGGAGTTTTTAAGATAAAAGTTATTTTGAATAACTTGGTAAAGTTTCAATTTAAATAATTTAATTTGAATTTGAATTCAATATTTGGAATTGAATTCCATGGTTGGAAATTATGGTTAAAAATGTTATAAATGTGTTTATATGAAATTGAACCATTTTAAAAGTATTGGTTTGGAAATTTGAATTTAACCCAAGGACTTTAACTCGTATAAATGAATCAGGTTTCCAAAACGAAAGCTATTTGTTTTCAAATGATAAAAGCTTTCATATAAGAAATGAATTTCCAATTTAAGTTAAAGAAATTTCAAGTTTGAATTGAAAAAATGGTTTTCCAAGTTATGAGTGAATTCTTTTTTTGAAAGCTATGAATTGAATCTGTTTATTTTTAACAGATTTAAAATGGTGATTTGTTTAAACCATTCGAAATGAAATAGTTTTGAAAGCTATAAGTTAAATCTTTGATTTAAAGATTTAACAAGTTAATCCAATTGAAATGGAAATTGATTTGGAAATTCTATGAATAGATCTTTGTGAAACTGGGTGAACTTTGTGAATTGAATCTTTTTGTGTAAAAAGATTAAAATGGTAATTTGTTTAAATCATTTGAAAGAGAAATTTTGGATAATAAGTTGTGACTTAACTGAAATCCCAATATCCATATGTTTTAAATATTACGCTCATTATTCGGTTTAGCCGGGAGAGAACTTTGTGTCATATAACCCATTCCGAATAATGATACGACGTTATGGATAGCATTTGAAGAACGGTGGTGAAGATCGGATATTTTCGAAAACGAAAGGACAACTCGTCGAATGTTTCTGCATCGATAGTTCCCCAGTATAGAGACTCCATATGTGGTGGGAAGTCCGGACGTGATTAGAAATTATCCGGATTGCAAGGCCTTCTTCAGAAGTGCCTTCGGTTATGTTCGAACCCGGAACAGACTTGTATGGTTGTATGTCTGACATTACACTTTGAGATATAAAGCTGAGTTCTTTCAAATACATTTCTGTTGGTGGTGGAGATTTATTCTCTTAGCTTAACACCCTTCTCTGAGACGTACGAGCTCAGAGGTTATGTAGTTGAAGGTTATCAGTGATATACTTCTAATTTGGTAGTGTGGCATGCTGAGTGTTGCTGTGTGTTGATGATCGTTTGTTGATCATTTGTGATCAAAAGCATGGCTTTGTGAAAAAGCGTAGCTTTGTGGATGAGACTTTGTCGAGCCTCACAACCCGGTAATGGTCGAAACAGGAATGTTGCGGCAAGGTTTTAGGGGTCATGCCCCTAGGGTATGTCCATTTCCTTATGAATAAGAGGTGATATCATGGTATGGAGCCCATATATTTTACCTATGTTGATGCTGCAAATTTATTATACTTTGTGGTTGTTGCTTTGTGGTTGAGGATCCTCGGATAAAGGTCGGTAACGACCTGGGGATGGCATACTTGTGTGTTAGTTACCTAGTTACAGCTATACAGCGTGAGGTAGCGTCAGTGTGTTAGTTACCAAGTTACAGTTGTACAGCGTGAGGTAGCGTCGGCCTTGTGTTGGCAGAGATCCGGTTAGGTTCTCGGGATGTCCATCTAGAGGCGTACCCATGTGGCAGTAGGAAGTTCCTTAGCCTGACCGTTTGTTGGAAATCCAATCAAACAATACGAACCTTGTAAGGTTTTAGTTGTAGAACCTGCTATTTTACATAGCAGCTATAGTAGGCATAATATAATGGTACCTATGCTGGCTAAGATTAATATTGTATTTTCGAAATGTTTCCTACACTATGCACTAGTAATAATATCAAAAGAGTTTTCTTGCGTAGTAAACATATTTGACTATCATAAGAAAAAATATCCTCCAAGTCTGCGATTACATTGTTTGTGTGGCGGGAGGTCTTATGGTAGTTTCATTTTCCAAAGACATTGCGGATTTTAATATTTAAAATTCTTTTGTTGTTTGTTTTAAAGATAAACTATTTTTTTACTCAAACCAATCCCATGACTGACTCGGAGTTTATTGTTCCCTTCCTAAACTCTGGGTGCCCACAATTTTCCACACGGGCAGTCTATAGTTGGGTTTTTCAGATAGTCAGGTTTAGTAGATTATTTGGAGCTAGTTCAGTGTTCGGAGTTCACGGATGACTACACCTGCTTATCTTGGTGCATCGTGATGGTGGTTCGAGCTGATGTTGGAGTTATTGGTCTCATTCTCTTTGTCAGACCATTTGGAGTTATCAGTTATGCGGTTTCCGCTGTAGCATTATTATTTGTCTCTATTATTGTTGTATCATATTGATATCAATGTTGTATATCATTCTGGATTTTGTATTCATTGGAGTTGTATATGATATCATCTATTTCTTTCTTCCGCTGTGTTATACTTAATGGTGTTATAAGCTCCGGTGACCCAAATTCGGCGTTTGAATCTACGACATTTTGAGTACAAGTGAAGTACGGGTGCCGATTTTCGAAGGCCGAGTTCAGGATCATTACAGTAATAAATAACTTACTTAAATAAATTATTTTCCTATTCCTGTAATCAATCTTTATGCTAAAAAATATTTTAAATAAACATATATTTCTTCCTATAATCAATCATTCTATTCTTTATTTTAATGAAATTAAACCAACATTCACAAATGAAACATTCATTTTGTTTGATATAAATGTACTTTCATTAAATCAAACTTTTCTTATATTTTAAGCTACATTTAATTACACCTATTAATTTAAAATTTTGTGTCCTCTCTCCTATTAATTGAAATTATTCAATTACATTAATTTCAGTTGATTACAAAGGTGAATTTCAAAATGGACTAAATGAATGTAATGGGAAATAGAACAATTCTTTCCTATCTAATAATAATTTAAACATATTCATGCATTATTGGATACAAACATGAGTTATACACTTCTTACTAAATAATAGTTTCTCATCCCTATAGTTAATCTGCAAGCTAAAATATATTTCAAACAAATAAACATATGTTTACTCCTTTACTAAACTTATTCCTTTTATTCTTTATTAGATTAACACTTATTCACAATAATTGATTTAAAAGTCTTTTACATTAAATCAATAGTTCCATATGTAATCATTAACATAAGTTTCCTTTTTATTTCACTCATACTCTAAAGTTAACATCTTTCCTTACATTAACTACAACATTTAATTACATCGAATTTTATTGATTCCCAAAAAAAATTCTAATACGGATTTAAAAATAAGATGATAAATGAACAGTTGTTACATTTAAATAATTTGAACACATTAATACATTTATTATATACAAACAAGGAGTATAAATTTACTTACAAATGTTAAATCCAATTTCAATTAAATAACATATAATTTTACCATTAATACATCATTTATTTTATCCCTTATTAAACTTACAATTATTTTAATTGGTTGAAATTACATTAAAACAGTTGTCAATTTCATTCAATCAACATTATTAAATTATATTTTGACATTCCATTTATAAATCATAAATTTCAATTTCTGACAGTATTAATTTCCAAAATTTCATTTAATTTAATATTTTCAACTATCAAAAATACGGGTCGTTACAATCTCCCCCTCTCAAAAGTTTTCATCCCCGAAAAGGAACAAGGAGGAATTAAGAAATTTGTTATATCTTATTCAAAATAATCAATTTACAAACAATTAAACTTAAATATTTAAGTTTAGTAAAATTTCGAAAAAAACTCAACTTCGACAGAAATTTTCTAAGTCCTAAATTTTTGAAGAATTTCGGTAGAGTCTCCTTTGCGCGGATAGGTCCGGAAAATAATAATACCAACAATTACTATATATATATATCATATTTCAATTATAAAACATCTCAAACCATAGGAAAAACAATAAAGCATCATTCCAAAAACCGTAATCTGAAAACATATCTATTTGTAAGGCAAACAAACATTTTTGTAACGACCGGGGATTTTCGACCTTCGAAAATCAACACTAATAAGTTCACTGTATAGAATGCCGAGCAATCGAGTGCCGGAAATACCAGATTGTTAGGGTTAAAGAAGAAAAGATAGAAGAAATAGAAAAGGAAACAACAACACATAATCTCACAATCGCAGCAGAACAAAATATAATATAATAATATATTTTTTTATACAAAGAACTGTAACTTTTAATATACATACAAATCATCAGAGTACAATCATCAACATATAAATCTGGACAGTTATAATAACTTGTCCTCACAAATGTTGAATATACAACCTACAATACACAGCGGAATATAATCAAATATGTGCAATACGTCTCTGCCATCCGGCTCGTCTCCTGAGCTCCAAAGCAACCTAACATGAATCTGTAATACTCGGTCTGTCCCGAGCATTACAACAAAGTAACATCCGAGTCAAGCTGGAAAACAGCGTGAGTAAAACACACTTAATTTTGAAATACTTAGGTTATCAAAATCCTTTGAAAACAAAGGTAACTCGTAAGACCATGTCACACATAAACACGACAGGTTTTTCCCTTACGATAACCAAAATAGTTTTATATAAAATCCAGTGGTATTATAATAGTATCTAAGTACAGTACTTGTTTAAAATATAGTTGAATTTGTTAAATTAATTAAATTCTAGTATATTAGACTCTATAATCGAAACCATAAAGGTTCGTAGTGTTTATTTGATCGAAGTGGTTTCGGATAACACTGATATCCGATCCCGGTCTCTTCGAATGTAATTGATAAACTTTTAAAAGGCAGGTTGTTTTAAACAAACAATTCATATTCAAGGTATCAATATCACATATAGGAATTTATTACATATGTTTACTTCCAATAAAATGTATCAACATTTTGTTCTAACTATTTTAACCCGTCTTGCCACTTGATGGCATAGATAATGAATAATTGAAATAAATATTTAAGAGCAATAAAGCCAAGCATAGATCATTAACTAAATTAACAATTAACAGCTAATATTAAAACAATTCACAATCAGAATTTAATCAACTTAAATTAAACCGAATCCACTTATATTTTTAATCCAAATTAGTTATAAATTAAAAGAAAATTTAAAAATGATTTATTGTTAGTTGATTTAAATTAAACAACTAATCTAATAGCTAATTTATTAATTAACATAAGATTTAAATCGATTAATAATTAATTATTAACTCACTTTAATTATTATAAAATAATAAATTTTATATTATAGAAAATTAACAAAATAAATTTAGCTTAAGATATTAGGTGGTAGGATTACAAAGCAAAAGATTTCATGTCGATTGGATTTACAATAAAAGGGGAAATATGTTTTTAAATTGAAAGATTCTATTAACATAAAACTTATTCAATTTCTTTAAAAATAATATAAATGCCCAGCCCAACACGTTAAAAAGCCGGCCCATCTTCACTTAAACACACCCAAACTCAAACCTTCATCTTCCTCCCTACAGTTTCTTCACTCTCTTCACTTTTATTCGATAAACCAGCCATGCATCAAAACGTGCATGTGCACACTTGCCTCTGGTCATGACCATCGCCACCGATCATCCTCGACAGTCGCACTCGACCACCGTAACACATTCCATCACCTAAAACGCTGCCAAAGACGCACGTTTGAATTTCGAACTGCCACCATCATACACGAACAAAGGTCGACCACCCTACCGCCTCCCGATGACACCACACATAACCGATCACCACAAAACTCAACCCCAAGCTTCGCCATCGCATCCTCCTTCTTATCACCTTAGACCGCACTTCTCTAACCTCCTCGCCATGGTCGAGAAATCCAAGACCCAAAACAACTACCCATAAACCCTAAAACAAGCTCGAACCACGCACACGCACAACAAGAAAATCTCATGCCATTTTTCGTGGGTGCTCCTCATCCTAAGCATCCTCCACGACGAATCCCATGCCACGAAATAGGGTACACCATCGGAATTTCACCTTTGGCCCAAATCCATTCAACTCCATCTATCTCACTCAATACTCAATTGAAAATCACCAAACTACTCTCAAAAATCATGATTTACAATAACAAACACATTCATATAAGTTAGAGATTAAATTATGATGTTCGAAAACATCCATTTTTAAGTTGCTTATTGTAATTTGTATTTTCCTTCTTCTATACTTTATGATATCAAATGAAACCATTTTTGGAATCAACTTCACTCAAAAACAAACAAATTTCCTTTTGGAATCATAGCCTAAAATTCAATGGGTAAAGAGATAATGATTTTTAAAGGTTACAAGGTCTTATCTTTTTCAAGAACAGGGGTGATATTTATATACTTTTGAGTTACAGTTGTATATAACCAAGACTAACACACACTACAAGGCATGGCAACTTATACTTGACAAACAAAAAGAGTTTCATTCAAATTTACAAGCATATAGATGCATATATAATTCCAGTAAGCAAAATTTTTAAAGTTGTACTCACTGTTTTTTTAGGCAAAATGAAACTGCTGTGTTGCTCCTTGTTTTACTTCTTGGCTTTGAGTACTTTGTTCCCTTAAAGTTTTGATAATGGTAGTTGTTCTTTCTTTTTTTTCTTTCTTTGAACCAGTTTTAAGCTCGGCCATATGTATGTATATATATATATATGAATGAAATGTATAGTAGAAGGCTGGGTGGTTATTTCCTCATGTAAAGGCTTTTACCATATCTATTTATTTTATTTATTCCTTTATTTTCTCTTTGATTTGATTTTTCATGTGACTTGATTTTATGTTTGCTTTGACTTGATTTTGATTTATGTGTGCTTGAAATTAGGTTTTTCCATGATGATGTTTCCTTATGTTTATATGCATATAAAAATGTGTGTGTGTGTGTGTGTGTATATGGGACAGTTTGGCACAAGTCTCTGATAAGTTTCAAAATACACAAAAACCCCAGTAAAAAAAAGTTTGTAAATTAGGTCCATAGAATTAAGTTACCGAATAATGGCATACACTTATGCAATTATTCAGTGAATAATTGCACACATTTATGCAATTATATCAAAAAATTGCACACATTTTCACAATTATTCACTGAAAAATTGCGGAAATTTCCGTAATTTTTTGAAAAAATTGCGGAAATTTTCGCAATTATTCACCAAAAACTTGCGGAAATTTCCACAATTTTTTAAAAAATTTGCGGAATATTCCGCAATTATTCAACAAAATAATTGCGGAAATTTCCGCAATTATTCATCGAAAAAATTGCATAAATTTATGCAACTTTTGGATATAATTGCATAAATGTCTGCAATTATTCAGTGAATAATTGCATAACTATATGCAATTACTTAGTAACTTAATTCTAAGAACCTAATTTACATACTTTTTTTTATTGGGGTTTTTGTGTGTTTTGAAACTTATTAGGGACCAGAGCCTAATATTCACTATATATATATATATATATATATTCTTATATTCCTACCTTTTTCCATATACATGTTCACATGCTTGCATATTTACATATTCAATTGTTCTCGTATTTATTTACACGCCTATATTTATTTTTAGTTTTATATATTTTATTTTATTTTATATCATAAGTTTTGCATATACAACATATATATATATATATAGATTTACATATACTCTATTTTTATATTAACATATATATCGTTTTGTCATCATATACATTTTACATTTTTACCTATTACCTTTATATATATACATATTCATTTTATCGTATTTTCATATACATATAAATTTACATATTTAAATATGCACTATTTTTATAAACATTTAACCATATATATAGTCATAAGTTTGAAATTTTGCCATTATGAAGTTTATACCTTCATGTACATATATATTTATTTACATATACAATATTTTTATAAACATATATACACATATATACTTATATATATTTTTAAACATCACAAAGATTGTATATTTTTGTATATAGATATATGGATATTCTGTCTTAAATTTTAAATGGTGGAGTTTATATACATATATCTATATATTTATCATATCCAGAAAGTTATATCTTAAAATTAAATATTGTTTAATCAATATATTTAGATATTTTAAATGGACAGTTTGGCACAGGTCCCTAATAAGTTTCAAAATACACAAAAACCCCAGTAAAAAAATGTTTGTAAATTAGGTCCCTAGAATTAAGTTACCGAATAATGGCATACACTTATGCAATTATTCAATGAATAATTGTAGACATTTATGCAATTATATCAAAAAATTGCAGACATTTCCACAATTATTCACTAAAAAGTTGCTGAAATTTCCATAATTTTTTCAAAAATTTGCGGAAAAATTCCACAATTATTCCTCAAAACAATTGCGGAAATTTCCGCAACTATTCACCAAAAAAATTGCATAAATTTATGCAACTTTTTGATATAATTGCATAAATGTCTGCAATTATTCAATGAATAATTGCATAACTATATGCAATTACTTAGTAACTTAATTCTATGGACCTAATTTACATACTTTTTTTTACTGGGGTTTTTGTGTATTTTAAAACTTATTAGGGACCTGAGCCTAATATTATATTAGAAAATTTATCCATTCGACTTATAAAAATTAATACTTCAATATTTAAAATTAGTTAATCATTCTTTTTCCATATCAATCTTGTTATTTAAAATTTTATCTAAGTTCATATCAATAAATTACTATAATAAATCATTAAATTTTATTTCTAACCATTTTAATTCAAAAATTATATTAAATTTAATAATTTAAAATAGTTAAAATTACATGTCGTTATAATCTCCCCCACTCAAAACTTTTCGTCCTCGAAAAGGAACGAAGTAAGAAATTTAACCTACGATATATTTTACTCAAGATAATTAATTAACTTATAAAACATAAGAATCATTAATACAACTATGTGCAACTCATAAATGTAATGCAACTAATAGGGATGATGCCAAACTACATGCAACCAAACAGCATAGCAATCCTAAGCAAGAAACAATCATAGCTAGCAACCATAGCGTACAATCATTTTATTAGAATCCGTACGATATAAATATAACATTCGTACGTATAACAATTTCAATCTCTTATTTGAATACGCAAGTTTATTTTTCGAACTAATGTTGGTAACCCGACTACTCTAGTGCAGATCCTTCTTACATAGTAATGAACTATGATAGAGAACTTAAGATTCGTATCACAAATCTGTATTAGTGTTTGTCGTCGAGAATCGAGTGAACAATCCTAAATCGGATAGGTATGAATTGCCTTAAAATCGTGTATTCAAATCTGAATCAAAACTATAAATGCAATTAGAATAGTCTATATACAACTTACGTATTTATTCTATTGGTTTCTTAATTACACCAATAGCTAATTCGTGTGGTTTTCTTCTTCTTTTTATACTCAAATTTTAAATGCTTGAAAACTTTTCTTTGTTAAAAGTTCTTTTATAATGAAATCTTCTATATCGAAACATTTTTGATAACTCGATGTTTCCACAAGTTTATCCTCGTTCTTACATAGTCTAGTAATACGTTGTTCAGGCGCAAGACTAGAAATCTCTAAGTACATAGTAAACCCATTTCAACACCCAGTGAAAATACTTGGAAAACTTTTAAAACAGATATGGAAAGTACAATCCAATTATCAAAATCAAACGAACGGGATCATCATGGAACGCAGTCCCTAAGGTCGCTCTCTCGCTAAGTCGAGAGGACAGAGCGACGTCGCTTCACGTGACTTTAGGCAGTCACTGCCCCACGTCTTACGCCATAACATCCAAAACAACCATAGATCGCAGATACACAATGGTTTCGCCTGGTTCCCCTAGGAAATATCTGTACCTGTAAGCAATCACTGCTTTACGAATTACGCTATGCCAAATATTTGCATGGATCGTAGTCTACTTAATAGTAACATTGGTGGTTACGTCGCTATCACCCATAGACTCAAGGCAATCTTCTGCCCATCGAAATACGCCATGTGGACCGTAGATACACAATAGTTTCTCCTGGTTCCCCCAGGAAACATCCGTACCTTAGGGCAATCACTCTACCAAGGCGGATTGCGCCAAAATCGACCATAGATCGCAGTTACACAATGGTTTCGCCTAGTTCCCCCAGGAAACTTATGTAACTGTAAGCCTTCACAGCCCTATGAATTTCGCTATGCAGCCGAGTTGTAAGACCATAGGTTATGCTATGGAATTCGAAGGAACTCATGAGTTTATGTCCTGACGATTGAAATCGATCAATAGAATCAATAGAATCAATAGAATGTATCCACAATGTGGCCACAAAGCAAATAATCAAGCAGAAGTTACTTCCCATATCTTCGATTTCAAAATGTATATCATACCATATATAGTACCTTTTCAAATCATCACTTCAAAATCATAAATATATAAATTCTGTTATATATAAGATCATCGCTTTTCAAATCGAGTACCTTTCAAAATCAATAGTTTTCAAAATAACTTCATAATTATCCAATTCATTTTATATAAGTTCGAAAACTTCCAAACTAACATATTTATATAGTCAAAGGTTCTCGAAATCAATCAGTATCAAATATTGGTTCAGCTTCAAATTCATATATGATTTCAACAATCATTTTCAAATTGAATATTATTCAATAATCATATATTTTAAAATCCCTATCATCAGTATTCAAAATTTACTTCGGTTTCATATTTATATAAAGTCATATCTATACAAATCAACTTTCCTTTTAAATCACTTTGTAAGTAACTAGATTTCAAAACCACAATTTCTTTTCAAAATCAAATACTTTACAAAATCCTTTATACATAATTGACCTTATAATTTTTTATTTTATTATTTTATCTTATTATTATTATTATAAATTATTATTTTTATTTTATTATTATTATTATAAATTATTTTCCTCATAAATATTTCTTAACAAATTCATTAAAAAACTTTTCAAAACTAGATTTCATGTTTGTACATAATTAAAATTTGCCTTCAAAAATCATTTTGCAAACAAATAAGAGTTTATAAATCAAAATTACTTTTAAAATAAATTTGTAAAATAAATAAGTTTTTTTTCTTATCCCTTTATTATTCAGGAATATTTCTTAAAGCAAAATTTCATTTAAAACATTTCAAGACAAATTTCACACTTAAATAATACAAAATAGGTTTATACAATTTACTTATCAAAATATTTAGCTTTTCAAAATAAAAACTAACTTTATATACTTTCCAAAAATTCTTAGCTTTAAAAAATTCATTCTCAATTTGGAAGTGTTCGACTAACTAAAATAGTAAGAAAATCAAATTCCAATTCAAAGTTGGAAATCAACAATCAATCATCTCAATAAGATGCACAATCAATCAATCCTAATGCA
This sequence comes from Allium fistulosum, assembly GCA_030737815.1. NCBI lineage: Eukaryota > Viridiplantae > Streptophyta > Magnoliopsida > Asparagales > Amaryllidaceae > Allium > Allium fistulosum. The sequence goes on along the minus strand of CM060908.1, from coordinate 512,666,736 downwards.
TAGGATACAAGTGTTCATAATATCTCAATCCGAAACTCAAGAATTTGATCACCGGGTTCATTTCAAATTGATATATACGTATATCTTTCAAATACCGAATCATACTTCGGGGATTTGAATCAAAATCAGACTTTTATTTTCTTCGAAATCATTTTGAAAACACTTCTTTTAAATCTTTTGAAAACCCCGTTTTGAAATCATTTTGAAACCATTTATAATAGTTTTATTCGGAAGATAATTTCAAATTATACTATTATATTCTTAAACATATTTCAAAACTCCCGAAATCCAAACTCGCAAATTTTCAATTTGATTAACTTTTTGTTTATTTATTAACCATGTCTAGATAAACCATATTTCATATATCGCTTTCAAATAGTATCAACTACTCTTGAAATGATACATGGGGAAATTCAAATATATATTCACTTCAAAATCCATGTTAAACATGCAGTTTCTCAATTGGTTAAATATTTTTCAAAAACCCAATATTTTCCAACCATAATCAAACGCTCAAATCAACAGTCAAAAGTCGATGCTCATAAACTGGCCGAGCACGACTCATCAATCAAAAAGCGATAATATGCTCATCCATATTAATCAAATAATCAATCAACAAAGAGATAATATCCAATCAACACCCAACATTCATGAATGATTTTTATCGATTTAAATGGTTCATTCTTTTATATTCTATATAAAATCCAAGTTAAAATCATTCCATTTATTAATATCAAAATATTTTTATATCACTAACTAATATGCTCTCTCTTATACGTATATACACTTAGACTCATTCTAGGGTACTACTGACTCTATCTCTAATGAGTAATCCCATCAAAGCCAAGGTTCTCGCTTAACCTTCAGCTCTGATACCACATGTAACGACTAGGGATTTTCGACCTTCGAAAATCGACACTAATATGTTCACTGTATAGAATGTCGAGCAATTGAGTGCCGGAAATACCAGATATTCAGGGTTAAAGAAGAAAAGATAGAAGAAATAGAAACAGAAACAACAACATAGAATCTCACAATCGCAGCGGAACAAAATATAATATAATAACATATTTTTTTATACAAAGAATTGTAACTGTTAATATACATACAAATCATCAGAGTACAATCATCAACATATAAATCTGGACAGTTATAATAACTTGTCCTCACAAATGCTGAATATACAGCCTACAATACACAGTGGAATACAATCAAATATGTGCAATATGTCTCTGCCATCCGGCTCGTCTCCTGAGCTTCAAAGCATCCTAACATGAATCTGTAATACTAGGTCTGTCCCGAGCATTACAACAAAGTAAAACCCGAGTCAGGCTGGAAACCAGCGTGTGTAAAACACACTTAATTTTGAAATACTTAGGTTATCAAAATCCTTCGAAAACAATGGTAACTCGTAAGACCACATCACACATAAACACGATGGGTTTTTCCCTTACGATAACCAAAATAGTTTTATAGAAAATCCAGTGGTATTATAATAGTGTCTAAGTACAATACTTATTTAAAATATAGTTGAATTTGTTAAATTAATTAAATTCTAGTATATTATACTCTATAATCAAAACCGTAAAGGTCCACAGTGTTTATTTGATCGAAGTGATTTTGGATAACACTTTTAAAGGGCGGGTTGTTTTAAATAAACAATTCATATTCAGGGTGTCAATATCACATATAAGAATTTATTACATATGTTTACTTCCAATAAAACATATCAATGTTTTGTTCTAATTATTTTAACTTGTCTGGCCACTTGATGGCACAGACAAAGAAAAATTGAAATAAATATTTAAGATCAATAAAGCCAAGCATAGATCATTAACTAAATTAACGAACGACAACTAATATTAAAACAATTCACAATCAGAATTTAATCAACTTAAATTAAACTGAATCCACTTATATTTTTAATCCAAATTAGTTATAAATTAAAAGAAAATTTAAAAATGATTTATTGTTAGTTGATTAAAATTAAAAAACCAATCTAATAGCTAATTTATTAATTAACATAAGATTTAAATTAATTAGGAATTAATTATTAACTCACTTTAATTATTATAAAATAATAAATTTTATATTACAAAAAATTAACAAAATAAATTTAGCTTAAGATATTAGGTGGTAGGATTACAAAGCAAAAGATTTCATGTCGATTGGATTTACAGTAAAAGAGGAAATATGTTTTTAAATTAAAAGATTCTTTTAACATAAAACTTATTCAATTTCTTTAAAAAAATGCCCAGCCCAACACATTAAAAAGCCGACCCATCTTCACTTAAACACACCCAAACTCAAACCATCCTCTTCCTCACCATAGTTTCTTCCCTCTCTTCTCTTTTATTCGATAAACCAGCCGTGCATCAAAATGTGCACATGCACACTTGCCTCTGGTCATGACCATCGCCGCCGATCATCCTCGACAGTCGCACTCGAACACCCCACCACATTCCACCACCTGAAAATCTACTGAAGACGCACGTTTGAATTTCGAACTGCCACTACCACACATGAACAAAAGCCGACCACCCTATCGCCTCTCTACGACACCACACATAACCGATCACCACCAAACTCCACCACAAGCTTTGCCATCGCATCCTCTTTCTTATCCCCCTGAACCGCACTTCTCTAACCCCCTCGCCACTTCGCCATGGCCGAGAAACCCGAGACCCAAAACAACTACCCATAAACCCTAAAACAAGCTCGAACCACCCACACGCACAACAAGAAAATCTCATGCCATTTTTCGTAGGTGCGCCTCCTCCCAAGCATCCTCCACGACAAACCCCATGCCACGAAATTGAGTGCACCACCGAAATTTCACCTTTGGCCCAAATTCGTTCAACTCACTCTATCTCACTTAATACTCAATTACAAATCACCAAACTACTCTCAAAAATCACGATTTACAGTAACAAACACATTCATATAAGTCAGAGATTAAATTATGATGTTCGAAAATCGTCCATTTTTAAGTTGCTTACTGTAATTTGTATTTTCCTTCTTCTACACTTTATGATATCAAATGAAACCATTTTTGGAATCAAATGCACTCAAAAACAAACAAATTTTTTATTGGAATCATAGCCTAAAATTCAACGGGTAAAGAGATAATTATTTTTAAAGGTTACAAGGTCTTAACCTTTTCAAGAAAAGGGGTGATATTCGTATACTTTTGAGTTACAGGTGTATATAACCAAGACTAACACACACTATAAGGCACGACAACTTATTTACACATGATACTTGACAAACAAAAAGAGTTTCATTCAAATTTACATGCATATAGATGCATATATAATTCCAGTAAGCAAAAACTTTAAAGTTGTACTCACTGTTTTTTGTGCAAAATGAAACTGCTGTGTTGCTCCTTGTTTTACTTCCTGGCTTTGAGTACTTTGTTCCCTTAAGGTTTTGATAATGGTAGTTGTTCTTTTTTTTTCTTCTTTCTTTGAACCAGTTTAAGCTCGACCATATGTGTATATATATGAATGAAATGTACAGTAAAAGGCTGGGATGGTTATTTCCTCATGTAAAGGCTTTTACCATATCTATTTATTTTATTTTATTCCTTTATTTTTTATTTGATTTGATTATTGAATGATTTGATTTTTCATATGACTTGATTTTATGTTTGCTTTGACTTGAATTTTATTTATGTGTGCTTGAATGAGGTTTTGCCATGATGATGTTCCCTTATGTTTATATGCATAATAAAGTGTATATATATATATATATATATATTCTTATATTCCTACCTTTTTCCATATACATGTTCACATGCTTGCATATTTACATATTCAATTGTTTTCATATTTATCATGTAACGACTCGGATTTTTAACGTCGGTTAATTGAGTGATTAACTTATTTTATTATTGAAATATTGATTTTTATATGTCGAACAAATAAATTTCTGATAATTAAAATATCTGAATATATATATATATATAAATTGATTCAAAGCTATATAAAAATTTATATTTTAAATCTCTGGATATGATAAATCTCATAGAAAATAAATAATAAACTCCATCATTTAAATTAGGATAAAATACCTATAAATATATATAGAAAAATATATACAAACTTTAATTGTTGATAATATATAAAAATATATATAAGTATATATATATGACCATAGGAAAGTGATGTACTTGAAATATGTGTAATGTAAAAATATATATAAGGACAAACACATGCTAGTACATACATCTGCTTATATATTAGGTAAAATAGTGCATATAAAATATATATATATATATATATAGATATGTGCATGTAAAAGCTTCATGTTGGGAAATAAAAGAAATATACATATATATATGTATGTATGTATGTATGTATATATATGTATATACATAAGTTAAGATGTATATAGTATTTGAAAATATGGAAATGCATGAATGAATATATGATATACTTAGGTACATGTATATGCATATATGGCCAAAAGCTAGGATACTTGAAAAATCTATGTATCTGTATATGTTTATGTAATGCATAAAAATGGGTATACATATATATATATAGGAGACATCATTATGAAAAAATTTACATAAGCAAAGTAAATAAATATGTATAAGTATATGAAAGCATACCTGCAAATGGAAGAGGTTTGTATAAATGAAAAATATGTATGTGTAAATAAGTACAAAGCTTATCTACCTATATATATATATATATGAAGTATGAAACATGCAAGGGAACATTATCATGGCAAGATTTCAAAATCAGGTCATATGAAGATCAAATCAACTTTTATTAAATCAAATCAATTTTTCATGTTTTCAAATCAGAATAACAAAAAAAAGAAATAAAAATAAAAACCTGTATAAGGCTTCAGCCTTTATGGCTTACCTTGTAATCCTTATCTTATACACACACACACACACCTCAACTTTATCTCATTTTTATTCATTCGAACCAAGCTAAAATAAATAGAAAACAAACTGCCTTTTTCAAACCTAGGTAAAATCAAAACAATTCAACAGAAAAGATCATCAACAAATCCAAGTTAGCAGCAGTTTTTCAAGAGCATCTTGTTCTGTTCAAAGGAAACTGTGAGTACAACTTAGCATTTTAAACTTGTTAATATATATATATATATATATATGTTAACTCCTAGTTTTCGAGCGACCTACAACTCCACGACCTAAAAACTTTGCGACCTAACTTCACGACCTAAGGGACTTAACGACCTAAGAGAGTTCCCGACCTAACGACCTAAGAGACCTAATGACCTAACAGACTTCACGACCTAACTACTGAAAGGACCTACGACCTAAAAGGGGTTCACGACCTAACGACCTAAAGGGGTTCTCACCCTAAGAGAGTTCCCGACCTAACGACCTAACAGACTTCACGACCTAACTACTGAAAGGACCTTCGACCTAAAGCAGCTCAGCGACCTACGACTTAAGAGGCAAATGACTCAAGGAGATCACAACCTAACGAGCTAAGGGCAAAGAAAAGTTGCACGACCTATCTTAGGTCGCTCACGACCTATGGTAGGTCGCTCACGACTTACTGACTCGATAAGGCTCGATGCAGTACAGGCAAGACCCCCGACCTATCTTAGGTCGCTCACGACCTACGACCTAAGACTTGGGGATAAAATCGGGCCCAGGATCACTCCTATAAATACGGCCATAACTCCAACTGAAAAAGGGGACTTTTGGCCGATCATTCTCTGAAGCGCCGTTACTCTGCAGAATTCTCAACTCATCTAATACTTGAAGAACTCCAAACATTCACGACACTACAACAAGCTTCGAAAGAAATCTACCGCATTCAAACATGAATTCGAGGAGATCTTCTACATCGAAGTTTGAGCTATTAGTCTAGAGTGTTTTGGAATCGAAGTATATTGTATTTTCAAGTGCATTGTATCAACTTGTAACCAAAAATCAGCAATAAAGGAATTCAAAGTGGACGTAGGCTCGATCTTAAGCCGAACCACTATAAATCGTTGTCTTTTACTGTTTTCTGCTCTTTTACTCCTTATTTCTTGTTCCTGTATCACGGGTGGTGCTTTCACAACTTTATTACACACACCGGGTGTTAGCGTTCAATTTTAAGCGTTAACATTTTGGTGCTTTCCCTGAGAATTGAACTCAGGAATCTTCTCACCATTGCTTCGCAAAATCCTGTTGAAAAAGTTTCCTTAAAAACCAGAAGTCTATCTGAAATAATGGCTCCTGGAAGAAGAGGTAGACCTACCAGATCCGGAAATGCTCATGAAGGGATCTCCACTTCCCCAACAGCAGACCAAGAAACTCCTACCATTGGAGTCAAAAGGGCTGAATTAGATGACGTAGTTTCTAGATTATACCAACAAATTGAAGCTCAAAACGCTTTGATGATGGACAGATTAAACGCTCTGCTTGGGGCAAATCGTCATCCAGAAAACCATGAAACAACCTTTGCCGAGATACCACCTTTCCAAGCTGAAGGTCCAAGGCCGCAGCCAACTTCAAATGCCTGCCCAGCGATGTCTCTGAACAATAAAGAGTGCCTATCGGAGATGGTTGGCCGAATCATGAAAGAGAGCATGCAGAGGGAAGAAAGTGAGAGCGACTGGGGTTTGCACCAAGCAGAACTCCGTTTACTGAAAGGATCCTGAAAGCAGAATTTCCAAGGAAATTTGCACCTCCTACTATCCCAGCCTATAGTGGAACGGGTGACCCTAATCATTTCCTATACAAGTACGACTGGCATATGACCAATGCAAGAGCATCAGATGAGATTAAGTGCCGATACTTTCCAGTATACTTGGAAGGTGTGGCTTTACTTTGGTTCACAAAGCTTCCGATTCGGTCTGTAGATCAATTCTCCGACTTAACGCGAAAGTTCAAAGAACAATTCAGATTGTATGCTTCAAAAGCTAAGGATATAATGTCACTGTCTAGTCTTGACCAAGCTCCCGGAGAATCAACCAAATCTTTCTTAAGCCGTTTCAATATAGCTTTAGCCGAAGTGGACAATGCAGAACCGCGTATGATCCTGACTTACTTGATGCGAGCCATCGATAAATCGAGTGAATTTGGAAAATGGCTAAAGATGAAGGAACCAAACTCGCTTGAAAAGTTTTATAAAAAGGCCGACGAGTTCATACGCCTAGAAAGTCTTTCTACGCCATCAAAAGTAGTTGTTGCCGAAGTCAATAATAACAATGTTGCGTCTAATAAAAGAGAATCTGGAAATCAGAAAAGGGAAAATGATGGAGGAAAGAAGCAAGGGAGTGAGAAGAAACTATGCCGCTTTAATCCTTCAGATTTTACTCCTTTAACTGATACACTGGGAAATATCTTCTTCGCAACAAAGGATGTTGTCAAGTATCCTAAACCGCCTGAGATGGGAAGAGGTGCAGTGCGTAATGGGAAATTCTGCCGATTTCACAATCAACCTGGCCATGACACTGACCAATGTCGCCAGTTAAAGAATGTGATTGAAGAATTGCTGAAACAGGGTAAACTCCAACAATATGTAAAGAAAAACGAAGTCAATCCAACCTCATCCACTCAGGGGCAACAACATCCTACCCATCAATCCGGCTCTCGCAACAACACTGCAGTGCAAGAATCCGAAAAAAATTGTCATTAATTCTGTCACAGGGGGTCCACACCTAGCAGGCGGAAGTTGGGATGACTGCTAACTACCCACAAAACTGCAGCTGGGGCATCTTTCACTCTCCCTGGCATAAGAATCCAAAACCGCGAATCCAGTGGAAATTAGAATTCAATCCAGAGATTCTAGAACAACAATCACTTGCATCCATTTTTTACTTAACAGCATAGCTTAAATTTGTAAAATGTCGGTGGATGTATAACTTTTGTACTGTAAACTACTGAGAAATCAGTGTGATTCAATAATAAAAAACTATAAATTATGTGTTCCTTATAATTATAAAATGCCTGTTACATTTCGATGTGAAAATACTCTCAATGTATTGCTAAAATATCGATTTAATATTGCAGGTCATTAAAACAAGGCTCACCCATCACAAGGCCAAGTGAGCCCCACAAATTACTCAATAAACGAATTTCAAGCCACAAAAAGTTCCAAATTCAAATCCAACATAAGATGAACTTCGCACAAAAGGTTGATAATTCCGCCGAAGGGGCACTTTTCAAAAGAAAAGGAACCAGACGCTTGTTAACACTAGTTTCGATCGTCTGTACAAACAGACATCTGATTAGATAACTCGCATCTGCTCCATGGAATTACTAACAGTGAAGTTCATTTCTTCGGATGAAGCAAACTACTTGCGAAAGAAAGGAACACGTGCTCAGAGACGATAATAAGGGACCACTAATGAGTAAACAACGAAGAGCCATGGGCGAGCTAATCAATAAAAGTCCTCTTCAGAGGCACGCTTCACCATGCTTGAAGCACCAAACAAAAGACCTCTCCGGGGGCACAAGACCTCTTCGGAGGCACGCTTCACCATGCTTGGAGCATCAAACAAAAGCCCTCTTCGGAGGCATGCTTCACCATGCTTGGAGCACCAAACAAAAGACCTCCCCGGGGGCACAAGACCTCTTCGGAGGCACGCTTCACCATGCTTGGAGCATCAAACAAAAGCCCTCTTCGGAGGCACGCTTCACCATGCTTGAAGCATCAAACACAAGACCTCTTCGGAGGCACGCTTCACCATGCTTGAAGCATCAAACAAAAGACCTCTTCGGAGGCACGCTTCACCATGCTTGAAGCATCAAACAAAAGCCTTCTTCGGAGGCACGCTTCACCATGCTTGAAGCATCAAACACAAGACCTCTTCGGAGGCACACTTCACCATGCTTGAAGCATCAAACAAAAGCCCTCTTCGGAGGCACACTTCACCATGCTTGAAGCATCAAACAAAAGCCCTATTTGAAGGCACGCTTCACCATGCTTGAAGCATCAAACACAAGACCCCTTCGGAGGCATGCTTCACCATGCTTAAAGAATCAAACAAAATCCCTCTTCGGAGGCACGCTTCACCATGCTTGAAGCATCAAACACAAGACCTCTTCGGAGGCACACTTCACCATGCTTGAAGCATCAAACAAAAGCCCTCTTCGGAGGCACGCTTCACCATGCTTGAAGCATCAAACAAAAGACCTCTCCAGGGGCACAAGCCCTCTTCGAAGGCACGCTTCACCATGCTTGAAGCATCAAACAAAAGCACTCTTCGGAGGCACGCTTCACCATGCTTGGAGCATCAAACAAAAGCCCTCTTCGGAGGCACGCTTCACCATGCTTGGAGCATCAAACAAAATCCCTCTTCGGAGGCACGCTTCACCATGCTTGGAGCATCAAACAAAAGCCCTCTTCGGAGGCACGCTTCACCATGCTTGGAGCATCAAACAAAAGACCTTTTCGAAGGCACGCTTTACCATGCTTGAAGTACCCAATCACAAGACTGTTGATTCATGAGTTTTGATTCATGACACAAGCTTCAGAGATCATACGACGAATTACAAAGAGAATACTATACGAAAGCGACAAAAAGAGAATAAACGTATATTATGCACTACAAAGGAGACAAGACTACAATCCAGAGATTAGTATGAATATTTTATTTTATTGAGTCTTAGAATATTGTTAAAATCATTCCTCAAGTAGTCACACACACACAAAAATTGATTTATATTGATATATACATAAATTAGTGTGTACTGTGCAATTGACTACAGGTCGGCTGACCGACCAGAAACCTCGGTCGACCGACTCTGTGTCAAATGCACAGATATACATTTTTCTATGTACGGGTTTGAAACTCAGCTGACCGACCAGAAACCTCGGTCAACCGACCTGAACATAACGGCTAGTTTTCTGAAGAGTTGCGATTGTTCATGAAGAGGAATGTCCTTCAATCCAAGAGATACGGACACAACTTTTGATTGAAACTCTTCATGAAAGATTGTAACTATTCTACAACTATATAAACATGTTCAATTCACTTCTACTAAAAACGAATTCATGTTTTAAATTCTGAAATCTATTCTCTATTATTCTCTGCAAATAAAAAGCATTCATTCTCATTCAATATCACTAGAATCCTTGAATTAATTCATATACTTTGATTTTACGTGATTATCTTCCTTCTAAATCTTCACACACATACATACTCTTGAGGATTTGATTATAGGAAAGTTGTACTATCAAAAGACAATCAGTGTTATTCAGAACACATTCGTCAACAAACTATTTGTATTAAGTTGAAGTCCTCTTCGGCTGTTGAGGCGGAAAATTCCTGTTCGGCTGCTCAGGTGTCGTATACCTATTCCTCCGGGTTAAGTGAGGGGTTTAGTTTAAATCCAGAGGGTATTCTGGGACTGGACGTAGAACGGGAAGTTTGAACCAGTATAAAAATTCCTGGTGTCATTTTACTATACTGCTTTTATATTCCGCACTATTTATAGTATTAATATCATTTCTATACTCTGTATTATCATATATCCATATTACACGGTCCATAGCGCACTTTCATTTGGTATCAGAGCCTGGTATTCTATCGATCGTCACAACATCATAGAATAATGGCTAGAAAAAGATCCGGTCGAAGTACAGCAAGCAAAAAGCCTGAAACTATCAGAGCAACGACCAATGAGGACTGTAAAAAGGTACATTCTGATTTACAAATTTCAATAAGTAGTAATAATGAATTAATTAGTTTATGCGATAAAATCTCAAAACATAATTTTATTATTTTAGAAAAGATGAAATCTGTTGAACTTGAAAATGAGAAATTGAAAAATGAGAAGTTAGATTTAGAAAATCAACTTGGTGTTTTAAAAAGTAATTTTGAGGCTCTTACAGATTTTCTAGATAAACAAAACACCATATTTGAAAACGAGAGAGAAAAATTTTCAAAAGAAAATTTTGATTTGAAAAGACAAAATGATTTATTACAATCCTCTTTAGATAATTTAGAATCTCAAAATTTTCTTCTAAAAAATGAGAACGGTACGTTAAAAAATGAGAATTCTGAATTAAATGAGAAAATTGATATTTTAAATAATAGTAATATTTCTTTTGAAAATAATAAGTGTGACTTTAAAGCTAAATTTGATAAACTTAACACTGAAGTCGCAAAATTTAATAAAGGTCAAAATGATTTAAACATGATTTTATCTAGTTCTAGACCTTTACATAATAAAAATAGTTTAGGGTATAATCATAGAAATAGCACTAGATACGCTTTTATATATAATAAAAATGTTAGTGCTACTACTAAATTTTGAGTAAAGTTGAAATCAAATTTTCATCGAAATTCAAAAACTGCTATGACCAATAATGTTTATAATTTCTCTAGAAGTACAAAATCATTAACGGGAAATATGAATAAAAATTATCTAAGTATTTGGGTTCCTGTTAATTGGAAAAATAGAGAAAAATGCATTAATAATTATTTTGATATGGTAGTTAATAATGAAAATTATATTTATAAAGGTACAACCACACCCAAATGGGTATGGTTCCCTAAAAATTAGGAAATTATAAGAACCTTGGGTATCACATGCATTAAATGTTCATTGTTTTCGATACCTTACAAGTAGTAATTATTTTGTTCTATATTGTTAACACTTATAACAAATATAATATTCGTTATCATATAAACTCTCCTTTTCGTCAATAACAAAGGGGAGAAAAATATTGCTCTAACACAATTTTCAGAAATAAACAATGCAAGCACAGATTAAGGGGGAGAAAAGTAAGTATTACCTTAAAACTCTTATTTGTGATGATGCAATGTATGAATGCTTGTTTCTTTTATTACTATGTTTTGAATATCTATACATGCATCATATTGTTTTATAACTTGCTATTTCATAATTTCAAGTATTCTATTTCTTTTACATATTACATCTAGTACGTATTCCTTTTTGTCGATGACAAAGGGGGAGAAATATATGAAAGCTAACATATTTTTTGCAGAAAAGTCGCCATATATTCAGGGGGAGAATTATAATATAGATAAGTTTTACTTCGTCACATAAGTATTGTCATCAATCAAAAAGGGGGAGAATGTTGATTCATGAGTTTTGATTCATGACACAAGCTTCAGAGATCATACGACGAATTACAAAGAGAATACTATACGAAAGCGACAAAAAGAGAATAAACGTATATTATGCACTACAAAGGAGACAAGACTACAATCCAGAGATTAGTATGAATATTTTATTTTATTGAGTCTTAGAATATTGTTAAAATCATTCCTCAAGTAGTCACACACACACAAAAATTGATTTATATTGATATATACATAAATTAGTGTGTACTGTGCAATTGACTACAGGTCGGCTGACCGACCAGAAACCTCGGTCGACCGACTCTGTGTCAAATGCACAGATATACATTTTTCTATGTACGGGTTTGAAACTCAGCTGACCGACCAGAAACCTCGGTCAACCGACTTGAACATAACGGCTAGTTTTCTGAAGAGTTGCGATTGTTCATGAAGAGGAATGTCCTTCAATCCAAGAGATACGGACGCAACTTTTGATTGAAACTCTTCATGAAAGATTGTAACTATTCTACAACTATATAAACATGTTCAATTCACTTCTACTAAAAGCGAATTCATGTTTTAAATTCTGAAATCTATTCTCTATTATTCTCTGCAAATAAAAAACATTCATTCTCATTCAATATCACTAGAATCCTTGAATTAATTCATATACTTCGATTTTACGTGATTATCTTCCTTCTAAATCTTCACACACATACATACTCTTGAGGATTTGATTATAGGAAAGTTGTACTATCAAAAGACAATCAGTGTTATTCAGAACACATTCGTCAACAAACTATTTGTATTAAGTTGAAGTCCTCTTCGGCTGTTGAGGCGGAAAATTCCTGTTCGGCTGCTCAGGTGTCGTATACCTATTCCTCCGGGTTAAGTGAGGGGTTTAGTTTAAATCCAGAGGGTATTCTGGGACTGGACGTAGAACGGGAAGTTCGAACCAGTATAAAAATTCCTGGTGTCATTTTACTATACTGCTTTTATATTCCGCACTATTTATAGTATTAATATCATTTCTATACTCTGTATTATCATATATCCATATTACACGATCCATAGCGCACTTTCAAAGACCTCTCCGGGGGCACAAGACCTCTTCGGAGGCACACTTTAACATGCTTGAAGTATCCAACACAAGCCCTCTTCAGAGGCACAAAAACAAAGACTTCTTCATAGGCAAGAGATTGCCTCAGAAGCACAAGCCCTCTTCAGAGGCTCGCTTTACCACGTAGGAGAATTCACTTCTCAAAAATATGAAGTGACCATCTCCGAAGGTTGAAGCGTAAAAACTTCTCCTAAAACGAGACATGCTCCATTAAAGCAGAATAATTTTTCTCTTAAAAATGAAATAGTTATTCTATAAAATTAGAGTACAAGTCTCGTCAGAGTGAAAGATATTGCAATGCACTTGTGGTATAGGGGAAATATCACACAATATAACTACATCAATAAAAGTAGTATTCAAGCAACATACCACAAGTTCATTGCAATATCATGCAAAAAAGATGTGGAATAAATGCATTCTTAAACACAGACCAAAAGTTTGTGCAAGTAAAAAGAATCGTTTATTCTACACTAAAACGAGAAATAAATGCATTCTTACATACACAAGAATTTGTACAAGTAAAAGAATTATTTTATTCAATACTATGAAAATCCTTTACATGTGCAGATCTCAAAAAAGCGAGGACCGGTAGCCGCACAATCTCCGGTCGATACAAGCAAAAAGTAAAATAAGAAAAGTAGAGTCCAGCTTGTCACTCCTTCTTCCCACCTTTAGTACCCTTGCCCGATTTGTTGACTAGTTTCGGAATCCGGCGTGGACGGGTCGGAGAAGAAGGAGATGAAGGTGTAGCTGGATCTTCTTCCACGTTATCTTCTCCAACTAAGATACTTTTCCTCTTCTTCCTCAAGGCGCGCTTTCCTTTCCTCTTCGAAGAAGATTCACTTCCTGGAGAGAGCAACGTAGAAAGTTTTGTGTCGTCATCAAGAGACTGCTCCGGGGTCTTCTCGCTGTCCTCTAGATCTTCCGCTTTCTGCTCTTGAGAAGCAAGTGGTTCATCCAAACCTCGAAGGGCTTCTATTTTCTCTTCCTGCGACCCTGGCTGAGAAGCGGGAGTGACTTGAAGAGATGGAGGAGGAACAGCTCGAATAGGAGAAGAGTGCGCAACGCTCGGTGCTTCCGCTACAGAAGAAAAGAAGTTAAAATCAGTATTCTCCAAAAAAAAAGATATTGGATCATCAGGACTTAAGTAATAAGCGAGAAATTTATCAAGTTCAATTGAATCGAATGAGCAATCCACTTGAGCCAGATCTGAATCGAAGTTACCTAGAGAAGTCGGTTTTATCACTTCAATTTCAAATTTTTCGGCTTCAGCATCATCTTGAGACTTTTTCTTCAGCTTGAATGATGGGAGGCTCGGCAGTCGCAGAAATAACTTCAGCCTTTGAAGGAGGTGGAGAATAAGAGCTGGAACCGATGATATCAACATCGGCCGAAGTAGAAGTATGGACAGGGCCAGTTAGAGATATTTTCTTTTCCAGATGCTTCCCTGCCACTGTTGCATCTCTAGCTTCAGCGAGTTGCTCTTTTCCTCTGGCAAGAGCGGCACGGGTCTCGTCATCAAAATAGTGTGCCTCAAGCTCCGCCTCATCATAGCCGGTGCCGCCGAGCATATCGATCTCGGCCTCCCATACTTCAGCCAAGGTGATCTCATACTTCGGGCCCAGAAATGAGAGGCTTCCGTGCCCCAGAACGCTATGAAGATAGAAATCAAATAGAGTTGAGCTAACATTAGCCTTCGTCGCTTCATGCGAATGCTCGGCTGCTTCCTTTCCAGCGATGGCTTCATCGCGCTGTTTTTCGGTCTTCAATAATTGAGCTTGCAGCCTTACAATTTCTAAGTCTTGAAAGCTGACTTTTTCCCGCAGTTGGACGGTGTCATTGCGATATTTTTCAGTAATAAGCTGCTCGGCCTCAAGTTTCAGCTCAGCATCTCTTTGAGCAGCGTGAGCATCTCTCACTTGTTTCTGAAAGACTTCTTCCTTTTGAGAGTGCGATGCAAAAGAAGTGGCGAGATCTTCCTTAAGTTTTTTGACTTCGGATTC
This sequence comes from Allium fistulosum, assembly GCA_030737815.1. Lineage (NCBI taxonomy): Eukaryota > Viridiplantae > Streptophyta > Magnoliopsida > Asparagales > Amaryllidaceae > Allium > Allium fistulosum. The sequence goes on along the minus strand of CM060908.1, from coordinate 512,651,598 downwards.
AAGTCTCGCGTTGTCATCTGCAATGCTCTCCATCTCCGCATCGTGTTGTTTGCAAATTTTATCCCATTCCGTCTTGTCGTTCTTCATAGTCAACATGGCTTCAAGATTCATATGATTAACCCTCTGAAGCTCGTCGACGAGTTTCTGCCATCCGGACATTCTCTCAATATCAAGCTTAACAGCATCGAGATTACTCAGCATGGCCTGCTTGTCAATTGGGACCAAATCTAAATCAAAGCGCACCCCTTTTAAACACCCATTCGGGAATCGGCTTTGAAGAGTAGGAGGGGCATCTTTGACTTGGTATTGAGGCCTGCTAATAATCGTTTGGATGTCAGATTTCTTTAAAGCAGGAGAGCCGGATGGGATATCAGAAGAGATAGGAGCGTCAGTCTTCTAAGAAATTGCAAACGCGTCCTTTTCGCTAAGCCTGGCCCGTTTACTGGGATCTTCAGAAATTTTGCTCTTTCCTCTGTCGTCATACGACTTTCTCTTATGGGAAGCATCATCTCTTTGAGAGGAGTCGTGATGTTCTTCCCTCCTCCTTTGCTGCTCCTCATAAGCTTGTCTCTCTCGAGCTTTTCTAACTGATCGCTCCTCATCGGTTTCCTTACGAACATGGAGATAGCTAATCGAAGAAAAAGTTCTCGGAGAAATTCGTTAAAGGGAGGGATAGCTCCGCTTAAGCACATCTGACGATTAACTGCGACAAAACCGAGAGGTGGCCTGTCAGCAGTATCGTTTGCTCCAGGAAATAAGGCATCTGTTTCGGTAATACCGAACTGGATACACAGTTGTCTGAAAACTTTATGGCTCAAAGTGGTCGGAGTTCTTTCTGGAGGGTCGATCAATGGATTAGCAATCGGGAAAGCTTCTCCAGCTGATCCTATATCTTCTTGTTGAGATGCCATTCTACACAAGGAACTGGATATTCAAATATGAAGGTGCACGTTTCCTAAAAGTGTGAAGTATTGTGCAGAACTAAAACAATAACAAGCAGATATAACTAAAATTAAATTAGTTGGCATTTGTCGATTATAAGTTTCAAGGCTTGTTATCTTAAGTCCAAATACAGTGTTGTGTTGACGCAAACAAATCAGCTATTAGTTGATTGTTTTATATTTGCTTTAATACTTCACTTAAATTTGTTGTTTCACAGCATTTCATTCATAAAGTTCATTCAGAGTTGATTATTCTTTATCAACTAATCTGTCATTCGATGTGGGTAGTCAATGACAGTATATTCGTCCCAGTTTTCTGCAAAATATTGTGTTTAACAGGTTATTAGCACTAAAAAGTTAGAACAATCTGCAAAGAAGTGCAACATAGTTCAAGTTCAATCAAAATTCAAAGGTCAATCAAGTTCTGTCCAAATTTCACAAGTGTTAGGTCATCCAGTGACCTAGCATAGGTCGGAACCTTCATAGGTTGCACAGTGCAAGTTAAAAGGTTCAAGGCAGTGCAGATTTGTTCAAGTCCTAGCTCGGCCGTGACTTAAAGCCTATGTCGCAAGAAAGTTAGGTCGTGCAGTTTTTAGGTCGTGTGATTCTTAGGTCGTGCAGTTTTTAGTTCAAGCAAATCTTAGGTCGTTCAGCGACCTAGCACAGGTTGAAGCTATCCTTAGGTCGTAAGAATCCTTAGGTCGCGAATTGTCTTAAGTCGCTCGAGTCCCCTATGCCGCTAACTTCCTCTCCACGCCACAACCCACCAGACCCGATAACCCTTTATCAACTACACATATAAATCCATCGTCTTCTTCATCCCTTCATACCACCGAATCACCCCAAAAGCAGTTCAAAACATCCCCAATCCATCGCAGATCCAACACATTATTGTGCCTTCATAAATCAGCCAAAGCAGCGATCAAAAATCGATTACGATAATCACTCGAGATGAAGCACAACTCATAGAATGGGACTAAGGTCGAAAAATGAGGATTCAAGATTCAACGATGATTATGGTGGGATGGAGATCAAATTCACTTACGAGATGTAGTGGTGAAGATGAATCAGTGACTAGAATGGGTTGAATTCGCCTTTGGAAACTCGAAAATTCTTCAATGGCAGAGCGGGAAGTCAGAGTAATTAAGTGAGGAAGAAGCTCACGACCTAGCAAATTTATATAAGGCTGAGAAAGGAAGGCGAATAGGCACGCGAGTTAGCACGGTTTTTAGGTCGCTCACGACCTAGCAAAGTTAGATCGAAGCACACGACCTACGACCTAGGCGTGTACTTCGAGGGGCAAATGTTAACTCCTAGTTTTCGAGCGACCTAAAACTCCGCGACCTAAAAACTTCGCGACCTAACTTCACGACCTAAGGGACTTAACGACCTAAGAGAGTTCCCGACCTAACGACCTAAGAGACCTAACGACCTAACAGACTTCACGACCTAACTACTGAAAAGACCTACGACCTAAAGGGGTTCACGACCTAACGACCTAAAGGACTTCACGACCTAACGACCTAAAGGGGTTCACGACCTAAGAGAGTTCCCGACCTAACGACCTAACAGACTTCACGACCTAACTACTGAAAGGACCTTCGACCTAAAGCAGCTCAGCGACCTACGACTTAAGAGGCAAACGACTCAAGGAGATCATAACCTAACGAGCTAAGGGCAAAGAAAAGTTGCACGACCTATCTTAGGTCGCTCACGACCTATGGTAGGTCGCTCACGACTTACTGACTCGATAAGGCTCGATGCAGTATAGGCAAGACCCCTGACCTATCTTAGGTCGCTCACGACCTACGACCTAACTTAGGTCGTTCACGACCTAAGACTTGGGGATAAAATCGGGCCCAGGATCACTCCTATAAAAACGGCTATAACTCCAACTGAAAAGGGGGACTTTTGGCCGATCATTCTCTGAAGCGCCGTTACTCTGCAGAATTCTCAACTCATCTGATACTTGAAGAACTCCAAACATTCATGACACTACAACAAGCTTCGAAAGAAATCTACCGCATTCAAACATGAATTCGAGGAGATCTTCTACGTCGGAGTTTGAGCTATTAGTCTAGAGTGTTTTGGAATCGAAGTATATTGTATTTTCAAGTGCATTGTATCAACTTGTAACCAAAAATCAGCAATAAAGGAATTCAAAGTGGACGTAGGCTCGATCTTAAGCCGAACCACTATAAATCGCTGTCTTTTACTGTTTTCTACTCTTTTACTGCTTATTTCTTGTTCCCGTATCACGGGTGGTGCTTTCACAACTTTATTACACACACCGGGTGTTAGCGTTCAATTTTAAGCGTTAACAATATATATATATATATATATAAACACTACAAGAAAAATAGTCTTTTATAGCGGCATATAGCCGCTATTAAACACAACTATAGCGGTTTGATAAACGCTGTATATTGATATGTTATAAAAAAGAATTGCACATTTATAACACACAAAAAAAACCGCTATAAAAGAGCATGATTTCATAGCATAATATAGCCGCTATAAAATAGTTATTCTATAGCGCCTATTTCACGCTATATATCAACATGTTTGTAGTACATTCTACATCCATTTACAACATATATATGCCGCTATAAAATGTATAGATACAATAACGCCTATTTGCTGCTATCTTTTAAAAGTAACCTCATACATTGCATTATCTTTTTATAGCACTTATGTCATATAGTTATAACGCTTTTTAGGAGCTATGCTTTATTTTACTATATATTTGATGCACCCCACTATTACATTTTAATAATAACAATCAAAATGAATCTTTTTTAAATAGATAACAATTTGAACAATGTATAAACGAAAAAATATAATAATCAGCAAATGTAATGCATATTCATGATAACAAAATAAAGTATCAACTATCAAAAAATAATTTCAATACATGAGTTACTAAATTCAATACATATTCATGATAACAAAAGACAACATAGTTCAAAGTTAACGTCTACAAGTACCAAATGCATCACTAAGAACTTGAACTGCTCAAAGCCTTTCTTCACGCATGTCTTCGGTCATTGGTAGTACTTCTTGAAAATTCAGAACAATTTGAAAATAATTATATAAAAATGTGATGATAATTACAGGTTATTGGTAGTACTCTACAATTAAGTATAATAGAGATCCAAATAAACAACATGCTTGACTAGTTGAAGATGTACTCTTTATTTTGGCAATATAGAGCTCCAAATAAAAAGAATGCTTTAATATTCTGTTACAGTATTCAAATAAAAGTTGAGAAGCACACAGATCATCACTTGTGAAACCTAAAACAAACTCAAATACACACTTTTTATTTTACCCCAAGTTATTGAATCATAATCAATATCCCACCTGGAGTACAGATGCTAAACTACACAAATTAAATTGCAGGATCACAACGTAGCCAATATTCAATAAGAATAGATTCAGATTTATTTTCTAATGGCTAAATATGAACTCTTTAGGGTCTAAATAAGAATAGATTCAGATTAGTTATTAATTTTAGGGATGGCTAATTAGGAATATTTTAGTTACATTTATTAATAATAAAGGGATAAGATGGAGACTGAAGAGTCTGACAAGGGGGAGATGCATTTGTTTCCTATTGAGGGTTGATGCGTTGATTCATAACACGAATTCTGGGATGAAACTTTTGCTTGCATTAGCTTATTTATCTCTTATTAATCATCAAATTCAACAGTAACAACAACAAGATATGGGAAGCAGTTTAATGAATAATCTTGGATTTAACGATAACTACAGTAATAATAATCATTTTGACCGGAAAGAATGACTCTTTTAACTACTTGGTTTTCAGTATGAGCTGGTATATGAAGAGGTAAAAGATAAATACCTACAAATATACTTCAAAAGTGAGAAATGAGAATGAGAGTTTTCTTCTTTGGAAATCCACATATCTTTATGTATGCTATAGACTAAATAAATAACATGTAAAAGTGATACCGGAAGATCTTTAATTGGATTTTAGCAAACCTTTTACAGTTAAGTTACGAAAATAAATATAAGCAAGGGACTTCGTTTTGCAAACCTTTTACTCTTATAGGCAGCAGTAATACCTTCTGTTGCATATCTGTGGAATATGCACAAATATTAATTCATATACATAATATCTCAAAAATACCATACCCGATTGTTTAATTAGTAGTTGTGAACTTTGAAGTACACGTACACATCAGGACACGTAGTTGAGTTCTTATCGCAAGTCTCCCACTTTGTAACCTGATCTGACCAATCTCCCTTCTACAGGAAGGAACAAAAAGATTATTGAATAATTCACTCTCTTTTTTTCTTTCAAAGTGTTAAAAATAAAATTTTAAGAACTGCATCTTACAGTGATATTTGTTTTCAATGCATCAACAAATTGTTCGATGTCGGAATTGTAGAAGTCATCTAGTGCTGTTTCAATTATGCTATCATCCCACACCTGCAATTTGCATTTTTTTACTGTGACGTTAAATTCAAAAGACTAATTTAAGATTAGAAGGTGACTAATATTATGAAAAGTTCAGGATATTACATGATGGAGTACGGCTTTTCTTCTATACCAGTGCACATTAATTGTGTTTCCTCCTTTGTCTGATGCAAATCCAACGTGTAGAGGCTGCAAATTAGAAAGCAGTTCAGACTTCGTTTTGCTTGACTTGGTAACTCTTCACATGTAAGCTAGAATTTGAATGCTTCATTTACAACATTGTGAGAAAAAAAGGTATAAAAAAAAAGCCAACTGTAACTATCAAAAGATTTGCTGCATGTACCACCTATTAGCTGCACTCTTACTGGGGTGAATATCTGTTTAACAGTTGGTGAAAATTTTCCCTTTTCAACTGTGAAGTATAAAACACTCTCACTAGGTTAATCCATCTACCCAAAGCAAGGGACCACTGAATAACACTCGTGTAGAATTTAATGTATGCAATTTTATTCTTTTCATTGTTTAGAAATCTCGACATACCTGGAAACAGAGAGCTCTTGCCATCTTTATTGATGAAAAATTGCACAAACCTGTCACATCTATTTACCATCGCTTCAAAAAGGGCTCTCTTAGTGTACCTGCATGATGAAAACACAGTTTTGTAAATCAACTTAAATGAAGATATAACTTCACATTTACACAAAATATTCATTCTCGTTTTCAAGAACTGTGCAGTTTGATAATTTGCAGGTTATGTTTCCAGGTAAAGAAGAATCTACTGATGCCAAAAGACATTCTGAGGATGATAAGGAAGAGACATTGGATTGCTCAGGCAAGTCATGTAACTCATGTGCAGGTGTCTTTCTTGCTGACTGTATCGCTGTCTCTTGTTGTCCATGTGCAGTCATCAGTTTCTTATCTTTAGTTTGTTTTAAGGTTCCCTTTATGACTGGAAAAAAGTGTATTAGATTGTTGATGAAGAAAAGGAAAAATAGTGATAAAAAGCTTGAGATGAGAAACAGAGAAGAAGCAGACAAATGCGGTAGGAGAAATGTTAGTGAATTTTAAAATTGCTGAATTACAAAATTTCCAAGTTCAAATTTTTTTTAGAAGTATAAAAATTTAAAACTACAAATATTTTAATCTTTCCAAAATTTTGCTCCATGGTTCAGCTCTTATAGATTTATGTATCCTAATTAAGATATCCAATATATAATTCTAATAGTTGATTTCAGGAATATCTTTTTAAGAAGAAAGGAATCTTTTAGTAATGAGTTATCAAGCTACTCCAAAATGTTTAAATGAATGGTATTTCTTTTTCACGTTAATAGGAATTTCAGCCATATTTTTAGATTATTCCGCACATGTTCCATAATGATCATTAACATCTCAATTTTATTTACACTTTCACATAAACTGAACCCTACAGTTTAGTGTGTAATTCTCTTACTATTTTTTTAAATCATATAGCATTGGGAAAAAAACTTCCCAAACATACATATAGCTATAATTAATCAATCGTCAGTACACCTATCTTATATGTGTAAACACTGGGCTTCCAAGAGGAAAAATATTAGTCGGTCAAAATGTTCTAAAGCAACTACAAATTATTATGAATTAATAGTGAAAACATAGAAATCAATAGGAAAACACATAAACTTTGATGTTCTCGGTGTATTAAAACAAAATCAGTTAATAGTGTGAGAATTCTAATTCGTGTATATAAATTATTAATCACCTTATCTGACTAAAACGACAACTAGGTGTGCTTTAAGAAAGAGACATAAAACGGACTTGCTGTACGAAATTTGAATTTAATGTCGAACCCCACTTAATTTGCTTATTCCAACTTTAATGAAAAATGCATTATCTCAAGTAAAAGCTTTGAAGGTCATATATAAACCATCAACTAACTAATATACCCGAAGAAGCTGCTTAGCCAAATCAATAGAAATCAACCCAACACTGCAACCCATGCCACCAAGATTATAGCTAATAATATTTCCTCTAAGCTTATAGTGGTTCACAATCATGGCACTCAACGATGGTGTCGGGTTAAACAGACTGCAGTTCACAACCAAAATCCCAATATCCTTTGGTTTAACCACAGTCTTCTCCAACAAATCGTCAATAGCACCAAACATAACCATCTCAGCTTCTTTCCTTGCTTCCTTCATACACGGATTTGGAGGCACTAGTGAGAAATGGTCAAGATTGTGATTTATCCAACTATTCTATTTTTGGATGCAAATTTGTCAAGTTCCTAAGGCTGCCATGCAAAAAATTGAATAATAGTGTGCTAATTTTCTATGGCAATGCAAACAGCACAAATTTAACTGGAAAACTGTATGCAAGCCTAAAGCAAAAGGATTCCTTGGTTTGAGGAAGTTAAACGAGTTGGAGAAGACATTTGCCATTAAACTAAGTTGGGTGTACTTACAATAAAATTCTTTATGGTCAAATTAGATGCAAAGCGGATACAGTCATGAGAAAAACTTTTAGGCTGTTAACTACGATAAGAATGCATCCTTGACATGGAAGTTATTGCTAAAAAAGAGAGCATAGTAAGCTACTGTTTCAAAGAAAAATTATGAACGACAGAAATACAGTGAGCTCTATCATCAGTAATAACGATTGGGATTTTAGTTGGATAAATCACAATCTTGATCATTTCTTGTTCAACTCAAACCACATATACAAAGCCAAAATCTTAATATAGACAGGCTGTCACTAGTGAGAAATGGCAACTCAATATTCAACGCAGAAGGCACGCTGCATTTAAATCAACCCAAGGCTATTTGAAGTTCAACGGTAATTAATGCAGATATGTTACTTTATATCGTAGAGAATGCATAAAATATTTGAAACTTTAAATTACAAAAAAATGTAAATGCAAGGCTAAGTGAATGAAAATGAGCTGGCAACATAAAATCGAACGAAAAAAAAGGAAAATTGAAAGCTCAATTTATAGGATGTAAGGGTGCTTTTTTTCTTCGAATTGTGAAACGTATGAAGTTTCTACAGGGACGCCACTTAGATTACTCAGAACAAAATACCATGTGTTAAATGCCATCATCAATTCATTTAGTTCGCTGATGTGCCCTGGCTCTGGCATCCTCCATTTTCTCGTGCTCCTTGTTCTGTACCTGGTATCGCAAAACATATTTCAGGTACAGAATGAAAATAAGTTGTATGAAAGCGTAAAATAGCATATAACTTTCATTCTCAAACAAAGAACAGAACAGATGAATATGCAAAAGTTACCGGACACCACATTAGATTAGAGCTTGTTGCAAATCCAAATTATTATGAAATCAAAACTTCTTCAGTCCAAATCTGAACTAAGGCCTTCTTGAAATATATGAGGATTCAGATTACCCCATTTAGTGAAACAAGGATAGTTGAAATCCAAATAACAAACCTTCAATGATTTTAAATTTATGAAAATAAATTCTGTGGCCTAAATTGCAGAACTAGTTTGGTTCACAAAATAAAACAAAATAAGCAAGTTATGAGGTGCCTGCTTTATTGGCTAAAGTATGTCCGCCACTGCCAGAACTGCATAATAAATTGTACTGAATGAAATGTTGCATGAAGTTGTAGATCCAGTCAATAATAGTTTATCATAAGCTATGTCTGCCAACCTCATATTCTGACCATTTTATACATTGACTGTATGCATGTAAAATTTTCAATAGTATTATGGTCTGTAATTTCAGTAATTTGAATATTAACGCAATGAAGTTGAATTGGTTACCTAATAGGCTAATTAGTGATTGTGACATAGACAATTATATTAGTTTATGTAATGAATGTTGTACTCTACTATAGGGAGGTGCAATGAGGGTAACGACGGCGGAGTACTAAGGTCATACCTTAGAATTTTGGAGAGCCAGCTGATGGAAAGAAATAGTGCAATCATGCCTTACGACCTGGGCTTTTCCGATGACTGGTTGATTCCGTTAGCAGGATGAATTTACATCTGGCTGAGGGAAAACCTATCAATTTTCAGCACCGTCGAGTTCTCTTCCTTGGACTCCTCCTTTTCCTTCTCCGCTTTCTCCAACTCTTCTTCTTCAGTGACGGCGAAATCGAAGATCGGCGATTAGGGTTCCAGATGCCATCGAGTTGACTACTGAGGAGTGAACTATTGAAGTGGAGGAGAATGGCTGTGAAGATCTGAGATGGAGCGAACAGTTTTGATTAGGGTTATTTCGTTGGAGACGAAAATTGCGCTATTTTGGCAGTGATATGAAAATGGGGAGGGAGATGAAACTGGTTAATTGTTTTTCTGGAGGGCAGACGAAAATTTTGGAGCCAAGAGCGTTACACAGCACGGTACAAAACAAAATGAGTTAAAAAACAAATGATTAAATGTAAACAATAACGCTTTAGAATAACGCGTTATTAAATGACGTTATTAATAACATCTTTTCTTGTAGTGAAACATGCACTGTACTTATGAATTAATTCTTAGCCTAGGCTAAATGTCTATAAGTTTTGCTTTGAACCGTGAGTAAAACCCAACTCTTTTGGATATATGTGCCTGATATTGTGAATGAAAGTTTTAATCTTGTCAAGTATGCATGTATAGGAGTATATATATATTTATACATGGATGGAAATCAGGTGGTATAAACTGGAAAAAAACACTAATCCTATGAGTGGTACTAACTCCTCTTCTTCACCTACTTGGACATGTTTATCTATATAATTATAGCTGCAGATGGAAAAGGCTTTTTGTTTTTTTGAAGTTGTTCATATATATATGAAGTGTTGTGATTATAAGTGTGATATACCAGAAAGTATAACTACTAAACCAAGGTACATGTACTCTTCTTTGCCTCCTCTGTTTTGTAAGGAAAGAAAGAAAAAAGAAAAAAAACTTTCATGCTCTTCAAAAACCTCCACCTCTCAACCATGTTAATATGAGGTTATGAATTAAAAGGAAAAACTATTCGTTTTTGGTAATACTTTGTTTAAAAATTTGTTTCATTGAATATTAATTGAGTATTGAGGATAAAAGATTTTATTTACAGTAAGCATACCCAAAATGGAAGGAATTCAAACACTTTAATTCACTCATCTGATTGTATGTTCGTGTTTGTCATTGTAAACGAGGAATTTTGGTGGTGGTTTGGGCTTTTTAAATCAAGTATTTAGGGAGAGGGTGGGGATGAATGGGATTTGGGAAGTTCGTCAAATTCTGGCGAACCGGTCGGTGTCGCGAGTCGAGCACTGGCGTGGAGGAGGTTCAGTGGTCGAAAAGTTCAGGAAAAATGGTGGAATATTTTTAAGAGAGGCGTGGTGACTTGTCGAGGCCGATTTAGGGTTTTAAGGAGGTTGTAGTTGACTTCGGTTTGCATGTCAATGGCGTAGAAACAAGGGAGAAGGGGAAGTGCGGTCCAAGGGGAAATGGAAGAGGACGTGATGGTGTGTCTCTCAGAGAAGTTTAGTGGTGATCGGTGGTGGCAGTGGGCGAGACGAGGGGTTGCGATGGGTTTGGGTTGTTTCAGTTTTTGGTGAGTGTGTTCAATTTTCGAACGAGGCCTTTGCCGAGGGTTCCAAGCAGTGGGGTAGGTTGCGGAGGTCGTGGGAGGTTTGTGGGGTTGATCGGCGGTGGGGTTGAGTTGCTGGGAAGCGTGTGCACGTGCACGCGTTGATGTATAGAGGGGTTAGTTATGCTCGAATTGGAAAGGAAGCAGGGAAACTGGAAGCAAAGAAAAAAGAAAGGGAGCGGGAAGAAGGAAACGGGCCGGATTTTGGGCCGAAGTAAAATAAAGGAAAATAAGGAATAGCAAAGAAAGGTAAAGAAACAGAAATAAAAGAAAAAATATATAAAAGGATAAGGAAAAATAGAAGTAAAAAGAAAGAGAAAGGAAAGAAAAGGAAGGAAGAAATGGAATTTATATTATATATATACACACATTTATATTATAACTTATATTTCCTCCTTTAAAAAAAATCTAATTTCATCTTAAACCCAAATTTTGAAGTTCAGTGATGTTTTAGAATTTAATGGAAATTAATATTATTATTATTGTTTAACTTAAACTTATGAATAATTAACGATATATTATAATTTATTATCTGAAAACAATTTGGATTAATATGATGATACGTTTTAATTAAAATAAACTGTTGTAATAAAATGCCATATTTTAATGTTGTCATCCTAAATAATAAGTTTATTACTTTAAACAATTTATCCTTTTTAAAAAAAATTGTTGCTTGGCTTCGAAGAGATCGAGATTGGATATCAGCGCTATTCGGAACCACTTCGACTTAGTAAGCACTACAAATCTTTACGGGTTTGATTTACAGAGTCAAATGGGCTGGAATTGAATAAATTAAGTAATTCCGACTATTTTGAATAAGTAACTGCACTTAGATATTATTTTAAATATCAATGGATTTGTGTAATAAGTATTTGGCTATAACAAGATAAAAACTCGTAGACGTATATGAGTTACCTTGGTTTTCAAAGAAGTTTTATAACTTATGTATTTCATATTTGATGGGTTTACTCATGCTGGTTTCCAGCCTGACTCGGGTGATTACTTTATTGTAATGCTCGGGTCAGACCGAGTATTATAGATTTTTAGGTTAGGAGGCTCTAGAGCTCAGGAGACGAGCTGGATGGCAGAGACGTATTGAGTATATTCCATTGTATTATGGACTATTTTATTCAGTAGTTGAGGACAAGTTATTATAACTGTCCAGATTTGTTGTACTCCGATATCCTGTATGTATATTGATAGTTACAGCTTTTCTTTGTATAAAATGCTGTTATTGTATATTATATTTTGTTTTCGTTGCGATTGTGAGATTCTGTGCTGTTGTTTTCTGTTCTTATTCTATCTCATTTTCTTCTTTACCCTAACAGTCTAGGATTTCCGGCACTCGATTGTTCAGCACTCTATACAGTGGACGTATTAGTGTCGATTTTTGGGGTCGAAAATCTTCGGGCCGTTACATATCTACACGCCTATATTTATATTTATTTTTATATATTTTATTTTATTTTATATCATAAGTTTTGCATATACAAACATAAATATATATATATATATATATTTACATATACTCTATTGTTATATTAACATATATATCTTTTTGTCATCATACACATTTTACATTTTTACCTATTACCTTTATATAAATACATATTCATTTTATCGTATTTTCATATACATATATATTTACATATTTACATATGCACTATTTATATAAACATTTACCCATACATATATAAATATATATATATATGTAACGACCCGAAAATTTTAACGGTTTAAATAACGAAATTAACTGAATTTTTGTGAAATTTAAAACTATAATATTTTACAATGAAAATTCGATATTTGAGATGCGTCTATTAAAACATAGCAAATGTCAAGTTTTCGTTGGAAAAAATATGAAAGTTTGTCTTGTTGCGTAATTTTATTTCAATTTAAATCAGTTAAAAATTGATGGAAATTAAATGTTATTGAAATCTGAATATTTTTATATAATAAATTTATAAATCATTTTCTGAGTGAGACGTCATATTTCGTTTTGCAAAATTTGGACTTTTATAGCTCCGTTTATCTTATTTTCGATGAATTTGCAGCAGTTTAGCAGCAAAATATCGATTTTTGATAAGATGATCATATCGCTGATATCTATGTACCATTCTGTTCGTCTCGCCGTGCTGATCTCCGTAGTATATTCATTTCTATATTTCGACGTCCGATATGCGACGAAATCGGTGTTACGGTCCGTCGTATTGGTACCATATTTTTTGCATTTTGTTTCATGTGCCTTTCCAAATCTCCAGCCGTGTAAAACAACCTGTAATTGCTTTATTAAATTCTAAAACAACTTTTGATCCTTCACATTGCATTTATTTTTATATTTATATTTCGTATGCCTTTACATTGCCTTTTCATTTCTGATCTGATCTTGCTTTTCAATATTTATATATAAATATATATATATAATATTATTAAGTTTGCATTTTAATATTTGGCAAACTAGTTCATCTCCTTCATCTGCTTACTCTTCCCCTTTCGCTTGTCTTCTTCTAACAATATCCTTCTACAAAAAAAATTATAAAAATATAACCAAAGTTATATATGAGCAGAACTGCACGTGTCCATCTCCCTGACCCAAGTTGCTCGGCCTCGTCATCCACCATTCGCCACTTCACTCCGACCAAGCGCCCTGGCCTTCACCAATCTGCATCCACCACATCCATAGCATCCGCCCTTACCTCCAGACCCGGCCTCTCCTTCCTCCACCGCCAAAACTCCATTTTCCACCACCCTTACCTTCTAATAGCCCATGTCATTGAACATCAGCCCACCCGCACCGAAGCAAACACATCCACCATGGTTCCACCACCTCCTCCTCTAAGACCACCCACACACCCTAGCCATGCCGAACAACCCTGACCTGAACTGAAGCCTTCCCTTAGCCCGACCAAGTCTCGGCCTTCAATTTCCTCCGCCTCCACCTTGTGCTCGGCAACACACAGCAGTTACGACCCAAACCTAGTGGCCTTCAACCTCCACTTCACCACAATGTACACCCATCTCCGTCCATCAGCCAGAGCAACCGTCTTCCCTTCCAAACTCGCCATTCTTCTTCCATGCAATATCTGTATCACTTGACTATAGGATAGAAAATTATATACGGACACCGTCGGTCTATTTTGAAAAATGATTTCCAAAGTTTTGGAAGGAAATATATGGATTTTAAATAAATATTGATTTTTGAAATATAATATGTATAAATGTTATTTTTATATATGTCTAAATTTTAGATTTTTAAAATTATATGTTTGGAAATTTTAAATTTATAAGTTAGTTTTGAAAATATAATTTTTAAGATTTTACTTATAATTTTGTTATTTTAAAAATATATAAAAATAAATTTAATATAAAATAAATTTAATATAAAATAAATTTAATATAAAATAAATTTAATTTAGTAAAATTAATTTAATTAGTAAATAATATGTTAGGTATTTATTTAAAATTATTTTTTAAAAATAGATTTTGTAATAACTATAATAAATTAAGGTTGGGAAGATAAATTGAAATTGATTTGAAATTGTATTTGTTTAAGAATTATACTTAAATAAAATTAACGTGAAACTTATTGAATTTGAGATTTTAAAGATATGAATTATAACTTGATTTGATAAAAAGTGATTTAATGAATATTCTCAGTTTTAAATAAATTTGAGATTGAATGTTCAATATTGATTTAAATTCGTAAATTGGGATTTTAATAAATTGTTATTAGAATGATTAAGTGAATACTTTCCAATTTGAATAAAATTAGAGTTAAATGTTGAAATATGAAAAAAAATTATATTGTAAATGTTGGAATATTTATACTTGAATCTTATTGGAATTGAAGTGATAGTTCAAACTTGGATTTGAAATCGATACAAATTGAAATGGTTTATTGAGAATTTGAATTAAATCTTTGACCTTTAAATTGAAATGGTTAAACTGGAATTGATTTAAATTGAATTTTGGACATTAAGATGATTTAAACTGGAATTAATATATATACTATTTTCAATATCTAAACTGTTTAAGTTGGAAGTGTCATGATTTCAAAAGTGTTATGATTCAAAAGTGTTATGATTTCGAAAGGGTTATAATTTTGAAAGTGTTACGATTTTGGAAATGAATATTATTTAAAGTGAATAATGATATCAAATTGATGTGGTTTTGAAACGAGTATGATATGTTGATATGAAGTATGAATTATTTGAAATGAAATGACCACGGTGTGAAATAATCGTTTGGTTGTTAAAGAGACCGGGATCGGATACTGTCATACTCTCTACCGATACCGAAAACCACTTTAACAATTGTGTACGCGGTGGAGATTCCAGAAATGAAGTAGGATGGTTTGGCGAACGAGTTCTGTATGAGGTATGACTTGACCTTGACTCCCTTGAGTCAGCTTAGATGTGACTAAAATAGGAGCCACGCCGGGCCAAGTGAGGTCGCACCTCCGATCGGGCACATTTCTTCGATACCATTCTATTGCTTTTGTGATTTAATTTGGTGGCTACCCATGATTTGATTTGGGAGTGTGTCTGAGGTGGACGGTAGTAGCTGCTAGCGTTACCACTAGTCCGGATCCGCAATTAGTATATCTACCCTGGCATTACCTCGAGTGACGTGTTCACATGCCCTAGAGCGCCTTCTACGAGTTTGTTTTGTGCCATACCTATAGAGTACCCTCTAATAGTGTGACGCCCCACTCCGAGACCCACACTAGAAAAGAGTATTTCTAGGTAACACCATCTGCTAATACAGAGAATAGAGTTGGATAGGAGCGACCATCTATAGCCTTGTCTTAATTATCTATTGATACGCCGACAATTGCCATACCTTTTTTTTCTTTCTCAAATGGATCGACATATCCAATAAATACTTAATACAAAGCCATAGGTGGCTGAAGGATCTATCAGAATAAAATATAACAACTCTAATGTAATACACATCACAGAACAGTAGATCATCACATACATTTACACATATACAAATACATTACATAGTATACAAAATGATACATGCCAAGTGGTAAAGCAAACCACAATATACAGGCGAGTCAAAAGAATACATATCAAAGTTACAGCCAAAAAAGACTACATAAAAAGCTATAACAAAAAGGAGCTAGCAGAATAGTCCATGCGGAAGCAAAATAGGCTAAGTCCAATGTACCTAACCTGAAACATCTCGGTCTGACCCGAGTATAAAATACACGGGTCAGTCAAGCTAAACAAATCAGTTAGATAAACTAAATGATAATGAACATACAAGGTCATAAATACCACAAATATCTCCAAAAGAGATAAACAGATCATCTAACAAAAGATGAATCAAACCAAGCCTCATATCATCGGCAACTCAAATAAACAAAGGATATGAATATCCCAAAACAAGCCAAAAAGGCAAATAACAAATACCAATAAAGGTAACACAAGTTTCTACAAGGTAATCACTATATATCGTGTGGTTCAAAGAACCTACACCAAAGGGCGATATACTAGGGAAATATAATTGTCAAAGAAACAAAAGATGCTCGAGCTCAGTACTGTATAACAAGGATCCACAAGCCCAAAGGCAACAAACCCAAATATCTCTCGAGCGGTGACGAATGACCAACTCCAAAAGCGATACTATAAGGCAACAAACCCGAAGGCACAAACCAGAAGGTACAAACCCGAAGGCAACATACCCGAAGGCAACAAACCCCGAAGGCTCAAGCCCGAAGGCAACAAACCCCGAAGGCTCAAGCCCGAAGGCAACAAACCCCGAAGGCAACAAACCGTAGTGGCGAAGGTCCGAAGGCCCAGTACTAGACACCACTAACTAGTAGAATGTGTCACAACTCTCAAAAAAGAACACGAAAAATGTTAACGTGAGTCCCATACCACACGTTTGCACTAAACGGTTTACTAACCGTTAGTCAATTTCACACTCAAAGCAGTACAAAGTTCACCTCATCTCATCGGTAAACCAGACCCAAAGATCAAAACGGTCAAACGAATAGATTAGGAATTAACTGAAAAGATAAACACATGTGTTCATAGCACGCGTTTTGTTTAATCATTTAATTCTCCTCCCTCTTCGCTCGAAGTGCAAAATTGTGTGTTTTATATAGAAATTATAAGTTGGAGAAATGAGCTTTTAATACAATTTAAAAAGATCACTTTATAAAAACCCGTGTACGAAATCTAAAAAGAATCATCAAAGTCAAAAATGTGATAACAACTAATTGGATCAACATAAATCGATGAACAATGGAAGTTCGCTCAAAAATAGGCAAATAGGCTGAGATAGCAGATTCAGTCGACTGAACCATAATGGTCAGTCGACTGACACTATGCCTGGAAACTTTCTGTTTCCGGGCTCAGTCGACTGAACCATAATGGTCAGTCGACTGAACCATAATGGTCAGTCGACTGACACTATGCCTGGAAACTTTCTGTTTCCAGGCTCAGTCGACTGAACCATAATGGTCAATCGACTTACACTATGCCTGGAAACTTTCTGTTTCCAGGCTGAGTCGACTGAACCATAATGGTCAGTCGACTAACATAGGGTCAGAAACTTTCTGTCCCCCAGGTTCAGTCGACTGACCAATACGTTCAGTCGACTGAACTATCTTATGTAGCATTTCCAGCCTAGCCCTATGAAGGAAAAAATCCTACCGGAAACGATCGATCAAGCAATGGCGACTAGGGATTTATGCCAAGCGACAACCCGGCCTTATAGGCTCTTCGATACACTCCGGTAGACATGTTCAAACATCCATAAAAGGATTTTCACAAAATTGGACTTCAAAAACAAAAAATTGGGGAAATTCACCAAATTAATCCAAATCAAAAGAAAATGAACATGAATAGATGTTAGGAATTCATACCTAACAACAACGAAAGCTATAGACGTAGATGTGAGTTCAAAAACTCAATTTAAATAAAAAACAATGATGAGAAGCTCAAACACAAGGAAAAGATCAACCACTCTTCACTTCAACTCTACAAGCTCCAATCTAAGATCAAAAACAAATATTTCCTAAATTAGGTTATAGGAAATTTCTGAAATTGGAGAGAGATTGAGATGGAGAAGGTGAAAAGGAGGCTTACCTAAGCTTCTCTTTGGTTTTGGAGCAAGAATTTGAGTTTGCAAATGAATCTAGGGCTTGGAATTTCTAATTCCTTTTCTCTTCACCCATTTTCTAAAGCTTGAAGTGTTAGGAAATCTTATGAAGGAATAAAGAGGAGAGGGGGAGTTAGGATATTAGATAAGTTGGGTTAGTGGGCTGAAACCTAAACCCAAACCCAAAGCCCTAATTGAAAATAGCAAAATTCTACTCAACTCCAAACATATCGATGCTTATACTCAAAAAGATCACAAACGCCATTTTGGACTCAATGGAAGTGGTCCCGAGTCCTAATTCAACCGTTTGTAAAAAGTGACATTTCGGACTTTAATCCGACTAACGATGCTATATTTAAATAAAATATTTAAATATACAATCGTAAAATATGCGGGTTGTTACAGATCTCCCCTCCTTAACAAAATTGCATCCGCGCAATTCCCAGAGAAGAATTTGTAACAACTACATACTTACATCACCCAAAAAGGAAAAAAATAAGCTAAGATAAAGAGATATTCTCACCATTGCTAAGCAAAGATAGAAAACCCGGATAGGATCGCTCGATAAACTCTCTGGTTTCCCAAGTATAGTCATTGGGATTAGCGGACCATGGAACTTTAATGAGCGGCATGTCCATGTTTCGAAGGTGTCTCACCTCCGAGGCAAGTACGCGAATAGGCTGATGTACAATAGATAAGTCTGGTGAGATCTCAAGCCCTTGCAAAACAGGAGAATCGATAATAGAATCCGATTCTCGAAGACACTTCAGAAGCTGAGAGACGTGAAACACGTTGTGAACACTGGATAGATGAGCTGAAAGTGAAACTCTATAAGCCACATGGCTAATACGTTTAGTAATAGGAAATGGTCCTACAAAGCGAGGAGCCAATTTCCCTGTCGTACTGAAGCGCATAACCCCTTTCAAAGGAGAAACCCAAATAAAGACGAGATCATCAACCGAGAACTCGAGAGGCTTCCTACGGTTATCCGCGTAGGATTTCTGGCGACTCCGTACCTCTTTCATTCTCTGACGAATAAGATCAATCTTCTCAGAAGAATCATGAACAAAATCTGGGCCAAGTATAAGCTTCTCCCCATATTCCAACCAACATGAAGGTGATCGACATGGCCTTCCGTATAAGGCTTCGAAAGGAGCCATACCGATACTGGACTGAAAACTATTGTTGTAGGAGAACTCTACAAGGGGTAGATGATCTTCCCAACCACCTCCGAAATCAAGAATACAAATGCGGAGGAGATCTTCTAAGATACGATTCACCCGTGCAGTCTGTCCATCAGACTGTGGATGATAAGCTGTGCTGAAATTAAGCTATGTTCCCAAAGCTTGCTGAAGACTCTGCCAGAAATGACTTGTGAATAAAGGATCACGGTCACTCACAATCGAACTAGGAACACCATGAAGTCTCACGATTTCCTTGATATATAACCTAGCCAAAAGAGAAGCAGTCCTATTAGATTTAATAGGAACAAAGTGAGCTGATTTAGTGAGGCGATCAACAATAACTCAAATGCTAGAATGGCCCGATCTCGTACGAGGTAGGCCATCAATGATATCCATCGAAATCTGATCCCATTTCCATAACGGAATCTCTAAAGGCTAAAGGAGACCAGAAGGGCGTTGATGTTCGGCTTTAATACGTTGACATGTCATGCAATTACTCACATAACTTGCCACATCGCGCTTCATGCCTTCCCAATAATAAAGGCGATGCATATCATCATACATCTTACTACTGCCAGGATGAATGGTATACTTAGAACGATGACAGTCATCAAGAATGTCATGCCTAAGTGCAGAATCAGAAGGCACAACAAGACGGTTCTTCTTGCGAAGACACCCATGAAAATCGACGCTGAAATCCCGCAATGCCTCATCACGGGATTCAGTCTCACAAAGCTGAATAAGATGCACAAGATCAGGATCACGCAACTAAGCTTTGGCAATATGATCAAATAGAGAGGGTCGAGCTTCCAAAATGAATAATACTATCGAAGAATCAGAGGATGGAGCTCGATCACGAACATCACAAAAAGATAGAGTCTCAAGAATATCCCATTCGGCAAGCATCATAGAAACGACAACTGAATGTCTGTGACTAAGCGCATCAGCAACACGATTACCCTTACTACGGGTATACTGGATATCAAAGTCATAGGAGGTAAGAAACTCGAGCCAACGTTGTTGCCTCATTTTGAGTTCCTTCTGAGTGAACAAATACTTCAACGATTTATGATCGGTATAGAGAATGAAGCACTCGCCTAATAAATAGTGTCGCCAAATCTTCAAGGCGAAGACAATGGCGGCTAACTCAAGATCATGAGTGGCATAGAGAACTTCATTCGGACGCAGTTGCCTAGAAGCATAAGCAACTACCCGATCCTTCTGCATAAGCACGGCACCGAGACCACTACCAAAAGCATCGGTGTAGACAATAAGATCATGATTCCCCTCGGGAACCACAAGAATAGGAGCATTAGTGAGAAGTTCCTTTAATGTCTAAAAGGAAGCTTCACACTTATCGGACTAAATATAACGAATGCCTTTCCGAGTAAGGCTGGTGAGAGGAAGCACAACATGGGAAAAATCCTTAATGAACCGACGGTAATAACCCGCCAATCCAAGGAAACTACAAATCTCATGAACATTCTCAGGCCTCTTCCAATTCTGGATAGCTTCGATCTTCGAGGGATCCATAGAAATGCCATCGGAAGATACAACATGGCCTAAGAACTTAACCTTATTCTCCCAAAAATGGCACTTGGAGAATTTTGCTTTAACTTGATGGTGACGAAGAGTACTCAAGACAATTCTCAAGTGATTAGCATGCTCGGCTTCAGACTTAGAATAAACAAGAATGTCGTCGATGAACACAAGGACGAACTTATCAAGATATTCCCGGAATACTCGATTCATAAGATCGACAAAGAAAGCAGGGGCGTTCGCCAAACCGAACGGCATAACGAGCCACTCGAAAGAACCATATCGAGTGTGGAAAGCCGTAAGAGGTATGCTATCTTTCAAGACTCGAAGCTGGTGAAAACCAGTGGCAAGGTCGAGCTGAGAGAAAACCTTGGCGCCACTCAATAGATCGAACATATCATCGATCCTAGGCAATGGATACCTATTCTTGATGGTCAACTCGTTAAGCTTGCGATAGTCGATGCAGAGCCTAAGAGTTCCATCAGACTTCTTCACGAGGACGACCACGCATCCCACGGTGAAAAACTGGACTGAATCAACTGTTTGGACTCAAGCTCGAAAAGCTGCTTCTTGAGTTCCTCATTTTCTTTTGTAGACATCCTCGTGGGAGGACGGCCAACTGGCTGCGCGCCTGGAATGAGATCAATGCGGAACTCGATCACCCGCTTGGGTGGCGAACCCGAAACCGGCTCAAAAACATCAGAGAAGTCACAAACAATAGAAATACGAGATATATCATCATTATCTCGTGAGTCAAGAGAATATAAAGCCATTTCGGAATTATCCGCATTCCAAAGAACAAGTGATAGCTGAGTAGACGAATCTGGATGTCGAAGATATAAAATTCTTTCAGAACAAATAATCCTGGCATCGTATCTCACTAGCCAGTCCATACCCAAAATCATATCAAATCCCAGATAGGAAATAACATGCATATTCGCACGAAAAGAAAAGCCACATAAAACAATCTTAACATCATCACAAAGCATGCTAAGGGTTGCGGATCCCCCAATAGGATTCACAATCCTCAACGAAGTAACCATACAAGAAACATCCAAAGACAAATCATCGACGAGCTTTTTCAGTACGAAAGAATGCGAAGCACCCGTATCAAAAAGAACTCGAATACTACGGTCATGAAATAAAATAGAATCTTCCAAAATGGATGGAGATATACCTCTGGGCTAAGAAGAACATCCAGAAGCCTTAGCAACATAAAGCTTGCCAGATTTGGCATTAGCAGGAACAGTGGGGTAAGAGGAAACATGATGAACTTTCTTCTTGCAATATCGGCAGAAGAGAGGCTTAGGACAAGCTCGAATCATATGATCAGGAGAACCACAATTGAAACACTTCAAAATGGAAGGTGTTCCAGCAGATTCAGAGTTAGAACCAAATTCAATGGGCCTTTTCTTCTTGGAAGGGAAAATTTCCCGCTTATGTTATGGAAACTTATTCTTATTGGGGTTCTTGCGAACCTCAAAATCATCACCACTATCACACTCCTTCTTGATGGCTTCGAGATGAAGTGTCGAGTCAACCAACTCCTCGAATGAAAGCTTAAGCTGAAGCATTAAAGACTTCTTAAGATATTTCTTATGACCAGAGACAAACTTCATATTCTTCTTATAAGAGGTGCTAATGAATTCAAGACCATACTTAGATAAGGCCTCGAATGATGCAACATACTCAGAGATGGAGGACTACCCTTGCTTCAACTCAAGGAAGTGATGGGCTAATAAAACTTTCTCAGATTCAGGAATGAATTTGAGTTCGAATCGTTCCCGAAACTAAGTCCAAGAAAGAACAGACTCATCAAGTTTGGCTACAAGAAACTTGTACCAATCAAGGGCACGCTCTTGTAATAAGCTAGAAGTTACAAGAACTCGATCGTGGTCAGAAAGATCCATGCGAAAGAAGATACGCTCGCATGTGCGAATCCAAGCTTGGACCTCAAGAACGGACTCAGAGCCTTTGAATGGCTTCCCTCTAAGATGAGAAAAATCACTGCATAGGCGTGCAAAGGCAGACTTGCATGGAGGATATGCTCGAATAGGAGCTGGAGGCTGAGTGCTCCTAAATAACTACAAAAACTGCTCGGTAGACATGTAAACGCCATCCAGATGGGAGCCGCTGGATTGCCCAGTATCCGAGCGTCGTCCTCTGCCTCTTCCAGCCATTAGCTGAAAGTTAAGATAAGATAAAGATTATTCACAAGGTAGATATCATTAATTCAAATATGGAATACTACCGAATAAAATGCATTCCTAGACGTATTCCAAAATTCTATCTACCCCAAAGGAACGGAAAGAATAAAGGCACGATGATTCAAAGATTCGTAACATTCGTACTACACTATAATGTGTCGTAATATGTGTCTCTGTTCTATGTTTATCATATTTTGTTTTGAACTCAGCTCTGATACCAAACTGTGACACCCCACTCCGAGACCCACACTAGCAAAGAGTATTACAAGGTAACACCGTCTGCTAATACGGAGAATAGAGCTGGATAGGAGCGACCATCTATAGCCTTGTCTTAATTATCTATTGAATACGCCGACAATTGCCATACCTTTTTTTCTTTCTCAAATGGATCGACATATCCAATAAATACTCAATACAAAGCCATATGTGGCTGAAGGATCTATCAGAATAAAATATAACAACTCTAATGTAATACACATCACAGAACAGTAGATCATCACATACATTTACACATATATAGATACATTACGGAGTATACAAAATGATACATGCCAAGTGGTAAAGCAAACCACAATATACAGGCGAGTCAAAAGAATACATATCAGAGTTACAGCCAAAAAAGACTACACAAAAAACTATAACAAAAAGGAGCTAGCAGAATAGTCCATGTGGAAGCAAAATAGGCTAAGTCCAATGTACCTAACCTGAAACATCTCGGTCTGACCCGACTATAAAATACACGGGTCAGTCTAGCTAAACAAATCAGTTAGATAAACTAAATGATAATGAACATACAAAGTCATAAAGTACCATAAATATCTCCAAAAGAGATAACCAGATCATCTAACAAAAGATGAATCAAAACAAGCCTCATATCACCGGCAACTCAAATAAACAAAGGATATGAATATCCCAAAACAAGCCAAAAAGGCAAATAACAAATACCAATAAAGGTAACACAAGTTTCCATAAGGTAATCGCTATATATCGTGTGGTTCAAAGAACCTACACCGAAGGGCGATACACTAGGGAAATATAATTGTCAAAGAAACAAAAGATGCTCGAGCTCAGTACTGTATAACAAGGATCCACAAGACCGAAGGCAACAAACCCAAATATCTCTCGAGCGGTGACGAATGACCAACTCCAAAAGCAATACTATAGGGCAACAAACCCAAAGGCATAAACCAGAAGGTACAAACCCGAAGGCAACATACCCAAAGGCAACAAACCCCGAAGGCTCAAGCCCGAAGGCAACAAACCCCGAAGGCTCAAGCCCGATGGCAACAAACCCCGAAGGCAACAAACCGTAGTGGCGAAGGTCCGAAGGCCCAGTAATAGACACCACTAACTGGAATAATGAGTCATAACTCTCAGAAAAAAACACGAAAAATGTTAACGTGAGTCCCATACCACACGTTCGCACTAAACGGTTTACTAACCGTGAGTCAATTTCACACTCAAAGCAGTACAAAGTTCACCTCATCTCATCGGTAAACCAGACCCAATGATCAAAATGGTCAAACGAATAGATTAGGAATTAACTGAAAAGATAAACACACGTGTTCATAGCACGCGTTTTATTTAATCATTTAATTCTCCTCCCTCTTCGCTCGAAGTGCAAAATTGTGTGTTTTATATAGAAATTATAAGTTGGAGAAACGAGCTTTTAATACAATTTAAAAAGATCACTTTATAAAAACCCGTGTACGAAATCTAAAAAGAATCATCAAAGTCAAAAATGCGATAACAACTAATTGGATCAACATAAATCGATGAACAATGGAAGTTCGCTCAAAAATAGGCAAATAGACTGAGATAGTAGATTCAGTCGACTGAACCATAATGGTCAGTCGACTGACACTATGCCTGGAAACTTTCTGTTTCCAGGCTCAGTCGACTGAACCATAATGCTCAGTCGACTGACACTATGCCTGGAAACTTTCTGTTTCCAGGCTCAGTCGACTGAACCATAATGGTTAGTCGATTGACACTATGCCTGGAAACTTTCTGTTTCCAGGCTCAGTCGACTGAACCATAATGGTCAGTCGACTAACATAGGGTCAGAAACTTTCTATCCCCCCGGTTTAGTGGACTGACCAATACGTTCAGTCGACTGAACTATCTTCTGCAGCATTTCCAGCCTAGCCCTATGAAGGGCAAAATCCTACAGGAAATGATAGATCGAGCAATGGTGACTAGGGATTTATGCCAAGCAACAACCCGGCCTTATAGGCTCTTCGATACACTCCGGTAAACATGTTCAAACATCCATAAAAGGATTTTCACAAAATTGGACTTCAAAAACCAAAAATTGGGGAAATTCACCAAATCAATCCAAATCAAAAGCAAATGAACATGAATAGATGTTAGGAATTCATACCTAACAACAACGAAAGCTATAGACGTAAATGTGAGTTCAAAAACTCACTTTTTAACTCAAAAACAATGATGAGAAGCTCAAACACAAGGAAAAGATCAACCACTATTCACTTCAACTCTACAAGCTCCAATCTAAGATCAAAAACAAATATTTCCTAAATTAGGTTATAGGAAATTTCTGATATTGGAGAGAGATTGAGATGGAGAAGGTGAAAAGGAGGCTTACCTAAGCTTCTCTTTGATTTTGGAGCAAGAATTTGAGTTTGCAAATGAATCTAGGGCTTGGAATTTCAAATTCCTTTTCTCTTCCCCCATTTTCTAAAGCTTGAAGTGTTAGGAAATATTATGAAGGAATGAAGAGGAGAGGGGTAGTTAGGATATTAGATAAGTTGGGTTAGTGGGCGGAAACCCAAACCCAAACCCAAAGCCCTAATTGAAAATAGCAAAATTCTACTCAACTCCAAACATATCGATGCTTATACTCAAAAAGATCGCAAATGCCATTTTGGACTCAATTGAAGTGGTCACGTGTCCTAATTCGACCGTTTGCAAAAAGTGACATTTCGGACTTTAATCCGACCAACGATGCTATATTTAAATAAAATATTTAAATATACAATCGTAAAATATGCATGTTGTTACAGATAGCCTCTAGTTTACGGAGGAGTTACGGTACTGTATAGACTATGGGAATATATAAATGTGTTAAAGGGGATATGGGTAACGCCTTAACGCTATTTTAATAGTTTACTTTACTATTGACATATTATAAGAGCGTATATTACTACATAGTAGATAGTTCCACGGATCCTTAGAGGATGGAGATCCCAAACATCCTTTAAGTTACTTGTATTTCAGTTGACATTTTAGTTGAGTTAATTTACTGATATAAAAATGTTAATCCTTATTCAAGTGTTTTGTGTTTTGCTTTATGCTAGGGTCAGACTGAGTGACACAACATCTAAGTTTCACCTTTGGAGCTTTGCTTGAAGATCTATCATATATCTAGTCAGCTTTCAGTTGTTTCCAGTTATTTGTATTCAGCCTTGTAGTTACTTTTGTATTTGAGACTACTCTGTATTTGAGATTCCTGTTGTATTTTGTTCCAGACTCTGTGTCTTATAGTAGCCCCATGAACTACTAATTATCTATTCCACTGCTTATTGTTATATTACTCTGTGTTTGTGATTATGTGATTGATTTATTTACTGTATATGTTGAGTTTTGCCAAATATAAATTAACAATCTGTTGTTTTGAGCAATTCAAGTCTGACATGTGCAGATGCGAATGGTTTGAAATAACGGGTCGTTACATATATATATATATATATATATATATATATATATATATAAATACAGTCATAAGTTTGAAATTTTGCCATTATGAAGTTTATACCTTCATGTACATATATATTTATTTACATATACAATATGTTTATAAACATATATACACATATATACTTATATATATTTTTAAACATCACAAAGCTTGTATATTTTTGTGTATTGATATATGGATATTCTATCTTAAATTTTATATGGTGGAGTTTATATACATATATCTATAATATTTATCATTTCCAGAAAGTTATATCTTAAAATTAAATATAGTTTAATCAATATATTTAGATATTTTAAATATCAGAAAATTTATCTATTCGACTTATAAAAATTAATACTTCAATATTTAAAATTAGTTAATCATTTTTTTGCCATATCAATCTTGTTATTTAAAATTTTATCTAAGTTCATATCAATAAATTACTATAATAAATCATTAAATTTTATTTCTAACCATCTTATTTCAAAAATTATATTAAATTTAATAATTTAAAATAGTTAAAATTATGGGTCGTTACATTTTTTATGAAACCAAAAGCAACTACTATTGCTTCATAAACTTGTATTTTACTTACATAATCCAAAAGAGTTAAACTATGTAAAAGAGTAATATTTTAGTTGTTTCAATTAGTATCACAAGCAACATACAATATATAATAATCATATGCAAACAAAAGCAGTACAACCATTATATGCAATAAAACAATCAATCACACATCTATAGCAACCAAAACTAATGGTTTGTGTAACGATCCCAGTTTTAAAGACGAATTTAATTTGTAATTAGATTAAAATTTTGGGAAAAATAAAATAAAATATGTATAATTATTTATTAAAGGTATAGATTGTATTTTTAATCTGTTTTTCTTTATGAAGTTATAAGAAGTATAAAATTTTATCCTTTCAATATAAAAATGTAAGCGTAAGATATAAAAGGAAAATATATGGTATAAATGTAATATTTGAAAATCAAACTATAAATAGAAATAAAAATTTTTAGTCAAACATAGCAAATGGAACAAAGTAAAGGATCACATTTCAATCATGTTTCGAAATGTAAACTGATGTTCGAATAGGATATATGCCTGCAAAACTTAAGGAAACAAAAGCAAAATACAAAGTAAAAATATATTATACCTATAGCTTGTAGTTTAAGTCTAAGGCAAGTGTATAAAATAGGGATAAGTATCAAAGGGAACATCAAGTACAAATAGCATTAAATGTGCATATCCTAGCAGCAAACATAATCTATACGAATTGCATAAAACTTCTTTCAGCCTCCACATTTTATAAAAATCTCTGACAATGGAAAAAAAAAATTAACCCTGTAAATTGTTTTAAACTTCAACCTGGAAGCTATTCCCATTTCAGTTCGAACTAAACAAGACTAAAAATAAAAACTTCCATTTATAAACTTGAACAAGACTTCATTCTACATCATCAAATACAATTAAACATCAAACAACAGCAAGGCAAGAAGATCAAAGTGGAAAACATTTTCCAGTTTTTCAAGTTCAAACTATTTCAAGTGGAGAAGCTCTGTTCTTCTTCTTAATCACTGTGAGCAACTCCTACTTTTAGAAGCTTAACTTGTTTTGATTGCTTGATGCTTGTGAGTAACTCCATTTTCCTTTTAAAACTTTAAATATCTGAAATATTTGAATTAAATTGAATGCATGTTTGAATTGTGAATATGTGATTGCCTGTGAAGTTAAAAACATATGCTCTGTGTAAAATAACAGGTCTCAATTTTATAATAAATTCAATAGCTAAATTTTGAATTCGAGTTGGCCTATGATTTGTAAATAAAAGTTGTTTGTAATCATGTAACCTTTTATCTAAAAATAATTAAAGTTTTTTTTTATGAAACAGTTGTTCAGAAATTTTAAATTACAGTAAAATCTTAATTTTGGAAAAAAAATTCATGAATTCAATTTTTAGTTTTGATTTCATGATTGAATAGTAATGGGTAATCATGAATTTTAAGGGTTGAATCATGATTTTTAGTTTAGTAATTAATGTGAATTCTTGGATTTTCTGTTTTGGACATTCTGGCCGATTTACGGCGAACGACGACGAACTGAGCGACGTGGTTGAACAGGAAGGTCGAGGGGATATAGGAGTTCATCAGAAAAATACTTTGGGAATTTATTAATGATTGAGGTGGCCGATAATCAATGGGTTAGGGTTTTATACCCAGAGTGTGTCGTTGTTGTTCATCTTGATTTCAGGGCGAACAGGAGCTATCGGAGATGATCGCACGTGATGCCATAGGTTCTGGAGGTCGTGAGTGAGCTATGGTTAAGGTGACGGGGTTTCTCGTGGCTGAGGTTGCCATGTGGGGTCAACTTTCTGGTGATGGTTGTTTCGAACTGATGGGTTCAGAGGGTAAAATTTTGATGCTCGATCGAATTGGGATTTTTGGGTGATCGTTCGTGACGAGATGGTAGTCGTCGACGTGTGGGTGAACTTGGCGATGGTCGGAGGGCGTTGGATCAATGGTGCACGTGCACGCGTGAAATTCGTGTATCTGGGTTCGAACATTTTTGGGGAAGAAGAAGTTGGCCTGGGAAATTTCTAATGAAACTCGAAGTCGTACTCGGGGAAACGAGAGTTCTTCTCGAAGTAGGTGGGAACGTGATTTTACCCGGGGAGTAGCTCGGGTAGAACGAGATTTGACTCGGGTTTTGTCCCGGGTAGGTATAATAACAGTTTTCAAACTTTAAACAAAATTCAAGTTCTAACATTTTTAACTTATTCTTTTAAATAATTGTTTTTATTTAAGTATGAGATTAGTTAAAGATTTTGATAAAAATTACTTAATAATTAATGAAGGTGATTAAGGATAATTAAGTAATATAAGTAATTGAGAGTGATTAATTACTTAAAGATGATTACCTAATGGAAGTAATTAAAAGAAATTAATTATTGATTTAAGGTTGATAAATCAAGTGATTGAACAATAATTAATTAAAGGATAATTAATTAATGTGATAAATTAATTAAGGTGATTAATTTGAGAATAATTAATTAAAGGTTAATTAACCAAAATAATTTGTAATTAATCAGTAATTAACCAGGATTAGTGACTAATCTGATTTAAGTTAGTCAGATGATTAATTGACCTTACTTATGATGTTTGGATTTCATTGAATGCTGCATATTGGATTGATATCTCTGTTATGTGATTATGATGCTATGAATTGCTTTATGCTGAACTGTGATACCTGTGATGAATATATTGCTATGTGAATATGAAACCTTTGGGCCGTAAACGACATTTGAATTTTGATGCGACAGGGAGTCGGATTCCAGTTGGTTATCCGAAACCCACATCGAATCGTAATAGTGAATCTCTGTGGCTGATAAATTTATTTTATCTATGAATCTGTGAATGAAGATAAGCGTTATAGGTTATACCGCTTATCGATATATCTGTGATGATTGATGTTGCACTATTGTGTAAAACCCCTGGACCACACTCTTACACACACAAATATGGATTTCACGTGGAAATCGGTTAAATCACAGATGGTGGAATTTGATGTTTTTGAAATTGAAATTTTAATTTCAATTGATTTTGAAATTGAAATTTTAATTTCAATTGATTTTGAAATTGGAAATTTGGGTTTAATATGAAAAGCTTTTGAAAGGGAATTTCAAAGATAAAAGTTATTTCGAATAACTTGATCGAGTTTTGAAAATTTAAATAATTTGATTTAAATTTGAATTCAAGTTTGAAATTGAATTCTAGGATTTGAAACTAGGGATTAAAAATGTTGTACAAGTTATATATGGGTTAAACCATTTTAAAGGTATTGATTTGGGAATTTGAATTTAATTCAAGGGTTTTAACTCATGTAAATATAACTGGATTTTTCCGAAATGAAAACTACTTGTTTTCAAATAATAATAGCTTTCATTTTAAGAAAGGATTTCCAAATTGTGTTGAACGATTTCAAGTTTGAAATAGAATTGAAATGTTTTGAAAACTATGAAATGAGTCTTTGATTTCAAAGACCGGACGAATTAATCCAACTTGAATTGAAATGTTTTGAAAGACTATGAATGAATCTTTGAAAACAACTTTTGAAAGATATAAGTTAAATCTTGATTTAAAGATTTAACAAGTTAATTCAATTGAAATGGAAATTGTTTTGAAATCCATAAATGAATCTTTGGGAATGGGGTGAACTTTGTGAATTGAATCTTTTTGTTTAAAAGATTAAAAGTGTGGAAATTTGTTTAAACCGTTGAAGGTTTTTTTTTGAAATGAATCTTTTTGTTTAAAAGATTGGAAATGGTAATTTGTTTTACCATTCGAATGAAAAGTTTTGACTTTAAGCTGTGATTTAACTGAGACCCCAGTATCCATAAGATTTTTAATTGCGCTCGTTATTCGGTTTAGCCGGGAGAGGACCTTTGTGTCATATATCCCATTCCGAATAGTGATACGACGATATGGATAGCATTTGAAGACCGGTGGTGAAGACCGGGTGTTTGCGAGAGCGATAGGATGACCTATCGATTGTCTCTGCACTGAGTAGCTACGGTATAGAGATTTCCTAAGTGATGGGAAGTCCGATCGAGATTGTGAATACCCGGATTGCAAGGGCTTCTTTGGAAGTGCCTTCGGTTCTGTTCGAACCCGGAACAGACTTGTATGGATGTGTGTTTGACGTTACACTTTGAGATGTAAAGCTGGTTTCTATCAAATACATTTCTGTTGGTGGCGGAGAATTTATTCTCTTAGCTTAACACCCTTCTTTGAGATGTACGAGCTCAGAGGTTATGTAGTTGATGGTTACTAGTGATACATTCCCAATTTGGTAATGTGGCATACGAAGTGCTGATGATCATTTGTTGGTCAAAGCGTTGCTTTGTGAAAAAGCGTGCTTTGTGAAGAAGCGTAGTTTTGTGGACGAGACTTCGTCGAGCCTCACAACCCGGTAATGGTCGAAACAGGAATGTTGCGGCAAAGGTTTGTAGGGGTAGCGCCCCTAGGGTATGTCATTTCCTTCTGGATAAAGGGTGGTATCATGGTATGGAGCCCAGATACTTACTCATGTGGACACACTGTATTTATTACTGTGCGATGTTGCTTTATGATCGAGACGTCTCGGATAAAGGTCGGTGACGACCGGGGGATGACATGACTCGTGTGTTAGTTACCTAGTTACAGCTCGGTTAGAGCGTGAGGTAGCGTCGGCCTTTTGTTTGTGGAGATCCGGTTAGGTTCTCGGGGCGTCTTTCCAGAGGCGTTTCTATTTCGGTAAGGAAATTCCTTAGCCTGATCATTTGTTGGAAATCCAAAGAAACAATACGAACCCTGCACGGTTTTAGTTGTATTACCTGCTATGGAATGTGGCGGTAACCTGCTATTGAACATGGTAGCTATAGTAGGCATACAATAATGGTTGTATGCTGGCTAAGATTTATATTATATTTTCGAAATGTTTTTCTACACTATGCACTAGTAATAATATCAAAAGAGTTTTGATTTTGCGTAGTAAACATGTTTAACTATCATAAGGAGAAATCTCCTCCAATTCTGCGATTGCATTGTGTGTGTGGCGGGAGGCCTTATGGTAGTTTCATTTTCGAAAAGCATTGCGGATTTCAATGTTTAAAAGCCTTTGTTGCTTGTTTTAAAGATAAACTGTTTTTGTTGCTCACACCAGTCCCATGACTGACCTGGAGTTTATTGTTCTCTTCCTAAACTCTGGGTGCCCACTATTTTCCACACGGGCAGTCTAGAGTTGGGTTTTTCAGATATTCAGGTTTAGTAGACTATTTGGAGCTAGTCCAGTTCTTGGAGTTCATGGACTGACGTTGCTTATCTTGGAGCATTCTATTGGGGATATTCTATCCACTGCTGGTGTTATTTATTTTCTTTCCGCTGCTATTTCTTGTATCATATCTCTGATGTATATAGATATTCATTGTATCATCATTGTATCTGGATATTGTATCAGATGTTGTATATCTATATTCTTTTTCTTTTCCGCTGTGTTGTTTACTTAATGGTGTTATAGCTCCGACGAATCGGATTTGAACGGTCGAATCTGCGGCATTCTAGTACAATGTGAAGTACGGATGTTGATTTTTGAGCGCGAAAAATTCGGATCGTTACATGTGGTATCAGAGCTAAGGTTGAACTTTAGCTCAGGAGTATAACACATTAAGTAACTCATTAGAGATAGGGTGAAGTATACCCTAGAATGAGTATTCCTCATATATCCGTTCGAATGTCTCAGTAAATTCTCTTACTATCCATTGATAGTGAGTATGAGTGCAAGAAGAGGATGAGATAGGAGACAGGGGAATCCGACTGTAAATGGTCAATCTCCTGTAACAACAGAGGAAACAATCTTTTCTCTATCAATCTCTTTGTTTCAGCATCTTTTCTCAATTCTTCGATAGTTTCTGGTAGATCCAGGAAGGAAATTCGATATATTAATATGGGACATAAACTCCAACTGAGCCAAAATTGTTTGTTGGATGTATTGGTTGCTTTGTTTGCTATGGTTGATAGATATGTTTTAGTTTCTAAACTGAAATTTTGAAATCGTATCTATATATCTATCTATTCTTTGGGTCCCAATATATTCTACGAATGGTTAGTTATTCCTTCGAACTGACCGATGCCCTTGCATATTTCGTAGATCTAGATAACCCGAGTATTTTGTGAAGTGTTAAACAGATTCGTTTTTGTATCTATTATTGATATTCTGATTTGGTAAGCCAAATGCAGAATAGATGTTCAGTTGATTCGATGAAATATTCTTCATCTATCTTTTTGTCTCCTTGGTAATTTCGAGGACGAAATTCTTTTAAGGGGGGAAGTCTGTAACGATCCCAGTTTTAAAGACGAATTTAATTTGTAATTAGATTAAAATTTTGGGAAAAATAAAATAAAATATGTATAATTATTTATTAAAGGTATAGATTGTATTTTTAATCTGTTTTTCTTTATGAAGTTATAAGAAGTATAAAATTTTATCCTTTCAATATAAAAATGTAAGCGTAAGATATAAAAGGAAAATATATGGTATAAATGTAATATTTGAAAATCAAACTATAAATAGAAATAAAAAAATTTAGTCAAACATAGCAAATGGAACAAAGTAAAGGATCACATTTCAATCATGTTTCGAAATGTAAACTGATGTTCGAATAGGATATATGCCTGCAAAACTTAAGGAAACAAAAGCAAAATACAAAGTAAAAATATATTATACCTATAGCTTGTAGTTTAAGTCTAAGGCAAGTGTATAAAATAGGGATAAGTATCAAAGGGAACATCAAGTACAAATAGCATTAAATGTGCATATCCTAGCAGCAAACATAATCTATACGAATTGCATAAAACTTCTTTCAGCCTCCACATTTTATAAAAATCTCTGACAATGGAAAAAAAAAATTAACCCTGTAAATTGTTTTAAACTTCAACCTGGAAGCTATTCCCATTTCAGTTCGAACTAAACAAGACTAAAAATAAAAACTTCCATTTATAAACTTGAACAAGACTTCATTCTACATCATCAAATACAATTAAACATCAAACAACAGCAAGGCAAGAAGATCAAAGTGGAAAACATTTTCCAGTTTTTCAAGTTCAAACTGTTTCAAGTGGAGAAGCTCTGTTCTTCTTCTTAATCACTGTGAGCAACTCCTACTTTTAGAAGCTTAACTTGTTTTGATTGCTTGATGCTTGTGAGTAACTCCATTTTCCTTTTAAAACTTTAAATATCTGAAATATTTGAATTAAATTGAATGCATGTTTGAATTGTGAATATGTGATTGCCTGTGAAGTTAAAAACATATGCTCTGTGTAAAATAACAGGTCTCAATTTTATAATAAATTCAATAGCTAAATTTTGAATTCGAGTTGGCCTATGATTTGTAAATAAAAGTTGTTTGTAATCATGTAACCTTTTATCTAAAAATAATTAAAGTTTTTTTTTATGAAACAGTTGTTCAGAAATTTTAAATTACAGTAAAATCTTAATTTTGGAAAAAAAATTCATGAATTCAATTTTTAGTTTTGATTTCATGATTGAATAGTAATGGGTAATCATGAATTTTAAGGGTTGAATCATGATTTTTAGTTTAGTAATTAATGTGAATTCTTGGATTTTCTGTTTTGGACATTCTGGCCGATTTACGGCGAACGACGACGAACTGAGCGACGTGGTTGAACAGGAAGGTCGAGGGGATATAGGAGTTCATCAGAAAAATACTTTGGGAATTTATTAATGATTGAGGTGGCCGATAATCAATGGGTTAGGGTTTTATACCCAGAGTGTGTCGTTGTTGTTCATCTTGATTTCAGGGCGAACAGGAGCTATCGGAGATGATCGCACGTGATGCCATAGGTTCTGGAGGTCGTGAGTGAGCTATGGTTAAGGTGACGGGGTTTCTCGTGGCTGAGGTTGCCATGTGGGGTCAACTTTCTGGTGATGGTTGTTTCGAACTGATGGGTTCAGAGGGTAAAATTTTGATGCTCGATCGAATTGGGATTTTTGGGTGATCGTTCGTGACGAGATGGTAGTCGTCGATGTGTGGGTGAACTTGGCGATGGTCGGAGGGCGTTGGATCAATGGTGCACGTGCACGCGTGAAATTCGTGTATCTGGGTTCGAACATTTTTGGGGAAGAAGAAGTTGGCCTGGGAAATTTCTAATGAAACTCGAAGTCGTACTCGGGGAAACGAGAGTTCTTCTCGAAGTAGGTGGGAACGTGATTTTACCCGGGGAGTAGCTCGGGTAGAACGAGATTTGACTCGGGTTTTGTCCCGGGTAGGTATAATAACAGTTTTCAAACTTTATACAAAATTCAAGTTCTAACATTTTTAACTTATTCTTTTAAATAATTGTTTTTATTTAAGTATGAGATTAGTTAAAGATTTTGATAAAAATTACTTAATAATTAATGAAGGTGATTAAGGATAATTAAGTAATATAAGTAATTGAGAGTGATTAATTACTTAAAGATGATTACCTAATGGAAGTAATTAAAAGAAATTAATTATTGATTTAAGGTTGATAAATCAAGTGATTGAACAATAATTAATTAAAGGATAATTAATTAATGTGATAAATTAATTAAGGTGATTAATTTGAGAATAATTAATTAAAGGTTAATTAACCAAAATAATTTGTAATTAATCAGTAATTAACCAGGATTAGTGACTAATCTGATTTAAGTTAGTCAGATGATTAATTGACCTTACTTATGATGTTTGGATTTCATTGAATGCTGCATATTGGATTGATATCTCTGTTATGTGATTATGATGCTATGAATTGCTTTATGCTGAACTGTGATACCTGTGATGAATATATTGCTATGTGAATATGAAACCTTTGGCCCGTAAACGACATTTGAATTTTGATGCGACAGGGAGTCGGATTCCAGTTGGTTATCCGAAACCCACATCGAATCGTAATAGTGAATCTCTGTGGCTGATAAATTTATTTTATCTATGAATCTGTGAATGAAGATAAGCGTTATGGGTTATACCGCTTATCGATATATCTGTGATGATTGATGTTGCACTATTGTGTAAAACCCCTGGACCACACTCTTACACACACAAATATGGATTTCACGTGGAAATCGGTTAAATCACAGATGGTGGAATTTGATGTTTTTGAAATTGAAATTTTAATTTCAATTGATTTTGAAATTGAAATTTTAATTTCAATTGATTTTGAAATTGGAAATTTGGGTTTAATATGAAAAGCTTTTGAAAGGGAATTTCAAAGATAAAAGTTATTTCGAATAACTTGATCGAGTTTTGAAAATTTAAATAATTTGATTTAAATTTGAATTCAAGTTTGAAATTGAATTCTAGGATTTGAAACTAGGGATTAAAAATGTTGTACAAGTTATATATGGGTTAAACCATTTTAAAGGTATTGATTTGGGAATTTGAATTTAATTCAAGGGTTTTAACTCATGTAAATATAACTGGATTTTTTCGAAATGAAAACTACTTGTTTTCAAATAATAATAGCTTTCATTTTAAGAAAGGATTTCCAAATTGTGTTGAACGGTTTCAAGTTTGAAATAGAATTGAA
The DNA here is from genome assembly GCA_030737815.1 of Allium fistulosum. Taxonomy (NCBI): domain Eukaryota; kingdom Viridiplantae; phylum Streptophyta; class Magnoliopsida; order Asparagales; family Amaryllidaceae; genus Allium; species Allium fistulosum. Next base: position 512,614,802 of record CM060908.1, on the reverse strand, counting down.
ATGTTTTGAAAACTATGAAATGAGTCTTTGATTTCAAAGACCGGACGAATTAATCCAACTTGAATTGAAATGTTTTGAAAGACTATGAATGAATCTTTGAAAACAAGTTTTGAAAGATATAAGTTAAATCTTGATTTAAAGATTTAACGAGTTAATTCAATTGAAATGGAAATTGTTTTGAAATCCATAAATGAATCTTTGGGAATGGGGTGAACTTTGTGAATTGAATCTTTTTGTTTAAAAGATTAAAAGTGTGGAAATTTGTTTAAACCGTTGAAGGTTTTTTTTTGAAATGAATCTTTTTGTTTAAAAGATTGGAAATGGTAATTTGTTTTACCATTCGAATGAAAAGTTTTGAATTTAAGCTGTGATTTAACTGAGACCCCAGTATCCATAAGATTTTAATTGCGCTCGTTATTCGGTTTAGCCGGGAGAGGACCTTTGTGTCATATATCCCATTCCGAATAGTGATACGACGATATGGATAGCATTTGAAGACCGGTGGTGAAGACCGGGTGTTTGCGAGAGCGATAGGATGACCTATCGATTGTCTCTGCACTGAGTAGCTACGGTATAGAGATTTCCTAAGTGATGGGAAGTCCGATCGAGATTGTGAATACCCGGATTGCAAGGGCTTCTTTGGAAGTGCCTTCGGTTCTGTTCGAACCCGGAACAGACTTGTATGGATGTGTGTCTGACGTTACACTTTGAGATGTAAAGCTGGTTTCTATCAAATACATTTCTGTTGGTGGCGGAGAATTTATTCTCTTAGCTTAACACCCTTCTCTGAGACGTACGAGCTCAGAGGTTATGTAGTTGATGGTTACTAGTGATACATTCCCAATTTGGTAATGTGGCATACGAAGTGCTGATGATCATTTGTTGGTCAAAGCGTTGCTTTGTGAAAAAGCGTGCTTTGTGAAGAAGCGTAGTTTTGTGGACGAGACTTCGTCGAGCCTCACAACCCGGTAATGGTCGAAACAGGAATGTTGCGGCAAAGGTTTGTAGGGGTAGCGCCCCTAGGGTATGTCATTTCCTTCTGGATAAAGGGTGGTATCATGGTATGGAGCCCAGATACTTACTCATGTGGACACACTGTATTTATTACTGTGCGATGTTGCTTTATGATCGAGACGTCTCGGATAAAGGTCGGTGATGACCGGGGGATGACATGACTCGTGTGTTAGTTACCTAGTTACAGCTCGGTTAGAGCGTGAGGTAGCGTCGGCCTTTTGTTTGCGGAGATCCGGTTAGGTTCTCGGGGCGTCTTTCCAGAGGCGTTTCTATTTCGGTAAGGAAATTCCTTAGCCTGATCATTTGTTGGAAATCCAAAGAAACAATACGAACCCTGCACGGTTTTAGTTGTATTACCTGCTATGGAATGTGGCGGTAACCTGCTATTGAACATGGTAGCTATAGTAGGCATACAATAATGGTTGTATGCTGGCTAAGATTTATATTATATTTTCGAAATGTTTTTCTACACTATGCACTAGTAATAATATCAAAAGAGTTTTGATTTTGCGTAGTAAACATGTTTAACTATCATAAGGAGAAATCTCCTCCAATTCTGCGATTGCATTGTGTGTGTGGCGGGAGGCCTTATGGTAGTTTCATTTTCGAAAAGCATTGCGGATTTCAATCTTTAAAAGCCTTTGTTGCTTGTTTTAAAGATAAACTGTTTTTGTTGCTCACACCAGTCCCATGACTGACCTGGAGTTTATTGTTCTCTTCCTAAACTCTGGGTGCCCACTATTTTCCACACGGGCAGTCTAGAGTTGGGTTTTTCAGATATTCAGGTTTAGTAGACTATTTGGAGCTAGTCCAGTTCTTGGAGTTCATGGACTGACGTTGCTTATCTTGGAGCATTCTATTGGGGATATTCTATCCACTGCTGGTGTTATTTATTTTCTTTCCGCTGCTATTTCTTGTATCATATCTCTGATGTATATAGATATTCATTGTATCATCATTGTATCTGGATATTGTATCAGATGTTGTATATCTATATTCTTTTTCTTTTCCTCTGTGTTGTTTACTTAATGGTGTTATAGCTCCGGCGAATCGGATTTGAACGGTCGAATCTGCGGCATTCTAGTACAATGTGAAGTACGGATGTTGATTTTCGAGCGCGAAAAATCCGGATCGTTACAGTTTGTCCAGGTTCAGAAACTTTTCATCGTACAAGGTGATAAATAAACTACCAAGTGTACCTTACGCTCGGTAGCCTTAGATAATTACTTAATAGATTATTCATACAACCTTACGCAATTTGAAGTATCATTTCCCAAACTTCCCATAAGCCAAAATAACAAATAATTTTAGATATTTTTTAAGTTGATTCTATTGGTTTCTTTTCACATCAGTTACTTTCCATTTATTTTCATTCTCATTCACACAAGGTCTTCTTTTATAATTTACATTCATTACTTACATAATTTATTTCCCATTCAGTATTTGAAATCATCAATGAATCCATTATTAAAGTATTACATACATTTCATTGCAGTTTAATTCTCATTTATTATTTACTTATATACTTGATTTTCATCTAATATTAATATTCATTTGTGAATCAATTCATACTTAAGTTTCCTTACTTTTAAATTTGCATTTATTTATTTATTCATATATAGTATCATTTAATATTACATATATTTATGAATCATTTTTGTTACTTAAGCTTTCACTTGTATAATATTCTATTACATATTCATATTAACATTACAACTTTTTAAACATTCTGGCAAGTTTTATATATGATTTTGGAATGTAATTGAGTGTTATACAAATTTATCTTCTTTATTTTATTTGGAAAAAATGTTCAATAATTTACAACTTCTTAATTTTCATTATCTTTTAATTTACAAGTTATAAATCTCCAGTTTCTTTACAGTTTCATTAAACTCTTAGTTTCTAATTTCTTATTTCTCATTTTAGAAGTTTTCAACTATTAGAATTTTACTTTATTTCTACAACTGAAAATCATTAATTAACAGGAACTTAAGAATTCAAATACCATGTTCATTTCAAATCATTTTGAAATAATATATATACTCATCTCTTACATATATCAAATCATACTTAGAAATTTTAAATCAAAATCTGTTTATCGAACCAAATGTGTAGCAAAGCTACCAGTTGCCTCCCCCACTTTGAGACTCGAAAATGAATGTCGATGATGCGGCCGTCATCACCGAAATTATTTTCCAACGATAGAAGAGAGGAGTACAAAACTTACTACCTTTTTTAAATTCTTTTAAAAACATTTCTTTCAAATCCCATTGAAAATATTTCTATCCGAAAGTATTTCCAAATAATACTAATTTTATATTTCAAAATCTTTGAAAACCAATTTCAAAACTCTGAAACTTAAGTTCTCAAATTTCCAATTAAATTCATTTTATTTATAAATCTTATTTTATAAACCATATTTATAACTTACTTTTCTTATAACATACAATAGTCAATAGTTTAAGGGCCTTGACTATTCAAACAATAATTAAACATTATCATATCCTAACAAAAAACACATAAAAAATAACTATATCAATTTATGAAAAATTATTCTTTAAATACAAAATAAAATATAATATTAGGTAAAATTATTTCATTTACCAATTTTTAAAAACAATATTATGTTGGTTTACCCAGTTCAAGTGTTTAGAAACTCTATCGATGTCATAGCATCCTATGTGCCGACTTTAATTCATAAATACTCAACAGAACAAATTAACACAATATAAAATATTTTTATAGCACTAACAAATATGCTCTCTCATATATATACACTCAACTCATTCTAGGGTACTATAACCCTATCTCTAATGAGTTAACCCCAAACAGGCTAAGGTATCTCTAAATCAAAGCTCTAATACCAATTGTGGCGACCCACCTTTTTGGACGGTTTAAATCGATAATAAACCATACATGTCTAACTCAAACCATTCAAAAGGGAGGATTGTCAATGGGGAATAATAAGAAAATAATAGGAAGAAGAAAAACAAAACACAGAATCTCGCAGCGGAATGACAAAATATAATAATCAAATAAACAGTTCATGAAGATGTTTTACAATATACATTTGATTACACAAATTTTATAACATAATCAGAGTACAATCAACATACATACCAAAATAATGCAACGAAATAATAATAATAAATACGGTCTAGCAACTCCATCTTCACCTTCCAGGAATAATATCTTCAATATTGAAATGCTCAGGCAGACCCGAGCGTAATGAAAAGACAAAAGACTCGAGTCAGAACTAAAAGTTCTTATGTAAGTTAAATTAACAACATGTAACTATGAGTGTAATAGTTTCAGAGATGTTTACAGGATTTTACATCTCCTATGCAGTGTATAACATGAGTGCAATAACTTAAGAGATGTTATGGGATTTTCCATCTCCTAAGGATCTGTTAAACTATCTATATATAGTAAGATATGCTATATATAGTGTCTAATCGATAAAATAAATATTAAAATAGCGTTAAAGCTTTACATTAATCCCCCTTAACACATTTTTAAGCATTGCCCTACAGTTTGCCTTTGACACTACTAGTAACGTCGGTAGTTAGGGAGGCGCCATGATAAGACAACACTAAAAAATCGTAATGGTCGCGTATAAGGATAAAAGTATGAAAAGGAACATAAGGCAATGCCCAAGGTAGGATTCTACCAGTTTACACTTTCTGCTTGGTGGTAACGCATCGTAGCTACGACTGCCCACGAGTTCACCACCCCCAAAATCAAATCAAGGTGCACCGATTAAGTCCAAAATCAATATAATAATACGAAGGGGAGATGGCCCCTAAAGGTTGCAAACCCCTTGGCCAGACATAGGCTCCTATTTTAGTCATTTCCAATTAACACAAGTGTCGGGGTCATCCATCAGCGTTCTCTTTCTTCAAATCCAGCAAGCGCCTCCAATTCAACCTTTACATTCTGGATAACATCCACCGCGTACACAGTTGTTAAAGTGGTTCCAATATTGACATAGAGTATGCCAATAAGTGGCCCCGGTCTCTTTAACGACCAATCGCCACTTTTCACACCAATTGGTTCTTTTACATTTCAAAATCGATTCATACTTGATATCAAAATATCATATTCAATTCAAAATATCATTCTTTTCAAAATCATCATATTTACTCAAATATGTCATTTTCACTTGAAAGTATCATTTCAAATTCCAACTTTGGTTATAACATCATTTAACCACATTTGCATTTAAATCAATGATTTAAATATATAAACATTTCAACTTTGCATAGTTTGAATTTTTTTAGAAAATAGTTTAAAATAGTTTAAAATAATTTAATTAGTTTAAATAACATAAATAGTTTAAAGATTTAAACAGTTTGATATAAAATGGTTTGAGTATTGAAAGTGGTTTACATAGTAAAATAGTTTGGAAATCTAAATAATTTGAATATTAAAAGATAGATTTTAAATAGATTATACTAAAATAATTTATTTTGAAAAATAGTATCAAATCAAACTGTTTCCTTCCAATTCAACAAATCTGGACCCATGTCCAAATTTCAAATCAGCGAAAACAATTTCCAATCTTTAAATTCAATTGACTCAATTTCAATTAAATTTCAAATCAACTTGATTTCAGTTTTAATTCGAAATAGCTACAATTTCTGAAACATTCATTTTTAACATCAAATTTGATTCCACAATTCAATTCAATGATTTAAATTTAAATTCTTATTTTAAACCATTTCAATTTATAACATTTTTGTGCCCAATTTCAATTTACTGATTTAAACCACTTAAATTAAACTAAACTTCATTGTTCAATTTTAAGATCCGAATCTTTAAAATTATTCAATTTCCACAATTATGGTCATATATCAATTACAACTTCAAATTTACAATACAATTATTTAAAACAATTTCCTTTAACCAATTTCAGTTTCAACATTTCAAAGCTTGAATTAGAAAATAATTCAATTCATATAAATCCATAATTTATTTCTTTTAATAAATATTATTTAATCAAAATCAAAATTCAAGATTTTTAAAACCATTTAATTTAACCAATTCGGTGTCCGTATATAATTTTCTACCCTATGGCCAAGTGATCATTTATTTCAAATTTTAATTATAGGGATGGATATATATCATTTCAATCCAAATCAAAGTGTCGTAGGTATATATATCATTTCAACCTATTTCTTAATTTATTTGAAATAATTTAAATAACGGATTATATGCTTTCAACTAATATACGGGGTGATAACAGGGTTATATATAAATAAATAATCATCCAATCATCCATAATGTCAACAATAAACATCCATCACAATCAACATCCAAATCAGCCAATACATCACAACAATTAATTAGTTATCAATATCTGGTATTAATTTGCAATTAAATTCAATATTAATTTAAATGGCAATTTAATTCAATATAAATTCAAATTAAATTTAAATGATAATTTAATTACCAAACAGCAATCAATAAAATTCCTATCACTTCATAAATTTAATTCAACTAACATAAGAAGATTTAGTATTGCATGAGTGGGTTAAATCACTCACCTATGATTTTAGCCTATAAAAATCCAAACAGAAGCGCAAAATTTCAAGAGTCTCCAAATTCAACCAAATCAGTTTCATATTATGCGGAATTTAAATATGAATCCAACAGAAGAAATCGCGCGTGAATCGAAGTTTATATGCAAAAGATATTCATGTTGTAAGAAATATTATTAAAATAATAATCGGTACACACGTTTAAAAAAACAAAGTTTAATACTTAAGTTTTTCTCAAGATGTGGCTTTAGGCAAAGATGGAAGAACAAACTAAGATGAGGGCAGGACGTGTAGGAAAAATGGAAAAAAAATTAAGGAATTAAACAGAAGGAGAAATTAACGGATCAAGTATTAATAATGAGGTAACTATTTTAAAATGTACATGCAACCATTAATAACAAAAAAAATGAAGGGACCATGTACATCACACAACCTTTTGAAATTTAATTTTTGAAACGTAACCAAATTAATTTCTTTCGCTCAAATAATACTCAATCTGTACACATTTAATTTTCCAATCAACACATAATAAATAAAATTATACTTACCCCAAAAATGAAAACACTCAATTTGGATTTCTCAAAATGATCTTTTATTTCCATTAAAACGCTCTTTCTGTTTAACACAAAACGTACGTTTTCTTTATTAAATCTACTAATTGCAATCAACGTTTTCTTTCCTTTTATTGAAATATTTTAATTACATTAGTTGCAATTAATTACAATGTTAATTTCAAAACAAACAAACTAAAATGAATGAAAAATAGAAAAATTGTTTCCTTTAGTCATTTAAACACGTTTATAAATTTGTTGTTTATACACTAGAGTAATAAATAACTTACTTAAATAAATTATTTTCCTATTCCTGTAGTCAATCTGTAAGCTAAAACATGATTCAAATAAACATATATTTCTTCCTTTAAATCAGTTATTTTATTCTTTGTTTTAATGGAATTAAACCTACATTCACAAATGAAACATTCATTTTGTTTGATATAAATGTACTTTTCATTAAATCAAACTTTCCTTATATTTTCACAAAACATAAGCTACGTTTAATTAGACCTATTAATTTACAATTTAGTATCCTCTCTCCTATTAATTGGAATAATTTAATTATATTAATTTCAGTTGATTACAAAGGTGAATTTCAAAATGGACTAAGTGAATGTAATGAGAAATAGAACAATTCTTTCCTATCTAATAGTAATTTAAAAATATTCATGCATTATTGGATAAAAAAAGGAGTTATACATTTCTTACTAAATAATAGTTCCTCATCCCTATAATTAATTTGCAAGCTAAAATACATTTAAACAAATAAACATATATTTACTTCTTTATTAAACTTATTCATTTTATTCCTTATTAAATTAACACTTATTCATAATAATTGATTTAAAAGTCTTTTATATTAAATCAACAATTCCATATGTAATCTATTAACATAAGTTTCCATTTTATTTCACTCAAACTCTACAGTTAACATCTTTCCTTAAATTAACTACAACATTTAATTACATCTAATTTCATTGATTCCCAAATAAATTCCAACAAAGATTTAAAATTAAGATGAGAAATGAACGGTTGTTACATTTAAATAATTTGAACACATTAATACATTTATTTTATACAAACAAGGAATATAAATTTACTTACAAACGTTAAAAACAATTTCAATTAAATAATATATAATGTTACCATTAATACATTGTTTATTTTATTCCTTATTAAACTTACAATTATTTCAATTAATTGAAATTACATTAAAACAGATGTCAATTTCATTCAATCAACATTATTAAATTATATTCTAATAATTTTTTATTCCATTTATAAATCATACATTTTAATTTCTGACAATATTAATTTCCAAAATCTCATTTAATTTAATATTTTCAACAATAAAAAATACGGGTCGTTACATCAACCCACTCTCCTAAAAGTTAATGCCATCATGACTTGAGCGCAAGAACAATGGCCGCTAACTCAAGATCATGAGTAGGGTAGTTTCTCTTATAGGTCTTCAGTTGCTGACTCGCATAACTCATTACCCTTCCTTGCTGCATCAAGACGGCTCCTAACCCTATACACAGGCGTTAGTATAAACTGTAAATGACTTTATCCCATCCGGTAGTACTAAAACTGGTGCGCTAGTCAATGCCTCCTTCAACTTGATAAAAGCATCTTTGCACTTAGCATCCCACAAGAAAGCTATATTTTTCTTGATAAGACGGGCCAGTGGGGCAGAAATCTTCACATGGTCCTTAATGAACTTCCGATAGTAACCCGCCAAACCAAGTAAACTTCTCGCCTCCATAGCATTCTTCGACATATGTCAATCCTGACTGGCAGCTATCTTACTAGGATCAACTACTAAGCCACTTTCGGAGATGATTTATCACAAAAAGCGCACTTCCTCTCTCCAAATGTGACAACCCACATTTCAGAAGGTTTAAATCGACAATAATCCACACATGTCCAACTCAAACAAATCAAAACACAGATAATCAATGGGGTTAATTAAGCAAAATAAGAAAAGAAGAAGAAAACAAACACAGAATCTCGTAGTGGAATGACAAAATATAATAATCAAATAAACAGTTCATAAAGCTGTTTGTACTATACATATGATTAAAATTTTACAACAACTACCAGAGTTATATATAAAACAGAACAATAGAATAATGCAGCAAAACAAACAATGTAGTGAAATAGTACTAGTATTAATATACCAAAATCTTCGTCTTTGTTTTCTAGAAAATAATCTTCAATGCGCTGAAAACTCAAGGCTGACCCGAGCGTAATGAAAAGACAAAACACTCGAGTTCGAACTAAAATATCCTTATGTGAGTCAAATCAATATCACATATAATAGGAGTGTAATAGCATTGGAGATGTTTACGGGGGTTACATCTCCTATCCATTGTATAACGTGTGTGCGGTAACTTAAGAGATATTATGGGGTTTTCCATCTCTTAAGGATCCGTCAAAATATTTATATATAGTAGAATACACTATATGTAATGTCTAATTGGTAAAATAAATATTTTTCTTAGCGTTAAGGCTTTACATTAATCCCCCTTAACGCATTTTTAAACATTGTCGTACAATTTTCATATAGCGTCCCAATAGCACGTCGAGGGATAGGGATGCGCCATGATATGACAACACTGAACCAAAATCGTAGTGGTCTCATAGAGGGATAAATGTATGATAAGGAATGAGAGGTAATGCCTAAGGTAGGATACTATCATTTCGGGTCGCAGGGCTGGTGGTAGCGCATCATAGCCATGACCGCCCACCGCATCCATCCATCCTATATCAAGTCAAATGGAGGTCATCCCAAATCAAGGTGCACCGATCGAAACCAACATCAGAAGTAATAGTATGGACCAAGTCCAAAAGGAAATTGAAGAACGGATGTCCGCTAGAGGTAATTAGCCTCATTGGCCCTGTCAAGCCGTCCTATTTTAGTCATTTCAAATTAGCACAAGTGCAGGGTCTATCCATCATCGTTCTCTTTCTTCAGATCCAGCAAATGTGACACCCCACTCCGAGACCCACATTAGCAAAGAGTATTACAAGGTAACACCGTCAGCTAATGCAGAGAACAGAGCTGGTTAGGAGCTACCATCTATAGCCTTGTCTTAATTATCTATGGAATACGCCGACAATTGCCATGCCTCCTTGAACTCTTTCTCAATGGATCGACGTATCCAATAAATACTTAATACAAAGCCATAGGTGGCTGAAGGATCTATCAGAATAAAATATAACAACTCAAATGTAATACACATCACAGAACAGTAGGTCATCACATACATTTAAACATATTCAGATACATTACAGAGTATACAAAATGATACATGTCAAGTGGTAAAGTAAACCACAATATACAGACGAGTCAAAAGAATATATATCAGGGTTACAGCCAAAAAGGACTACACAAAAAGCTATAACAAAAGGGAGCTAGCAGAATAGTCCATGCGGAAGCAAAATAGGCTAAGTCTAATGTACCTAACCTGAAACATCTCGGTCTGACCTGAGTATAAAATACACGGGTCAGTCTAGCTAAACAAATCAGTTAGACAAACCAAATGATAATGAACATACAAGATAATAAAGTACCATCAATATCTCTAAAAGAGATAACCAAATCATCTAACATAAGATGAATCTAAACAAGCCTCATATCATCGGTAATCCCAATTACCAAAGGATATCATATCCCAAAACAAGCCAAAAAGGCAAATAACAAATACTAATAAAGGTAACACAAGTTTCCACAAGGTAATCGCTATATATCGTGTGGTTCAAAGAACCTACCCCGAAAGGCGATACACTAGAGAAATATAATTGTCAAAGAAACAAAACATGCTCGAACTCAGTACTGTAACAAGGATCCACACGCCCGAAGGCAACAACCTCAATATCACTCGAGCAGTGACGATGGACCAACTCCAAAAGTGATACTATCGGGCAACAAACCCAAAGGAAACGCCCGAAGGCAACGCCGAAAGGCAACAAACCCGAAGGTACAAGCCCGAAGGCAACATACCCGAAGGCAACAAACCGTAGTGGCAGTACTGGACACCACTATCCGGCGGAATGTGTCACAACTCTCAGAAAGGAACCCGGAAAATGTTAACATGAGTCCCATACCCCATGTTCGCACTAAATGGTTTACTAACTGTTAGCCAATTTCACACTCAAAGCAGTACAAAGTTCACCTCATCTCATCGGTAAACCAGATCCAAAGGTCAAAACGGTCAAATGAATAGATTAGGAATTAACTGAAAAGATAAATGCACGTGTTCATAACACGCATTTTATTTAATCATTTGACTCTCCTCCCTCTTCGCTCGAAGTGCAAAATTATGTGTGTGTTTTAAATAGAAATTATAAATTGGAGAAACGAGCTTTTAATACAATTAAAAAGATCATTTTATAAATCCGTGTACAAAATCAAAAAGGAATCATCAAAGTCAATAATAATTGATAACAACAAATCAGGTAATCACGAATCGATAAAAATTGGAATCCCATACAAAATATGCAAATTAGGCTGAGACAAGCAGATTCAGACGTTTGAATTGTATATTTCAGACATCTGAAACTAGAGCTCAGGCAAAACTTTGCCTAGCCAATGATGGCCAAATCATATCGGAAGCAATCGGATGAGTGACGATGGCTAGGGGTTTACGCCAAACGACTACCCAACCTTAAAGACTCACCAATACACTCCGACCAACATGCCCAACAACCATATAAGGATTTTTCATAGATTTTGACTTCAACACCAAAAATTAGAATATTCATCAAACCAATTAAATTCGAAAGCAAATGGACAAGGAATATATGTTAGGAATTGCTACCTAACACTATCAAAGATATAGACGTAGATGTGAGTTCAAAAACTCACCTTTAAATCCAAAAACTCAAGGGAGAAGCTATGGAGCAAGGCAAGAACAATCACTCTTCAATTTTAACCCAAGGAGCTTCAATCTAAGCTCAAAATAAACATTCCTAAGTTAGGGTTTAGAACATTTCTGAAATTGAAGAGAGAATGAGGTGGAGAAGATGAAAAGAAGGCTTACCTAAGCTTCTCTTAGATTTTGGAGAAAGAATTTGAGTTTGCAAAGAAAACTAGGGCTTGGAATTTCTATTTCCCATTATTTTCCCCATTTCAGTTGAGCTTGAGTTAAAAGAAATGGAATGAGTGTATGGAGAGGAGAGGGGGCTGAGTTAGGGTATAGGATGAGTTGGGTGAAACACAAACCCAAAAGCCCACTTAGAAAATAGCAAAATTTAACTCGCTTCAAACATATCGAAGCTTATACTCAAAAAAGTCGCAAACACCATTTTGAACTCTATGGAAGTGGTCTCCAGTCCAAAATGTTGATTCTCAATTTCATTCCTCATTCAGGCATCTGAAATTTCCAAACCAGACGTCTGAATCTGGAAAAATATGAGTTTCCAGACTTCACTCAGACGTCTGAACTGAACGATTCAGACGTCTGAATCTGGAAAAATAGGAGTTGTCTTAGAACAATATTCAGATGTTTGAATCGTCCATTTAAGACGTCTGAAAATGGCAATTTTTGCCTATTTCCTTTCTGGTTTGATTTGAGCAATTTCAGACGTCTAAACGATTCATTTCAATGATATGCGGGTTGTTACAGACTCCCCTCCTTAAAGAAATTGCGTCCTCGCAATACTTAAAAGAAAAATGAAGAGTAACAACCATAGAAGCATAAGTGATAGAACGTTCCCTTTTTCAAGTGTAACGACCCATAAATTTTGATTGGTTTTAATAATGTATTTAACTGAATTTCTTGAAATTTTAAACAATAAAATTTGAAAATAAAAATTTACTATTTGGAATACGTCTATTTTAATATAGCAACTGGTAAATTTTCATCTGATAATATTGAAGTTTGTTTTCCTGTGAAATTCTATTTCAAATAAAACCGGTTAATAACAGTGAATTTAAAAGTTTTCCGAAACCAAAATATGTCAACAGGAGAAAATTTATTCAAATCATTCTGAATCAGACTGCGGAATTCATTTTTCCAAATTTGGACTTCTACTGCTCCGTTTATCTTAATTCTGGCAAAATAGCAGCATTTCTAGTACCGATTATCGACTTTTAATCGGATGATCGTACCACTAGTATCTGTATACCATTTTGATCGTCTTGTCGTGCTGATCATCGCAGTATATTTATTTCTGTATTTTGAGGTCCGATACGCGACGGAAAAGAAGAAAAATATTGTCGTATCAGTACGGAAATAGTGACCTTTTGATTTCCTTGCTTTCAAATTTGAACCGTGGCCACGGTAATAAATTTTTATAAATTCTTTAAAGCTGGATCTGAGACCGTTGCCATTTCCCTTTTCACTTTTGCTTTTATTATTTCCATAATTTATGGGGTGACTTTTGCTTTTCCAAAGTTTTAAAGTAGTATATATAATAAAATATAAAACGTTCTATATATCGTCTGTTACTTGCCATTCTATGTCCTGTTCATTTTCGTTGGCTACCCCTTAATTTTTCCAAACACTAACTGAAGCTTCCTTTAGCTTAAATTTCTTTTCTTTAGATCCCCTACCCATTTTCTCGAATGAAGAAAAAACGCACCACCAAAGCTTGGCCAATTGCCTGACACACCACATCTCGCACTTAGCCTTTCGCCTCCACTCAAGCCACCCACCGCCTAACCCAAGCAAACCCACGTCTCAGCCTTCCCTTCCCTCCACGTCACCAAACCCACACCGCCACAAAACTGAAGCTACCTTCCTCTGCCGCCCCGAGCTTCCTGCTCCGCCCATGGCCACAGCCAACCACCCACGTCCCCGAGTCGTATCTCCCTCCATCATCCCTCCCTTCGTCCGCCTCGCAACCCACATCAACCGAGATACCCTCTACCAAAGCAACCCGCCACCGCTACATCTTCTCTCCCCACGCCTTGGCAACCACCCACCACCTTTTCCATCTACTCCACGTTGCCGCATCACCTTCCATCTCTGTGCTTCCTCCGCCCTGATCTGCCATCTCCAGCAAATTTTCACCTTCGCCTTGTTCTCCTCTGGCCGAACATTTCTGTGAGGTAAACATTATACGTGTTATAGTTTTAATAAAATAGTATTTTATATGTATTATAAAGTTGATGAGTTATGTTGTATATACAGTAGTTTATATATATAAGTTCTGTTGAAATTTTGTTTTGTATGTATATATTTTTCAGCGGTTTTGAGTATACAATTTGTATATTCTGTATAAGATATAATAATATTAAATATTCTACCTGTATACACAGTTTTATAGGGATATTCTATATATCTAATCTGACTCTATAGTTTAGATCTATTGTACATTTTTTTTAAAACACTTATTTGTAATGACTGAAAATAATATAGGCTATGTATTTGAGTATGTCTGCATAACATATTTGCTTATTAACTATAAATTTTGAACTGTATGCATATATAGCTAGTTAAATTCTGAAGTGTATATAGATTTAAATTATAAACGTTATATAAGTTTGAAATTAGAATATGATTTTTATCCATATATGGTTTTATACATATATCTCAGATTTTTGGTCTATTTGTATTAGTAGTGGCATCGTATATAAAAGTTTATATAAAATTTAATAACTCGTTTATATATTTGTTTGGATCGTATAGGTTAGATATAAGTTTGGTTAATGGTTTAAATGTATAACTAGGCTATAGTTATTTTATAATTATTTTGTTTAAAGTGTTATTGTATAAGTAGTTATATATGGGTATCATATGTTTAAAAGTATACGTATATATTTATGTGTTCCATTTAGAGCGGGTTATAACAGTATTGATTTTATAACAAAGTAACAATTTCATACCTTCATTTGTATGAATATACTGCAGTAAAATTATTTGATTTTAAAATATAATATATATTGTGACTTTGTAGCTTACTTATATAAGCTTATTTGTGTATTAAATATTGATTTTGAAAATTTATAGTATTTTAGTGTATTTGTCTAAAATTTAAAAATATATATATAAAAATTCACTCTTACCAATTATCTTCATCAATCCGGTTTGATTTGATTTCGTCTATTCAAACTATCAGATTTGTTCGTCGAATCGTATCCCTCTAGCTTTAATTTGGAAGTCGTGCTTGCATTTCGTAACTCAATCTCATCGTCATCAAATTCCTCTAACCTCGAAAGGTGAGCAATCACTCACGATTAACATTCTTGTATTTATTAAATTTGATTTCAATTGAAACGACAATTGAAATATGATGCTGTAGTTATTTAAATTGTTATATATGCTATTATCTGTATATGTTCACCTGTGACATCTGACACCAGTATCTAGTATTTATATGCCTGTTATTACTATTATCTGTATATGTTCACCTATGACATCTGACACCAGTATCTGTTATTTATATTGATGATATATGCCTGTTGTTATATTTTATATTATCTGTTATCACTCTGCAAGTCCCCTGTTAGTATATAATTCACTATGGGTTGAAATGATACATACCCGAACGGACTTTAGAATAGGAGAAAATCGTTATGGGTTGAAATGATAAACCCAAGCGATTTTCATTTGAATTGAAATTGGGATTACGGGTTGAAATGATATCTACCCGTATATATTTAAATTTCGGATTGAAATGATAAATATCCATATCACTTAACCATATGATAAATATATATACAAACACCGTTGGTCCATATATATATATATAAATATTTTGAAATTGGATTCTATGGTTTTGGAAAGAAATATTTGGTTTTAACCAATGTTGATTTTAAAAAAAATTCATATATAAATGGTAATGATATATATAGATTTAATAATGATATTTAATTTAATTAAGATGGATTTAATACATATAATATGTTAAGTATAAAATTTATATTTCAAAATAGAATTTGGTAAAAATTTGAATAAGTTAAGGGTGGGAAGATAATTTGAATTTAGTAAAGAATTTTATTTAATTAAACCAATTTAAAACTTATTGGAATTGGGATTTAAGATATGATTTATAACTTGAGTTTGATTTAAATAATTTAATGAATATTTCTTGTTTAAATAAATTTAAGGAAATATTTAGTAGAAAATGAAATTTAAGGCTAGTTAAATGATCTTGAATTTATTAAGTGAATATTCCCTGATTAAATAATAATATAGTTAAATCAAGAGCTATATGAAACTGTTAAATTTAACTTTGAAAATGTTGAATATTAAAGCTTTGAAATATATTGAAAGTTTAAATGGTATATTTAGAACTGAATTGAATTGATGAATTGAGCTTTGAATAAAATTTGAATTTGGAATTTGAGTTAATTTGAATCGATTTGTGAGACTTGAGGAAATTATAAATACTTTACTTTATAAATTAATATATATACTATCTTGGAAAATAGTTATATTTGAAATGAAATGATATTTGGGTTTTGAAGTATAAATTAAATTGAAATGACCACGGTGTTATAATGTATATTTCCACCTTGTAGATAGTTCTGAAGATCCTTAGAAGATGGTTATCCCAAACATCCTTTAAGTTACTTGTATTTCGGTTGATATTTCACTTGAGTTGGATTTATTTATATAAGAATGTTAATCCTGACTCGAGTGTTTTGTGTTTTGCTTTACGCTCGGGTCAGACCGAGTAATACAGCATTTAAGACTCACATTTGGAGTTTGGAGCTTCCTTTGGAGATCCAACTATCGCTTCAGCTTTCAGCTCTTCTAGTTGATTTGTTCAGAGAAGTCATCTGTTGTACTGAAGACTTCACTGCATTTGAGATATTCTGTTGTATTTTATTTCTAACTCTGATGTTTATATAGTAGCTTCATGAACTACTATTTTATCTATTCCGCTGCGTATTATTGTATTACTCTGTGTCTGTGATTCTGTGATTGATTTATTTACTGCATATGCTGAGTTTTGCCAAATTTAAGTTAACAATATGATATTTTGAATTATTCAAGTCAGACATGTGTGGATTTATTGTCGATTTGAATGGTCCAAAATACCGGGTTGTTACAGTTGGTATCAGAGCTTTGGCTCTAGGCGAAACTTAGCATATATTGTAAATTTATTTACAGAATCACGTTCGTTCGAGTTTGAATCTCTTCTGTTTGGCTCGATTTCCTTTGAACTTTGGAACGTTTCTTGCGGTTCCAAAATTCATTCTTGTCTCTCCCTATTTGTATTCTTTTGATTCTGGAGTATCCCATAACTCCACTTCGAATGATCTCTATAAGAATAGGGTCCCACCAATCTTTGAATGATTTGTGAAGGGGTGAAACTCCTTCACAATTGGCATTGATTCACCGGAGATTTCTATATCTTTGGTTTAGATGCCGCTATCTCTTGCGATCGAATGTTGATTTTTCTTGGAATTCTGCATCGATCTATTCTTGAAGTCACGGTTGACCCGGTTAAGGTCGCCCGCGATTTATATAAGTGTATCCGACTACTGTTTTGTAATTAATTATCTCATTTTCGTTTGAACTTATCTTCGAATCAGAATCCTATTTGATTAGAGTCCCACTAAGTTGAATTTCTATCTTTGTTTTGAAATCCATTCTTGAACCATCCTTTGAAAAATCAGGCTTGTTTATATTTTTGAAATTGTTTTATATATCGAAATTATTATATTCTATATATAAAAGTGTAATGTTTTCGATAAAGATTATAAACCTTTTTAAAATAAGAATTTGAGGTTTCGAAAGGATTTGTAATTTTGAAAAACTATATAAGAAATTTGATTTATCTAAAAATGATTTATAACTGAAGGATTTTAAAATTTGAAATTCGAGAATTTAACTCCGGTATTTTGAAATTGGTTTTAAGATTTTGAAATATATTATAATAATAATATGATTTAAAATATTTTCCGAATAAGAAATGTTTCAAATGATTTTAATGAGTTTCGAAGAAATTTCAAAGAAGTTTTCAAGAAAATAGAAGTCCAGAACTCACTTATGTCGCTGGAAAATAATTTCGGTGATGAGTGCACGCATCATCGACATTGATTTTCGAGTTTCAGAGTGAGGGAGAGGCCACTCTAGTAGCATTGCTATGCGAGTGATTTTGCGAAACCAATTTTGATTTCAAATTCCGAAGAAAGATTTGATATTCGAAAGATATATGTATATATATATATATATTTGAAATGATTTGAAATAAGCCAGTGTTCAGTCCTCGTGTTCCGAATTTGATATAAACCTATCTATTAAAATTTATTTACTGATTTATTGATGATTTACAACTCTTGAATTTGAAAATGACTTCTTCGACTATTTTGGAGTTCGAGTACTTCCAAATCAAGGTTAACTTTTCAAAGCTAAGAAATTTGAAAAGTATTTTGATAAAGTATATAAGTTTGTTTTGAATGTTTAAGTATGAAGTAATATGATTTAAATAAGTTGAAACTGTTTTGTTAAGTAAATGAATAAGGCTATTTTGAATTTTTATAAATATGGAATTTATATTTGAAATGTTTTGAAAGAATTTGGGCTTTAATATATTTGGAATAAAATTTAGTTTAAATGTTTTAACTTAGTAACATCTTTATGAAACTATATATTTAACAAGTTGGAATAAATATATAAGTTGTACGTATGCTGTTTTATTCGCATAATTGAATTGATCCAAGTTTGAGTACACAAGTTCGAGGTGAATTACACCATTTCGTGTTAGGATTTTTCATTTGATTCTTGATGGCGAATATTTGATATGGATTTTGGGCTTGATTCTAGAATGCTCTATCATAGTATATGGCTATGCAAGGAGACTGATGGCTTCTAGTCGAGAAACCATATCGAAATCCGCATTAGGGAAGTCGAATGGACAATACTAGTTCGAAAGCGAACTTGTGTGATCGAGCTAGCGATCAAATGTGATTCTGTGAAATGATGACGTATGTACATCTTATATTCTAATATCATTGATATATTTTGACACTGAAATTGAAAGCCGTCAGGTTAGAATATCTTGCTTACTAAAAGAAAATTTCCAATTTAAATTACAAAGATATATAACCCATAAAAGCAAAGATATTAAATCCCATATGGCTCTTCATACAGCGAAAGTTATTTTGAAAAATTTGATCCTTATATAAGATAGACCTTACGTAAGTATAAGATGATTTTGAAAACATTTGATTTTGGAAATGAATTGGTTGACTTAAATTATTGATTTGGAAATTTGGATTTATTTTCTAAATCTATTATTTTGGAAACTTTGAAACTATAGATAATTAATTTGAGAAGAAATAATTTGGTGAAATTGTATATGATTTTGAAATTGAACTGATATTGAAACAAATTGAAATTTGAGAACCTTGTGTTACTAAATACTTGATTTGGGAGTTGTCGAACTTATATAAAATTGATTTGTATGAGTGTGAAATTGATTCGAAAACTATGGATTTGAAAAGATACTCAATTTGAAAGTGAAATCTTATATAATTGAAGTCTATATAAGTATGATTTGATATACTGTTGATTTTGGAAAGTATTTGATTTGAAAATTAAATCTTATATATAATGGATATTATATAAGTACGATATTTGAAAGTGATTTGAAAAGGTACTATATGATACATATTTTCGAAGTAAAGATATGGAAAGTGCCTTCTGCTTGATATCCGATTTGTGGCCACATCTTGGATTCATTCTATCGATATTATTCTCTCTGATTGTTGGTTTTCCGGATATGATACTCGAGTGTCCTTCGAATTCCATGGCGTTACCCATGGTCTTATTTTTCTCTCGTGACTGCATAGCGCAACTGCCTGGCTGAGTCTTGCCTGGGGGTACGGATTGTTTCCTGGGGGATCCAGGCGTAACCATTGTGTATCCTGCAATCTGTGTAGGTCGCGAATAGTAGCGCAAATGCTTGGCTGAGTCTTGCCTGGGGGTACGGATTGTTTCCTGGGGGATCCAGGCGTAACCATTGTGTATCCTGCATTCTACTAGTCATCATGGCGTAACTCGTAGGGCTGAGAAAGCTTACGGATATGGATTGTTTCCTGGGGGACCCAGGCGTAACCATTGTGTATCTGCGAACCATGGTTAGACAAAGGTTTTGTTTGTGTTTTTGATTGGATTGTACTTTCCATATCTGTTTTTAAAAGTTTTTCCAGTATTTTCACTGGGTGTTGAAACAGGTCTACTAAGTACCTGGAGAATTCTAGTTTTGCACCTGATCAACGCACTACCAGAGTCTACAGGAACAAGGATAAACTTGTTGAAACATCGAGTTATAAAAGTATTTTATTATAAAGGTATTTTCAACAAAGAAATTCTGTATTAATATTTGAAATTAAAATTCTTATGGTTCTAAATTATTTATTCGTGCCTGATTCTATTCTTTTGAATCTACCTTATCTGCTCAGCTTTATTTATTCATTTATATTCTGTTTTTCCAAATCCTCCTTCTTTTCCTTGTTGACTATATCCTTTTTAAATATTGTTCTTTAAATACTACATGGTTTAATAGAAAATTTTAGTGTTATAAATATTTTAGAAGTTATTAATTAAATAAAACATATTTAAAGTAAATGATTATTGATTATTAATAATATTTGAAAAGTATCTTGAGATAAAAAAAATTAATAAATTATGAATTATGGATTTAATGTTTTCAAATAGCTTCTTTGTAAATATAAGTAATAATGTAAATAATTGTTTTCAAATCGTTTTCATATATTTATAAAGTTGTTATTTAAGCATATAAATGGTAATTTATAAAGGAAGCAAGAAATTTTACAAATGGGTTTTGAAAAGTTTTAATGTATTAAAGATAATTGAACTACAAATGAAGTTTTCAAATGAATATTTCAAGTAAAATTTATATAGTTTTAAATTAATTGTTTATCCTGGTCTTTCAATCTATTTTTCTTTCTGGTTGTTTCTATTCTCCTACCTCCTTCCTTTTCGGGGATGAAAAGTTTTGAGTGGGGGAGAGTGTAACGACCCATAAATTTTGATTGGTTTTAATAACGTATTTAACTGAATTTCTTGAAATTTTAAACAATAAAATTTGAAAATAAAAATTTACTATTTGGAATACGTCTATTTTAATATAGCAACTGGTAAATTTTCATCTGATAATATTGAAGTTTGTTTTCCTGTGAAATTCTATTTCAAATAAAACCGGTTAATAACAGTGAATTTAAAAGTTTTCCGAAACCAAAATATGTCAACAGGAGAAAATTTATTCAAATCATTCTGAATCAGACTGCGGAATTCATTTTTCCAAATTTGGACTTCTACTGCTCCGTTTATCTTAATTCTGGCAAAATAGCAGCATTTCTAGTACCGATTATCGACTTTCAATCGGATGATCGTACCACTAGTATCTGTATACCGTTTTGATCGTCTCGTCGTGCTGATCTTCGTAGTATATTTATTTCTGTATTTTGAGGTCCGATACGCGACGGAAAAGAAGAAAAACATTGTCGTATCAGTACGGAAATAGTGACCTTTTGATTTCCTTGCTTTCAAATTTGAACCGTGGCCACGGTAATAAATTTTTATAAATTCATTAAAGCTGGATCTGAGACCGTTGCCATTTCCCTTTTCACTTTTGCTTTTATTATTTCCATAATTTATGGGGTGACTTTTGCTTTTCCAAAGTTTTAAAGTAGTATATATAATAAAATATAAAACGTTCTATATATCGTCTGTTACTTGCCATTCTATGTCCTGTTCATTTTCGTTGGCTACCCCTTCATTTTTCCAAACAATAACTGAAGCTTCCTGTAGCTTAAATTTCTTTTCTTTAGATCCCCTACCCATTTTCTCGAATGAAGAAAAAACGCACCACCAAAGCTTGGCCAATTGCCTGACACACCACATCTCGCACTTAGCCTTTCGCCTCCACTCACGCCACCCACCGCCTAACCCAAGCAAACCCACGTCTCAGCCTTCCCTTCCCTCCACGTCACCAAACCCACACCGCCACAAAACTGAAGCTACCTTCCTCTGCCGCCCCGAGCTTCCTACTCCGCCCATGGCCACAGCCAACCACCCACGTCCCCGAGTCGTATCTCCCTTCATCATCCCTCCCTTCGTCCGCCTCGCAACCCACATCAACCGAGATCCCCTTTACAAAAGCAACCCGCCACCGCTACATCTTCTCTCCCCACGCCTTGGCAACCACCCACCACCTTTTCCATCTACTCCACGTTGCCGCATCACCTTCCATCTCCATGCTTCCTCCGCCCAGATCTGCCATCTCCAACAAATTTTCACCTTCGCCTTGTTCTCCTCTGGCCGAACATTTCTGTGAGGTAAACATTATACGTGTTATAGTTTTAATAAAATAGTATTTTATATGTATTATAAAGTTGATGAGTTATGTTGTATATACAGTAGTTTATATATATAAGTTCTGTTGAAATTTTGTTTTGTATGTATATATTTTTCAACGGTTTTGAGTATACAATTTGTATATTCTATATAAGATATAATAATATTAAATATTCTACCTGTATACACAGTTTTATAGGGATATTCTATATATCTAATCTGACTCTATAGTTTAGATCTATTGTACATTTTTTTTAAAACACTTATTTGTAATGACTGAAAATAATATAGGCTATGTATTTGAGTATGTCTGCATAACATATTTGCTTATTAACTATAAATTTTGAACTGTATGCATATATAGCTAGTTAAATTCTGAAGTGTATATAGATTTAAATTATAAACGTTATATAAGTTTGAAATTAGAATATGATTTTTATCCATATATGGTTTTATACATATATCTCAGATTTTTGGTCTATTTGTATTAGTAGTGGCATCGTATATAAAAGTTTATATAAAATTTAATAACTCGTTTATATATTTGTTTGGATCGTATAGGTTAGATATAAGTTTGGTTAATGGTTTAAATGTATAACTATGCTATAGTTATTTTATAATTATTTTGTTTAAAGTGTTATTGTATAAGTAGTTATATATGGGTATCATATGTTTAAAAGTATACGTATATATTTATGTGTTCCATTTAGAGCGGGTTATAACAGTATTGATTTTATAACAAAGTAACAATTTCATACCTTCATTTGTATGAATATACTACAGTAAAATTATTTGATTTTAAAATTTAATATATATTGTGACTTTGTAGCTTACTTATATAAGCTTATTTGTGTATTAAATATTGATTTTGAAAATTTATAGTATTTTAGTGTATTTGTCTAAAATTTAAAAATATATATATAAAAATTCACTCTTACCAATTATCTTCATCAATCCGGTTTGATTTGATTTCGTCTATTCAAACTATCAGATTTGTTCGTCGAATCGTATCCCTCTAGCTTTAATTTGGAAGTCGTGCTTTCATTTCGTAACTCAATCTCATCGTCATCAAATTCCTCTAACCTCGAAAGGTGAGCAATCACTCACGATTAACATTCTTGTATTTATTAAATTTGATTTCAATTGAAACGACAATTGAAATATGATGCTGTAGTTATTTAAATTGTTATATATGCTATTATCTGTATATGTTCACCTGTGACATCTGACACCAGTATCTAGTATTTATATGCCTGTTATTACTATTATCTGTATATGTTCACCTATGACATCTGACATCAGTATCTGTTATTTATATTGATGATATATGCATGTTGTTATATTTTATATTATCTGTTATCACTCTGCAAGTCCCCTATTAGTATAGAATTCACTATGGGGTGAAATGATACATACCCGAACGGACTTTAGAATAGGAGAAAATCGTTATGGGTTGAAATGATAAACCCAAGCGATTTTCATTTGAATTGAAATTGGGATTACGGGTTGAAATGATATCTACCCGTATATATTTAAATTTCGGATTGAAATGATAAATATCCGTATCACTTAACCATATGATAAATATATATACAAACACCGTTGGTCCATATATATATATATAAATATTTTGAAATTGGATTCTATGGTTTTGGAAAGAAATATTTGGTTTTAACCAATGTTGATTTTTAAAAAAATTCATATATAAATGGTAATGATATATATAGATTTAATAATGATATTTAATTTAATTAAGATGGATTTAATACATATAATATGTTAAGTATAAAATTTATATTTCAAAATAGAATTTGGTAAAAATTTGAATAAGTTAAGGTTGGGAAGATAATTTGAATTTAGTAAAGATTTTTATTTAATTAAACCAATTTAAAACTTATTGGAATTGGGATTTAAGATATGATTTATAACTTGAGTTTGATTTAAATAATTTAATGAATATTTCTTGTTTAAATAAATTTAAGGAAATATTTAGTAGAAAATGAAATTTAAGGCTAGTTAAATGATCTTGAATTTATTAAGTGAATATTCCCTGATTAAATAATAATAAAGTTAAATCAAGAGCTATATGAAACTGTTAAATTTAACTTTGAAAATGTTGAATATTAAAGCTTTGAAATATATTGAAAGTTTAAATGGTATATTTAGAACTGAATTGAATTGATGAATTGAGCTTTGAATAAAATTTGAATTTGGAATTTGAGTTAATTTGAATCGATTTGTGAGACTTGAGGAAATTATAAATACTTTACTTTATAAATTAATATATATACTATCTTGGAAAATAGTTATATTTGAAATGAAATGATATTTGGGTTTTGATGTATAAATTAAATTGAAATGACCATGGTGTTATAATATATATTTCCACCTTGTAGATAGTTCTGAAGATCCTTAGAGGATGGTTATCCCAAACATCCTTTAAGTTACTTGTATTTCGGTTGATATTTCACTTGAGTTGGATTTATTTATATAAGAATGTTAATCCTGACTCGAGTGTTTTGTGTTTTGCTTTACGCTCGGGTCAGACCGAGTAATACAGCATTTAAGACTCAGATTTGGAGTTTGGAGCTTCCTTTGGAGATCCAACTATCGCTTCAGCTTTCAGCTCTTCTAGTTGATTTGTTCAGAGAAGTCATCTGTTGTACTGAAGACTTCACTGCATTTGAGATATTCTATTGTATTTTATTTCTAACTCTGATGTTTATATAGTAGCTTCATGAACTACTATTTTATCTATTCTGCTGCGTATTATTGTATTACTCTATGTCTGTGATTCTGTGATTGATTTATTTACTGCATATGCTGAGTTTTGCCAAATTTAAATTAACAATCTGATATTTTGAATTATTCAAGTCAGACACGTGTAGATTAATTGTCGATTTGAATGGTCCAAAATACCGGGTTGTTACATCAAGAGAACGGCACCCAAACCAATACGATTAGTATCGGTACAAACAATAAAGTCTTTGTTCCCTTCGGGAAACACAAGAATAGAAGAATCAGAAAGGAGTTCTTTTAAATGATCACCTTTCCCGAAAAGCAAAGACATTTAAAATTATAATTAACTTTGTGTAAACATCTTTTAGAAAAAATTACTTCTTTTTACAAGTCAATTTATTGTGTCTAACTATCTCATCATAGCATTTAGGAGATTCCTATCGATAACGTTGATCAAGCACATCGACCAGAATTCTTAAAGCACTCAATGGGCAAAACAACACAAAATCATCTTATATATGATAAACAAGTCTCTTAAAAAAATTACAAATATTCTTTGCTCGTTTTAAGAACAAAATTCCAATCATACTTATAAATATCTTATTAAAAAGATTTGCAAATTTGAATTTGTTGTTTTCATCCAATATCAATAAATACAAGGATAAACTCATCGAGATATTCGTAGAATACTCGATTCACAAAATGGATGAAATAAGGTAGAAGGTTCGTCATACCGAATGACATAACGAACCAAACACAAAATCACAACGAGTGCGGAATGCGGTAAGAGGATGCTACCTTCCGCAACTCGTAGCTAATGAAAATCGGTGGCAAGGTCGAAATAGAAAGACCTTAGCACCACTCAAAAGATTGCTTAGGTGATAATTCTAAGACGAATCTCAAAAATACCGAAAATCTCACAAACTACTTGAGTGAGAGAAATAACACTTTCCTCATCAAGTGGGTTTAAAGAATAGAATGATATCACCAAATTTGGAAATCAAAATCATTAATAACAAAAGAAATCTGCTTAACAGATTGAGGATGTCGAAGATGAATAGTCCACATCGGACATAGGATATAGGCTTCATAATGATTAAGCCAATCCTTTCCCAAAAATCAATTTCGAAGCCTAAGTATGCAAATCGGCTCGAAAAGAATAACCACATAAAATAATCTCGACATCTTTAAAGGAAACAAACTGAGTGTTGCGGATCCACCAACCGGATTCGCAATTCTCAAAGAAGTCATCAAGCCTATAATATTCATATAAAAAAAGAATCAACAAGTTCTTTTGATATAATCACAGGGTAGATATCATTAATTCAAATATGGGATACTACGGAATAAATGCATTTCTAGACGTATTCCCAATATTCTATCTACCCCCAAGGCATGGAAAGAATAAAAGGCACGATGATTCAAAAATTCATACCATTCGTACTACACTTTGATGTACCGTAATATGTGCCTCTGTTCTATGTTTATCATATTTGTTCTGAACTCAGCTCTGATACCAAGTTGTGACGCCCCACTCCGAGACCCACATTTGCAAAGAGTATTACAAGGTAACACCGTCTACTAATGCGGAGAATAGAGCTGGTTAGGAGCGACCATCTATAGCCTTGTCATAATTATCTATTGAATACGCCGACAATTGCCATACCTCCTTGAACTCTTTCTCAATGGATTGACATATCCAATAAATACTTAATACAAAGCCTTAGGTGGTTGAAGGATCTATCAGAATAAAATATAACAACTCAAATGTAATACACATCACAGAACAGTAGGTCATCACATACATTTACACATATTCAGATACATTATAGAGTATACAAAATGATACATGTCAAGTGGTAAAGTAAACCACAATATACAGACGAGTCAAAAGAATATATATCAGGGTTACAGCCAAAAAGGACTACACAAAAGGCTATAACAAAAAGGAGCTAGCAGAATAGTCCATGCGGAAGCAAAATAGGCTAAGTCCAATGTACCTAACCCGAAACATCTCGATCTGACCCGAGTATAAAATACATGGGTCAGTCTAGCTAAACAAATCAGTTAGACAAACTAAATGATAATGAACATACAAGATCATAAAGTACCACCAATATCTCCAAAAGAGATAACCAAATCATCTAACACAAGATGAATCAAAACAAGCCTCATATCATCGGCAATCCCAATAACCAAAGGATATCATATCCCAAAACAAGCCAAAAAGGCAAATAACAAATACCAATAAAGGTAACACAAGTTTCCACAAGGTAATCGCTATATATCGTGTGGTTCAAAGAACCTACCCCGAAAGGCGATACACTAGGGAAATATAATTGTCAAAGAAACAAAAGATGCTCGAGCTCAGTACTGTAACAACGATCCACACGCCTGAAGGCAACAAACCTCAATATCAATCGAGCAGTGACGATGGACCAACTCCAAAAGTGATACTATCGGGCAACAAACCCGAAGGCAATGCCAAAAGGCAACAAACCCGAAGGTACAAGCCCGAAGGCAACATACCCGAAAGCAACAAACCGTAGTGGCGGTACTGGACACCACTGTCCGGCGGAATGTGTCACAACTCTCAGAAAGGAACCCGGAAAATGTTAACGAGAGTCCCATACCCCACGTTCGCACTAAACGGTTTACTAACCGTTAGCCAATTTCACACTCAAAGCAGTACAAAGTTCACCTCATCTCATCGGTAAACCAGACCCAAAAGTCAAAACGATCAAACGAATAGATTAGGAATTAACTGAAAAGATAAACGCACGTGTTCATAGCACGCGTTTTATTTAATCATTTGAATCTCCTCCCTCTTCGCTCGTAGTGCAAAATTATGTGTGTGTTTTAAATAGAAAATATAAATTGGAGAAACGAGCTTTTAAAACAATTAAAAAGATCATTTTATAAACCCGTGTACAAAATCAAAAAGGAATCATCAAAGTCAATAATAATTGATAACAACAAATCGGATAATCACGAATCGATAAAAATTGGAATCCCACACAAAATAGGCAAATTGGGCTGAGACAAGCAGATTCAGACGTCTGAATTGTATATTTCAGACGTCTGAAACTCGAGCTCAGGCAATACTTTGCCTAGGCCAATGATGGCCAAATCATATCGGAAGCAATCGGATGAGTGATGATAGCTAGGGGTTTACACCAAACGACTACCCAACCTTAAAGACTCACCAATACACTCTGACCAACATGCCCAACAACCATATAAGGATTTTTCATAGATTTTGACTTCAACGCCAAAAATTGGAATATTCATCAAACCAATTAAATTCGAAAGCAAATGGACAAGGAATATATGTTAGGAATTTCTACCTAACACTATCAAAGATATAGACGTAGATGTGAGTTCAAAAACTCACCTTTAAATCCAAAAACACAAGGGAGAAGCTATGGAGCAAGGCAAGAACAATCACTCTTCAATTTTAACCCAAGGAGCTTCAATCTAAGCTCAAAAGAAAAACATTCCTAAGTTAGGGTTTAGAACATTTCTGAAATTGAAGAGAGAATGAGGTGGAGAAGATGAAAAGAAGGCTTACCAAAGCTTCTCTTAGATTTTGGAGCAAGAATTTGAGTTTGCAAAGAAAACTAGGGCTTGGAATTTCTATTTCCCATTCTCTTCCACCATTTCAGTTGAGCTTGAGTTAAAAGAAATGAAATGATTGTATGGAGAGGAGAGGGGGCTGAGTTAGGGTATAGGATGAGTTGGGTGAAACCCAAACCCAAAAGCCCACTTAGAAAATAGCAAAATTCAACTCGCTCCAAACATATCAAAGCTTATACTCAAAAAAGTCGCAAACACCATTTTGAACTCAATGGAAGTGGTCTCGAGTCCAAAATGTTCATTCTCATTTTCATTCCTTATTCAGACTTCTGAAATTTCCAAACCAGACGTCTGAATCTGGAAAAATATGAGTTTCCAAATTTCATTCAGACGTCTGAACTGAACGATTCAGACGTTTGAATCTAGAAAAATAGGAGTTGTCTTAGAATAATATTCAGACGTTGGAATCGTCCATTTCAGACATCTGAAAATGGCAATTTTTGCCTATTTCCTTTCTGGTTTGATTTGAGCAATTTCAGACGTCTAAACGATTCATTTCAGACGTCTGAATCCCTGATTGACAATTTTTCCCAAATATACACCTCCGAAATACGATCCACAATGACTCTTCACTAATTCGACTGTTCTTCTACGAATAGTGACTTTTTCGGACTTTAATCCGACTAACGATGCTATATTTAAATAAAATATTCAAATATACAATCGTTAAATATGCGGGTTGTTAAAGACTCCCCTCCTTAAAGAAATTGCGTCCTCGCAATACTTAAAAGAAAAATGAAGAGTAACAACCATAGAAGCATATGTGATAGAACGTTCCCTTTTGCAAGAGAACGGCACCAAACCAATACGATTAGTATCAGTACAAACAATGAAGTCTTGGTTCCCTTCGGGAAACATAAGAATAGAAGTATCGGAAAGGAGTTCTTTTAAATGATCACCTTTCCCGAAAAGCAAAGACATTTAAAATTATAATTAACTTTGTGTAATCATCTTTTTAGAAAAATTTTACTTTTTTTACAAGTCAATTTATTGTGTCTAACTGTCTCATCATAGCGTTTAGGAGATTCCTATCGATAACGTTGATCAAGCGCATCGACCAGAATTCTAAAAGCACTCAATGGGCAAAACAACACAAAATCATCTTATATATGATAAACAAGTATCTTAAAAATTTTACAAATATTCTTTGCTCGTTTTAAGAACAAAATTCCAATCATACTTATAAATATCTTATTAAAAAGATTTGCAAATTTGAATTTGTTGTTTTCATCCAATATCAATAAATACAAGGATAAACTCATCGAGATATTCGTAGAATACTCGATTCACAAAATGGATGAAATAAGGTAGAAGGTTCGTCATACCGAATGACATAACGAACCAAACACAAAATCACAACGAGTGCGGAATGCGGTAAGAGGATGCTACCTTCCGCAACTCGTAGCTAATGAAAATCGGTGGCAAGGTCGAAATAGAAAGACCTTAGCACCACTCAAAAGATTGCTTAGGTGATAATTCTAAAACGAATCTCAAAAATACCGGAAAACTCACAAACTACTTGAGAGAGAGAAATAACACTTTCCTCATCAGGTGGGTTTAAAGAATAGAATGATATCACCAAATTTGGAAATCAAATTCATTAAGAACAAAAGAAATCTACTTAACAGATTGAGGATGACGAAGATGAATAGTCCACATTGGACATAGGATATAGGCTTCATAATGATTAAGACAATCCTTTCCTAAAAATCAATTTCGAAGCCTAATTATGCAAATCGGCTCGAAAAGAATAACCGCATAAAATAATCACGACATCTTTCAAGGAAACAAACTAAGTGTTGCGGATCCACCAACCGGATTCGCAATTCTCAAAGAAGTCATCAAGTTTATAATATTCAAAGAAAAAAAGAATCAACAAGTTCTTTTGATATAATCACAAGGTAGATATCATTAATTCAAATATGGGATACTACGGAATAAATGCATTCCTAGATGTATTCCCAATATTCTATCTACCTCCAAGGCACGGAAAGAATAAAAGGCACGATGATTCAAAAATTCGTACCATTCGTACTACATTTTGATGTACCGTAATATGTGTCTCTGTTCTATGTTTATCATATTTTGTTCTGAACTCAGCTCTGATACCAAGCTGTGATGCCCCACTCCGAGACCCACATTAGCAAAGAGTATTACAAGGTAACACAGTCTACTAATGCGGAGAATAGAGCTGGTTAGGAGCGACCATCTATAGCCTTGTCTTAATTATCTATTGAATACGCCGACAATTGCCAAACCTCCTTGAACTCTTTCTCAATGGATCGACATATCCAATAAATACTTAATACAAAGCCATAGGTGGCTGAAGGATCTATCGGAATAAAATATAACAACTCAAATGTAATACACATCACAGAAAAGTAGGTCATCACATACATTTACACATATTCAGATACATTACAGAGTATACAAAATGATACATGTCAAGTGGTAAAGTAAACCACAATATACAGACGACTCAAAAGAATATATATCAGGGTTACAGCCAAAAAGGACTGCACAAAAAGCTATAACAAAATGGAGCTAGCAGAATAGTCCATGCGGAAGAAAAATAGGCTAAGTCCAATGTACCTAACCTGAAACATCTCGGTCTGACCCGAGTATAAAATACACGGGTCAGTCTAGCTAAACAAATCAGTTAGACAAACTAAATGATAATGAACATACAAGATCATAAAGTACCACCAATATCTCCAAAAGAGATAACCAAATCATCTAACATAAGATGAATCAAAACAAGCCTCATATCATCGGCAATCCCAATAACCAAAGGATATCATATCCCAAAACAAGCCAAAAAGGCAAATAACAAATACCAATAAAGGTAAAACAAGTTTCCACAAGGTAATCGCTATATATCGTGTGGTTCAAAGAACCTACCCCGAAAGGCGATACACCAGGGAAATATAATTGTCAAAGAAACAAAAGATGCTCGAGCTCAGTACTGTAACAAGGATCCACACGCCCGAAGGCAACAAACCTCAATATCACTCGAGCGGTGACGATGGACCAAATCCAAAAGTGATACTATCGGGCAACAAACCCGAAGGCAACGCCCGAAGGCAACGCCAAAAGGCAACAAACCCGAAGGTACAAGCCCGAAGGCAACAAACCGTTGTGGCGGTAATCGACACCACTGTCCGGCGGAAAGTGTCACAACTCTCAGAAAGGAACCCGGAAAATGTTAACGTGAGTCCCATACACCACGTTCGCACTAAACGGTTTACTACCCGTTAGCCAATTTCACACTCAAAGCAGTACAAAGTTCACCTCATCTCATCGGTAAACCAGACCCAAAGGTCAAAATGATCAAATGAATAGATTAGGAATTAACTGAAAAGATAACGCACGAGTTCATAGCACGTGTTTTATTTAATCATTTGACTCTCCTCCCTCTTCGCTCGAAGTGCAAAATTGTGTGTGTGTGTTTTAAATAGAAATTATAAATTGGAGAAACGAGCTTTTAATACAATTAAAAAGATCATTTTATAAACCCGTGTACAAAATCAAAAAGGAAACATCAAAGTCAGTAATAATTGATAACAACAAATCAGATAATCACGAATCGATAAAAATTGGAATCCCACACAAAATAGGCAAATTCGGTTGAGACAAGCAGATTCAGACGTTTGAATTGTATATTTCAGACGTCTGAAACTGGAGCTCAAGCAATACTTTGCCTAGGCCAATGATAGCCAAATCATATCAGAAGCAATCGGATGAGTGACGATAGCTAGGTGTTTATGCCAAACGACTACCCAACCTTAAAGACTCACCAATACACTCCGACCAACATGCCCAACAACCATATAAGGATTTTTCATAGATTTTGACTTCAACGCCAATAATTGGAATATTCATCAAACCAATTTAATTCAAAAGCAAATGGACAAGGAATATATTTTAGGAATTGCTACCTAACACTATCAAAGATATAGACGTAGATGTGAGTTCAAAAACTCACCTTTAAACCCAAAAACACAAGAGAGAAGCTATGGAGCAAGGCAAGAACAATCACTCTTCAATTTTAACCCAAGGAGCTTCAATCTAAGCTCAAAAGAAAATCATTCCTAAGTTAGGGTTTAGAACATTTCTGAAATTGAAGAGAGAATGAGGCGGAGAAGATGAAAAGAAGGCTTACCTAAGCTTCTCTTAGATTTTGGAGCAAACCAATTTCTATTTCTGAAGTTAGGGTTTATCATATTTTGTTCTGAACTCAGCTCTGATACCAAGCTGTGACACCCCACTCTGATACCCACATTAGCAAAGAGTATTACAAGGTAACACCGTCTGCTAATGCGGAGAATAGAGCTGGTTAGGAGCGACCATCTATAGCCTTGTCTTAATTATCTATTGAATACGCCGACAATTGCTATACCTCCTTGAACTCTTTCTCAATGGATCGACATATCCAATAAATACTTAATACAAAGCCATAGGTGGTTGAAGGATCTATCAGAATAAAATATAATAACTCAAATCTAATACACATCACAGAACAGTTGGTCATCACATACATTTACACATATTCAAATACATTACAGAGTATACAAAATGATACATGTCAAGTGGTAAAGTAAACCACAATATACATGTTAGGAAACTTCTCCACCTCATTCTCTCTTCAATTTCAGAAATGTTCTAAACCCTAACTTAGGAATTAAATTGGTTTGATATATAAAGTAAACCACAATATACAAGATGATATTATGCAGGGCGCATAGGGTCTCATCCGCTATATAATGCGGGAATATCAATCACTCCCATATATATATACACACTATATATAATATCATCCAACAGATAAAGCAATCAACACCCAATGATTTAAATTTAACATTTAATTTTAAACTAGGCAATCCAAATGAGTGAGAAAATCTCATCTTTATTTTTATTTGCAATCCACTTCAATCCCGACTTGGTTTCACGGTTTTGACCTTGTATAGACATTTATAGTTTATTAATATTTGAATTGATCGAACAATTAATCACCATCTACTTATTTAATTTTAAACTAATAAATTTGATTTTAAACTAGTAAATTGTATTTTTTTTTTTTCATTTCCAAACTGCATATAAAAATAATCTATATGGGTTTTAAAAATCTTATTTTTATATAAACTCTTATTTTTTCCAAAATCTTATATATGTATATTTACTGTTTTATCCATATATATATTTAAGTATGTATGTGTACTCTTATTAAATTAAAACAGAATTGTTTTACTGTAAAATATCCTTTTCTGTTTCTGTAAATAACACAGTAATTTGCTTTACTGTATAAATATACATATACATATATATATATATATTACTAAGAACTGTTGTACTTCCCTGTCATCCTTTTCTATATATATATATATTTATATATAAATTTTAATATAATAAAATACCTCACTGCCCAGACCATGAGCTAGCGAAACCCTACCCAAAATCGCGACCCATCACAAGCAGAACGAGACTGCCCTTCATCGCCTTGACTCTGCAAGCCACACGCATCCCAACAACCTCACCTAGCGTTGCCAACACCGCCGCCGCTACCTACCACTGCCCAGGCCTGAAAAGACTCACGCGACGTCGCTGCCTCGAACTCGACGCCACACGACGAACTCCCATTCCTCCAACTTTGATTTCCCTTATTCATTCTATTCGAACGACACTTGAGGGAGAGGAGAAAACAAATCGCGATTTCGTTTTTTTTTTGAAAGAAAAAGGGGAAGAACCGACGATTTTCTGAGATGGGAGAGCATTTTGTTTTGAATGAAAAAGGATAGGCTCGCGAATTTTAAAAAGGAAGGAGGGGAGATCGTGATTTGAATGAAAGAGATGGACGTCATTTCTTGCGTGCTTGAACAGGTTAACAGTGTTTCTGAAATGAGGTGAAAAAGTTTTGATGTGGAGGGAATCTTGACTGGTCAAACCATACATATTATATTTAAATTTAAATTGTCTCGAATTACGCAACTCAAAATCTTGACTTCCTATCGAGGCGTGTCGCTAGGCATTTATAATGTTATACCCTTATTCCGAACGCAATGGAAAAGGTTTCGAGTCCTAATTCGATCGTATGGAGAAGATAGCTTTTTGGACTTAGTTGTTATATTAAATTTCGATATAAATTTCAGCGCGTTTATATACCGTACGATCACACGACAACTCCAAATGCTATGGAATTTGAAATCTGGTAATAATGCAATATTACGGATCCAATGGAATTGGTTTCGTCGAATTCCGAGACTGTGCCTCGGAAGGCTATTTTTAAATGTCGATTTAAACGATATATTTTTAAAACTGAACTAATCATTTCCAAATTTAATTTTAAAAGTTGCATTGTCTTCAGCATTATTGATATGAATTTTCCAAGTCTTTAAAATATTTTTCACAAGCTTAAAACCCCAGGTTCAATATTTTACCCAATTTCCAATTATTAAATTCAATAATTTAATTACCCGATAAATAGTTATATTTGAAATTCACGTTAAAAACCAACACCGGAATATTTCAATGTTTAAAAAATACGGGTTGTCACAAAAATGAACGGCTTTTATATAAGTTTTCGACCCAATTGACCCGCGAAATTTTTGAACTCTAAACGAAGCGTTCCGCCTAACGTTCTATATTGTATACCCCTATTCCGAACATAATGGAACTAGCCCGGAGGCCTAATTCGATCGTATTCAGAAGAGAACATTTCAAAATCAAATTATTTTAATTAAATGCCTTAAATTAATTTCTACACACTTCAAGCTCGCACGGCCAAATGACAAGTCCGATCGCTACGAAACTTAATATCCTATTACAATTAACTATTACGAATCCGATGAAACTGGTTTCGTCAAAATCCAAGACAGTGCCCAAAAAGACTATTTTTACTCGTTAATTAAAATGAAAATTTTCCAAAATCAATTTGATCACTTTAAATTATATTTTAAAAGTTAACAATCTTCCTTCCTGTTTAAATAAAATTTAAATCGAATTTCGACATCATTCTCACTCATATTTAATTCAGGATTCAATTATTCAAATAATTTCCAATTTTAAATTTAAACAATTTAATTATCCAATAAATTATATTAATAAATCATTAAATTTTTATTTCTAAACATTTTTATTCAATAATTATATTGAATTTATTAATTTAATATAGTTAAAAAAGGGGTCGTTACACTCTCCCCCCCACCCAATCAAAACTTTTCGTCCTAAAAAAGGGGTTAAGTAAGGAATTTAACATACTATATATCTTACTCAAAATAATCAACTTATAAAACATAAAATCTATTATAAAACTTTTAATACGCTTCCACTATGCCACTTTGATCGGCTTATGGAAATTACAATTTAGTTATAAAAACAAGTTATAAAGTTTTAAAACTTCAAAAAAATTCTAACACTTGGATTTATGGAAAATTTCGGCAGCATCTCCTCTGCGCGGCTCGATTGGAAATTTTTTACAATACATATATAACACAAATGTATACCAAATATAAATCTCATCTCAATGATGAGGCATCCCGTAGGAAAAATCCAAAAGTGCGGTATGTAATCAGAGATACGTACCTTATTATTATTAATACGAGCGAGTTCGCTCATATTAAGCAAGCAAATGCATATTAAATCCGCATATACGTCCAAACGGTCTTCGTATGTACCTATCTCATCTCAATTTAGAATATTAATTGCATATAAAGAATATAGCAAGCATGTATGAGTTTAATATACCATATGACATGAAATTTGAATCAAAATCAGAAGCACTAGCACCAATTGACAACATAACGATCATATACGGCCAAAATAGTAATAACAATGATTTACAACCAAAGAAACCATTCAACAATTATTAATATTCATCTAACTAATCCAAATTATCGCACTTTACATTTCCAATGTCAATATTTAATTTACACATTACCATTCTTATTGTTAACATTTAAAAGAATTTCTTTTCTATCAACATTTAATTGGTTTACTTCCAATTTATTCACATTTATTTCATTTACATCCAATTTATTCAAATTTCAATTATTTCGCTTTTTATTTAACATATTTCATACAAATTCATTTATGGACCATTTTATAAATCATTTCATTTAACCCTATTTAAGTTAAATTTTATTTCATTACCACTTAGTATATTCTCTTTAATACTAATATCATTTATAAGCCATTTCATAAAACCAATTAAGTTTATTATAAACATTTTATAAAACGCAATTCATATTTATTATTATTATTATTATTACTTCATATCTTAAGTTTATATTAATTCATTGATTCACTTCATTTGTTCATTTCATTAATTCGTATCATCAACTTTACTCGAGTAAATTTTGTTTTATAACTCAAATTCATATTAATAAATTTTTACTTTTTTATCACAATCAATTTTTATTCAACTTTTCTTAAGTTAACTTTCATCTTATAATTCATTTCATTAACTTATTTCATATTTAGTTAGTTACCATTCAATTTATTAATACTCACTCCACTTGCGCTTAATTTATTTATATCCAATTTAAAACAAATTTAATTACTCACATAAATTTTACTTACACCCATTTATTCTCATTCAATTTCTTTTACATCCAACTTGCATTTTATTTTATAATTCAACTTTGTATTCATTCCATTAATTCATTTGATATCTTAAGTAGAATTAATTCACTTTACTAATTCATCTAGTTCCATTAAAATCAAATTCAATTCATTTAATTTTTATTAAGTTAAATTCTATTTTATTTAATCCAATATTTAGTTTATTTGACTTTATTTAAGTTAATTTTTTTTCTTTTCTTATCATTCTCAATCAACAAATTTAAAATTTGTTTTAGCTTAGTATTTCTCAAATATATAAGTTGTACAACTTATTCACTTTTGATTATTTTAACTAATTCATTTCAAATACAATTCACTTTTATTTAAGCTTTCTTGAGTTAAACTTCATTTTATTTATTTCATTTCACTAACTCAATTTATTTAACATTTATTTGGTTAATTCTTTTATTTCATATCTCAAATTAATTTTTTTTTCATTAACCAAAATGTTCAACCGTTTTAAATTTCGGTTTTATTTATAACTTATTTCTTATCTATACTATTTTCAGTTTATAAGTCCAAAAACAACTTTCATATATTTATCAAATCATATTTGGAATTTTTTTTCATAATCAAAACTTGTTTTAACTAGTAATAAATTCCTTTTGGTAGCAATTCTCACTCAGAAACTCGAAAATGAATACTGGCGATGCTACAGTCATCCCCAGAATTATTTCCCAACGACTAAAGCGAGTTCAATGCTTTTATTTCTTTCAAAAATCTTTTCAAAATATTTTTCTAGTCAAAACACATTCAAATAATATTATTATTAATTTTGAAGGCTTTGAAACAATTTTGGAAATCAACGGGATTTAAATTGTAAAATTTTCAACTTTTAAATCCTTTCTATTTATAAGCTATATTATAAATATACTTATATAATTTCATTACTTTATTATGAAAATATTCGATTAATTTACATCTTTGTTATTGCAAACAATTCTTATTGTAATTAGATTTTAATTCAATTTTATTATCGAACGCATCATGAAATAGAGTTCACAAAGTATTCGTTTTTAGTTTAATTCAACCAATAATCGATGATAACTATCACCCCTGACAACTAACATTTATTTATAATCATACAAGTTTATGAAAGTTATCATTTTATATATAAAATATAATTTAGGTAAAATTATTTCATTTACTCGATTTTTAAAACAATATTATGTCGACTTGCCTCTTTTAAGTCTTGAGAAACCCCTATCGATAACATGGTCTCCCACGCACTGACCAGAATTCATAAACAACTCAATGGATAAGTAAACATAGTATAAAACATTTTATAACACAAACAAGTACGCGCTCTCATACACACATACACACACACTCAAATAGACTCATTCTAGGGCATTGTTACCCTATCTCTAATGAGTCAAACCCTACAAAGCAAAGGTTATCGCTAAACCAAAGCTC
Organism: Allium fistulosum; assembly: GCA_030737815.1. NCBI lineage: Eukaryota > Viridiplantae > Streptophyta > Magnoliopsida > Asparagales > Amaryllidaceae > Allium > Allium fistulosum. Next base: position 512,576,003 of record CM060908.1, on the reverse strand, counting down.
TGATACCAACTGTGACGACCCATATTTTGGAAGGTTTAAATCGACAATAATCCACATATGTCTAACTTAAACAATTCGAAACATAGATAATCAATTGGGTTAATTAAGCAAAATAAGAAAAGAAGAAGAAAACAAACACAGAATCTCGCAGTGGAATGGCAAAATATAATAATCAAATAAACAGTTCATGAAGCCGTTTATACTATACATATGATTACAATTTTACAACATCTATCAAAGTTATATACACAATAGAATAATAGAAAAATGCAGCAGAACAAACAATGTGGTGAAATAGTACTAGTAATAATATACCAAAATCTTCATCTTCGTCTTCTAGAAAATAATCTTCAATGCACTGAAAACTCAGGGCTGACCTGGGCATAATGAAAGACAAAACACTCGAGTCAGGCCTAAAATATCCTTATGTGAGTCCAATCAATATCACATATAAAATGAGTCTAATAGCATCAAAGATGTTTACGGGGTTTACATCTCCTATCCGGTGTATAACTTGCGTGCAATAACAGAAGAGATGTTACGGGATTTTCCATCTCTTAAGGATCCATCAAAGTATTTATATATTATAGAATACGCTATATATATAATGTCTAATCAATAAATAAATATTTTTCTTAACGTTAAGGCTTTACATTAATCCCTCTTAACGCATTTTTAAGCGTTGTCGTACAGTTTGCATATAACGCTCCTATAGCACGTCGGGGGATAGGGATGCGCCGTGATATGAGAATACTAAACCAAAATCGTAGTGGTCTCGTATAGGGATAAAAGTATGATAAGGAACGTGAAGCAATGCCTAAGATAGGATACTACGAGTTCGGGTCGTAGGGCTGGTGGTAACACATCATAGCCACGACCGCCCACCGCGTCCATCCAGCCTATATCGAGTCAAAGGGAGGTCATCCCAAATCAAGGTGCACTGATCAAAACCAACATCAAAAGTAATAGTATGGACCAAGTCCAAAAAGAAATCGAAGAACGGATGTCCGCTAGAGGTAATTAGCCGTATTGGCCCTGTCAAGCCGTCATGTTTTTGTCATTTCATATTGGCATAAGTGTCAGGGTCTATCCATCATCATTCTCTTTCATCAAATCTAGCACACATACGCCAAATCAAATCACTTCATTCTGCAGTCTTCTCTGCATACACAGTTGTTAAAGTGGTTCAAATATTGAGAGAGAGTATGCCAATAAGAGGCCTCGGTCTCTTTAACAAATAAATGTTGTTTTACACACCGGTTGGTACTTTTACATTTCGAAAATGATTCATATTGGATATCAAAATATCATATTCGCTTCAAACATCATTTCATTTTGAAATATCCTATTTACTTTAAAATGTTATATTCTGTTCGATATGTAATTTTCACTTCAAAGTTCAATTCTAATTACAATTTAGTTTATAACTTCATTTTAACTCAATTTGCGTTAAAATCAATGATTTAAATATAAACATTCCACCCTTGCATAGTTTTAATTTTTAGAAAATAGTTGAATAGTTTTAAATACTTTTAAAAAGTTAAAATAGTTAAAATATTAAAATAATTTATATATATTAAATGATTTGAAATTTAAATAATTTGAAATTCTAAAAAAAGATGAATTTTATAACAGTTATAGGAAAATAGTTTATAGTGAAAATAATTTTAATTCAAAACTATTTCTTCCCATTTCAACATATCTGGACTCGGGTCCAAATTTCAATCAATTTGATTCAATTCCAAATCTTCAATTTAAAATCATCCTCAATCTCAAATCAATTCAAATCGACTCAATTTCGATTTAAATTCAAACAACTCAATTTTGATTTAAATTCAAACAACTCAATTTCGATTTCAAATCGAATTAACTTCAATTTTGAAACGTTCATTTTAATTTCAAATTCAATTCCCCGAGTTGATTCAATGGTTTAAATTTCAATTCAATTCTTATTTTAAACTATTTCTATTTATCTCGATTTCAGCTTCAATTTCAATTTTTTGATTTAAATCGCTTAAATCAAATTTAAATTTCAATATTCAATTTAAAGTTCAAATCTTCAACATAATTCATCTCTGAGCCCAAATTTGAAATATCCATTTAAATTATTTTTACTTAGAAATATTTCAAAGTTTAAATAAAAGTTCAAATATTTTAAAACAAATCAGTTTCTGAAATTCAAATTATATTTCAATTATAACTTCAAAATCTCAAATTTCCTTTTTAAACAATTTCATTTAACAAATTTTAATTTCACATTTCAAAACTCAAATTTGAAATTAATTCAATTTCCATATTTCAATTCAATTTTATTTCTATAAAACGAAATCATATGAATAAATTCAAATCCAAGAATTTTAAAATCAATTAATTTCACCAATCTGATGTCCGTATATAATTTTTTATCCTATGGCGAAGTGATAAGTTATTTTGATTTTTATTTCAAGGATGAACATATATCATTTCAATCCAAATCAAAGTGTCATAGGTATATATCATTTCAACCTATTTCTTAATTAATTCGAAATAATTTAATTTACAGTTTTATATGTTGTTAAATAATTCATAGGGTGATAACAGGATATACATATAAATAAATAAACATTCAGTCATCCAATCCATCAACCAATAGACATTCATCACAAACAACATCCAAACAGACAAAATATTGCAACAATTAACTTGTTGTCAACATCGAGTGTTTAAATGGCAATTAATTTAAATTTCAAATTGAACTGTCGATTTAAATTCATATCAGTTCAATTCAGGTGTCAATTCAAATGTCAGTTAAATTATCAAACAACAGTCAATAAAATTAAATTACTTCATAATTTCAATTTAACTAACATAAAAATATTTTAATATCGTGAGCATTATAAAACACTCACCTTTATTTGAAACTGAAAATTTCTCAGAGTCAAATAAATTTCAAACCAACTCCATGACATAGCCTTCGTCGATATGAATCCAATGCAACTCATTTTGCTTGAATCGTACCTCGCATGCAAAAGTTATGCAATTTTAAACATAACAATTATAATTAACATATATAATTAATGAAAAATAAATTTAAATTAAATTAAACCTGTATCAATCCCTCTCTCTTCCCTCGCAGCTCCCAAGTCTGCACGCTCATCGAACCCATCACCTAACTTGACATCACCGTGCGCGCACAACCATGCTCGACCGGACTCAGATCCCCCTCCTTCCTCCGTTGCACCCGCCTCTAAGCTAACCTTGCCAACGGCCGCGCGAGCCCATGCGCACTTGAGAATGCACAAAAACCCATTTTCATACATACGAATGCGATAGGAAATTGATTACCACGCCGTGCAATTGCTCGATCCAACCGTATAGACTGTCGAGCTCGACGAGATCTATGATTTTCCATTTGGAAATTTTTTATTTTCGTTCATACGAATGCGATAGGAAATTGATTACCACGCCGTGCAATTGCTCGATCCAACCGTATAGACTATCGAGCTCGACGAGATCTATGATTTTCCATTTGGAAATTTTTTATTTTCGTTCCATGGATGAGGAGAAATCAGTGGAAGAAGATGAGTGATTTTTGGCCATTAATTATTTTTAGAGAAAGCGGCTGCGTTAGGGTTTGATGAAAATGAAAATGAACGATTTATTATATAAGTTTCCGATCCAATTGACCTGCGAAATTTCCAAACTCCAAAAAAGCGTGCCGCCTGGCGTTCTATATGTTATACCTATTCCGAACACAATGGAACTAGTCTCGAGGCCTAATTCGATCGTATTCAGGAGATAGCATTTCAAAATCAAATTATTTTAATTAAATTTCTTAAATTAATTTCTACGCGTTTCAAGATCGCACGACCAAACGATAAGTCTGATCGCTACAAAACTTGAAATCCTATAATAATTCACTATTACGGTTCCGATGAAACTGGTTTTGTCAAAATCTGAGACAGTGCCCAAAAAGACTATTTTTACTCATTAATTAAAATGATAAATTTCCAAAATCAATTTGATCAATTTAAATTAAATTTTAAAAGTTAACAATCTTCCTTCTTATTTAAATAAAATTTAAATCAACTTTCGACATCATTCTCATTCATATTTAATTCAGGATTCAATTATTCAAATAATTTTCAACATTAAATTTAAACAATTTAAATATCCAATAAATTATATTAATAAATCATTAAATTTTTATTTCTAACCATTTCTATTCAATAATTATATTGAATTTAACAACTTAAAATAGTTAAAAAAATACGAGTCGTTACACCAAAATTGGCACTTCGAAAACTTTGCCTTAAGCTTATGCACGCGGAGTGTACTGAACACCTTCCCCAAATACAATGCGTGCAACTTATCGCTCCTTGAATTTACTAGGATATCGTCCAAAAATACAATGACGAACTTATTAAACAACCCTCTTAAAACTTGGCTCATCAAATCAATAGTGTAGGCGGCTGCATTGGTCAGCCTAAAGGATATGACTAACCACTCATACAATCCATCAAGTGTATGGAACGTCGTCGTCTGAATACTCTCCTCGGCTACATGCATTGGATGGAACCCGGTAGGCAGATCCAACTAATAGAATACTCTAGCTCCAACCAACTAATCAAAGAGATCGTGTGATGATCCGCCTTTTCGACCCTCGAAAATCGACACTAATACATCCATGGTATTCGCGTACCGCAAATTCAAGTGTCGAAGAAGTGGATGATCAGGGGTAAAAGAAAATAAAGATAGAATGTAGAAACACATATTCTCCCATCGTATTAAGCAACTTAATTTTTTTACATATAAATAGTACATATAATACACTCAAAATGATGTATCAAAGTTATGGCAAGTACTAGCCCAGCTAGGGACAGTTATAACAGCTTATCCCTACATAGGTGTCAGTATAAACCTATACATAATACAACGAAAATAGAAATGGATAACTATCTACAGAGGAATCTTCTGCTCCGTGCTCCAAGCACCTTCAAAATACTCCAAGCTAAATCCGACTACTTGGTTCCTAGAAAAATATGGCACTTAGAGTTTAAGGGAAAATAAAATAAACTCCGATTAATCATAGGGTTGGTGTGAGAAAACTCAAAAGAACAGATACTTTTGAAAACAAAGGATATCTCATAAGAGCACGCTGCACATAAACACGTACGGATTTTTACCTTATGATAATAAAAAAATTTCTATGTAAAATTAGGGATACTATTTTTAATGACATTCTTTGAAAATCCTTTCAAATAACACATTAATCATAGTCGAAATTGTTACATTAATTAAATTCCAGCATACTAGACTCTACAATCAAAATCGTAAAGCATGTATTATAAATTGGATTACAATAATGGCAAGGTAAGAGACTACCTTCTATACAGTACATCTCTAGAGGAATGTATCGAGCATCCATAGATAATCCTCCGCATTTGGCAAGGCCGGCCTACCCCTTTCTGTTGACCAACACAATGACCATGGATATTGCTGAATATGACATCACCTTAGTTGTTACCAACATCTACTGGGATCACATAGCATACACTACGTACTCGACATATAGATAGTAATCTATAAAGGTGATGACCATGTCCTAATGAATGCGAACCATATAGCCTTATGGCATACCTTGTTTTAGCCATTTCCAGATGTGAGGCCTGTGTAATGTATTACCTTTCACAAAGCAGCAAATCCCACTTTGAATGCCACATTGCCATTTCCAACGACACAGTAATTGGTTCCCAAAAATGTACAACCCTCAAGTTCATACGTCTCAGGAAAGAGTGTTAAGTATAATAGAGGTTATCTCTTACACCACCAAATAGATGCACGTCTATAGAAACCAACGTATGTGGTATTAGAGATGCAATGTCAAGCATTCGTCCACACAAGTTGTCCAGGACAGGACAAATTGAAGGTACTCCTACTTCATCCTATTTGGGAATCAACCCTAGGATTAGTAGTGAACACTCCTTGCATTAAAGATTTCAAAATTATTGTCTTCAACATGTCTTCACTTTCGAACGCATATATTTGTTCGAAGTGGTTTTCAGATAGGAATCGCTCAAATCCGATCCCGGTCTCTTCCAACCAATTATCGATAGAAAAGACGTTAAATATATGGGTGATTGGTAATCATCATTCAATCAATTAATATCTTTATTTCCGATAAAATATATTTCGAGATATATTTTAAACCAGTTCTTCTTAGTATATACAGATTTATTAAACCTCTTTTTAACTTTAGAAATACTAAATCATTTCATTTAAATTACTTAGGACAATTATTTCCATCTTCCCGACGGAGATTACTTTTTTCCAAAACATATCTTTTAATGGGTTAAATACAATGTTAACGTTTACCGTATACCCAAACCAATTAGTACCAAGTAAAAAGAATTCACAGATTTTAGATTAATTATACTCAATAGTAATTTTCATATTCAACCCGTACTTTTCATCAAATAATGGTGAAATCACCTTTCAAATTCACATGGATATTATGGGTTCCTTCCTCGGAATTTAATACATAGTTTAACTAGAACGTTCTCTTTACCATCAAAATCTTATTTGAGATCTCGTTTAACTTTGTGGAGAATAACAAGTCTCTTTTCTTTTATCTTAAGAAAATACGATCCAAATAAATCAAATTAACTATATCCTCCATCAGGCTAGTCCAAATAGCTAGATGGAGCAAACAACTAGTTTTCCAAACTCCAGCTTAGAGACTACCTCTCTATCATCCAAAAGGCAGTCAAGTCATTTGATCGACACTAAACCTTTTAAAACACTTACGCAATTATTTGAAAAACATTTATAAAAGATTGGAGAAGAAAAACCCAAATTTAAAACATTTATTCAAAAGTTGTCATATTCTGTTTCTAAATTGCCAGTGAATAGTGATTTTAAAGCTTTATAAATCAAAACACCAATTTCATGATATATATGTCCATTTTTTATTACTCAAATCCCTTTTAAAACATTTTAAAATATTTGTGGTATTTATGTCATATTTTTAAAGACTAAAAACATCCATCTTTAAAGAGTTAAAACAATATTTTACGAACTGCCAAAATGCGACGATTTTGAAAACTTGTTTTGGACATATCTCAAACTTTACTAAATGAAATCTCGATTTTTCTCTTTCATTTGAAAACTATAGTTACAAGGATCCGGAAACTTCTTATTGCAATAAATTCTGCCTTATATTTCATCCTGCACATTGATTTGACTTCTTATGGCGCGAAATCGCAAACTACCGCTACGCGATGTGCTCAATTTTGATTCATTTTCCAAACTTTTTAAAACTTTACCAAAACACTTGTAAATGTTTATAAAACCATTGTGAATCATTTCAAACCATTTATGACAATATTTCTTATGTCTAGAGAGGTTAACAAGGCTATATACATGTTTATAATTTATATAAAGAAAGTGATTTATTCGTATAAATTCGATGTGTATTTTCCATGAATTATTTCTACAACTAAGAAAATATATTATCACATCCAAAATATGATGATTAAGCATATGAAACAAGCATGGCAAACATATCATATCATTATATAGTTTAATAAAATAAACTAACAGAGCATTTTTCATATATATGCTTTTTCGTTCTAACTTTAGTGCTACGAAATCAAATATAGCTCCGCTATATCCATACCAAAGCTTATGAATCTTACCCTACGACCCTTGGGTGTGCTCAGCCTTATATTTGAGAGAGTGGAGGTGCCAAGATGAGCTTAACCAATCAAGAAGAGAGGAGGAGAAGATTACTTGCTTTAACTTCAAACCAAGGTGGTATATCTCTCTATTTATTATGGTTTATTTCGGTAGAACTTTGACTCGACTTTAGAATATTTTAAGAAGTCATGGAAGCTATTAATGGACTCATGATGAAGATGAAGAAAGCTTAATAATTTATAAAGGAAAACGTGAATAAATGAGAGGGTATGCCTATAACGACTTGGAATTTTCACACATTTGATTTGCGAATATTTAAATAATTTTAAATATTCAATATATAGGTTTTATAATGAAAATAAAACTCTTTTAAATGACAAATAATGATGATGAATAGTTTTTAAAATTTATTTACAAAATATTTGGTTTGAAGAAATATCGAAAATGTGATCGGAATTTGTTTTCCGAATTTTTGACTTTTCTCCCGATAAAAGTTATCGAAAACGTTGTGAACTCTTTAGCACAATTATATATATTTATAGATAAGTAAATATATATATATATGTGTGTGTATTAGTGTGTGTATATATATATATGTATTTACACACTAAGTATACTATGTTTAAAATAAAAATGAAAAAAAGTCGCATCATATGGGACATTCTGTACAAAGGGTACACCTAGCATGTTTAACCATGTCTTAGACATGTTGGCTTTGATGGGAAGGATAGTGTGATGCTTTCGGAGCTATTGTGGATGTGAGGTGAAGGTTGGGTTAGGTGGCAATAAGGTAGTGGGGGGTATAAGGCAGGGGTAGATATGTAATTTTCTTTTTCTTTTATATATAAATAGCCTTCCATTTCCTCAATCTTTCCTCCTCTTTCTTTGGCCAAGTCTCCTCATTTCCAATCCAAATGGAGATTTTATTTTTCCAAATCATATGAAATTTCATTAGCTACAACTTTTATTTGTACCACATTGTCAAATTTTGAGTGTAGCTATGTCAAAAATGCATTTCTTTCAGACATGTTTTTGGACTCAGAGATCCAAGTCCAAAAATGGTCCTTCTTATTTCGACCATATCTTCCTAAAAAATATTTGAAAATAGAGTGTTTCTTTTTCTCAAATTTTAGAGGAAAGAATTTCCTAAAACGTTCCTTTTGACTACATCGCCAAAATCCAAGAATTACATGTCCAAAAATCAAGGGTAAGTTGACTTATTTTCGGGTGGATTTTGCGATTTTCCAAGTTTTCTGAACTCTAAAATGTATCAAGTTTTCAAAGGATTTTTGGTGAGTAAATTTTTCAAATTTTGGAATTTTTTACCTTTATATGTATTTAATATTGGATTGTAAAATAAGTTGCTTTTTTGCTTGGAATATTATATGGTTTGAATATATGTGTATGTCGCTAGTTTCGGTTTAGATATTGACTTGTGTATCGAAAGCTAAAGCATTATGTTTCGTTATAAAGATGTGATTTTCGGGTTTGTGCTATTATGTTGTTGATATGCTTATAGTATCGATGTTCAATGTGATAGCCAAGGTGCTATTCACTTGGCAAAGAATTTGGCATTTAGCTCATGGACTAAGCATATTGAAGTGGGAGAGTCATTTTTAGTAACCATGGATGAGGATAAGTGTATCTTCAGAAAGTGACACAAAGTATAATGCGGCAGATATGCTTACGAAGGCATTGCCGGTTGGAAAGTTCGAGCATTGCTCGAACTTGATTTGCTTGGAGAAGTGCTAGGTGCCATGGGATGGCACGGTAGAGAGAGGAGCTTGGTTGTAGATGACGAAGAGTATTGTGTGATTGTGGTTCTATCTTCTTGGTAAGTGCTAATTTACACTTCTTAGCACTTGAGTCTTTGGTGAGACGGTTTTGGATTTGGGTGCTTTCAACACTTCATTAGTGAGAGATGGCTTTACCTGAGCTCTTTTATGGAGTGCAATGGGCAGTGGTTTTACCGGAGCTCATTGGGAAAGCATTCATGTTTGGTTGAAGGTAGAAGTGGTGATAGTTGGTGTTATCGGTTGTTGATTATGGTATGGTACCATTGGAGATGGAGATAGATATAGTGTTGATGTGGAATGTTGAATGTTGGCGTCACTATATGGAGAATTAAAGAGGGTGAGAATAGCTTGAGAATGGTGAAAACGATGCGCGAATTGGAGCTCAGATGCTCAAGTTATTGCGATCTGAAGATGCACAGACTGAAAGTTGTGTCAGACATTTGACAGGAATTCTCAAACGTCTGACAACAGGTTTACTGTAGCCAGAAAGTTACGACAGACATCTGAGAGTTTGTGACAGACATCTAACGCGCTGTAATTTTGTTTTTCCGGCCTAGAATTTCTGTACTTTCTTATAGGGCTTCAAGGGGAAAATCGGGCATTTGTCAAGGAAGGATGGTTCACTATATAAGTTATTTTCAGAATTCAAAGTAAGGGGACTTGTCAATCCTAGAGATTAAGGTTTTATCTCCATTAAAATAGGGTTTAACAAAACCTAGTTTTCTTCAATTCTCTTCTCCACAAATCTATTATATTTGAATATTGAAAATTGTAATCAATCTTGATGCAGGCCAAGTACTAAGTCGTGACCGACTTAAGGAAATTGAAGGTCTAAGTCATGACCGACTTAAGGAAATTGAAGGTCTAAGTCATGACCGACTTAACAAAATTGGCATGAGTCGTCCACGACTTAATCAAGGCAAAGGCATGAGTCGCCCACGACCTAAGGAGTCATGTGAGGGGAAGCGGCGAGTTAAGGAAGCGGCATTGAGTCGTATACGACCTAACAGATCAGATGGAAGGGAGTTACGACTTAATGGGAGCTTAAGTCGTTCGGGGTTGATGAGTCGTATACGATCTAACGGCACGGCTATAAGTCGTCCACGGCTTATCAAGAAGCAGAAAGAAGTTCCAGCGGTTGAAGGCTTTAAGTCGGAAGCGGGTTACGACCTAGTTGAGTCGTGGGAAGATACCATTCCTTCAAGATGCCACGAGTTACGACTCACGTTAAGTCGTTGAAGTCTTAAGTCGTAAGTCGTCTGCTTCTTATACTGGGTGTAATTTGTTTTTCCTTGAGTCGATGAATGTTAACTCGTGAGTCGTGATGTCGATGGGTCGTAAGTCGTTTGTATTAAAGGTCGTTACACTATCTGTTTTAGGTTGCTTGTATGTTGTAGTTGTTATCTTCTAATGCTGTTGAGTCGTTTGTATGTTTAGGTCGTTGCCGACCTTAGTTAGGTCATAAGTCGTAGTTGTTAGGACGGAAACGACTTAAGAGTTGATGTAATTTTTGTTGTAAAGTTGAACGTCTATAAATAGGCCGAGTGTCACACTTGTAATAGTTAGTTGATTTGAAATAAAATTCTTTTTTGATTGCTTTGTGCTTTCATTTAAATTGGTAGTTGAGTGTAATCTCCTATCTCCTCTTTCGGATAATCGAGTGCGCTCGATTCAACGATTGTAGAAGCCGATTGGCGAAATCAAGTGCGCTTGATCAACGCTCGAAGAATTGAAGATCTTTGAACCTGGTATCGTGCGCAATCAACGAGTTCGGGATAGCTAGAATTCGGTATCTTCGGATCAACGAATTCGGGCATTTCAGTATTCATCAATTCACTGACCGCTACTTTCATCGTATCATCAATTTTATTATTCCGCTGCTGCACCAGTTTGGTATCAGAGCTTGTTTTAGCCAATCATAGCTAAATCGAGTCTTGGAGCCAATCATCTTGAAGAAGTTTGAATCGAAGTGAAGATTTGAGGTTATTAATCACGGCCGAGAGCAAGAGGGGAAGTTGTTCGACTTTGTATTGAAGTTTGGAGGACGGATCTATCTTGTTTGGAAGTTTGGTTGTTCATCGTGTTCATCGCAATTTGCAACAAGTGTGGAGTTTTCGATCCATTTCATTTTGGATCTAAGTTCGAATTGTGTTTGAATTTTGAAGTGTTGAAGAGTTTGTAGAAGATTCAAATCATGCCGCCAAGGAGAGCTAATCGTCATCAAAATGTTGAAGATTTGTATAAGCGGGAAGATGCCGAGAAAATGGAGCAACGTATAAGTGACAAATTCAATGAGAAGTTGGATGAAGGCATTGGGAGATTAGAGAAGCTTATGACGGAGATGAATCGAAATCAAAGAAGGGTTTCACCTGAATCTAACCACGAGAGAAGCAGAGTTTCACCACATTCTAATCAAGGGAGAAGTAATGATAATGACCATAGAAGTGTGAGCCGAGACAGTTATAGAAATGTTGATGACCGAGATCATGTTCGGAGGAATGTAGATGGAAGGAATGATGGTGGTAGACGTGAAGGGAGTAGAGATGTTGGTGGTCAGAATCGACATCGATATGCATCTGATTTTGAAGAGGAGTATGATGGTGGTAGTATTCAAGGACGAGGTCAAGGAAGAAATTATTCAGAGTATGATCACAAGTGGGAATCGAGAATGAAGACTGAAATTCCAGAATTCAAGGGCGGTATGCAAGCTGAAGAGTTTTTGGATTGGGTGGCTAATGTTGAAGAAATTTTTGATTTCAAGGAAGTTCCAGAACATCGTAGAGTGAAGTTGGTTGCTACAAGGTTGAGGGGTAGAGCTTTGGCATGGTGGCAGCAAACCAAACTTACACGTGAACGAATAGGGAAGTCAAAAGTTGAATCTTGGGAGAAGATGAAGAAATTGATGAAAGCAATGTTCTTACCTTACAATTATCAGTCGCTGATGTATCAACGTTTGCAGAATCTGAGGCAAGGCACAAAAACTGTTAATGATTATGCGGATGAGTTTTACCAACTTATTGCAGGGAATGATATTATGGAAACGGAAGAGAAGCTAACATCTAGATTCATTGGGGGATTGAGAATGCAGATTCAGGATATGGTTAATATGTTCGATCCAAGATCTGTGGCAGAAGCACATCAAAAGGCGTTGGCTTGGGAGAAACAGGGACGACGAGGAGGTGGTGTGTTTACTAATTCCAATAATCAAGTGAAGGGTGTTAGTGGGAGTTCTAATGTTTCTAAACCTATCAGTAGACCAGTGGTGAAGGAGGCTGAGAAGGTGAAGGTTAACAATGGTTTCAAATGTTACAATTGTCAAGAAGTGGGTCATAAAAGCAATGAGTGTCCAAAGCCAAAGAAGAGAACCATGGTTGCGGAAGTTGAAGTTGAGGATGTTGATGGAGAATATTCTAGTCCAGTTGAGGAGGATGAACAGGATATTGCGTCAGGAGATGAAGGTTGTAATCTAATGCTGAGGAGATCGTGTTTGACACCGAAGCAGGAAGAAGCTAGTTGGTTGAGGAGTAATATCTTTCAGTCGACATGCACTATACTGGGGAAGGTGTGTAAATTTGTGATTGATGCAGGAAGCTGTGATAATATCGTTTCATCCGAGGCTGTGACAAAGTTGAAGTTGAAGACAGAGAAACATCCGAATCCATACAAGTTAGCATGGTTGAGAAAAGGAGGAGAAGTGAAAGTGGATAGACGAGTTCGTGTTCCATTCTCTATTGGGAAGAAATACAAAGACGAGATCTGGTGTGATGTAGTAGAGATGGATGTTTGCCACTTACTTTTGGGAAGACCATGGTAGTATGATCGAGCAGTACAGCATGACGGTCGGACCAATTGCTACAGTTTTATGTTTGAAGGCACGAAGATTATCTTAGTTCCTAAGAAGAGACAACAGGGAGAAAGTAAGTCAGAAGAGATTGAAGAGCTGAAAACTTTATTATCTCTGTAAGAGTTTGTTAAGGAGGTTGAGGAAGAGCCGGAAGTATTCTTGCTGATTGGGTGTGAGAGCAGTGAAGAGGTTGAAATTCCAGAAGAAGCAAAGCCAGTTTTGAAAGAATTTGAGGATGTATTTCCAGATGAGTTACCGAAGGAGTTACCGCCACTAAGAGACATTCAACATCAAATCGATCTGGTTCCGGGAGCAGTGTTGCCACATAGACCACATTATCGAATGAGTCCGAAGGAACATGAAGAGTTGCGAAGGCAGGTGGAAGAATTGCTTGAACAAGGGCGTGTGCAGGAGAGTTTAAGTCCTTATGCTGTACCAGCTTTATTGGTACCCAAAAAGGATGGAACGTGGAGGATGTGCACAGATAGTAGAGCATTGAATAAGATCACAGTCAGATACAGATTTCCAATGCCGAGGCTTGATCATTTATTGGATCAAATCAGCGGGTCCGTAATCTTTTCTAAGATTGACTTGAAGAGCGGTTATCATCAGATTCGCATTAGACCAGGGGACGAATGGAAGACAACATTCAAGACGAGGGAAGGATTGTATGAATGGCTGGTAATGCCGTTTGGTCTATCAAATGTGCCAAGTACATTCATGAGGGTGATGAACCAGATTTTCAGGCCATACATTGGGAAATTTGTGGTGGTTTACTTTGACGATATTCTGATCTACGGTGCTAGTACAGAAGAGCATGTTCAGCATTTGAAGAAAGTGTTAATTATCCTTCGTGAAGAACAATTCTATGCTGCTACGAAGAAATGTGTTTTCATGGCAAGGAGTGTTTTATTTCTGGGGTATGTTGTGTCGGAAGAAGGAATACAGGTTGACCAAAGTAAAGTCGAAGCTATCAGTGATTGGCCGCAGCCCAAGACTATAATGGAAGTTCGTAGTTTTCATGGGTTGGCTTCGTTCTATCGAAGATTCATTCCACACTTTAGTAGTGTGATGGCACCTGTTACAGATTGTATGAAGGGTAAACAGTTTTCATGGTCTGAGGAAGCAGGGAATGCTTTTGGGAAGATCAAGGAGTTGCTGACATCTGCACCAATTCTAATCTTACCAGATTTTCAGTTGTTGTTTGAGCTACACACTGATGCTTCCAAGGTTGGGATCGGAGGGGTGTTGAGTCAGATGGGGCATCCAATTGCATACTTTAGTGAAAAGCTGTCAAGAGCAAAGATGCGATACGGTACATATGATGTGGAATTCTATGCTATTGTGCAAGCTATAAAACACTGGAGACATTATCTATTTCAGAAAGAGTTTGTTCTGTATACTGATCATGAAGCATTGAAGCATTTACAAGGGCAAGACAAGATTTCAGCGAGACATGCATCATGGATTGCGTATCTGCAACAGTTTACATTTGTTGTGAAACATAAATCGGGAGTGACGAATCGTGTTGCGGATGCGTTGAGTAGAAGAAATCACTTGTTAACTACATTGAAGGTTGAAGTGACGGGGTTTGAAGAACTACCAGAATTATTTGTCGATGATTCTTACTTTGCAAAGTTTGTTGACAAAGTCAAGGAGAGAAAGACGGATGAGTTTGTAATGGTGGATGGGTTTCTTTTTAAAGGAAATCGATTATGCATACCGGAGGGTAGTTTGAGAATGAAAATTGTGAAGGAGTTACATGAAGAAGGCCACGTGGGTAGGGACCGTACTTTGCAACTAATTTCGCAATCATATTTTTGGCCGTCGATGAGGAAAGAAGTAGAGAGGTTTGTTGAGCGATGTCATATCTGTCAAGTTTCGAAAGGAACTACGACCAATGCGAGATTATATATGCCGTTACCTATACCAACTAAACCATGGGTTGATGTGAGTATGGACTTTGTGTTGGGATTGCCGAGAACGCAGCGTGGTAATGATTCCATTTATGTGGTGGTTGACCGATTTTCGAAAATTGCCCATTTTATTGCTTGTAAGAAGACGGCGGATGTTGTTCATGTTGCTCAGTTGTTTTTCAAAGAGATATATCGACATCATGGATTGCCAGAATCTATTGTGTCGGATAGGGATACTCGTTTCCTGAGTCATTTTTGGCTAAGTTTGTGGAAGATGGTGGGAACGAAGTTGAACTTTAGCAGCGCTTATCATCCACAAACGGATGGACAGACCGAGATTGTTAACAGATCGTTGGGAAATTTATTGCGATGTCTGGTGAAAGACAATCTGAAAAGCTGGGATGTGAAGTTATGCCAAGCAGAGTTCGCTCATAATCATGCGGTAAATCGTAGTACGGGGTTCAGTCCATTTCAGATTGTATATTCTAGTATACCCAAAGGACCGTTAGATTTAACGGTAGTGTCACAATCAAAGAAGACAGTTAAGAAAGCTGCTGACTTTGTTGATGGATTGGCAGAATGTCATAAAATCGTTCAGGAACGATTGGAGAAAGAAAATGAGAAGTATAAACGATCTGCAGATTTGAAGCGAATGAGTGTTGAATTTAATGAAGGTGATTGGGTTTATGCAGTGTTAACAAAGGATCGTTTTCCGGTGGGATCATATAATAAATTGAAAGCACGGAAGATTGGTCCAGTAAAATTTTTGAAGAAGATCAATGAAAACGCTTATAAATTGAGGCTGCCAGAGGATGTGTATACTTCCGATGTGTTCAATGTTAAACATCTCATACCATATCATGGGGATGAACTTATGGTGGAAGAGAATGGCGCAAATTCGAGGATGAATTTTTCTCAACCTAGGGAGGATGATGCAGGCCAAGTACTAAGTCGTGACCGACTTAAGGAAATTGAAGGTCTAAGTCATGACCGACTTAACCAAATTTGCATGAGTCGTCCACGACTTAATCAAGGCAAAGGCATGAGTCGCCCACGACCTAAGGAGTCATGTGAGGGGAAGCGGCGAGTTAAGGAAGCGGCATTGAGTCGTATACGACCTAACAGATCAGATGGAAGGGAGTTACGACTTAATGGGAGCTTAAGTCGTTCGGGGTTGATGAGTCGTATACGATCTAACGGCGCGGCTATAAGTCGTCCACGGCTTATCAAGAAGCAGAAAGAAGTTCCAGCGGTTGAAGGCTTTAAGTCGAAAGCGGGTTACGACCTAGTTGAGTCGTGGGAAGATACCATTCCTTCAAGATGCCACGAGTTACGACTCACGTTAAGTCGTTGAATCTTAAGTCGTAAGTCGTCTGCTTCTTATACTGGGTGTAATTTGTTTTTCCTTGAGTCGATGAATGTTAAGTCGTGAGTCGTGATGTCGATGGGTCGTAAGTCGTTTGTATTATAGGTTGTTACACTATCTGTTTTAGGTCGCTTGTACGTTGTAGTTGTTATCTTGTAATGCTGTTGAGTCGTTTGTATGTTTAGGTCGTTGCCGACCTTAGTTAGGTCGTAAGTCGTAGTTGTTAGGTCGGAAATGACTTAAGAGTTGATGTAATTTTTGTTGTAAAGTTGAACGTCTATAAATAGGCCGAGTGTCACACTTGTAATAGTTAGTTGATTTGAAATAAAATTCTTGTTTGATTGCTTTGTGGTTTCATTTAAATTGGTAGTTGAGTGCGCTCGATTCAACGATTGTAGAAGCCGATTCGCGGAATCAAGTGCGCTTGATCAACGCTCGAAGAATTGAAGATCTTTGAACCCGGTATCGTGCGCAATCAACGAGTTCGGGATAGTTGGAATTCGGTATCTTCGGATCAACGAATTCGGGCATTTCAGTATTCATCAATTCACCGACCGCTACTTTCATCGTATCATCAATTTTATTATTCCGCTGCTGCACCAAATCTCTTGTACTTTTCTCATTGATATCAACAAAAGCTCTCTCTCAAAGTGGATGTACACTAATATGACGTTTGTGGAACCACTATAAATCGATGTGTGATTTATTTTTCATTATTGCTTTGTTTCTCTATTGCTTGTTTGGTGATTGTGATTGATTTTGGATTAGTTGAGTTTGGACTGAGATATCGATTAGTTGTTTTTGCATTACCTACCACGATCTCGTTTTTCCGCTGTGCATTGGGGTTTTGATTTGAGTGGTCTTGAGTCGAAATCACTATAACAGTAAATGCAAGGAAGTCTAATTTAATGTTTAATCTGGCCATATATTTTGATTGATTTGCAGGAAGATCAGAGTTTGTTGAATGGGTGCTGAGGTCAAGATTGATGGTTTCATGTCTGTATAAAATAGGAGGTCTATTGTTTGGTGGAACATAGACATCAGATCTAAGGGGTGGTGTAGATATTTGAGGAGAAGAGAATGATCTCTGCATATCTAATTTTAATGTTCCTTCTTGAGTTTTCTGATTTTTGACCTATTTAAGTTCTGTAAAAAAATACCATCATTTCTTGCATTTTGTCCATCTTATCGTTGAGCTCTTGACAAATTTAAACGATTGCTGTCAGTTCTTGGGTTTGCTGCGAGAGATCTTATGTTGGTTTGCTTCAGTTTTTTAATGACAAGGAGTTTCTATTATTGATCAGATCCTGTTAGGTGTGGCTTGGATTGTATTAGAGAGGGTGCGTGTATTGAATTATGATTAGTCCCATATCGTAAGATATCCTGCAGAAGATGAGCATACATATGGGATTGGTAGCATGTAACAAAAGGGGATTCCTTTTGTTACCAATAAATTTTGCCATGAAAATATATGTGCTCTAGGAGATGTAGGGATATCCAATCATGAAAATGGCACCAAAAGAGCTTCGTTCAATGGTCTTGCCTCTTCTACACTAAATGAAGTGCGTGCATGGTTGAGGATGCGAGGAGATGCCAAAAATTTCTACATGGTATCGGAGCAGATGGTTCGAGGGGACCAATATAATGCAGCATTGATCTAAAAATGCTCCAGTATTAGGCTTGAATTCAAGATTCTCATTAAGGTGGAGTTATATGTTAGAATGCAGTCTGCTTCAACCGTGGAAAAGTGGACTCTTTGTAAAAAAACAGCTTGGCCAAACAGCTAAGAGGTGGTAACGACCAAATCTAAATTGTTGGTAGGTGTTAGCGACCTTATCCAAGTGTTTGAGGGCTCTGTATAACTTCAAGTTGAATTGAGAAATGCTCGCCAAGTTGAATTTGAGTTTCTGTTGTGGAAAAATTGCACAAATGCTTAAAAACAATAAATAAGATCTAGATTTGGCAGTTTGAACATCACTCAATCTAATAGCGATTATTATATTACTCCAAATAAGTAGTAAATAAATATAAAGAAGAAAAAGAGACGAACAATATTTATACTAGTTCCACTATCATCAAAATAGTGTACGTCCAGTCCAAAGGAGAGAGATTTTATTACACATGAGAGAGTTACAAGAGATTACGAGATACGAGTTTACATACCAAAGCCCTAAATTAGGGTTAATAAGAAGAGACGCTCTATTTGGGGATCGCTAGCTAAATTCCAGGATTAATTTTCAATAAAGTCTACCCTCAATATATAGCCAGTGTAAATTCATGAGAGTCATCGATTAAATTACCAAGATATGGTAAGAAGATAATGGAGGCAATTTACAATGGTAACAAATAGTGCAAACATAGCAAGTAATTCGATCATTCCTTTAATTAGCAAAGATGGAAGAAAATAATTCCAAAGCAATGCGATTACTGAGAAAGAAATAATATGCATACCCCTTTGCATATATATTATTCCATAACTTGTGCATGCATTTATTTCCTTGCCATCTCATGCAAATGCGATCCAATAAATTATGCAATTCCATAATGAACACATATGATTACTTTCCTTTTTGCATATTTTTTTTCTTCAATTTGTGATTTTGTATCACCGAAATTTAATACTCCACCTTGATGCAAAATTACTATCTCCAACACCCCACCACGATTCAAATTCTCTTTTCAACATAAAACTCTTTAAAATGAACCCCACCTTCAACCAAAATCTCTTAACGAAATAGATACAAAAAATAAATACTTACTCAATAGGTTTCGGCAAGGCCACCCCTCATCACACCTTGCTAACGAGCTCAAACTATGTCCACATCCGCCAACAAAATGTTGCAAATACCCAAAATCAAAAAAAGGTAGATACTAAAATAATCTCAATGCCAACAAGGCCAAAAAAAATTCTCTCAATCACCAATCCAATTCAGAGCCAAAAGAAAAACAAAAGCCAATGGACATAAAAAGGCTAATTCAAATCTCTGTATGCAAGACAAATCTCTCCTCTTCCACATACCATCATGTGGCACCACAAGTTGCTGAGGGAAAAAAAAGAACCAAGTTCGAGACACACTCGAATGCACCAATATGCAAATCAACAAATACAAAGCTAGCTAGCAATTTCACTATGTCCCCAAAGTCCACACATGATTTGCATAATTCGTTTAAGACGGAATCACAAAATCAACGATGTACCTCAACGGCATCAATTCCGCCAAAAATCTGCTCTATGAACTGAACTATCCAAGACGGCATCACAAGTCGACAAGCCTCAATGGCACCAAATCCCATCACCAAAATCAACTACATCAGCTGAACTCTTTAGTATTATGAGCACCACCCTCAATACTAGAAGAACCAAGTAGACTACAAATATTGTGTACCAAAAGAAAATGGAATCTCCTTTTGTAGTCGTCCAAATTTCTCATGGAAATCAACATAAGACTCACACATCAGCGTTGAGCTGTGAAGTAGATATAGGTTTCCAAATCCAAATGTCCGTTCAACACAATAAACTCCTTATCATCAAAATTCCAAGATTGGATCGCTCTTCTCTCTCAACATTATCTCCTTCGTCTTTATCTTCTGTATGGCATAGAATCTCCTTTTCCATCAAAATGAGTAATAACATGATTGTTACTGGATCTACCGCTCTTTTTAAAGCCATTGATGCACAAATTTAAACAGATCGCCTTGGTCTTATACTAATCTGTTTTGCAAAAATTGCACAAATGCGGAAAAAACAATGAATAAGATCTAGATTTTCCAATTTGAACATCACTCAACCTAACAGTGATTATTCTATTACTCCAAATAAGTAGTAAATAAATATAAAGAAGAAAAAGAGAGGCACAATATTTATACTGGTTCTACTATCATCAAGGTAGTGTACGTCTAATCCAAAAGAGAGAGATTTTATTACACATGAGAGAGTTACAAGAGATTACAAGATAAGAGTTTACATATCAAAGCCCTAATTAGAGTTAACAAGAAGATATAGGTTCCCTAATCAACATAATACTCACTCATCAGCGTTGAGCCGTGAAGTAGATATAGGTTCCCAAATCCAAATGTCCGTTCAACACACTAAACTCCTTATCACCAAAATTCCAAGATTGCAACGCTCTTCTCTCTCAACATAATCTCCTTCATCTTTATCTTCCGTATTGCACATAATCTCATTTTCCATCAAAATGAGTAATAGCACAATTGCCACTGGATCCACGGCTCTTTCTAAAAGCCATTGATGCACAAATTTAAATAGATAGTCTTGCTCTGATACCAATCTATTTTGCAAAAATTTCACAAATGCCCAAAAAACAATGAATAAGATCAAGATTTTCCAATTTGAACATCACTCAATCTAACAACGATTATTCTATTACTCCAAATAAGTAGTAAATAAATATAAAGAAGAAAAAGAGACGTACAATATTTATACCGGTTCCACTATCATCAAGATAGTGTACGTCCAGTCCAAAGGAGTGATATTTTATTACACATGATAGTTACAAGAGATTACAAGATAAGAGTTTAAATATCAAAGCCCTAATTTTGGGTTAACAAGAAGAGACGCTCTATTTGGGGATTGCTGGCTAAATGTCAGAATGAGTTTACAATGAAGTCTACCCTCAATATATAGCCAGTGCAAATCCATGAGAGTCATTGATTAAATTACCATAATATGGTAAAAAGATAATGGAGGCAATTTATAATGGTAACAAATAGTTCAAACATAGCAAGTAATTGACTCATTTCTTTAATTAGTAAAGATGGAAGAAAACAATTCCAATGCAACGCGATTACTGAGAAAGAAATAATATGTATATCCTTTTGCATATATATTATTCCATAACTTGCGCATGCATTTATTTCCTTATCATCTCATGCTAATGAGATCTAATAAATTATGCAATTCAATAATGAACACACGTGATTGCTTTCCTTTTTGCATATTTGTTTCCTTCTATTTGTAATTTTGTACCACTAAAATTTAACACTCCACCTTGATGCAAAATCACATATCTCCAACACCCTACCTCGATTCAAATTCTCTTTTCAACATAAAACTCATGAAAATGAACCCCACCTTCAACCAAAATCGCCTAACGAAATAGAAACAAAAAATAAAGGGACAGTTTGGCACAGGTCCCTAATAAGTTTCAAAATACAACCCAGTAAAAAAAAGTTTGTAAATTAAGTCGTTAGAATTAAGTTACCGAATAATGGCATACACTTATGCAATTATTCAGTGAATAATTGCAAACATTTATGCAATTATATCAAAAAATTGCAGACATTTCCACAATCATTCACTGAAAAATTTCGAAAATTTCAGCAATTTTTTCGAATAATTGCGTAAAATTTTGCAATTGTTCACCAAAAATTTATGGAAATTTTCGCAATTTTTTCAAAAATTTGCGGAAATTTTTGCAATTATTCACCAAAAAAATTGCGGAAATTTCCGCAATTATTCACCGAAAAAGTTGCATAAATTTATGCAACTTTTGGATATAATTGCATAAATATCTGCAATTATTCTGTGAATAATTGCATAACCATATGCAATTACTTAGTAACTTAATTCTAGGGATCTAATTTACATACTTTTTTTTACTAGAGTTTTTGTGTATTTTGAAACTTATTAGGGACCTGAGCCTAATATTCACAAAAATAAATACTTACTTAATGGATTCTGGCAAGGCCACCCCCATCACATCTTGCTAACGAGCTCAGACTATGTTCCCGTCCGCCAACAAAATGTTGCAAATACCCAAAATCAAAAAAAGGTAGATACTAAAATAATCTCAATGCCACCAAGGCCAAAAAAATCTTCTTAATCACCAATCCAATTACAGAGCCACAAGAAAAACAAAAGCCAATGGACATAAAAATGCTAATTCAAATCTCTATATGCAAGACAAATCTCTCTCCTTCCACATACAATCATGTGTCACCACAAGTTGCCGAGGGAAAAAAAATGAACCAAGTTTGAGACACACTTGAATGCACCAATATGCAAATCAACAAATTCAAAGCTAGCTAGCAATTTCACTATGTCCTTAAAGTCCACACATGATTTGCATAATTCCTTTAAGACGGCATCACAAAATCGACATTGTACCACAACGGCATCAAATCCGCCAAAAATCAGCTCTATGAACTGAACTATCCAAGACGGCATCACAAGTCAGCAAGCCTCAACGGTGCCAAATCCGTCACCAAAATCAACTACATCAGTTGAACTCTTCAGTATTATGAGCACCACCCTCAATATTAGATGAACCAAGTGGACTACAAATATGGTGTACCAAAAAAAATGGAATCTCCTTTTGCAATCTTCCAAATTTCTCATGAAAATCAACATAAGACTCACACATCAGCGTTGAGCCGTGAAGTAGATATAGGTTTCCAAATCCAGATGTCCGTTCAACACACTAAACTCCTTATCACCAAAATTCCAAGATTGAAACGCTCTTTTCTCGTAACATAATCTCATTCATCTTTATCTTTCGTCTTGCATAAAATCTCATTTTCCATCAAAATGAGTAATAGCATAATTGCCACTGGATCTACCGCTCTTTCTAAAAGCCATTGATGCACAAATTTAAACAGATCGCCTTGCTATAATACCAATCTATTTTGCAAAAATTGAACAATTGCGGAAAAAACAATGAATAAGATCTAAATTTGCCAATTTGAACATCACTCAATCTAACAACGATTATTCTATTACTCCAAACAAGTAGTAAATAAATATAAAGAAGAAAAAGAGATGCAAAATATTTATACTGGTTCCACTATCATCAAGATAGTGTACGTCCAGTCCAAAGAAGAGAGATTTTATTACACATGAGAGTGTTACAAGAGACTACAAGATAAAAGTTTACATACCAAAGCCCTAAATTAGGGTTAACAAGAAGAGACGCTCTATTTAGGGATCGCTGGCTGAATGCCAGGATGAGTTTACAATGAAGTCTGCTCTCAATATATAGCCAGCGCAAATCCATAAGATCATCGATTAAATTACCAAGATATGGTAAGAAGATAATGAAGACAATTTACAATGGTAACAAATAGTGTAAACATAGCAAGTAATTCACTCATTCCTTTAATTAGCAAAGATGGAAGAAAATAATTTCAAAGCAGTGCGATTACTGAGAAAGAAATAATATGTACATCCTTTTGCGTATATATTATTCCATAACTTGCGCATGCATTTATTTTCTTGTCATCTCATGCAAATGTGATCCAATAAATTATGCAATTCCATAACGAACACACGAGATTACTTTCTTTTTTGCATATATGTTTCCTTCTATTTGTGATTTTATATCACTAAAATTTAGCACTCCACCTTGATGAAAAATCACATATCTCCAACACCCCACCTCGATTCAAATTCTCTTTTCAACATAAAACTCTTAAAAATGAACCCCACCTTCAACCAAATTCTCTTAACGAAATAGATACAAAAAATAAATACTTACTCAATGGGTTCTGGCAAGGCCACCCCCCATCACACCTTGCTAACGAGCTCAGATTATGCCCTCGCCCGCCAACAAAATATTGCAAATACCCAAAATCAAAAAAAGGTAGAGACCAAAATAATCTCAATGCCACCAAGGCCAAAAAAAATCCTCTCAATCACCAATCCAATTGTAGAGCCAAAAGAAAAAAAAAGCCAATGAATATAAAAAGGCTAATTCAAATCTCTGTATGCAAGGCAAATCTCTCTCCTTCCACATACCATCATGCGGCACCACAAACTGCTGAGGGAAAAAAACAAACCAAATTCAAGACACACTCGAATGCACCAATATGCAAATCAACAAATCCAAAGCTAGCTAACAATTTCACTATGTCCCTAAAGTCCACACATGATTTGCATAATTCCTTTAAGACGGCGTTACAAAATCGATGATGTACCTCAACGGCATCAAATTCACCAAAAATCAACCCTATGAACTGAACTATCCAAGACGGCATCACAAGTTGACAAGCCTCAACGGCGCCAAATCCTTCACCAAAATCAACTACATCAGCTGAACTCTTCAGTATTATGAGCACCACTCTCAATACTAGAAGAACCAAGTGGACTACAAATATGGTGTACCAAAAGAAAATGGAATATCCTTTTGCAATCTTCCAAATTTCTCATGGAAATCAACGTAAGACTCACACATCAGCGTTGAGCCGTGAAGTAGATATATGTTCCAAAATCCAAATGTCCGTTCAACACACTAAACTCTTTATCATCAAAATTCCAAGATCGAATCGCTCCTCTCTCAACATAATCTCCTTCATCTTTATCTTCCATATTGCACTGAATCTCCTTTTCCATCAAAATGAGTAATAGCATGATTGCCACTGGATCTACCGCTCTTTTGAAAAGCCATTGATGCACAATTTTAAACAGATCGCCTTGCTCTTATACCAATCTGTTTTGCAAAAATTGCACAAATGCAAAAAAAAAATAAGATCTAGATTTGTCAATTTGAACGTCACTTAATCTAACAACGATTATTCTATTACTCCAAATAAATAGTAAATAAATATAAAGAAGAAAAAGAGACGCACAATGTTTATATCGGTTCCACTATCATCAAGATAGTGTACGTCCAGTCCAAAGGAGAGAGATTTTATTACACATGAGAGAGTTACAATAGATTACAAGATAAGAGCTTACATATCAAAGCCCTAAATTAGGGTTAATAAGAAGAGACACTCTATTTGGGGATCGTTGGCTGAATTCCAGGATGAGTTTACAATGAAGTCTACCCTCAATATGTAGCCAGTGGAAATCCATGAGAGTCATCGATTAAATTACCAAGATATAGTAAGAAGATAATGGAGGTAATTTACAATGGTAACAAATATGCAAATATAGCAAGTAATTCACTCGTTCCTTTAATTAGCAAAGATGGAAGAAAATAATTCCAAAGCAGTGCGATTACTGAGAAAGAAATAATATGCATATCCTTTTGCATAAATATTATTTCATAACTTGCGTATGCATTTATTTCCTCGCCATCTCATGCAAATCTGATCCAATAAATTATGCAATTCCGTAACGAACACACTTGATTACTTTCCTTTTTGCATATTTGTTTCCTTCTATTTGTGATTTTGTATCACCAAAATTTAACACTCCACCTTGATGCAAAATCACATATCTCCAACATCCAACCTCGATTCGAATTCTCTTTTCAACATAAAACTCTTAAAAATGAACCCTCCTTCAACCAAAATCTCTTACGAAATAGATACAAAAAATAAATACTTACACAATGAGTTCCGGCAAGGCCACCCCCTATCACACCTTGCTAACGAGCTCAGACTATGTCCCCGTTTGCCAACAAAATTTTGCAAATACCAAAAATAAAAAAAGGTAGATACTAAAATAATCTCAATGCCACCAAGATCAAAAAAATCCTCTCAATCACCAATCCAATTATAGAGCCAAAAGAAAAACAAAAGCCAATGGACATTAAAAGGAGGATTCAAATCTCTCACCTTCCACATACCATCATGTGGCACCACAAGTTGCTGAGACAAAAAAAACGAACCAAGTTCGAGACACACTCGAATGCACCAATATGCAAATTAACAAATCCAAAGCTAGCTAGCAATTTCACTATGCCCCAAAGTCCATACATGATTTGCATAATTCCTTTAAGACGGTGTCACAAAATCGGCTATGTACCTCAACGACATCAAATCCACCAAAAATCAGCTCTATGAACTGAACTATCCAAGACGGCATCAAAAGTCGACAAGCCTCAACGGCGTTAAATCCGTCACCAAAATCAACTACATCAACTGAACTCTTCAGTATTATGAGCACCACCCTCAATACTAGAAGAACCAAGTGGACTACAAATATGGTGTACCAAAAGAAAATGGAATCTCCTTTTGCCGTCTTCCAAATTTTACATGGAAATCAACATAAGACTCACACATCAGCGTTGAGCTGTGAAGTAGATATAGGTTTCCAAATCCAAATGTCCGTTCAACACACTAAACTCCTTATCATCAAAATTCCAAGGTTGGATCGCTCATCTCTCTCAACATTATCTCCTTTATCTTTATCTTCCGTATTGCACAAAATCTCTTTTTCCATCAAAACGAGTAATAGCATGATTGTTGCTGGATCTACCGCTCTTTTTAAAAGCCATTGGTGCACAAATTTAAACAGATCGCCTTGCTCTTATACTAATCTGTTTTGCAAAAATTGCACAAATGCGGAAAAAATAATGAATAAGATCTAGATTTGCCAATTTGAACATTACTCAACCTCACAGCGATTATTCTATTACTCCAAATAAGTAGTAAATAAATATAAAGAAGAAAAAGAGACGCACTATATTTATACTTGTTCTACTATCATCAAGGTAGTGTACATCTAATTCAAAAGAGAGAGATTTTATTACACATGAGAGAGTTACAAGAGATTACAAGATAAGAGTTTACATATCAAAGCCCTAATTAGAGTTAACAAGAAGAGACGCTCTATTTGGGGATCGCTGGCTGAATGTCAGGATGATTTTACAATGAAGTATACCTTCAATATATAGCCAGTGCAAATCCATGAGAGTCATCGATTAAATTACCAAGATATAGTAAAAAGATAATTGTGGCAATTTACAATAGTAACAAATAGTACAAACATAGCAAGTAATTCTCTTATTCCTTTAATTAACAAAGATGGAAGAAAATAATTCCAAAGCAATGCGATTACTGAAGAAAAAATAATATGCATATCCTTTTGATATATATTATTTCATAACGTACGCATGCATTTATTTCCATGTCATCTCATGCATATGAGATCCAATAAATTATTGAATTTCATAATGAATACATGTGATTACTTTTCTTTTTTTCATATTTGTTTCATTTTATTTGTGATTTTGTACCACCAAAATTTAACAGATCCTGCCTCTGCCAAAGTTCAAACATGACATCAGTGTTGGCAGAGTCTAAAGGAAGAAGAAGCTTCCTTGTTTGCATAAGGATTTGTGCATATAGAAGGATCTGATTGGTGAGGGTCTGAATCTTGCTCGCCAACATGGTCTGATACCAAAGTGTGAGGGCCTTTGGATACCCGGGTTGGTGATCTTGCATTTGTCATGATGTTCTTCAGGAAAGTAGGTGTTTAGGTTGTAGGAGATAGGGGTTCAAGAAGTGCAGGGTTTAGGCAGTTGCAGAAAAGAAGGAGGTGAAGTATATTAAAATGAAAATAACACAAACTACAGAACATAGACGAGAATAAGAAGAAGAGTAGGTAAGAAGAAAATCTGATAGATTTCATTTAATTACTTCATCATGCGCATTTACATTGATTTCAATCTTATATAGACAATTACACTTAGGGAATCTACTAAACTAGCTGTTAAAATCATTAGATTCTCCATTACATAGCCCATTAAAAGAATATGTGAAATCATGTTCAGCCCAAATGCCCAAATGAAATTCCAGGTTGTGCACGTGCACACATGCACATACATGCATTGCATCAAATCTCCTTTCCCAAGCTCGATCTTGTGTATTTGCCTGCATCTTCTTGCTTTTCAACCTTCTCTAGATCTTCCTCAATCTTCTCAATTGCTCCAGGTCCTTGTGATGATCTGTCAAGCTTGATTTTCCAACCTGTTTGATGAAATGCCTCTTCTACTTGATGAAGTCCAGATGTTTGTAGAAATCTCTGACTGTAACATGTTCTTATTTCCAAGAGTGAAACTAGTAAATGATTTGTAATGCGGAAACTAGTCTAGTCTAGGAACTAAACTTGGTAACTGTGCAACTCAAACATTCTTTAATTTAAATATGGCACTTATATAAGAAATATAAAGTAATAGTCAATAATAAGTCTTTCATGTTAGCAAAGACCTGCTTCTTGCCACGTGTCCTGATGCAGGTGTAGCAAAGCCTTACTTCCTGGCACGTGTGTTGATGCAAATATTTCCATCTGTTTTTCCCCTTCCTTTTTGCCTTGCGCTCTATTTCACAGTTGCTAAACCGCCTTTTCAAACCAGCTCTGATAAATATTAATCACATTATTCATGCTTTAATCTTCCTAAACCAATTAGCCATAGATTGTCTTTGTTTTCTTGCTCTTTGCCTTGCCTTGATGGTATGCTTCATCTTTTTTTCACCTACTTTACCAATTTGATTAGTTACAAATTTAAATTGCTTGATATAATAAATCATTGTTGTCTCTAAATTAAATGAAAGCTTACTCATTGTTGTAAGTATATTTTTGCATAAATATCTTTGCTTGGGTAATTGATTTACAAAATTATTAATATTTTGAATTAGAGATTAATGTACAACGATGTTGCTAAATAAATGCAACATATGCAATAACTAGAATATATATTTTCTGAAATTGCGTTTTCTCATTACAAAATTAAGAGAAATGTGGTTGAAAAAAAAAATGGATAGAAAATTTATCAATTAGAGACACTGCTATTGTATGTCTTCAAAGTTCGGTGTTTAATATGCTACCTTCTGTTAGTATATTTACATCAGTGGTCATAATTTTAAGTAACCATTTTAATTTTGTTGGGTGTGTCAGTTTTTGGGAAATTTTCACCTGATCTCTTCTAATTTTGTAGCAGATTTACAAAATAATATTTCTTCAATATTTAACTTGGATATATTCAATATTAGAATGATATTCAGTGTTTTAATATTCAATATCTTTTTCCATACGAGCATACTAAATTTTAGGCCAAATATGATAAATATTTAAACATTGATGATAAAATATTTAGATATGAATCTGTTAGATAATTTAGGTTACTACTTACTATACTACGAAACGAGTTATTAAATTGCATTATTGGTTGTAAATGACATAAAAATTTGACTGTTTTCATAAATTTATTATGAATTCCAAGAATTTCACTTAGTGCCGTAGTGGACAGAAATTTTAGAGTTGATAAAAAAAGACTTGGAGTGGAGTAGAAGATATTGATATGAGGCAAAAGGGTTAACAAAATGTATGGAAGTTGAGCAAATTTGAAGGTTCACACTGCATCGTACAGTAATTTTCCAACAACAGTAGGATTAGCTTTATCAGCGGAATGTTTCGATTTCATTGCTGGGTTGATAATTAATTTTTCAGTTATTGATTGGTGGCGGTGTGAACTAGATATGTCATGTTACATTTAATTTTTTAAGTGAAAATCAAGGCACGTCCGTCTTTTTTAAACTTATTTGTTTTACATAATTCTCTTTTAGAAGCTAGTTTGTACCCAGCTTCAAAATTCTGTTTTCCATTTCCATTCTGATCATTGGTAATTTGAAAATTTTCGATTCCGTTCCGAAAATTTCAAAAGTTCCGCTTTAATTCCGGCTTTCTAATTCTGGTATTTTTTATTTTAATTTGCTATATACGCTAATAAATATCCAATATTGGAATAAAATTATGGTACATTTTTTAAATTACATGTAAAATACATAGTTTAATTAAAAATTGTGTAAGATTCAATATTGTTCATTTGAGATTTTAAAATTTTGATCGATTTTGAAAATTTTGAATTTTTTATTATGATTCGATATAAATTAACAAAAGTATAACAATTTTTTTATGAAACTATATGATTTATGATTTATTCTCTATTTATTTATTATCCCGATTAATTTGTTTTCTTATTTATTTATCATATATTTGCTGTATTTTTTTTAAATTTTCATAAGTTTGTTTCAATATTTGAAAAGCAAATCCGGAATTTATGCCAGAACCGGAATTTTGACAGGATTCCGTTCCGGTTAACCGGAATAACCGGTTTTCCACCGGAATTTCGAACAATGGTTTGTACTCCCACTTTTTTGAATTCAACTTTTTTTAAGTGGAAATAGTTGACATAATTCAATATCATGTGCAAATATGTTCATTTTATTACTCTAGTAGAACTGCAGAAATATATGTTCACAATCCCAAATTCATGAAGACATACTATTAATATACAGTTCTAAACTTGCACAATTGCATAGGCGCTAACCTACACGAGATTTAACTACACTTTTCAGCTCAGAATAATGCGATTTGGGCCATTTGGCTGGACAACTTGTGATTTTATTGCAGACACATTATCCTCGTAAATTTATTTCTGCATTGTTTTTCTTTTTTGTACTACAATTTTAGAAGTTGACTGTGTGGTTTCAACTAAGAATATTATGTGCCTTGGACTGTTAGATTTTTCACACATTGTTTTACAGGTAAATCTGCTATACCCTGCTTATCCAGCCGTTATTAACTGCCACATTGCGACATAAAAAGCAGCAGAGCTTCTATTGAGAGTATGAATGCTCCTCCTACCCCAGCTACTATGGAGAAAATCCAAAGAGAAAAACAAGAAAAATTACAAATAGACCAACAAAAAGAAAAAAGGAAGAAGCACAGACCTAAAGTTATTGTAGAAGGAAAATCCGCAGAAACACCAAAGGCGGTATATTCACAAACATCAGAAAAGATGACCGGTAAGAGAAAATACGTAAAAAAATTTAAAGATGACAACGCAAAAACAACAATTGGAGGACAAAATGTTGCTGAACCAATTCCAGGCAAGAGAGAACATGTGAGAAAGAACAAAGAGGATAGCCTAAAAAGAACAATCGGAGCACAGAATGTTGTTAAGCCAACTTCAGGCAAGAGAAAATATATGAGAAAGAATAACGAGGATGGCCCAAAAAGAACAGTTGGAGAGCAGAATGTTGTTGAAGCAACTCCAGGCAAGAGAAAGTACGTAAGAAAGAAGAAAGAAGATACTCCAAAGCATAGCCCAGAAAGTACAATAGGAGAATGTAATGTTATCAAAACAGAAAATTTCTGTAGGAATAAATCTGTCAGGCGCAGTTTGAAATTCTGTTTAGACAATGCTCAAGCAACTGAGTTAAATATTCGATCTAATGATCTTAGTAGAGCTGTATCGATGCGTTCTTCTATTGATAGCATAACAAAAAATAGTGTTAGAACTCCAAAAACCCCAAATGAAGAAATTGATTGCATGATCGTTCAATGTCAAGCTGATCCCAAGGCAAAAAGGAAATGTCGTAATCATGATGGTAATGACGAGTATCATGCGAAGAATATAAGCACCGCTCCTTGTTTTCATAATATCCCAAAGAAGAAGAGAACTAAAAATTATGTGAGAAATACAGATAATATGCTCAAAACGTCCATTGTTGAGGCACGGAATCCAATTGTTCCATTTGCGGGTGCTGGGATGATGATGCCATACGAAGGGCCATGGCCATTAGTGGTAAAAAGAAAGAAACGTAGGGCTAAGGTTGATTTGGATAATGAATCAAAAAGAGTGTGGAAACTTTTGGTGGGAAAAGAAAGTGATGGCGGTGAAGGAACAAATGTGGATACTGAAAAGTGGTGGGAGGAGGAAAGACAAGTTTTTCAAAGCCGCATTGATGCATTCATTGCTCGCATGCATCTAGTACAAGGCACTTTCGTTTATTGTATATTCTTGTTGTTAGATTCCTTCACAGTGCTTTCCATACCACAGATGTTTTAGAATAGAGAAAAAAAAGTGTTCATACAATAAGTTACTTTTATTTTTTTGAATAACAATAGTAATACATGTTTGAGTCTATTTATTGAAGCATAGTTTAGTGGTTTAAAGTTAATTAAGTTTAATCTTATACACAGGTGACAGACAATATTCTCAGTGGAAGGGATCCGTTGTCGACTCGGTGGTTGGTGTTTTTTTAACACAAAATGTCTCTGATCATCTTTCAAGGTGAAACTTTTCATAAATCTTTTCTTCGTAGCTTTTTTAATTCATAAGTGTAATCTTAGGGGGGAAAGTAAAGAACTTATATACTATTTTCTTCTTACATATTCTTTGTTCAGCTCTGCTTTCATGTCCCTTGCCGCTAGATTTCCATGCAAGTCTAGCCAACGTGCTAATAGTGAAATACCTGATAGTGATGAAAGTAGATTTTCAAAGAAAGCATCAAGAAAGACTGCTGAGTATGACTGGGATAGCTTACGAAGACAAGTTTTCGAGAACGGTTTTAACAAAGAAAGGTGTTGTAATGATATGGATTCAATGGACTATGAGGCATTGAGGAAAGCACATGTTAATGAAATTTCAGATGCAATTCGAGAAAGAGGGATGCATGAAAAACTTGCAATGAGAATAAAGGTAAAAGGAGGGTGATTATAAAAATTGCACAAAGTACTCAACGCTTCATATTTAAGAGGAATACATGTATTCAGCTGTAGCCTGAGTTTGCACTAGTGATAGTGAAGTTGCAAAATATAGTAAATTGTTGCAACTGCATATTGATAGGTACATGCTAAATGTTTACATCAATTAATATTTCAGGATTTTCTGGATCGGGTGGTAAGAGATCATGGAAGTATAGATCTTGAATGGATAAAGCATGTTTCACCCGACAAAGCAAAGTAAGATCATTTTGATAAATTGTATTAGTTTGCACTTTAATTGAATATTAGTACTATAAAAATAGCTACATTTATCTGTTTTGTCATATTTCCCAGATGGACAAATTTCATTTATAGGAAATAAGTTTTTTTCTCATGACTTTTAACAAAATTGTCGACTTTGATGGTTTTTGATTTCGTGTGTTTTTAAAAAATAAATTTCAGAGACTTTCTTCAAAGCATAGATGGACTAGGTCCCAAAAGTGTTGAATGCGTTCGTCTTTTGTCACTTCACCAATTAGCTTTTCCAGTGAGTTTTCTCCATTAAGTAAACTTCATAGAAATAATTATATTGTTATATGTGTTGTGTATTTTTCTGATTAACTTGGTTGACAAGGTTGATACGAATGTTGCCCGCATCTCTGTACGGTTGGGCTGGGTGCCACTTCAACCTCTTCCCGAGTCTCTGCAATTGCATCTCTTAGAAATGTATGCCTGTTAATTAAGTTTTTTATTGGCTGTCATGTAAAAAGTTCATATTGAGTGATTATATCTAATTGACGAACTTAATGATTATGTTGTTTAAGGTACCCTATGATGGCAACTGTTCAAAAATACCTCTGGCCTCGGCTGTGTAAGCTTGATCAACAAAAACTGTAACATCTAAAACCCTACTGTATACTTATTTGTTGCATATTAACTTTGAATGTACATCTAACTAATAAATAAAAATGGTAACGTACATCGATTCATTTCTATTATGCCTGAATCTCAGGTACGAGCTACACTATCAGTTGATTACTTTCGGAAAGGTAACACTTATACCTTCTTTTGCAATCTATTTACGTTTACATGTGTACAGGTCATGTTAAACAATTTTATTGCAGGTTTTTTGCACGAAAATCAAACCAAATTGCAACTCCTGCCCAATGAGAGGAGAGTGCAGACATTTCGCAAGTGCATATGCTAGGTACGTCAGTTGAACAAAGAAAATCCTCTTCCTTTTAAAGTTTAGCGCTTTATTTATGGTTCATACATTCAAAAATCGGACACAAAACAAAACGGTCGTGTGAGCAAGTAACTCTAGCATTACATATTTCTCTAATGATTTACAGATTCGGTAGAAAGTCTATATGTATGCATAAATTTTATTTCCTATGCTCCTTTTATTTTTATTTTTACTGTAGTGCGAAGCTAGCACTTCCAGGACCAGATGAGAAACCAACAGTGAGCACAGAGCAAACAAATACACTGATTCCAAAGGCATTGCCATTGCCACAACTTATGGAACCTGCACGGACACAAGAATATAATAATTCTAGCAATCCAAGAAACCATGAGCCTATAATTGAGGAACCTTCTTCACCAGAGCCAGAACGAGAGCCAGAATGTCTCGAAACATCCCTTAGTGATACCGAAGAAAGCATAAGGGATATCGAAGACGCTTTCTATGACGATCCTGATGAGATACCTACAATAAACCTAAACATTGAAGAATTCACTCAAAACATACGGAATTGTATGCATGAAAACAATATGCAGCTGGAGGGCATCATGTCAAATGCTTTAGTTGTTATATCTCCTGATGCTGCAATGATTCCAGTGCCAAAACTGAAAAATGTGAACCGCTTACGAACTGAGCATCAAGTGTAAGTTAGCATGAATTTATCAGTCAAGTACATTTGAAACTAAGTCTTGAACTACACATTGAAATGGCTAAGAATAGGATACTGCAATATTGTGACCTAGTTATTTAATATTTTGCAGTTACGTACTCCCGGATGAGCATCCACTTTTGGAAAGAGTAATTTATTTTCCCATATATATTTTCTCATGCTCTCCAGGTTGTGGTTTTAAAGGAAATTGTCTTTATTTTATTCACCTTTATTCTGTAAAAGATGGATAAGAGAGACCCCGAAGATCCAAGTCCTTACTTGTTAGCTATATGGACTGCAGGTAAAAAAAATTCATATATATACAGCACATACATATCTGGTCTCACATTGTTACCATTTTTACTCAAGTGTTTGCAATTTGATGTGATAGGAGAAACTGCCGAGTCAACTGAATTCCCAAGATCATGTTGTGATTCCCAAGACACTGATAATTTGTGTAACTCGACTACCTGCTTTAACTGCAACAGCATACGAGAAGCACGATCGCAAACAGTCAGAGGAACTATATTGGTAACTCACATGATTTCACAATGAATTACTCAACATTTGCTACTTCAAGATATTTTGTGCATGGACTGAACTTTGTATATACAGATTCCATCAAGGACAGCAAATCGAGGAAGTTTTCCATTGAATGGCACTTATTTTCAAGTAAATGAGGTAACTTGACTATAACAGTGGAGATTATAGGAACTTCGATCTTACTAGATAAAAAAACTAAACAGACTGTTGATCAGGTGTTTGCAGACCATGATTCTAGTTGTTCCCCAATTAATGTTCCCAGAGGGTGGATATGGGAATTGAAGACAAGAACTGTTTATTTTGGAAGCTCTATTCCATCAATATTCAAAGGTATCCACAACAGTATTGTTTGCTAGTTTTACAGAGATGAGTACGTGTCGAGATTAGTCGTACATTTGCAATTTACAATGCATATCCTGCATATAAACTAAGAGACTGCAATTGGTTTCGTGATAATATTTGGTTATTTAACTATCAGAGCGGGTTTAATTGTCTCATCCTGAATAAATATCCGCGTGTTTGGCTGATGATGCATCACGACGGAGGCGTGTTGAGATAATATGTGGTTATCTAATACTACGTTTTTGTATTTGGTTACTAATCATCATCCACTACAACTGACAGGGCTTACAGTTGAAGAGATACAACTTTGTTTTTGGAGAGGTATGTAGTTAAATACTGATTACTATAATTGTTCATATGTTGTGTAGGAAAGAAACTTATAATATGTATCATGGTTAGTTGGATAATGTATGTTCTAACTAATTAGCATGCACGTATAGCAGGATTTGTATGTGTGAGGGGATTTGACCGAGCAACAAGAGCACCAAAGCCTCTTTATGCAAGATTACACTTGAGCAAACCAGCTAAAACAAAAAAATATACTGCCGCAGCTGTAAAAAGGACAAAAATGTCAGGTAAAACAAGCTCAAAAGATGCAAAAGCAGCAACTAAGGTGACAACAGTCAGTGACATACCAATCAAGTGATTCTTAGCAGTAACCGTCAGATTTTTCTGTTGTAATTAATCATATTGGACTCTCAACTCGTAACCAATAATTTATAGTTTAGCACATTTTAAACTGCTAACTCCAAGTATGTTTGTTTGTATATATTATAAATGACTTGTAATGTGGCAATCCTTGCTTGAGCAGATATGGTGGAGCGTATATTTTGGGGCAGTATTAATGATACACATAAAATTATCAAACATGCACTATTATTCCACGAATTAGTTGTTAAAACGAAAATTAATCTGGTAATTAATTTGCTAATGGAAGAGCTGTGGAATAAAATAAAATTGCTAGGGGAGAAACATTAGACCATAATCTATATTTTACTGAAAAGATGTAATCGGTTATTCTTCATCACTTCTTTGAACAAACATACATTTCATGTTATAAAATCTTCTCTCACATTCGAAAACTTAGTAAGTGCAATTTTTGGGAAGTTTCATATTTTCTATTTCAACTGGAAGCATTTTGTACTTTTATATTTTCATTTGAATAAATAAATAAAATAATATAGAATAAAAATATATACTT
Source organism: Allium fistulosum (assembly GCA_030737815.1). Taxonomy (NCBI): domain Eukaryota; kingdom Viridiplantae; phylum Streptophyta; class Magnoliopsida; order Asparagales; family Amaryllidaceae; genus Allium; species Allium fistulosum. Next base: position 512,539,249 of record CM060908.1, on the reverse strand, counting down.
TTATACTTTTCTTTGAATTTGAACAAATTATACCTTTCAATTGTTGAAATTTTCAACGAACAGTTTATATTATCCTGTTCAAGTTAGTTATGTAAATGATATTAAGATAAGAAGGCTAATTCTATTTAAACCTTAAAAGTTGCCGAGTAGTCTTCCATAGAACTGGAAAAACCAATATGTTCATGTTTTTGTTGAGTACATCCATTTTTGCGGAGTAGTCTTCCATAGAACTGGAAAAACCAAAAGGATAGAACGATGGTAGAAGGCGCATGGAATATGGAAGGAGAAGCAAATCATATGTGGGATGAGATGGCAAGACGCATTCGGAAACTGGCTACCGAGGTGTTTAGGATAGCGAAAGGAAATAAACGCGAACCTAAAGATTCTTGGTGGTGGAACAGTGATGTTCAAAATGCTATCAAAGAGAAGAAGGAATGCTATAAGTGCTTACATCATCACAGGAGCGAGGACAACATGCAAAAGTACAAAGTGGTAAAGAAGAACGCAAAGAGAGCGGTGAGTGAAGCAAGAGGTCGGACGTATGAAGATCTATATCATAACCAAAGTACGAAGGAGGGTGAAAAAAACGTCTATAGGATAGCTAAGCTCCTCGAGAGGAAGACTAGAGACTTCAACCAAGTTAAATGCATCAAAGATGACAATAATAGACTTTTGACGAAGGACGAAGAGATAAAAAATAGATGGAGAGATTAGTTCGACAAGCTATTTAATAAAGAAGGTAATAGCACTACGATCGAGATAGACGACTCTTCTGATGACACCTGTAGACATTTTGTTCGGAGAATTTAAGAATCCGAGGTAAATGAAGCACTAAAACGAATGAAAACAGGCAAGGCATTGGGGCCTGATGACATCCCATTGAGGTGTGGAGATGCAGGGATAGCCTGACTAACTAAGTTGTTCAATAATATTTTCAAATCAAACAAGATGCCAAATGAGTAAAGGAGAAGCATACTAGTTTCAATTTTTAAGAATAAAGGAGATATCCAAAGTTGCACAAACTACATAGGAATTAAGCTTATGAGTCATACAGTGAAGCTTTGTGAGAGAGTCATTGAGCATAGATTAAGAAGAATGACAAGTGTTTCAAAAAACCAATTTGGCTTCATGCTTGGGAGGTCGACCACAAAGACGATTTTCTTGATAAGACAACTTATGGAGAGGTTTAGGAAGCAAAAGAAGGATCTACACATGGCATTTATCGATTTGGAGAAAGCTTATGACAAAGTACCGCGAAAGGTGATGTGGTGCGCCCTAGAAAAGAAGAGAGTCCTAACAAAGTACATTACACTTATCAAGAATATGTACGATGATGTTGTGACTAGTGTTAGAGCATGCGATGGTGAAACCAGTGATTTTCCCATTAACATAGAATTACATCAAGGGTCAGCTTTAAGTCCCTACATTTTTGCTCTAGTGATGGATGAGGTTACGAAGGGTATACAAGGTGAGATTTCTTGGTGTATGCTATTTGCTGATAATGTTGTGCTAATTGATGAAAGTAGGATTGGGATTGATAGACAAGTGGAGCTGTGGAGACAGACTTTAGGTACAAAAGGAATTAAGGCTTAGCAGAACTAAAACAGAGCATATGAAGTGCGGGTTCAGTGGTGTCAAGTCGAAGGATGGAGATGTCACTCTGGCCGGACAAATAGTTCCCAAGAAGGAATCATTTCGATATCTTGGGTCAATGTTGCAGTATAATGGTGAGATTGATGAAGATGTTAGTTTTATAATTCGAGCGGGATGGGTGAAATGACGACAAGCGTTTGAGATCCTCTGTGACAGGAAGGTCTCACAAAAACTTAAAGGAAAGTTATACAAAACGGCAATCTGACCTGCGATATTGTATGGTGCACAATGTTGATCAACTAAAAGCCAACATGTCCAAAAGATTAGCGTAGCAGAGATGCGTATGCTGCGATGGAGCTATAGTCATACAAGAAGAGACCAAATTAGAAATGATGATATACGTGATAAACTTGGAGTAGCACCAATTAAGGAGAAGCTAGTTCAACATCGCTTAAGATGGTTGGACATCTTCAACGAAGGCCGCCCGAGGCACCTGTGCATGCGTGTTCGAATTATAGGCCGCGTTGAATGCTCAAAAAGAGGTAGAGGTCGACCAAGGTTGACATGGGAGGAAGTAGTAAAAAGGGATTTGAAAGATTGGGGTGTATCCGAAGAGCTGGGGACGGATCGAAGCGAGTGGAAGTTAGCGATTCACATACTAGAACCATGAGCGTTGAGTTTTATAAGTTTTAAATTATAGGACTAGGGAACTTGAGCCTAAGACGTAGGTTTGGTCTTTGACCAATATTACTATTAGTATCATTATCGCTATTAGTATTATTATTATCATTCCTCTTTTATATATATACATATATATTTTTATTTTATTTTATTTTACTTGGTTATTATTATTAATTTACTTATTTGACTTTATTTATTATTGTTATTGTTATTATTATAACTTTTAAATTGATTTTTTCATTTAGTTTTGGGTTCCATCTCTAGCCGATCCCAACTTGTTTGGAAATAATGGCTTAGTTGTTGTTGTTGTTATATCCATCTCTAATAAAATTGACCCTTTAAAAGAATTCCAGTATAGAAAAAAAATCACTCCATACAAAAATTCCACTATAAAAGTAAAATCACGCAGCATAAAATTCAAGTTTAATCTTTTCTACGAAATGTGCATTTTTAAATTCAGAAAAAAATAAACAACATAAAATTCAAGTTTTATCTCTTCTGATTCCATTAGTTTTGTATAACCATCATCATAATCTATTTATTCAAGCGCAAGATTTGATAATTTACCTAAAATCAATTATAAGAGTTTATTTGATAAAAGAAAAGAAAAAGGGAAATACAGTGTGAGGTGAAAGGATGGATGAATGACAAAAGGGTAATTTTGTCATAGATTTTTATTTAAATTTAGGAGGACTGCTAAGCAATATCACGTGTCTAAATAGAATTAGCTCATGTTAAATTATGCACTATGATTGTAACATTAAAGAATTATGGTTTAAAATTAAAGAGTCAGAGTGTATGGCTTAAAATTAAAGAGTCAGAGTGTATGGCTTGTAAGTGAAAAGAGACGAGTTTTGGCAGAATAGATGTAAAAGAAATACGATTATAAAAACGTCTATTTAATTAGTAGAAATTAGGTTTAAGTCAGGAGTGTAACCAGTTTCCAGGAAAATGATTGTTAAAACAAAGGTTCAAAATTCCGTTTCCGTTCCGGCCATGTGTAATTTTAAAATTTTCGTTTCTGATCCGGAAATTTTGGAAGTTCCGCTTTAATTCTGGTTTTCTAATTTCGGTACCTTGTTTGCTTTAATTTGCTATATGCGCTAATAAATATCCAATACTGTCATAAATTTATAGTACATTTTTTACATTACATATAAAATACACACTTTAATTAAAAATCCATTGAGTAAGATTCTGTATTGTACATTTGAGATTTTAAAACTTTGACCAATTTTGAAAATTTTGAATTTTTTATTACGATTAGATGTAAATTAACAAAAGTATAACAACTTTTTTTATGAAACTACATGATTTCTTCTTAATTTATTTATTGTCCCGATTAATTTTTATTCTTTTTTTAATTACTATATGTTTGTTGTATTTTTTTTAAATTTTTTATAGGTTTTTTTTCAATATTTGAAAAGCAAATCTGGAATTTAGACTGGAATCAGAATTTTGATCGGATTCCGTTTCGGTTATGAGCGGAACCGGAACGGAATCACCGGAATTTTGTCGGAATTTGGAACCATGGCTAAATTTCCAAGGCAGAAACACAAATTCGGCTCTAATCCAAGTACCTGAGTCAACATTTTATTTAGTTTTAAGGACAAACCCTACGATATTAGTGACTTGAATCAAAATGTTTTATACTAGTAAACAAATAAATAAATAAATATATATCAAAATGTTTTATACTAGTAAACAAATATATATATATATATACAAGTATGAAGGCACGTCCGATGGACGTGAGTAAGGCAAATTGGTGTAAAATCGGGTGGAGGAGAAGAGAACTGTGTGGAATGTGTACCATGGGAAAAATATTACTGTGTGAATTCATTTTGGTTGTCCAGTTTACATATTCTGTCAATTTTTTATGGGAAATTGATTGGGGGAATTTAGTAAGGAGACTACCTCAATTCAATTAGCAGGTATAAAATAAACTATGATAGTTCACAAAAGGAATGTACAGAAAGAAACATGAAGCATCTACACTTTTTGTAGACATGTAAGCAATACAAATAAAAAGCTCAAACAACGTCTACACATTACACATGATAAAGAAACCATTAATCTATCTGTAAACCATCTAAACACAAACAATGAAGAAACAAATACGGATATAATTATTAAAAAGAACTTAAGAAAATGTCAAAACAAACTATTCTACGTCTTTTCCATTTCCTTCATGTAAACATTTATTGTACATGCATTAAACTGAATCAGCTTAAACTCTATTTACTTGTAGATCTATGTGTTATATGTTCACTTTTCTGTGGAGAAGATGATGCAGAAGTAGAGAAAAATCCAGAGCGAGGGGTTGTCCTTGCTGAAAGCTTTGAAAACGTTGTCTTTTAGCTCACAGAAGCGTCTCTTTTTCATCTTCTGCTCGTCTGGAGTTCTTTTTTGTAGGAAGAAGAGGTCGCAATAATCGTCGTCAAGAAATTTGTCTAGCACTCTGGAGCAATGCGGAAAGTAACGTCGATCCAGTTCCACTGAAAAATTGTAACATCAATGAGATCATCCTTAACATATAAGATATTACTCATGTAATAAACTGACTAAATCAAAGCTAAACCACGGCTAAGTGTATGTACTAATCGCAATGAGTTTCCCAAAAGATAAAAGCTAAAGTAATCGATAGAAAAGAGCTTTATAATAATGCAGTGGTATCTTATAGTTATGTCGTTCGATCCATTATATATATAGACACACACACAGAGAAGGATGAACATACAGAAAATACAAATTAAAAAAGATGCACGGAATTGACAAAACAAATATATATAGCTTCAGATTCATGAATCGAGTAAAAGAGAAAAAATAGAATATAGGATTCCAATACCTCAAATTTATCACCACAGGCGGTCTTCTTTATCTTGTCCAATTTCTCCTATATAATCGCATCATGAAAAATTAATTGGGACATACATGATTTGAATCTTCAAATCAAATTATTTCATTAATTTGCACCGTGGTAGAACATAAATTATATTGAAAATTAACCATAAGTGGTAGTAGGCACATTGAAATTATGTAATGTAAGCACAATTTTAAAAGCTTTAACTCTATGTTTATGTAACTACAAAATATTTATTCTCTAGTTTTGGCTTTATAATATAGAAGCATGAAGCGCGTGTATAAAATAAGAAATGAGAACACAAACAATCTATCAGAGGCAATATTAATACTACCTACATAGGAAGTATATCATCGATACAATGGAAAATAACAGTTTTTGTTATTATGAAATGAATATTAACAGCAAATAATAACAGCCCAATATTTCCAAAATTGATCATTTTGGTACATACATCTCTTTACTAATTTTTGTTTTAAGTAACTGTCTTGGTGCTATTGGCTGTAACAATGTTTTGATCTTATAGCTAATCATCTAGTTGGATAAACTACTATACCTTCATACTTTGCTAATCTGTTAATTTGTGAGGGTTCAGGTTCCATTGTCAATATGTGTTTGTGGGTGAGTAAATGATGGAGAAGTGCATGTCTGTTTGTTTTCATGCGTATCGCTTAGCGCGCGCGCATATACATTTGATCATCTAAATTCAAGTAATAGGTCTTACAAAGCTGCTACTATTTTGATATTTTAGTTGTTGAGCTTACATCAGTTTTTCTATGTGGTATATGTGCTTAAAGCTAGCATTGTGTACCATGAAGACTAATTTCATGTATTGTTTAACTGTGAGACTCAATTATGACATACTTTCAGGTGGATGCAGTCTCCTTACTAAATTCCCCCAATCAATTTCCTATAAAAAATTGACAAAATATGTAGACTGGACAACCAAAACGAATTCACACAGTAATATTTTTTCCATGGCACACATTCCACACAGTTCTCTTCTCCCCCACCCGATTTTACACCAATTTGCCTTACTCACGTCCATCGGACGTGCCTTCATACTTGTATATATATATATATTTGGAGCAATGACGAATTTAGAAGTGAGGGAATATTGCGATACGAAAGAAAGAGAGAGGGAAGAAAATGAGAAGGAGCATTTTTGGGGAAAAATTCAGTGTTCCACGAAACTTTTTATTTCTTTTATATTTTCCATTTGAGCTTTATTCTCCTTTCAAGTTGATTCTCATTTTAGTTCTCTTTTAATTGGTAAACTAAGATATACAATAATGGACAATTATTTTCATGACATCGATGGTTGTTTGTTTTAGATTAAAATCTCATTTTATAGAATTTAACCATTATGTAGAAATACAGTCATAATTTACCTCTAATTTTATGAGGAAAGTTTTTAATAATTTTGAAGGATAACGTATAAATTTAATGGTCAAATGATTGTTTGCTTCCTAGATTAACAGGGTTGAATAAAAATACCTTTGTAGACGGTACCAAAACCCCCATGGCCAAGCTCTCTAGATTCATGAAATCCCTGAGTCGCCTCTTTAAGTTCATCGTAACTGAAAATATGAGTATTATAACAATTTTCTGCTGCCCTAGGATTCATTTTGGAAAATAATGTTGAAGAAGCAGTTCACGAAGGAAGATTTGATGAGTCGGCTTTCAGCTTTCTCTTTCTACTGACGCATAAGTATAGAACAATACATGTTCCAAGGAGGAGGGCTCCTCCAAGGCCAGAAACGGTTAACTGGAAGCAACATAAGCAATATTCTGGAAGATAAACGAAATGGGTGGATGAAGTAATTTACTTACCAACTGCAATTAAAGCTACCAAATTCTTTTTCATCTCTGTGGCACAAAAATTAAACAAAAAGGTTAATGCAAATGAAAATAAAATTATAATAACAATGCAGTAACATCGGCATTATCAGATTAGAAACTGAACCTAATTGATAATTATACATTCCTTGGAATTAGATATAAAAGAAAACGCTTCAGATTTCTAAACCCCATATTAGTATGCATAAGCTATAGCAAAGTAACTCAATGTTTGAGGCGAACTAGCATATTGGTAATGGTGGAATTGAAGCTATTCGCCATTTTAGACATCAGCATCCAGTTCAATATGGGTCACTGCTCCTAAAAGAACCTCTGCTTTTAGTAATTAGTCATAGCTAAAATAGAAGACGTGTTTCCCATGATATCTAAGGATCGATCAGTTTAGTATTAAGTACAAAAAAGAATATAAATAATTAATCTACATATCTGTTACAGCTTGCATTCAAGAAAGCAGACAAAACCAAAAGAACACGACGAAGGCATCAGAGCAAGTATCCTCAGTACTCCCATGAAAAATTTATCCCAAGCATCAAAATGGTTTCTAGTTGGATGCTATTATGAGAGAACGATATAAAACACTCACCAGGATTAACAGGATGGTCATCTAGTTGGATAAACTACTATACCTTCATACTTTGCTAATCTGTTAATTTGTGAGGGTTCAGGTTCCATTGTCAATATGTGTTTGTGGGTGAGTAAATGATGGAGAAGTGCATGTCTGTTTGTTTTCATGCGTATCGCTTAGCGCGCGCGCATATACATTTGATCATCTAAATTCAAGTAACAGGTCTTACAAAGCTGCTACTATTTTGATATTTTAGTTGTTGGGCTTACATCAGTTTTTCTATGTGGTATATGTGCTTAAAGCTAGCATTGTGTACCATGAAGACTAATTTCATGTATTGTTTAACTGTGAGACTCAATTATGACATACTTTCAGGTGGATGCAGTCAAGTTCGGAAGGATCCAGGTTAATTAGGAAAATGGTTGATGTATCATTCATTGTTGGATCTTCGCAAAAAATAAGCCATTTTTTGCATAGGTTTCTCGTTACACAGTTTACATCTTGCTCATTTCTTTTTGGATTAGGAAGAAAACACATACTTTACTAATGTTTTATACCCAAAATTATTTACTACATACATAAACAATTTCGTTCACCTGTCAAAAGCATTTTAGTTGCACCATATGTATGTATTATATAAATAGCATAGTTGTTCATATGCATGTATACACAATTTTTTTTTGCAAGTGGGGCCACATGGATCTACTTATGAAGGATTTTGAGAAGTTTGCTTTGAAAGGAATGGAAGACAATCTAATTGAAAGCATGGTTTAGTCACTTAAATGTTTCAGGTTTATATATTGAATTTAAAAATATCAATTAGCATTTGAGCCAAAATATGTAAATCTTCTTACTCATTCTGAATATTATCATCGTTTCAAATTACTTGTTTAGACAACAACGTCAAAAAAATATACAGTATATGATGTAGTTTGTGATATTCTATTTTTTAGGCTTTGTTTTATCTGATATGTTTGAAGTCATATGTCTGTAAACATTTAAACAGGTTAGTCTTCTATCTGCGAGTATAAAACCAAATATTGTATAAGTAGCTTTATGCAACGCTTGAACTAATTAAGCTAAGTGATAAATTTGTCACCTCACCTCACCAGTTACCTTAAACAGCACAATTAAGGTATACAGGGTTCATACCCGTTTCTTTAATAGAATAAAGAATAAATAATTAAACACTTGAAAAGTACACTCTTTGTTTATTATGCTGTAACTTTTCAAAGAGGCCTATCCATTTTAGTGGAGGTCAATTATGATATTTTAGTTGTTGAGCTTACATCAGTTTTTCTATGTGGTATATGTGCTTAAAGCTAGCATTGTGTACCATGAAGACTAATTTCATGTATTGTTTAATTGTGAGACTCAAATAGGACATACTTTCAGGTGGATGCAGTCAAGTCCGGAAGGATCCACGTTAATGGGGAAATGGTTGATGTGTCATTCATTGTTCGATCTTCGCAAAAAATAAGCCATTTTTTGCACAGGTTTCTCTTTACACAGTTTACCTCTTACTCATTTCCTTTTGGATTAGGAAGAAAACGCATACTTTACTAATGTTTTAAACCCAAAATTATTTACTACATACATAAACAATTACGTTCACCTACCAAAACCATTTTAATTGCACTATATGAATGTATTATATATGTAGCATAGTTGTTCATATACATGTATACACAATTTTTTTTAGCAAGTGGGGCACATGGATCTAATAATTGCATTCAGTGGTAAATGGGGAAGGAACAAAATATATTTGCAGTACCCCAGTTGAAATCTAATAATTGCATTCAGTGGTAAGAAAATCACAGATATGTACAGAAAACTGAGTTTACAGTATAATATATATCCTATTATGCAAAACGATAAACAGGTAAGCTTAAATAAGAGAATACCTATTCAAATGATGCAGCATCAAGTGTGACAGAAGGCCGTGTGCCTGGCACAGCAGCACCAACTGACCTAGCTCCAGTGCGCCAGCGACAAAGAAAGCAATTGAGCTGACCCTGCAAATGATTTTGGCAAACAGTAGGCTATTATACAAATCAATAAGTAGGTAAGGTTAAAAAAGAGAATACGCCGTCAAAAGTAAGCACCATCAACTGGAAGAGAAGGCCGTGTGCCTGGCAGATGAGGTAGCTCCACCGTGGCGGTGAGAAAGTAAGCCATTGAGGTGAGCCTGAAGCTGAAGTTGGCAAACAACAGCCTGTTATAGAAAATGAGAAATAGTTAAGCGTATAAATGCACGTCCAGTTGGACCTACACTTGGGATGGTCCTTGACACCATTATGTTTAATGAGAAGAGATAAAACTGAAATTATAAGTAAAAATTTCTTTTGCAATGACATAAGGTAATGCGATAAATCATGGGTCCTCCTTCATATCTTAACAACATCAATGGAAACAATGCAAAAGTCTGGACTAAATACACTGCAAATCCTCGAATGTTGAAACTATAAAAAGAAAGTACTACAAATACATAACCATATAAAATATACTACGTGACATGGACCATTGTGTTTCACACATTAACACAAACAATATATACGCATCACGTAAATGAACAAAATACATCATACTAACATACTATTTACTTCAGCAATCGTAAATCAAGAATTAGAAGGATCTATTTGCATAAAATGTCGAATATATGCGTCTGGAATTACCTCATTCAAAGTTTATATCTTAAATTGTCGCCTTAAGCTTTGAATTCCCTATAGATTAATGTACACCTTTTATTAATGTTCAAAAGATGAATTATATCCACTGACTTAATATTTTGAGCATGTCATGATGGTTACTTTAGTTTCACACGTCTCCCGCTACCCTTTTGCAAACCTCTTTAAGTGTACTTCGCATTTGAAGTTATAATTTCTGCATTACAATAAACTATAAGTTATTTTACTTATGCATGCACAATAGACACTGACCTTTTGATGTAAATATTCAGATCATAGTCAACATTATGATCAAATTTTGTCTCATTTTGATCACAAAATTGAACCGATTTTTTCTCAAGTTTCTAATTCTGACCAAACTATTTGACCACTGGAAATAAATCATCGTCATGAAATTTATATTTTTTAAAAATGCACAGAAAGATGAGTATGAGTTAAAAGAATGTCTTACAATTAATTTGTTAAAAAGAGCATCTTATGTTGGAGTGACAATAATACACTTCTAATAATCTTCTAAACTAATCAAATAGGCAAGTCTATGTTTTCTATATCCACACAAACCACTGCAGGTAAAGTTACTAACATTGGAAATAATAATTCATCAAAAGCTGTATAAAGCATATATCAATACATAATTTTATTAAGCTGTATAATCTTCTAAACTAATCAAATAGGCAAGTCTGTTCGCTTTTATTAACCTGTATAAAGTGTAGAACATAATTTCATTTGAAAGGATTTAACAGGTATGGCTATGCTGAATTATACTACTAATCTACTAAATGCAGAAAAAACATATATCAATACATAAAAGACTGATGATGAAAAGAGTAGAGATCGGTAAAAGGAAATAGAAACTTTTTAAACTTTTGAAGGAATCTGCATCAACATCTTACAGTGATCTTAGATGCGATACACATAATATTGTTTTGCATACTACACACTTATATTCAAAGTGATCAGTAATCATGTAATAGAGATGTTTTTAGAGTGATCTGTAATCTTCTTAGGGAGATACTCTGATTACAGAGATGTTATATATGCAATTATAAACTTGGGTGTCTCATCGGTGAATAGTTTACAAAAAACTTATAAACTATTAACAAACTCAAATACGATGATATCATAATAGTTTACGTTTTTAAATAGCTCTATGAACTTTATTTGATTTGAAAGGGTCCTCAATTCTGCAATTTAATACTAACAGGACTGCAGCATGTCGGTAATCAAAGATCATTGAGATCTAATGAAGATATTGCTGTGTTAAGTTGGAGTTGATTGAAATTAGTGTAGAAAACGGTAAATAGGTAACCAAGTTCGACAAACAACAGCATAGTATACAATACCTATTCAAAAGGCTATGTCACCGGCACATCATCACCAGTTGAGCTACCTCCACCGCGCCGCCTACAAACAAAGGTTTTGAGCTGAGCATGCAGCTGAACTCGTCAAACAGATCAGAAACGAAATGAAATCGGAGTCTATATATCGATGAAGCACAAATTTGCAAAACAGAATCGGCAGACAGCAGATCTGGAAGTCAGCATGGAAGATCGGAAATGGGAAAGTAGATAAGAGCGAAGACAAAATAGTAGGTTCTTCGGTGGTCGATTTGAACGTGGAATCGAAAAAATAGGGAGGAAAGCAACATGGGGAGGAGGAAGAAGGGGGGCCTAAAATTGGTGGTTGTAGAAGTGCGGATGGAGTTGGTTTGTAGAGGGATTGGAAGAATGGGTAGGCTGGGAAAGGCAGGTGAGGCGGAGTGGGGTGATGGGAAGGTGGTTGGGAGAAAACATAGGAGAAAGTGGGGAGAGTTGAAACAGGGAGGTGTTGAACAACCGGTGAAAGAAGTGGGGAATGAAACGTTAGCCGAGAATTGACTGATATGCCCTCTTTTCTGTGTGTGGGTAAATTAGTTGTGAACGGAGTGGGTGCATGGGTTGTTTGGGAAGTTCAAAAAAGCTTCACCAAAGTGAAGAATTTGTATTATTAGTAGAGATATATATATATATATATATATATATATTAGGTTTCACTCCAAAATTTTGTATAATGGAATTCATAACTTAAGAAACTGGACAGAAATACTATATTCTACTGACTTTTGTAATTGAGTTGGTAACTTTTATTATTTTATTAGCAAGTTTTATAGTTAGTATGTTGGAAAATATGGATTATGTCATTATCTTTTATAATTATATTATAACTTGAATTGAAATATTTATATTAGTAAGAAAAATACGAAAGAATGTGTTTTAGCTTCGGTTCCAAAATTTCGTATAATGGAGTTCATAACATAAGAAAAGGGACAAAAATACTATATCTGCTAGCTTTTGTAATAAGTTTGTAACTTTTATTATTATATGAGCAAGTTTTATAGTTACTGTATTGGCGAATATGAAATATGGCAATACCTTTTATAATTATACTAGTAACCTTTTCTAACTATATTAGTAACCTGAATTGAAACGTTTATGCACTTGCATTCATTTAATTGTTGACGGTACACTCAATGAAGTATATTGGTCAGGTGATCCATTATCCTATATTTCTTGTCTCTTACTCATTCATTTATATTAGTAACTTAAGAAACTGGATAGAAATACGATATCCTGCTAACTTCTGTAATTAAGCTGGTAATTTTTATTATTATAGTAAGTTTTATAATTACTATATTGGCAAATATGGATTGTGTCAGTACCTTTTATAATTATATTAGTAACTTGAATTGTAGTGTTTTATGTACATGCATTCATTTAGTTACTGATGGTACATTCAATGAAGTATATTTCTTATGTGGTCAATTATCCCCTCTTACACTTTCTCCTCACTCATTCACATGTAAACCGTTTTTCTTTTATATCTTCGCTCAACTGCAATACAATGATTTTTTGATCTAACTAAACAACTTCCTTTCTTAACTTTAATGAACTGTTGCATATTCTTATGTTTATTACTATATTTCTTTAATCTTCTTGGGTGAAATACAAAGAGAGACGACGAGAGAGGCAACGAGCGTAAGCACGCAAGAGAGCAAACTATTTCGAATAGAAGGTCCCAAACAAATGAGAACTCTCATTCGATTTGACGCAGCGGATTAATCAAAACAATGTAGATCGATGTAAGTAGCAATCGATGGATTGATGAATACTGAAATGCCCGAATTCGTTGATACGAAGATACCGAATTCTCGCTATCTCGAACTCGTTGATCGCGCACGATACCGGGTTCAAAGATCTGCGATTCTTCACACGTTGATCTAGCGCACTAGATTCCGTGAATCGGCTTCTGCAGTCGTTGAATCGAGCGCACTCGATTAACCGAAAGAGGAGATAGAAGATTACACTCAACTACCAATTTGGTGAAAGCACAAAGCTAACAAAACAAGAGTTTTATTTCAAATCAACTAAACTATTACAAATGGCACCACCGGCCTATTTATAGAAATTACAACTCAACACTGAAAACAGGATAACACTTAGGTCGTGAACGACCTACGACCTAAAATTAGTGCGACCTAAAAAACCCTGCGACTTATAAGTATAGGTCGTTAACGACCTAACAGATCACATTACAACACACACATACAAACCATCACGACTTAACATGCACGACTTAGTATAGGTCGGCAGCGACCTAACAACAAAACAGTTACAACACAATAACTCGATACACGACTTACGACTTATAACAAACGACTTAACAAAATGTACAACATATAGATCGTCTACGACTCAACATACAATTCACGCGACCTTACTTCAATGCTCCAGCTTCCATCAGCGGCAGAGATTAACTCGGCAGAAGAATCAACGACAACAAGCTTCAGCGACTTAAAAGGTACTTCATAGAACTGCGCGACCTAAGCCTTGCGACTTAAGACTTCGCGACTTATCTTCCCAGATCACCCAGCGACCTTTCTTAAGTCGTTCCGGTTTCCTGCGACCTATCATAGGTCGTGACTGTTTCTTGCGACCTAACATAGGTCGTGACTTGTTAGGTCGTAGCACCTCGTTAGCTCGTTCCAGCAACCTCTTTCTTATCTCGTTAGGTCGTACACGACCTAAAAAACATGTTAGGTCGTTCCAGCGACCTATCTCTTTGCTTTAGCTCTCCATTCTCAAACCCGTTAGGTCGTAGCTCCTTTCCTGATGATTTGTTAGGTCGTTCCCACGACCTATGCCTTAGCTCGTTAGGTCGTATGCGACCTAAGAATAAGTTAGGTCGTTTGCGACTTAAACTGTCTCCATGTTGCACTGCCAAGTTAGGTCGTTCGCGACCTATCACTTCCTTAGATCGCAAGCTCGAGACAACTTCCTCCCCTGATTTCCAGTTAAGTCGCAGCTCCCCCTCTCGTGACTTCTTAAGTCGTGTGCGACTTAAATCCTTAAGTCGTGTGCGACTTAGACCTTCACTTCTGTCTTGAGCTGCATCATCCTTCCCAGGTTGAGAAAAATTCGACCTCGAATTTGTAAATTCTTCCACATTAGCTCGTTCATCCCCATGATATGGTACGAGATGCTTAACATTGAACACATCAGAAGTATACACATCCTCCGGCAGCTTCAACTTATAAGCATTTTCATTAATTCGTTTCACGACTTCTACAGGCCCAATTTTCCTGGCTTTCAACTTGTTATAAGCGCCCACTGGAAAACGATCTCTTGTCAACACAGCATATACCATATCTCCTTCATTAAATTCAACACTCCTTCGTTTCAGATCTGCAGATCGTTTGTATTTCTCATTTGCCCTTTCCAATCGTTCTTGAACGATTCTATGACACCCCGTCAATCCATCAACAAAATCTACAGCTTTCTTAACTGTCCCCTTCAAGTGTGGTATTACCGTTAAATCCAACGGTCCCTTCGGTAAGCTTGAATACACTATCTGAAATGGACTGAAACCCGTACTACGGTTTACAGCATGATTATGGGCAAATTCCGCTTGACATAACTTCACATCCCAATTCTTTAGATTGTCTTGCACCAGACATCGTAATAAATTTCCCAATGATCTGTTCACGACCTCGGTCTGTCCATCCGTTTGTGGATGATAAGCGCTGCTAAAGTTCAACTTCGTTCCCACCATCTTCCACAAACTTAGCCAAAAATGACTTAGAAAACGAGCATCCCTAGCCGACACAATCGATTCTGGCAATCCGTGAAGTCGATATATCTCTTTGAAAAACAACTGAGCAACATGAACAGCATTCGCCGTCTTCTTACAAGCAATAAAATGTGCCATTTTCGAAAATCGGTCAACCACCACATAAATGGAATCGTTACCACGCTGTGTTCTCGGCAACCCCAACACAAAGTCCATACTCACATCAACCCAAGGCTTAGTTGGTACAGGTAACGGCATATATAACCCAGCATTAGTTGCAGTTCCTTTCGAAACCTGACAGATATGACATTGCTCCACAAACCTCTCCACCTCTTTCTTCATCGATGGCCAAAAGTAAGACTGTGAAATCAACTGTAATGTACGGTCTCTCCCAACATGTCCTTCTTCATGTAGCTCTTTTACAATCTTCATTCTCAAATACAATCAGGTATGCACAATCGATTTCCTTTGAATAGAAAATCGTCTACCATCATAAACTCATCCGTCTTTCCCTCCTTGACTTTATCAATACACTTCGCAAAGTAAGGATCATCGACAAATAATTCTGGCAACACATCAAACCCTGTCACCTCAACTTTCAGTGTAGTCAACAAATGACTCCTCCTACTCAAAGCATCAGCCACACGATTCATCACCCCTGACTTGTGTTTAATAACAAAAGTAAACTGTTGCAGATATGCAATCCACGATGCATGTCTCGCTGAAATCTTGTCTTGCCCTTGTAAATGCTTTAACGCCTCATGATCAGTGTAAAGAACAAACTCTTTCTGAAATAGATAGTGTCTCCAGTGTTTAATAGATTGCACAACAGCATAAAATTCCACATCATATGTACTATATCTCATCTTCGCTCCTGACAACTTCTCACTAAAATATGCAATCGGACGTCCCCTCTGACTCAACACTCCTCTATCCCAACCTTGGATGCATCAGTATGTATGTTAATCCTCTGATTCGCGACTTAACAGAAGACGACCTAACAATCTAAAGGCGTAACCGACTTAAGGAAAGCTCCGAGTTAACAAGATCTCCGACTTAACAGGCTACGACCTAAGGAAACTCTGACCCAACAGTTGCCGATCTAACTACTGAGAAGAGCTGCCGACTTAAGAGGGGTGCCGAGTTAGGAGCCTGCCGACTTAAGGAAATCTGTGACTCAAGAGTTAAGACCGAGTTAAGAAGGATGCCGAGCTATGAAATGCTCCGACTTAAAAGATTCACAACCTACGACTCAAGGTCCTAACGACTCAACGAGTTAAGCTGTCTACAACTTAAAGAAAGGGGGGTTCCGACTTAACAACTCAGCGAGTTAAGGACTTACGAGTTAAGGTCTGATAAGTCGGCTACGACTTAATACTTGTCAAAGACATCCACAGGATGGGTCGGCAACAACCATTCCCTAACTCGTCACCGACCTAACCCTATTCCTTAACTCGTCACCGACCTAACCCTATTCCTTAACTCGTCACCGGTCTACCATAAGTCGGCTGCGACTTAAAGACTTAGAGAAATTTCCTGAGTCCAGATCAGCTCCTATAAATACCCCATCACTTCCAACTTGGAGGGGACTTTTGGCCATTCATTTCTCCAAGCGCCGTTACGCTGTCGAAGCCTCCTCTCATTCAGCAATCAAAGATCTTCAAGCATTCGAGACACTACAACGATCTTCGAGAAGAGCTCCTAACATCCAACGCTGATTCGTCGAGTTTCATCATTAAAGATCGAGCTAGTAGTCAAGAATGATTTCATGATCAAATTGTATTGTATTTAGAGGGATATTGTATCGAATTGTAATCAAATCAGCAATAAAAGACTATAAAGTGGATGTAGGCTCAATTACGGGCCGAACCACTATAAATCTGTTGTTCATTTACTGCTTTTCTGCTATTCTCAGCTCATATTCTGTTCCCGTACAAACGGGTGGTGCTTTCACGATTCTATTACACACACCGGGTGTTAGCGTTCACTTTTTACCGTTAACATTTTGGTGCTTTCACTGAGAACCCAACTCAGGCAATCATCCACCGTTGCTTCGCAAAGATTCATAAAAAGAACCTCTCTTTAAAAACCAGATCCGAAATAATGGCTCCTGGAAGAAGAGGTAGACCTATCAGATCCGGAAACGCTCACGAAGGAACTTCCGCTTCCCCAATAACAGACCAAGCAACTCCAACCGTTGGGGTCACCAGGGCTGAATTGGATGACGCAGTTTCTGGATTATACCAACAAATTGAAACTCAAAACGCTTTGATGATGGATAGATTAACTGCTCTGCTCGGGGCAAATCGTCAACCAGAAAACCGTCGAACTACTCTTCCTGAAATGCCACCTTTCCAAGCTGATGGTTCTATGCCGCAACCAACTTGTCATGAGCATATGCCCGGGCAAAATTCCGAGGGAAGAACTAATACTTGCCCGGAGGTGTCTTTGAACAATAAAGAGTATCTGTCTGAAATGGTTGGCCGCATCATGAAAGAGAGCATGCAAAGGGAAGAGGATGAGGCTGACTGGGGATTTGCGCCAAGCAGAACTCCGTTTACTGAAAGGTTCCTAAAAGCGGAGTTTCCAAGGAAATTTGCACCTCCTACTATCCAAGCCTATAGGGGAACCAGTGACCCTAATCATTTCCTCTACAGGTACGATTGGCATATGACCGGTGCAAGAGCGTCAGACGAGATCAAGTGTCGATACTTTCCAGTATACCTAGAAGGTGTGGCTTTACTTTGGTTCACAAAGCTTCCAGTTCGGTCTGTGGATAAATTCTCCGACTTAACGCAAAAGTTTAAAGAACAGTTCAGATTGTATGCTTCAAAAGCTAAGGATATAATGTCACTGTCTAACCTTGAACAAACGCCCGGAGAATCAATCAAATCTTTCTTGAGCCGTTTCAATATAGCTTTAGCCGAAGTAGAAAATGCAGAACCACGCATGATCCTGACTTATTTGATGAGAGCCATTGATAAATCGAGTAAATTTGGGATATGGCTAAAGATGAAAGAACCAAACTCACTTGATAAATTTTATAAAAAGGCCGATGAGTTCATTCGCCTTGAGAGCCTTTCTGCACCATCGAAAGTGGTTATTGCCCAGACTGATAATGACAATGTCCCACCTAAGAAAAGAGAATCTGAAAGTCAGAAAAGGGAGAATGAAGGAGGAAAAAGCCAGAGAAATGAAAAGAAACCTCGCCGCTTTAATCCTTCGGACTTTACTCCTTTAACTGATACACCAAGAAATATCTTTTTTTGCAACAAAGGACGTTGTCAGGTATCCTAAGCCACCTGAGATGACGAGAGGGGCAAAGCGTAATGGAAAATTCTGCCAATTTCACAATCAACCTAGCCATGACACTGACCAATGTCGCCAATTAAAGAAGGTGATTGAAGAATTGCTAGAGGAGGGTAAACTCCAACAATACGTTAAGAGAAGCGGGGTCGATCCAACCTCATCCACTCGGGATCAACAACACCCTACCTATCAATCCGATTCTCACAACAACACTGCAGTGCAAGATTCAGAAAAGCTTGTCATTAATGCTATCACAGGGGGACCATACCCAGCAAGCAGAAGTTGGGATGACTACTAATTACCCACAAAACTGCGACTGGGGCATCTCTCACTTTCTCTGGCATAAAAATCCAAAAGCTATGAATCAAGCACAAATGGAAATCCAGCTTGGAGATTCTGAAACAACAATAACTAGCATTCATTTTTACTTAACAGCATTGCTTAAATTTGTAAAGATAATGATGGATGTGTAACTTCTGCATTGTAAACCGCTGAGAAATCAGCGTGACTCAATAATGAAAAACCATGCATTGTGTTTTCTATTATAAAATGCCTGTTATATTTCGATGTGTAAATACTCTAAATGTATTGCTAAAATATCGATCTAATACTGCAGGTCATTAGAGCAAAGCTCACCCATCGCAAAGCTAAGCGAGCCTTACAAATCATTTAGCAAATTTCAAGCAACAAAAATTTCAAACTCGAATCCCATACAAGAGGAACTTCACATAAAAAGTTGACGGCTCCACTAGGTCAAGCCCTCGTTAACTGGTTGCGATCGCTGATATAAAAAGGGATCCAACCAAATAACTTGCGTTTACTCTGTGGAGTCATTCAACAGTGAAGTCTACTTCTTCGGATAAAGCGATTTACTTGCAAAAGAAAGGAACACACGCTTGGAAACGATGATAAAGGATCGCAGATTGGCGGATGATGATACAACATGAGCGGGCAAACATGGAAGCAGCCAAAGGGAGGTATGCCTCTCAACAGGAAAGCAGGTAGATCCACTAAAGGGATACCTTCCCAAGCAGAAGGAATAAGACCCTCGCTAACTGATTGTGATGCATCCGATCAGGCAGCTTGTGTCCATCCCATGGATCTACTTGCCCCTAAGACGCAACCTTCCTGGCACACCAACCAACTGATGCTCCTTCCCAAGGGTCAACAAAACCCTCTAACGAGGCACGCCAATAAATGGAGAGCTTTCCTCAATCAAAAAGATCGGTAGGACTACCACAGGGGCACCTTGTTAATTGATTGCGATCGTTTGTACAAACAAACATCCAATCAAACAACTTACGCCTGTCCCGTGGACCCCTCCGACCATGAGAAAGTAACTTCCAGGCAATCACAAGCCCTCTTCGGAGGCACAAGCCCTCTTCGGAGGCACAAGCCCTCTTCGGAGGCACAAGCCATCTTCGGAGGCAAAAGCCCTTTTCGGAGGCACATTTCACCCGTGTAGAAGTGCAAAATGCTTCTCTTCGGAGACCCACTTCACCAGTGATGAAATATTAAAAAGCCCTTTTCGGAGGCACATTTCACCCATGTAGAAGTGCAAAATGCTTCTCTTCGGAGACCCACTTCACCAGAGATGAAATGCCAAAACTGCTTCTCTTCGGAGACCAAAACTGCTTCTCTTCGGAGACCAAAACTGCTTCTCTTCGGAGACCAAAATCGCTTCTCTTCGGAGACCAAAAGACCTCTTCAGAGGCGTACTTCACCTTGCTTGAAGTACCAAAAATAAACCCTTTACTGGGGCACAAAAATCAAAACCTTCTTCAGAAGCTCATGTCACTGTGCAGGAAAATTCACTTTCAAACAAATAAAAGTGATCATTCCCAGAAGTCGAAGTGTTCTTCAGGAAGAAAAAGAGAATAAAGATTTCTCCAAAGACAAGATATACTCTATTAAAAGCAGAATAATTCTTCCCTGAAAAAGTGGAAACTTATTCTCTAAAATAAGAGTATCGGTCTTGTGAAAGCAAGAAATATTACAATATACTTGTGGTATGGGGGCAACATTATACAATTCAGTTACAATAATAAAAGTGATATACAAGCGACATACCACAAGTTCATTGCAATATCACGTAATAAAGATGTGGAGTAAATGCGTTCTTGAAACACAGACAAAGAAGTTTGTACAAATAGAAAGAATCGTTTACTCTACACTTCAAATGAAAAACAGATGTACTCCTACATACACAAGGATTTGTACAAGAAAAATATCTATTTATTTCAACACTATGAGAAATTTTTTACATTGTACAGGTTACAAAAAGAAGCGGAGACCGGTATCCGCACAATCCCCGGTCAATACAAAAAGCAGAAAATGCAAAATCAGACTCATTTCCCCTTCTTCCCACCCTTGGAGTTTTTACCCGGCCTGGTAATTAGCTTCGTAGGCCGTATCGGAGAAGAAGGAGAAGGAGACTCAGCCGGATCAATCTCTGCCTCATCCCCAGCAGCAGAAGAACTCTTCTTTCCTTTCTTCGAAACCACACGTTTCCCCTTCTTCTTGGAAGAAGACTCACTCCCCGGAGCAAGAAATGTAGAAAGCTTCGTGTCATAATCAAAAGACTGCTCCGGGGTCTTCTCGCTATCTTCCAGACCTTCTGCCTTCTGTTCTTCGGAAGCAAGTGGTTCGTCTAAACCTTGAAGGGCTGCTATTGGTTCTTCCTGTGAACCTGGTTGAGAAGCTGGAAGAGATATAACTTGAGAAGGAGGAGGAACGACAGCTGAAGAAGGAAGAATTGGTGCAGTTTCCGGCACGACTGCTGCATAATAAAAGAAATCAAAATCAGTATTCTCCGAGAAAAAAGAAGATCGTGAATCGTCAAAGTTACCTGGAGAAGCCGGTTTGGCAAGATCAATCTCAAATTCCCGAGCCTGAAAGTCCTTCATTGCCTCCTCTTCTGTAGGAGTGGTCACAACTGGAGGTGAAGGATGAGAGCTGGAATCCATAATGTTTGCATCAGCCGAAGTGGAAGCATGAACATGGGCAGTTAAAAGAGCTTCCTCTTTTGAGAGTTCTTCTCCCAATGATTCAGCCCGTGCCCTAGCAAGTTGCTCCTTCCCTCTAACCAGAGCGGCGCGAGCCTCATCATCAAGATAGCGAGCCTCAAATTTTGCTTCCTCAAATTTTGCTTCATCATAGCCAGCACCTTTAAACATATCTAGTGCGGCCTCCCACACTTCCGCCAGGGTGATTTCATAATCTGGACCCAGAAAAGCAAGGCTCCCACGACCCAGAACGCAGTGTAAATAAAAGTCGAATAAGGTAGAATTGATGCTTGCTTTCGTTGCCTCATGTGACTGTTCAGTCGCTTCTTTTTCGGCAATGGCAGCAACCCTACCAGTAATAGCCTCATCACGAGCTGCCTCAGCTTTAGCGAGTTGAGACTTTAATAACTCAATCTCCACGTTCTGGGAGGTGACTTTTGCCCGCAGTTCGGCGTTCTCTGCGCGATACTTCTCATTGACATGCTGTTCGGCGGCAAGCTTCATTTCTACATCTCTTTGTGCAGCGTGTGCGTCCCGCACTTGCTTCTGAAAGACTTCTTCTTTTTGAGTATATGATGCAGAAGAAGAAGCGAGATTTTCCTTAAGCTGCTTAACTTCAGACGCAAGCTTTGCATTGTCGTCTGCAATACTCGTCATCTCTGCGTCATGCTGCTTACGCCATTTGTCCCATTCCGATTTATCATTCTCCATCGTCATCATCGCCTCAAGGTTAAGATGGTTGACCCTTTGAAGTTCATCAACCAACTTCTGCCATCCAGACATTCTTTCAATATCAAGCTTGACAGCGTCGACATTTCTCAGCATTGCCTGCTTATCAATGGGAACCAAATCTAAGTCAAAGCGGACTCCTCTTAGACACCAATTCAGAAATCGGCTCTGAAGCGTTGGAGGGCCGTCTTTAACTTGATATTGTGGCCTGTTAATGATGCTCTGAATGTCAGACTCCTTTAAAGGAGGGGAACCGGCCGGAATGTCAGAAGAAATGGGAGCGTTGGTCTTCTCAGAAATAGCAGACGCGTCACTTGGCTTAGACCGTTTGCTCGATTCATCAGTAATTTGAGTCTTCCCTTTGTCATCATAAGATTTTCGCTTATGAGAATCGTAAGTTTTGTAAGAAGAATCGTATCGATCAGCATCTCTTCTTCTCTGCCGCTGCTCATAATCCCATTTTTCTTGAGCCTTCCTTTGGGCTCGTTCCTCATCTGTCTCTCTCTGGTCACCAAGATATTTCCTGAAGTCATAGGATCCACGGCCTCCATGGCGCTGAAATGAGTCATAATATGAGCCGGAGCGTCCCATCGGAGAATCTGAAAACAAGAAAGAAGTAAAGTTTAGAAATTTCCAGAAAGAAAAAGTAAATGCTTATAAGTGCAGAAAAATCCTAAGTGTGTGCGGCGTGCGAACTACGCGCGTCAAACTACAAACCACGCTTCAGTGCAGGAACGGAGACGACTGGTGTAGAAGGCGTCGAGATCTGTTTCAAAAAGGAAGTCGCTTCAATGACAGGAGAGTTTGCCTTTGGAATATTATCCTTGAAAAGCTCTTGAGAAGTTATCATTATGTCGCTCAAGTCATCGAAGGTGTCATCATTATGATGCTCAGCAGAGTTCTCCTTCTCAATTTCCACATCAGTTGATTTCTCAGAAACTCGGAGATTTTCTTCCTCTTCGATAATTGGGGCAAGTGCCGATTTGCTGACTAACCCTACAACATTAGTGGATGCGGAACACTTTATCAAAGCAGCATCCATGACAGGTGTTTCTGATGCAGCTTCTTCCGCAGAAACTGGGGCATTCGACGCCTCTGCTTGAGAGCCCGAAGCAGCCGACGTTTCTGCACCGGAACTAGGAATTTCATGAATCCGAGTCGACCTGTGTGACGACCGCCCATGACCCCTGCACCGAATCTAGAGATAGAGCGCTGTAAAGTGTGCCAGGTGATCATGGACGATTGTCAAGGTAAGATTTAAAA
This sequence comes from Allium fistulosum, assembly GCA_030737815.1. NCBI lineage: Eukaryota > Viridiplantae > Streptophyta > Magnoliopsida > Asparagales > Amaryllidaceae > Allium > Allium fistulosum. Next base: position 512,515,588 of record CM060908.1, on the reverse strand, counting down.
CAACAGAATCTATCGTATTACTCACAGCGCATGGACAAAAATACAATAGAACATATGTATAGTGAAGCTTTACAGAACAAAAGGACATCATATAAAACTCCATAATAGTTGAATACAAGCATCCACATAATCAATACATCAAGCCTCACTACATATCTCTCAGAGAATACAAAACAACGGAATATCCAGTACATATAATAAGAAGATAATATGCAACCCTCCGGCTCGTCTTCGATATCAGCATCGTGAGAAGAGAACAGCACCTGTCACCTGCTACCTAGTCTGCCCGTCCCAAAATGGACGAACAGCCCAAGGCAATAAGAATTAAAACATAAAGCCTTGAGTCAGACAACAGTCTTAGTGAGCAGTAAATTAACTAACAACATACCAAAAGAGCATAAAGGAAAAGGAATAGGAATACAACCCTCCCACTCCAACCTCAATCTACAGTGATAGCCCTCAGACACACACTAAGCAGAAACAACATAGCAGAGCATACAATTTAAAGTAAAGCTACTATCACTCGAGTCAAGGGCGATGTTTTCCAAGTACCAAGGCCTAAATCAGATAAGCACCCAGAAAATACCGCTCTTGAGTCCGAATGACGATACAATCAAACATCCATGACTCTGGCTATCACTGTTATCATTGCTTCGATATCACCGTTAATTGAATGACCGGCACATTCTTTCAGCCGTCCGTCAAGGGCTAATGGAAACCCCGGTTCTAGACATAACTCCCGCACGTCGTCGCAGCCCGTGCCTAGGACTATCGAATCTGCCCAGAGTACTCGACCATCAACAGTTGGCCGTTGGGACTATCGAATCTGCCCAAACGTACTCTTGCTTAGAGCATGCTAGAACCTTCAACAACGATGCTATCCAAGCCTCCTAGTCATCCTCCTCGACGACTATTCTCATATCCATTCATTATCCTCAACTCGAATCATATCACCGAGTTATCAACATGCTTGGAATGATCCCGTCCGGATTAGACCAAGTCTTCATCATATGATGCCTCGCTTCATTACATCCTTGCAAAGCTTCATCTCAACTTCACATCATCAAATCTATGCATAAGAGCTTCATCATTCCGCTACATATGCCACGAGCAGCTTTTCCAATTCAAGAGCCTTTCCCTTAGCTTTTGAATCGCCTTCGATCTAAATCTAGTCATCAATCATCTAGTTCATAACAATCAATCAAATCAATCATCAATCCAAACAATCAAGCATTCAAATATGATCTAAGTAGACAATTATAACAATAATGGCATTTTCGTAATTAAAGAGTTGAAAGTCCAATAAGCATGAAAACATGGATTATATCTCTACAAACTTGATGAATGAACTTGCATAGGTTAACATATGATAAAATGGATGTAACATCATCATGAACAATGGATCTATATGGATCTACACATAGGATGAAGAAAATGCATGGAAATCTCTATTTTAACACCAAATCGAGCCAACAATCCGATATACTCCTTTGGATCCGTGTGAGAGATAATCACCACTCACCAAATCACCTAAACAATCCAAAAGATATCAACTTCAGATCTGGACAGCGAAGAACTAAGCTAGATTTATCACAAATCCGCTTCAAATGAAGAAATCTCTCTTGAAAAGATGAAGATCTTCAATCTAAGCTCTTGAATCTTCAATCTTGATCTTCGATTTGGATGGATGGAAGCACTAGATTAGAGTGGAGAAAAGAAGTGAAGAAGTGTAGAAGTCGAGCTCTCAAAATGGCAGCACTTCGTCGCTTCAAAAATCCGGATCCCAAAAAGTGAGAACAACCCCTCCTATTTATAGCCAGAAATTCCTTAAGTCGAAATTTGACTATCTCCCTAAATCGCTTCCGACTTACGACCTAAGCCTTTACGACTTAACAAAACCCAGCGACCTAACAAAGCCCTACAACTTACGACCTAACGAGGCTACGACTTATCACTTAGCGCTTATGCGACCTAATCAACATAGCGCATCAGCGACCTACGACTTAGCAAACTCGCGACCTAACTACCTTAGGTCGCCTACGACCTAACTCAACACTAAACAGGGCCTCCGACCTAACACATCTCCTAGGTCGCTCACGACTTAAAACATAGGCTTCGACCTAACAACTTAGCAACCCACGCGACCTAACAATGCCGCGACTTAAGACTTAAACCCTCCTGCGACCTAACACATAAGTTTTCCTCGCGACCTAACGTAAGTCGCGAACAACTGGGATGCGACCTAACACTTAGCCAGAATATGACCTAACTGACTACTGACCCAGCGACTTAACCAAAAACGGAGCTCACGACCTAACTCTTAGGTCGCTAACCTATAGGTCGCTCCACCATACTAGGTCGCTAACTATTACCACTAGTTCCTTAGGTCGCTGCCGACCTATCCCCTTAGGTCGCTAACTAATCTCAGGTTGCCAAATCCTATAAGACGCTAACTTTCTTAGGTCGCTCACTCGACCTAGCCTTCCCCACGACCTAAGCCAGCATACGACCAACCCATCCCTTAGGTCGCCTACGACATAACTTCCTTCACGACCTAAGCTAACATACAACCTGACTCCTAGGTCGCTAACTACGACCTAACACTTAGAAAAATTCTGCCTAAAATCTGAAACGACTAAAAATGCTGAAAATTCCAGATTTTGACAAACTTTTCGATCCGTAAAAACACGGGTCGTTACATTCTCTCCCCCTTAGGAATTTCGCCCCCGAAATTCCAAACAAACAAAGCAATCAAAACTATTCTGTATGCCTACCATCCATAGCAATCAACAAACCATGCATCCAATTCTAGCTTAGCGTACATAATTCTAACACTAGAACAAGTCACAATATCGTGAGATGACACGACACCTTAGAGCCATACCTTGAAGAGTTCAGGATGAGCTGTTTTCATCCTCTCTTCCACCTCCCACGTACAGTCGTTATCATCATCACTCCATTGTATCTTGAGCAACTTAACTACCTTCCTCCTAAGCTGTTTCGTGTCGGTTTCCACAACACGAAGCGGCTTACGAGGTCTTCTATCGACTGGATCAACTTCTAAGTCTTCACAGCTATCAGCAGAAACCACTGTACTCAAGTCGTGCACATACTTCCGTAGATACGATACATGAAAAACATTGTGCACACCCGACATCTTCTCCGGTAACTCCAATCTGTAGGCGAGCTTTCCAATTCGCTCGATGATCGGGAATGGTCCAACAAATCTCGGAGTCAATTTTCCTTTCTTCCCAAATCAAATAACATTCTTCAGTGGAGAAATCTTCACAAAAACCATATCTCCCACGTCGAATTCCAAATCCTTTCGACGCTTATCGGCATAACTCTTCTGACGGTCTTGGGCTGCCTTCATTCGTTGCCGAATGATCTCTATACAATCTGAAGTCTGACGAATCATCTCTGGCCCAAGCATCAGCTTTTCTCCAGTTTCCAACCAACATGTCGGAGAGTTACACGGTCTTCCATACAATGCCTCATACGGTGCCATACCAATGCTTGACTGGTAACTGTTGTTGTACGCAAACTCCACCAAATGAAGGTGATCTTCCCATGATCCTCCGAAATCCAAAACACAAGCTCTGAGGAGATCTTCCAAAACTCGGTTAACTCTCTCGGTCTGACCATCTGTTTGGGGGTGATAAGCTGTACTCAAACACAACTCGGTTCCCAAAACTTCCTGGAAGCTCTTCCAAAATCCACTAGTGAACAATGGATCTCGATCGCTCACTATACTCTTCGGAATACCATGGAATCGGACTATCCACTTAACATACAACTCAGCCAACTTTGATGCAGTCCTAGTCGATCGAACAGGAATGAATCGTGCACTCTTAGTCAGACGATCTACAATGACCCAAATCCCTTCATTTCCCGTTCTGGTTCTAGGCAATCCATCAATAAAATCCATCGACACTTGTTCCCACTTCCAGGTAGGAACTTCTAATGGCTGAAGCAATCCACTTGGCTTCTTCTGTTCGGCTTTTACCAACTGGCAGTTCATACATTTGGAAATAAAATTTCCAACATCCTTCTTTATACCTTCCCAGTAGTAGGTTCTCTTCATATCCCAATACATCTTAGTTCCACCTGGATGAATTGTCAACTTCGAGTGATGACCTTCCTTCAGAACTTCACTCCTCAATTCATCTATATCGGGAACAACTAGTCGTCCTTGCTTTCGAAGCCAACCTTCTCTATCGACCTCGAATCCTTTATCCTTTTCTGGATCCAATCCAGATTCTAAATCACGGATAATATTGACAAGCTTATCATCTCGCTTTTGGCTCTCGCCAATCCTTTCCACAAGAGAAGGTCTTATCGATAAGTTTGCCAACATCTCAGGTTCCAATTCGCATCTAGGCCTGAAGTCAAATCCAGCTAAATACTCGAGACTCTTCCATTCAGAAAACATGGCTCCCAATCCTGCATGTCTTCGACTTAACGCATCTGCCACTGCGTTACCTTTTCCCGGAGTATAAGCTATACCAAAATCATATGATGCTAAAAACTCTAGCCAACGTTGCTGCCGAAGATTCAAATCCTTTTGGGAGAAAAGATACTTCAACGACTTGTGATCCGTAAATAACTCGAATCGAACTCCCAACAGATAATGTCTCCACATCTTCAGAGCAAATACAATCGCCGCTAACTCCAAATCATGAGTCGGGTAATTCCTTTCATGCGGCTTTAGTTGTCGACTGGCATACGCAACAACTTTATCCTTCTGCATCAGCACTGCTCCAAGTCCAGTACCACATGCGTCGGTGTAAACCACCATCTCATCATTCCCACTTGGAATAGTCAAAACAGGAGCACTCGTCAATCTCTCTTTCAGGATTCCGAAAGCTTGCTCACTCTTAGCATTCCAACTGAACACTTGGTTCTTCTTCGTCAATCCTGTTAACGGTGCAGCTATCTTGGAGAAGTCTTTGATAAACCGTCGATAATATCCTGCTAATCCAAGAAAACTTCTCACATCAGATGCATTCTTAGGTCTAACCCAATCCTGGATTGCTGCCACCTTAGCGGGATCAACCGCTATTCCACTTCCAGAAATCACATGGCCTAAGAACCTCACTTCACTCTTCCAGAAGTGACACTTCGAAAACTTAGCCTTCAACTGATGTTTCCGTAAGATCTCCAAAACAATACGCAAGTGCGTCTTGTGCTCTTCTTCCGTTCTGGAATAAATCAGAATATCATCCACGAACACAAGTACAAACTTGTTCAACTGATCTCTGAACACTCTATTCATAAGATCCACAAAATATGCTGGCGCGTTAGTCAATCCAAACGGCATTACCAGCCACTCAAAGAAGCCGGATGGTGTCCTAAAAGCAGTCTTCGGCACACTATCCTTAGCCACTCTCAACTGGTGAAATCCCGTTGCCAAATCCATCTGAGAAAACACCTTAGCTTCGTGAAGCTGATCAAACAAGTCGTCTATCCTTGGCAATGGATACTTGTTCTTCTTAGTCACTTTATTCAGCTCACGATAATCCACACACAATCTCAACGACCCATCTGCCTTGGTTGCAAACACAACTGGTGCACCCCACTCGGACACACTACGCCGAATGAATCCTTTCTGTAAAAGGTCATCAACTTGCACCCTCAACTCCTGCTGTTCCCTAGGCGCCATCCGCCTAAGAGGAATCACAACAGGTCTGGCTCCTTCAACTAGATCTATACGAAACTCGATCTCTCTATGCGGCGGCAACCCTTTGACTTCGTCAAAGACATCTTCGAATCCATTAGCGATCGGCACTGATGACAGTCCATCCCGTGGAACAACTAGCGAATACATGAAGCTCATGAAGACGCCTTCTTCATGCTTACATCGTATCACAATCTTTCGCCCCTCCACATTCTCGACTGTCACCTCCAACCTTTCGCAATCAACCTTTGCCGCATACTTCCTAAGCCAGTCCATACCCAAGATAATTCCGAACCCCGCAAAGTTCAGAACAAAGCAATCACAAACAAAAGAGCAACCATGACTCGACACAACTAGACCACGGCATAACATACACAAACAAGACGAACCCCCAACTGGATTAGTCACAACCAATGGCCTATCAACAATATCCGGCTTCAAATCTAACCGGCCCACTAGTTCATTACAAACAAACGAATGCGATGCTCCAGTATCAAACAAAACTCTAACTGGAATACCACATAGGAAAAGAGTACCTTGAACCACCACACTCTTTCCCTTCTCTTCAGCAGTAGGAGCTTTCGAAGACGACGGAACAGCCCCCAAAGCATAAGCTTGCACAATCTGCCTGTCCTTCCTCGGTTCTGGACAATTCTTCCTGAAATGCCCCGGCTTGTCACAGTTGTGACACTTCATCGGCACCTTAGGATTCTTACAATCCTTAGAGAAATGGCCCTTCTACTGACAATTGTAGCAAGTCACCTCGCCTTTCGGCTTCTTCTGGCCATCCTTACCCTTCTGCTGCTGCTGCTTCCTCTTCTTATTTCCACCCTGCTGGGGTTTAGACTCTTCCCTAGTCACAGCAACAACAGATCCTTCCTTAGGAAACAGACTCTCATGCCTAAGAGCTTTCTCCACAAGCTTCTCAAATGAATCGTCCAAGTGATCCACCAACTGTCTCCCAAGATAATTATCCAAGCCGGTCACAAACTTCTCATTTTTCTGATAAGCAGATTCAATATACGACCGGGCATACTTGGACAAAGCTTCGAACTCAGAAACATACTCAAGGACTGATCTTCCACCTTGCTTGAGCTCCACAAACTTCTTGAACAGAACAAACTTCTGAGCTGTAGAAATGAACTTAGCTTCAAATCTAGCTTGGAATTGCTCCCAAGTAATCTCTTCCTCCGCAGTATTGATGGTAATAGAATTCCACCAATCAGAGGCTCTCCCTTGAAGCTGCCTCGATGCCAACTTCCTCTTAGTTGCATCATCAATTCCCAAATCACCAAAGATCCTTCTACAAGCATCGATCCACCTCTGGACTTCAATGGTAGATTCTATTCCCAAGAAAACCTTTCCTCCTAGAGCAGTATAATCCTTGCACAACTTAGCAAAATCCACTGGTTTCGGAGTTTGGACTTGAACTCCAACATCAACCGCTGCCCCCGGAACTGGTATCCTTCTCATGATCGAAGTCATCATAGCTTCGAACATGGCTGCATAATCAGCAGTCTCTTCAGTAGCACGGCCTTCCCTAGCAGCTGGTCTCCCTCTTCGACTCATTCTCAATATCTATAAAAAGGAATGATTAGAACATCTAGAGAAACAACTGCACAAAGGACTCAAACCCTACCAAGCTACTATATTATATATAGTAATCATCCATCAAAATACAATTACGTCTCTCATACGTAGTTACTTTAGCGAGCGTTGGGTAAAATCGATTAACCTCGCTCTGATACCAAATGTGACGACCGCCCATGACCCCTGCACCGAATCTAGAGATAGAGCGCTGTAAAGTGTGCCAGGTGATCATGGACGATCGTCAAGGTAAGATTTAAAACAACAGAATCTATCGTATTACTCACAGCGCATGGACAAAAATACAATAGAACATATGTATAGTGAAGCTTTACAGAACAAAAGGACATCATATAAAACTCCATAATAGTTGAATACAAGCATCCACATAATCAATACATCAAGCCTCACTACATATCTCTCAGAGAATACAAAACAGCGGAATATCCAGTACATATAATAAGAAGATAATATGCAACCCTCCGGCTCGTCTTCGATATCAGCATCGTGAGAAGAGAACAGCACCTGTCACCTGCTACCTAGTCTGCCCGTCCCAAAATGGACGAACAGCCCAAGGCAATAAGAATTAAAACATAAAGCCTTGAGTCAGACAACAGTCTTAGTGAGCAGTAAATTAACTAACAACATACCAAAAGAGCATAAAGGAAAAGGAATAGGAATACAACCCTCCCACTCCAACCTCAATCTACAGTGATAGCCCTCAGACACACACTAAGCAGAAACAACATAGCAGAGCATACAATTTAAAGTAAAGCTACTATCACTCGAGTCAAGGGCGATGTTTTCCAAGTACCAAGGCCTAAATCAGATAAGCACCCAGAAAATACCGCTCTTGAGTCCGAATGACGATACAATCAAACATCCATGACTCTGGCTATCACTGTTATCATTGCTTCGATATCACCGTTAATTGAATGACCGGCACATTCTTTCAGCCGTCCGTCAAGGGCTAATGGAAACCCCGGTTCTAGACATAACTCCCGCACGTCGTCGCAGCCCGTGCCTAGGACTATCGAATCTGCCCAGAGTACTCGACCATCAACAGTTGGCCGTTGGGACTATCGAATCTGCCCAAACGTACTCTTGCTTAGAGCATGCTAGAACCTTCAACAACGATGCTATCCAAGCCTCCTAGTCATCCTCCTCGACGACTATTCTCATATCCATTCATTATCCTCAACTCGAATCATATCACCGAGTTATCAACATGCTTGGAATGATCCCGTCCGGATTAGACCAAGTCTTCATCATATGATGCCTCGCTTCATTACATCCTTGCGAAGCTTCATCTCAACTTCACATCATCAAATCTATGCATAAGAGCTTCATCATTCCGCTACATATGCCACGAGCAGCTTTTCCAATTCAAGAGCCTTTCCCTTAGCTTTTGAATCACCTTCGATCTAAATCTAGTCATCAATCATCTAGTTCATAACAATCAATCAAATCAATCATCAATCCAAACAATCAAGCATTCAAATATGATCTAAGTAGACAATTATAACAATAATGGCATTTTCGTAATTAAAGAGTTGAAAGTCCAATAAGCATGAAAACATGGATTATATCTCTACAAACTTGATGAATGAACTTGCATAGGTTAACATATGATAAAATGGATGTAACATCATCATGAACAATGGATCTATATGTATCTACACATAGGATGAAGAAAATGCATGGAAATCTCTATTTTAACACCAAATCGAGCCAACAATCCGATATACTCCTTTGGATCCGTGTGAGAGATAATCACCACTCACCAAATCACCTAAACAATCCAAAAGATATCAACTTCAGATCTGGACAGCGATGAACTAAGCTAGATTTATCACAAATCCGCTTCAAATGAAGAAATCTCTCTTGAAAAGATGAAGATCTTCAATCTAAGCTCTTGAATCTTCAATCTTGATCTTCGATTTGGATGGATGGAAGCACTAGATTAGAGTGGAGAAAAGAAGTGAAGAAGTGTAGAAGTCGAGCTCTCAAAATGGCAGCACTTCGTCGCTTCAAAAATCCGGATCCCAAAAAGTGAGAACAACCCCTCCTATTTATAGCCAGAAATTCCTTAAGTCGAAATTTGACTATCTCCCTAAATCGCTTCCGACTTACGACCTAAGCCTTTACGACTTAACAAAACCCAGCGACCTAACAAAGCCCTACAACTTACGACCTAACGAGGCTACGACTTATCACTTAGCGCTTATGCGACCTAATCAACATAGCGCATCAGCGACCTACGACTTAGCAAACTCGCGACCTAACTACCTTAGGTCGCCTACGACCTAACTCAACACTAAACAGGGCCTCCGACCTATCACATCTCCTAGGTCGCTCACGACTTAAAACATAGGCTTCGACCTAACAACTTAGCAACCCACGCGACCTAACAATGCCGCGACTTAAGACTTAAACCCTCCTGCGACCTAACACATAAGTTTTCCTCGCGACCTAACGTAAGTCGCGAACAACTGGGATGCGACCTAACACTTAGCCAGAATATGACCTAACTGACTACTGACCCAGCGACTTAACCAAAAACGGAGCTCACGACCTAACTTTTAGGTCGCTAACCTATAGGTCGCTCCACCATACTAGGTCGCTAACTATTACCACTAGTTCCTTAGGTCGCTGCCGACCTATCCCCTTAGGTCGCTAACTAATCTCAGGTTGCCAAATCCTATAAGACGCTAACTTTCTTAGGTCGCTCACTCGACCTAGCCTTCCCCACGACCTAAGCCAGCATACGACCAACCCATCCCTTAGGTCGCCTACGACATAACTTCCTTCGCGACCTAAGCTAACATACAACCTGACTCCTAGGTCGCTAACTACGACCTAACACTTAGAAAAATTCTGCCTAAAATCTGAAACGACTAAAAATGCTGAAAATTCCAGATTTTGACAAACTTTTCGATCCGTAAAAACACGGGTCGTTACAACCTGGAAGGGTGTAGAAGCCCAAATTGGTGCAAAAGCTCATCATCTAATAGAAACTGGATACTCCTCTCCTCTACAGGCACCGCCATAAGCCTCTCGAAAGTCACTTTGTGACTGAGATTTTTAGAAGGAGGAGGAAGTGCTGAAAAGGAAAAAAAGCGAAGTTAGCACTTGATAACCCAAACTTCGGTAAGTTTGAAAGAACATAAGAAACAAATGCAAGTGATCTTACTCCCTATTCTCCAAATAGCATAAAACCCAGGAGGACAGCGAACATAGAAGAACGGGCTCAGGAAACTATGAACACTTTCAGGGAGACCGATGATCAACTTACGATTTCTCGCACTCCTCACAACTATGATGGAGGGATGATCTTTATTTTTGGCAAAAGTACAAAGATAGCGAATTTCTCCGAAGGTAGGAAAGCGGCCCAGCGTTCTCCTAAAAAGCACGCATAGTCCCAGCAAGATGGCGTAGCCATTGGGATGTAACTGAAAAGGGGAAATAGATAGTTGGAGAAGAAGTTCTCGAATGCAGTCATTGAATGGGGGGATAGCTCCGCTCGAGCACATTTGGCGGTTAACTGCGACAAAGCCACGGGGCGGCCTGTCAGCAGTATCATTTATTTCGGGAAGCAAAGCGTCAGCTTCAGCAATGCCGAACTGGATGCATAGTTGACGAAAGGCTTTATGGCTCAAAGTAGTAGGAGTCCTCTCTGGAGGATCGTTCAGCGGGATAGCAACTGGAAATACATCTTCAGCTTGCTCTGTTCCTTCTTGTGGAGAAGACATTCTACACAATCAGCTGAATGTTCAAATGTGAAGGTGCACGTTCCCTAAAAGTGTGAAGTGTTGTGCAAAAACTAATGAAAATAAAAGACAAGCATAACTGGAATTAAATTAGTTGACAATCAATCGATTACAGAATTTCAGAACTTGTCAATGTTCAAGTGCAGTGTTAATAAATCAGTTTCATTTGACTATTACGATTTTGTTTTAATACTTCACTTGAATTGGTTATTGTACAGCATCTCATTCATATTCATACAATTTAACTTTCTCTTTACCAACTAATCTGTCATTCGATGTGGGCAGTCAGTGACAGTATATTCGTCCCAGTACTCTGTGAATGTTGTGTTAAACAGGATTGTTAACTTGCAAGTTGAAGCAATCTGTAAAAAGAAATACATGCAACATGGTTTATAGTTCAACAGTTCAAAGTCCAGGCAAAGTTTAAAAGTCATCTGCTTAGTTGCTGAAAACCCAAGTATTAACTCGGTGACGACTTAAGAGATTCCCTATGGGTCAAGGTCGGCAGTCCCCGAGTCTTAGGTCGAATAAAGAAGCAAAAAACTAGTTCAAGGCAGCAGGAAATCCCAAGTCCTAACTCGGAGGCGACTCAAAACCTAGGATGCATAAAATCGCTGAGTCGGTTCTGACTTAAATCGGTGAAATTGCTAAGTCATGACCGAGTCAGTACATCGACCCACTTCCATCCATAACTTTTAACTCGTTAACCCAATGACCTCGCAGTCAATGACGATCCTAATTCCATTTCACCATTGAATCACCCCGAAAAGCCAATTCGAATCGCCTCGGATTTGCTGCGAATCTGACGTATTATTGCCACACCACAACTGCAACGTGATCAATGGCAATTGCGAAACAGTCGAAGGGTTATACATAATGAACCGCAGCATTTAAGAACAAATGGAAGTCGAAGACTGAGGAGTTATCGATTCGACAGTAGGCATGGATAAACTCGGATCAGATCAACTTACGGTATATGACAGGAGGATAATCGACGATTGAATGGATGGAATTTATCTCTGAGGGCTCTAAATCGCGTCGATGGCCGAATCGAGAAGAAGAATGAGTGAGGAAGAGGAAGGATGACTTAACTATTTATTCGCAGGAAGGTGAGTCGACTTGTACGCTGCCGACCTAAGACCTCTGTTAATTCGCTTCCGACCTAATCAAAAAGCAGGTTAAGAAAATCGAAGTATATGACCTATGACTTAGGCACACACTTCGAGGGGAAAATGTTAATCCTCTGATTCGCGACTTAACAGAAGACGACCTAACAATCTAAAGGCGTAACCGACTTAAGGAAAGCTCCGAGTTAACAAGATCTCCGACTTAACAGGCTACGACCTAAGGAAAGCTCTGACCCAACAGTTGCCGATCTAACTACTGAGAAGAGCTGCCGACTTAAGAGGGGTGCCGAGTTAGGAGCCTGCCGACTTAAGGAAATCTGTGACTCAAGAGTTAAGACCGAGTTAAGAAGGATGCCGAGCTATGAAATGCTCCGACTTAAAAGATTCACAACCTACGACTCAAGGTCCTAACGACTCAACGAGTTAAGCTGTCTACAACTTAAAGAAAGGGGGGTTCCGACTTAACAACTCAGCGAGTTAAGGACTTACGAGTTAAGGTCTGATAAGTCGGCTACGACTTAATACTTGTCAAAGACATCCACAGGATGGGTCGGCAACAACCATTCCCTAACTCGTCACCGACCTAACCCTATTCCTTAACTCGTCACCGACCTAACCCTATTCCTTAACTCGTCACCGGTCTACCATAAGTCGGCTGCGACTTAAAGACTTAGAGAAATTTCCTGAGTCCAGATCAGCTCCTATAAATACCCCATCACTTCCAACTTGGAGGGGACTTTTGGCCATTCATTTCTCCAAGCGCCGTTACGCTGTCGAAGCCTCCTCTCATTCAGCAATCAAAGATCTTCAAGCATTCGAGACACTACAACGATCTTCGAGAAGAGCTCCTAACATCCAACGCGGATTCGTCGAGTTTCATCATTAAAGATCGAGCTAGTAGTCAAGAATGATTTCATGATCAAATTGTATTGTATTTAGAGGGATATTGTATCGAATTGTAATCAAATCAGCAATAAAAGACTATAAAGTGGATGTAGGCTCAATTACGGGCCGAACCACTATAAATCTGTTGTTCATTTACTGCTTTTCTGCTATTCTCAGCTCATATTCTGTTCCCGTACCAACGGGTGGTGCTTTCACGATTCTATTACACACACCGGGTGTTAGCGTTCACTTTTTACCGTTAACAATGTAGCTCAAACACTAGCTGAAAATCTGGTAATATTAGAATTGGTGCAGACGTCAAGAGTCCTTTGATTCGATCAAAAGCAACCCCGGCTTCCTCCGTCCATGCAAACTGTTTACCCTTCATACAATCAGTCATATGCGCCATCACACTACTAGTGTGGAATAAACCTTCGATAAAATGAAGCCAACCCGTGAAAACTACGAACTTCCGTTATCGTCTTGGGTTGCGGCCAATCTCGGATAGCTTCGACTTTACTTTGGTCAACCTGTATTCCTTCTTCCGACACAACATACCCCAGAAATAAAACACTCCTCGCCATAAAGACACACTTCTTTGTAGCAGCATAGAATTGTTCTTCTCGAAGAATAATTAACACTTTCTTCATATGCTGAACATGCTCTTCTGTACTAGCGCTGTAGATCAGAATATCATCAAAGTAAACCACCACAAATTTCCCAATGTATGGCCTGAAAATCTGGTTCATCACCCTCATAAATGTACTCGGTGCATTCGATAGACCAAACGGCATTACCAGCCATTCATACAATCCTTCCCTCGTCTTGAATGCTGTCTTCCATTCGTCCCCTGGTCTAATGCGAATCTGATGATAACCGCTCTTCAAGTCAATCTTAGAAAGGATTACAGACCCACTGATTTGATCCAATAAATCATCAAGCCTCGGCATCGGAAATCTGTATCTGACTGTGATCTTATTCAACGCTCTACTATCTATGCACATCCTCCACGTTCCATCCTTTTTGGGTACCAATAAAGCTGGTACAGCACAAGGACTTAAACTCTCCTGCACACGCCCCTGTTCAAGCAATTCCTCTACCTGTCTCCGCAACTCTTCATGTTCCTTCGGACTCATTCGATAATGTGGTCTATGCGGCAACACTGCTCCCGGAACAAGATCAATTTGATGTTGAATGTCTCTTAGTGGCGGTAACTCCTTCGGTAACTCATTTGGAAATACATCCTCAAATTCTTTCAAAACTGGCTTCGCTTCTTCTGGAATTTCAACCTCTTCATTGCTCTCTCGCCCAATCAACAAGAATACTTCCGGCTCTTCCTCAACCTCCTTAACAAACTCCTTCAGAGATAATAAAATTTTCAGCTCTTCATTCTCTTCTGATTTACTTTCTCCTTGTTGTCTTTTCTTTGGAACTAAGATAATCTTCGTGCCTTCAAAAATAAAGCTGTAGCTATTGGTTCGACCGTCATGCTGTACTGCTCGATCATACTGCCATGGTCTTCCCAAAAGTAAGTGGCAAACATCCATCTCTACTACATCACACCAGATCTCGTCCTTGTATTTCTTTCCAATAGAGAATGGAACATGAACTCGTCTATCCACTTTCACTTCTCCTCCTTTTCTCAACCATGCTAGCTTGTATGGATTCGGATGTTTCTCTGTCTTCAATTTCAACTTTGTCACAGCCTAGGTTGAAACGATATTGTCACAGCTTCCTGCATCAATCACAAATTTACACACCTTCCCTAGAATGGTACATGTTGATTGAAAAATATTGCTCCTTAACCAACTACAATCCTCCTCTTGCTTTGGTGTTAAACAGGACCTCTTCATCATTAGATTATAACCTTCGTCTCCCGACACTTCTTCCTCCTCCTCATCAGGTGGTGAATTGGAACATTCTGCTTCTCCATCCTCATCCTCAACCTCCGCTATCATAGCTCTCTTCTTCGGCTTCGGACATTCGCTACTTTTGTGGCCCATTTCTTGGCAATTATAACACTTGAAACCATTATTGACTTTCGCCTTCCCAACCTCATTCACAACTGGTTTTGCAACAACTTTTGAAACATTAGAACTTCCACTAACACCCTTCACTTGATTATTGGAATTTGTAAACACACCACCTCCTCGTCGTCCCTGTTTCTCCCAAGCCAAGGCTTTTTGATGTGCTTCCGCTACAGATCTGGGATCAAACATGTTAACCATATCCTGAATTTGCATTCGCAATCCCCCAATGAATCTAGATGTCAGCTGCTCTTCCATTTCCATAATATCATTCCTCGCAATAAGCTGATAAAATTCATCCGCGTAATCATTAACATTCTTTGTGCCCTGCCTCAAATTCTGCAAACGTTGATACATCAAAGATTGATAATTGTAAGGTAAGAACGTTGCTTTCATCAATTTCTTCATCTTCTCCCAAGATTCAACTTTTGACTTTCCCATCCTTTCACGTGTAAGTTTGGTTTGCTGCCACCATGCCAAAGCTCTACCCCTCAACCTCGTAGTAACCAACTTCACTCTACGATGTTCTGGAACTTCCTTGAAGTCAAAAATCTCCTCAACATTAGCCACCCAATCTAAAAACTCCTCAGCTTGCATACCTCCTTTAAACTCTGGTATTTCCGTCTTTATCCCCGACTCCCACTTGTGATCATACTCAGAGTGATTTCTTCCTTGTCCTCGTCCTTGTCCTCGAACACTACCACCATCATACTCCTCTTCAAAATCAGATGTATATCGTTGTCTATCTCGTCCACCCACATCTCTACTACTTTCACATCTACCACCATCATCCCTTCTATCTACATTCCTTCGTTCACGATCATCCACGTTCCTCCCACGTCTTTGATCATTGTCAACACTTCTTTCTCGATTGGCTTGTGGTGAGAGTCTACTCCCCCCATGGTTAGATTTAGGTGAAACCCTTCTCCGATTTTGATTCATCTCTAACATCATCTTCTCTAACCGACCAATTCCTTCGTTAAGCTTTTCACTAAAGTTTTCATTGATTCTTTGCTCCATCTCATCAGCTTCTTCTCTTTGATACAAAGCTTCTACGTTTTGGTGACGATTAGCTCTTCTCGGCGGCATACTTGAAATCTTCACAAAACTCTTCAACACTTCAAAATTCAAACACCTTTCGAACTTTGATTCAAAATGAAATGGATCGAAAACTCCCACTTTGTTGCAACTTCATAATGAACACGATGAACACAACTTCTCAAAAACTTCAATTCTCGGCTAAACACTTCAAAACAAAGATGATCCCTTCAACTTGTTCTCGGCCTAGCTCAAGACCGTACAAATCAACACTTCAAACTTCAGATTCTCGGCTCCAAGACTCGATTTAGCTATGATTGGCTAAAACAAGCTTTGATACCAAAACTGACGCAGCGGATTAATCAAAACAATGTAGATCGATGTAAGTAGCAATCGATGGATTGATGAATACTGAAATGCCCGAATTCGTTGATCCGAAGATACCGAATTCTCGCTATCTCGAACTCGTTGATCGCGCACGATACCGGGTTCAAAGATCTGCGATTCTTCACACGTTGATCTAGCGCACTAGATTCCGTGAATCGGCTTCTGCAGTCGTTGAATCGAGCGCACTCGATTAACCGAAAGAGGAGATAGAAGATTACACTCAACTACCAATTTGGTGAAAGCACAAAGCTAACAAAACAAGAGTTTTATTTCAAATCAACTAAACTATTACAAATGGCACCACCGACCTATTTATAGAAATTACAACTCAACACTGAAAACAGGATAACACTTAGGTCGTGAACGACCTACGACCTAAAATTAGTGCGACCTAAAAAACCCTGTGACTTAGTATAGGTCGTTAACGACCTAACAGATCACATTACAACACACACATACAAACCATCACGACTTAACATGCACGACTTAGTATAGGTCGGCAGCGACCTAACAACAAAACAGTTACAACACAATAACTCGATACACGACTTACGACTTATAGCAAACGACTTAACAAAATGTACAACATATAGATCGTCTACGACTCAACATACAATTCACGCGACCTTACTTCAATGCTCCAGCTTCCATCAGCAGCAGAGATTAACTCGGCAGAAGAATCAACGACAACAAGCTTCAGCGACTTAAAAGGTACTTCATAGAACTGCGCGACCTAAGCCTTGCGACTTAAGACTTCGTGACTTATCTTCCCAGATCACCCAGCGACCTTTCTTAAGTCGTTCCGGTTTCCTACGACCTATCATAGGTCGTGACTGTTTCTTGCGACCTAACATAGGTCGTGACTTGTTAGGTCGTAGCACCTCGTTAGCTCGTTCCAGCAACCTCTTTCTTATCTCGTTAGGTCGTACACGACCTAAAAACATGTTAGGTCGTTCCAGCGACCTATCTCTTTGCTTTAGCTCTCCATTCTCAAACCCGTTAGGTCGTAGCTCCTTTCCTGGTGATTTGTTAGGTCGTTCCCACGACCTATGCCTTAGCTCGTTAGGTCGTATGCGACCTAAGAATAAGTTAGGTCGTTTGTGACTTAAACTGTCTCCATGTTGCACTGCCAAGTTAGGTCGTTCGCGACCTATCACTTCCTTAGGTCGCAAGCTCGAGACAACTTCCTCCCATGATTTCCAGTTAAGTCGCAGCTCCCCCTCTCGTGACTCCTTAAGTCGTGTGCGACTTAAATCCTTAAGTCGTGTGCGACTTAGACCTTCACTTCTGTCCTGAGCTGCATCACGATTCAACAAGGTGCTCATTTTATATAGATAATTTTCTCAACCCTTTTGTGAAATGAATGTCTTTATTTTTCTTCATCGGTTCAATGCACAGATAATAGACTATGCATGTATATTGTGTTTTTATATACATAATTAGGACCAAATTTCTAGGTATGTATATTGCGACAAACTTTTATTGACATATTAAGCTATATAAGATTTTGTTTTGATTTGTTTTCTAAAATAGTTTTAAAATTACCATGATATAAGGAAATGGTAGGGAAAAGTTACATATGTATGTGTGCGTGTGCGCGCACATATATATATATATATATATATATATATTTGTTAATCTTATTAGTACGAATACTATGGTTTATTTTCCAATGCATGTAATTCATACCTTACCTAGAAAGCAATTATTGAAGATTTAAGCCCAGTTCAAATGGGCCTGCAATTAAATTTCTGTGGTGTTGACGTTTTCGTTTACGTTTTTCGTTTTTTGTTCAGCTGAATAAGTCTCCTGATTTGTAGGAGTATGACTAGTTCTTTTCTGATTTCTATTCAAGTTTATTAGCTTAAGTTTCGGTAGTTTTTTTTGGTAGTAGAAAAGGGGTCTATAAAAGACTACTTTCATTTTATTGAATAAAGTATGCGTTTCAAATTCTTTGATCTTTGCAAACTTTGTTTTTTTCAGAAAAGATAACAAGTGGTATCAGAGCTTGATACGAGCCTGGTGAAAGAGAGAAACCATGAGTGAGAAGGATTCAATGATTATACCAAAGTTCGATGGAGATTATGAGCATTGGGCTATGCTCATGGAGAACTTGTTGAGATCCAAGGAATGGTGGGATATTATCGAACGTGGAATCCCACAACCGAAGCCGGATGAGACTCTAACCGGGCCACAGAAAACTGAACGTGCAGAGATGATGGTAAAAGATCACAAGGTGAAGAATTATCTATTTGCTTCAATAGATAAAACGATTTTGAAGACAATCATGAAGAAGGACACAGCGAAGAATCTGTGGGAATCGATGAAGCAGAAATACCAAGGAAACGATTGAGTGAAGAGTGCACAATTACAGAGACTGCGAAGAAACTTTAAGATCCTTGAAATGGGAACAGGAGAGACGATTACTGAATATTTCTCAAGAGTCATGGAGGTCACCAACGACATGAGAAATCTAGGAGAAGATATGCCGGACTTCAAAGTGGTAGAGAAGATTCTGAGAACTGTGGCTGAAAAATTCACCTACATCGTATGTGCAATTGAAGAGTCGAAAGATATCAAGGAGATGACAATGGACGGGCTGCAAAGCTCTTTGATGGTCCATGAGCAAAATATGAGCAGACACGAAGGAGAAGAGAGAGCTTTAAAAGCTGAAAGTCAATGGAAACCTAATGGTGGAAGAGGCAGAGGTGGTTATTCAACCAGAGGAAGAGGAAGAAACAGATATCAAGGAAGAGGACATGGAAACACGAGTTTTAACATAGAGAAAGTGGAGTGCTTCAAATGTCATAAGATGGGGCACTACAAATCGGACTGTCCAGAATGGGAGAAGGAAGCTAACTATGTTGAGATAGAGGAAGACTTACTTCTCATGGCACATGTGGACAAGATCAAAGCAGAAAAGGAACAAATCTGGTTCCTAGATTCGGGTTGCAGCAACCACATGTGTGGGAACAAGGAGTGGTTTGTCGAGTTGGATAGCACCTTCAAGCAGAATGTAAAACTCGGGGATAATCGGAAAATGACAGTAGAAGGAAAGGGAAAACTTCGACTCGAAATCGGTGGAAGAATTCATGTGATCTCAGATGTGTATTTCATACCGGGATTAAAGAACAACCTGTTAAGTGTTGGTCAGCTGCAACAGAAAGGACTTAGAATCATCATCGAAGACAATACGTGCAAGGTGTGGCACAAACAGGAGAGAAAAATGGTGATGCATTCAACCATGTCAAAAAACAGGATGTTTATAATCCTTGCAACCATTAGAGAAGGAAAGGAGATGAAAGAAACTCGATGTTTGCAAGTGATGGAGAAGACGGATGATTTGTGGCATAAGAGATTTGGTCATCTCAATTACAAAGGATTGAGATTGCTGGCAGAGAAGAAAATGGTGAACGGACTACCAAAATTCAGCCAAGAAGAAGAAGAAGAAGTGGTGTGTGAGACATGTATGAAGGGAAAGCAGAATCGTGATGCGATACCAAAGAAAAGCTTGTGGAAATCAACGCGCGGTCTCCAGCTGGTACATACGGACATATGTGGGCCGATTTCTCCGACCTTTGAGAGTGGAAAGAGGTATATCATCAATTTCATAGATGACTATAGTCGAAAATGATGGACCTATTTTCTTTCAGATAAATCTGAAGCATTCAAAACCTTCAAGGAATTCAAGGTTGCTACAGAAAGAGAACTAGGAGAATTATTGGTATGCCTGCGGTCTGACAGAGGCGGAGAATACAATTCCAAGGAGTTTGAAGAATATTGCAGAAAGTATGGAATAAAGAGACAACTTACAGCGGCATACACACCACAACAGAACGGAATCGCAGAAAGAAAAAACCGAAGTATCATGAACATGACTCGATGTATGCTGCTAGAGAAGTCTGTACCTCGAAGATTCTGGCCCGAAGCGGTTCAGTTTGCAGTCTACATACTAAATAGAAGTCCATCGAAGGCACTTGATGATATAACACCTGAAGAAAAATGGAGTAATCAGAAACCATCAGTCGATCATCTCAAGGTTTTCGGAAGTATTGCTTACGCTCTCGTACCATACCAGAGAAGAATTAAACTCGATGAGAAAAGCACTAAATGTGTTATGTTCGGCATAAGCAGAGAATCAAAGGCATATCGTCTTTATGATCCTAAGACAAAGAAAGTGTTAATAAGTAGAGATGTTCACTTTGATGAAAGCAAAGGCTGGGAATGGGAAGAAAAAAAAGAGAAGGAGCTTGTTTGGGATGAATTTGAAACAGAACCAGCGGAAGAAGAAATCGCAGAAGCTGTTCACGATGAACAACAAGCAAACGAGGAAGAAGAACCTAATGAAGAAAATGACGAAGCGATCGCAGAAAATGCTGAACCCGTCGACACTCCACAAATCTCGACACGAACAGGAACTGCAAGATTAAGACAACAGCCTGTCTGGATGAAGGATTATGTAACAGGTAACGCAGGATTTCTCATAACAGAAGAAGATGAAGAAATTCTTGCAATGTTCATTGCTCCTGATGACCCAGATTCCTTTGAGGATGCGATACAAAAGGAAGTGTGGAGAAAGGCAATGGAGACTGAAATAGCATCAATAGAAGAAAACAACACTTGGGAATTGATTGATCTACCTGAAGGAGCTAAAGTAATCGGAGTGAAGTGGATTTTCAAGACAAAACTCAACGAGAATGGAGAGATCGATAAATTTAAGGCTCGATTAGTCACTAAAGGGTATCACCAAAGGCAAGGCGTGGATTTTCATGAAGTTTTTGCATCGGTGGCGAGATGGGACACAATCAGGCTGATACTAGCTCTTGCAGCAGAGAAAGAATGGACAATTTACCAACTAGATGTAAAAAGTGCGTTCTTACACGGGGAACTAAAGGAAGATGTGTTCATGGAGCAGCCAAAAGGATTTGAGGTAGAAGAAGAATCCAACAAGGTTTACAAATTGAAAAAGGCGTTATATGGATTGAAGCAAGCTCCAAGAGCTTGGTATAGCCGAATCGAAGGATACTTCATGAAAGAGGGATTTGAGAAGTGCTACTGTGAGCACACCTTGTTCATGAAGAAAGAAGAAGGGAGAATTCTGATTGTAAGTCTCTATGTTGATGATCTTATATATACAGGAAACTCGACGGAAATGCTGGAAAGTTTCAAGTGCTCAATGATGAAGGAGTTCTCAATGACAGATTTAGGAAGAATGAAGTATTTCCTAGGTGTGGAAGTAATACAAGACAAACAAGGAATATTCATAAACCAAAGAAAGTATGCAGAAGAAACAATAATGAAGTATGGGATGGAAGAGTGTAATCCGGTGAGAAATCCCATTGTGTCTGGCCATATGTTGACAAAAGCAGGAGCAGGAGATGCAGTTTGTCCAACAATGTTCAAGCAGCTCATTGGAAGCCTAAGGTACCTTACAGCCACCCGTACCGATTTGATTTACTCTGTAAATCTAGTTAGCAGGTATATGGAAAGTCCAAACGAGCAACACATGCTAGCAGCCAAGAGAATACTGAGATACGTTCAAGGAACGCGTGATTTTGGTATTCATTACAAGCGTGGAGGAGAGCAGAAATTAATCGGGTATGTTGACAGTGATTATGCCGAAGATGTTGATGATAAAAAGAGCACGAGTGGATATGTGTTCATGCTAGGAGGAGGAGCAGTTTCATGGGCATCTAAGAAACAACCGATAGTAACACTATCCACAACCGAAGCGGAATTTGTCTCAGCGGCGTATGGAGTTTGTCAAGGTGTGTGGCTCAGAAATGTACTCGAAGAAATCGGATTCAGTCAAGAAGATGGAACAACTCTGTTTTGTGATAACAGCTCCACCATAAAGCTATCGAAAAATCCGGTATTACATGGAAGGAGCAAGCATATACACGTGAGGTATCATTTTCTAAGAGAATTGGTGAATGAAGGAGTCATTCAACTCAACTATTGCACAACACAAGATCAAATTTCAGACATCATGACCAAGGCATTGAAGCTGGAGGTGTTTGAGAAACTCAGAGGTTGGATGGGAGTTAGCTCGAAGGAGAAGTAAACTGGATGAAACCGTTCCAGTTTAAGGGAGGTAATGAAGATTTAAGCCCAGTTCAAATGGGCCTGCAACTAAATTTCTGTGGTGTTGACGTTTTCGTTTACGTTTTTTGTTTTTTGTTCAGCTGAATAAGTCTCCTGATTTGTAGGAGTATGACTAGTTCTTTTCTGATTTCTATTCAAGTTTATTAGCTTAAGTTTCGGTAGTTTTTTTTGGTAGTAGAAAAGGGATCTATAAAAGACTACTTTCATTTTATTGAATAAAGTATGAGTTTCAGATTCTTTGATCTTTGCAAACTTTGTTTTTTTCAGAAAAGATAACAATTATTAACTCATTACAATTACTTCCAATTACTGAGGTAGAGAAAAATGGGTTAAGTTTATATATGGAAATTCAATGGCTAAAAGGATTGACAATAATAATGGATTGTTTTGCATTGAAATTATTTAGAGAACCTTTTTCTTAAGTGTAATTAAGACATCATTTCGAAAAGAAAAAATATGATCATAATTTGTCATGGTTTATCCAGAACTTGATATTTTATTGATTTTCTATAGTCTAAAAATTTCGAGTCAAGATTTGGAAATTCTATAATATATGATTTTGGAAAAAAAAGGTAGACACTAAGCCTCAAGTTTACACAATATTAAGGGAGATCTTAAGCTCCAATTTTGATGAATCTGATAGTGTAGTTTCTCTGTTTACAACCCAAATTAACGTTAATTTTGGCATTGTATTATAACTGTACTATATCTTTATTAATAGTTGGCTTGGAAGCGTAAACTTTTGGTCCGACCGTGAACTTTCAAAATTGCCCCTATATGTATCAAGATTTAGTATAACTCAAAAATAGGATCTGACAATTAAGCTTTCTTTACAGATTCAAATTTTCCTCAATAAATATTATCAAGTCTTCATACTTAAAAATAGGATCTAACAAATAAACTACTTTACAAATTTGTTTTTTTATAAATTAATAATATAAATAAAATTTTAAACTAACAAAAAATTAGACATTGCAACTTAGAAATAAAAATTCAAATTAATTACGTATGATTCAACACAAACATATGGCTTTGTGGAAAACATTTTCTTTTAGACGCATTAAACAAATATAATTTATACAAAAACATTTCAGGTGTCTTCATCACACGCAAAGCGCGTGCCGTAATGCTCGTACTAATTACGCGGTTTGAAAATTCCAAGCACAAAGATGTTATTCTTTGATATGTGCTTTTGATCTCCAGAAATGGAGTGCTTAAGAGAGAAAATCTGCAGTAAAGGGTAGGTTAGGAAACAATAACAATCATAAAAGAAGATGACCATAAATTGAGAATTAATAATGAAAATGGAGAAAGTTAACTAAATAAGCAAATATAGACTTGATACAATTATTTGTGTTAATGACTGACAAGATTCTCTTGTAATAAACTTTATTATTTTAAATAAATTATAAACAGTTTTTCCAAAATAATATTAATTATTAAAAATAATAAACTTTATTGATAATTTCCTAAAATTTTTCTATATGTTTCTGAAATGATATAATATTTTTTTTAAATATAATATTATATTTTTAATGTAATAATTATTTTATATATAATAAAAAAATTCAAAAATTCAATAAATGTTAATTTAAAAATATGAATATATGTTTGATAATTAATTTTTGAATTTTTAAATTCATATTATATATATATAAATAAGTATACTAAAATTTTTAAATCATATATATATCTTACATATGCATGCATGCTATTATAAGAGAGAAATATACACTAATATATATATATATATGAATTTATTAATAAATATATAACAATTATTAATGACAAAAATTGATTTTGTACAGTAAACAACATTTGTCTATACATAAATCAAATAGTATAATAAACAAATTATGCGCATAACCAAACTGATTTGTGACAACCACATCTACTTACAAAATCTCACATAACTAAACATATAGTAGCAATATATTTAACAGATATGAAATTGCTCATTATAGGATCATAAAATATAATTTAATTACTGTAATATGAATTAAAATTACCAATTTTATGATGCCCTTGAATCCATGTTGAAGCAGTGATTTCCCTTCCTTTTATTGTTCTTGATTCGTTGGACTGCAAGTCCGGAATCATTGACCTCTAACTATCGAATAGTATTATTTTAATTTAAAATATATTTGAGAATTTTGGAGTGGATTGAGAGCTATGTTTTAACCAACAATGTAGAAGGTAAAGGCAACAAAAAACATTAGTAATTATTTTTAGAGATACGTACATACATACATACACATACATACATACATACATACATATATATATATGGTTGTATTTGAGAGAAAGGAGGAAAACATTTTACCCATTCTCACTTTTTCTCAACCCATTATCTCTAAGCCAATTCCCTATGTTTTAGCCACCCCTAGACCTTCCCAAAACCGAAATTTTGCAGCCCTAATGATGGGCCTTAAATCCATCTAAGCCCAAGCCAAAAAATACTATGCAACTAAATCTAATTTAATTATAACTGTTATAAATATATATAACATTATTTATTATTCAAATCATGTTCAAATTTTATAATTAATATTTCATAAATATTAATTAATTTAATTAATTTATAACAATTATAAACTAATTAAATCGTTTAGTCTTAAGGGAATTCATCATTTCGACTGTGTAACTCTTGGGTGTAAATTTGGTCAACGATTAACATTGAACTATTCTACTATTAACGTTCACACGTCACTTAGCAGGTGGTGTGGCATTATGGCCAAATTTATCGCTTATTCATATTCGGTAAAATCCAATTTTAGTTTAATAAGCGTTACCCGGTTGTGACATTTGTTTACACAAATTATCTTCGTCAAAACTATATCACTTTGGACTTATGGAATTTGGTAATGGTCAAAATTCCAACCTTACGCACATTTAATTTTATAGTCTAAATACAAAGTCCTTGGTTCAATAATAACAATTACTATTAACCGAAATAATCTGGCCAGAGACTTTGACTTTGAATTTACTTGAGTTGACTGTGGTACTAACCGCATATAACTAAGGAGACGAATCCTCTCTGGAATAGTGCTTCAATTTCAATACTTCTACTCGACCCAACTATAGTCAGTCGTTGGACGTCATGCCATGATTTGGCTATAATCAAAGCGAAGCTTTTATATTGAAGATCCATAGTATTCTCAAGTCGAGAGAACAGTGTAATCAGTCACATCGATATTTTCTGTTCGACCTTAGTTATATTAACCAACAGAAAACTATCGAGTGAGTCGTTCCATAGTTATCTAATAACTATTAGTACATAACCCCTAGGTGACCCCAGCAGATAGGAGTAATACACTGCCCAACATTTGGAGAGCGTTACGTACTCCAGTCTCAACGGATACATCGATATCCAGTCTCGATGCATCTTCACTAGGAACATTTAAAATGGTATATTTGTTATGATAAATTACTCACGGTTACAACACTTTGTAACTACTATCACAAAATATACCAATTATGGATTTTTCTATTTAATATACTTTTAATTAAGTTAATTAATTAATATAATCACATTATATCAAGTATATAATAGGAAGAAAATACCTTTTATTTCGAACAAGATTGGTCAATGAGTTAGATATATGTAACAAATTACATAATTTCCCCTAGGGCATACCCCTAACTCTATCAATCACCCACTTGCACTTGGGGTCAATTATGGAATCTAATTCCAACTTCTCCAATCAGTTTTCTCAAAACCAATTAGGTTAGTCCCTTAGTGAATGGATATGCTATTATGTTTTAATTATCTACTTTGTCGATTAACTCTCTCTAACACTAATAAACTGCCTTTATCATGTGGAACGATTCGAGGTATGTATTTCGACTTCTAGTGAGCTTTAGCTCTATCATGACCAATTTCATGACGTTGTTATCTTATATCAATATTATGGGATTCTCAACATTTGGAATCACCTTTGGCTCAATTATGAATTTGTGCATTTATATCTATATACATTGGTTTACTGTAGCGCTATTCAAGTTAATGTTCTCAACATTTCGTTGAATCGACCACAATCACTTTTATTTTGAAACATTTTCAAATTAAAGATTTTAACTTCAATACTTAATATCACTTATAATAGTGTCCAAATGTTCCATCATAACGAGTTCGTTGTTTCTATAAACAATTCTCTAGTATTTCATAAACACACTAGAACACCTCAAACAACCATTTAGTGATATCAATTTGGATTTTATATTTTCTCCATGTATCAAATACATAAACAAAACACAATATCATACATAACATAACCTGCATGATAATTCCTATTGCTAATGCATAAGGAATCCAACTTACATGTTCTCCTTTTAATAGGGTGCTCTTGTATATCGTTTTGGGACAATCCCTATATCTTTTATACTCACCATAAAAGACATCATTTACAATCCAAAATTGAGTATTAAAATAGCTAAAGTTGATTTCAAGCATATTGTTAAAATCAACAAAGTGTTGTTTACTTATAGTTTAGAAATATCAATGTACCTTTTAACGTTCTTTCTTATAAACACACGCTTCCTCTGCACTTTGATTGAAAATCAAACTATTTGATATTTCTATCAAAATACTTATTCAATCTTGATGCTTATAAAATGATACATTTGTATCATTTCTTGGATCATATCCAAAGACTCACAAACCCAATATCGCTCCCACCGACTTCGAGGCATTTTTGGTTAATATGTGTAAACGGCTTACTCTAAATCATTATTTAGAATTTTCTGTTTCAATACATAAGTACCAAACACCAAGTCTTATCGAGCGATAATTTTGCAAGTAAATCTGAATTAACTTGGGCATGTTGAATACTGAATCTGTTATGCTAATTTCAACAGTTGAAATTTTTGATATTATTCTTATCAACGTTGCTTATTTAATTCCAAACACATTAGTCTCTCCAATAAAGACACAATCTCGGCCGATGGATCACATCTCTTTGGTTACGACCATTAAAATCATATTTTGATAGCATACTTGGAATTCTTTCAGAACTGCGTATCATACAATATAGAGTCAACAATCTTAATTGTTTAATTGAACAATCGAGGGTAATGTAAATTTTTGACATTAATAAGAAACTCATAGTTTCTCTTCGATGTACGAAAATACTCATTAGAGATTCCAATGCTATGTGTTCATTTAGGTTAATTAATTTCACTTCATCTCATATAATCAGTTCTATCTATGGATCGGATCCAATTCCACTTAACTGTCAAAAATTTCTCAAAGAAATTCCTTCACAATGAAGTTGGTATATCTTGAAACAACAATTGTTTCTTAGTACAAATAGAATAGAGATTCATAAACGCTTTATGAACCTTTTTATTTATAAAACTGATTTTAGTTTACAAAAATTATGTTCAAAACATAAATATGTCATTTGATGACAGACCTTTCCAAAAACTTTTGGAGATTCATACAAGATCCCTCATAAACAATTATTACGTGCAATCTTTCGACTCGCACAACCTGCCAACTCCTTGGCCTATGATATGTTGGGATTTCTTTCAAACCCGTATCTTGTATGATTTTGTAAACTATTGTTTAGATGAAATAATATCAACCTTGTGTAGTAATCTTAAGTACATGACCTTATAGAAAGAAATTAACTCTACTTCACTCACAGTTAATCGTAAATTGTCCAACAATGTCTGGTTACTCCTTATCAATGCATCATTATGTATCACATGGAGGAGTGATTTTGAGGTTGAATCTATATTCATTTTTAGGTACATTTGGAACTCTTTCTAATATACTCACTTATTCGACCAAATCAAATCATTTTATTCTATTGCATGTTATTTTACTTTTCTTTTATATTCTATGATTTTATCATAAACTTGCTACATGTGTATCTAATACACATGCTCATGTTGGTAATAAATCTACGATGAATATAACAAAGTATATAAAACCCTTTTGGTATTAATAGACTTGTGATTGCATACATCAATATGTATTAATTCAAAGAGTTCATCAACTCTTATGATGCTCCCACTGAATGGGTGCATAGCCATTAATTGTTTGAGATATAATTAACCTGTATCATATGATTCATAATCATATAGTAAAATTATTTCTCAAAACTACGGCTTAGTCTATAATTCCAAAACAACTGTAAATAATATTAGATACATATGTATTATTGTTGCATCACTTTTACTATGAAAACAAATTCCATAATATAGTTCTATTTCATAATGAATATTCATAATACTCATATTGAAATATAGTTATATCTATTTTTCAGTCAATACCAAAAAATAAACATTATTTCACAAATAATGTTCAGTATATTTTACGAAAACAATTTGCGTAATTTGATGCAATCATTAGGTGCTATATGGCATGCTCTCACTATTTCCGCCATTACTATAATAGCGTACTAAATTTAGAGGTCCACCATTCACTTAATATTGTTAATATTGTTTACTTATTTCATATGCTGCAACTAGTTTACAGAGGAGAATTCTTTGATCAAATATCTTGAACTCAAAGAAATAAATGTTATAGAAAATAATTTTCTATATGAAAATACATTTTGGAATAAAAATCACATTTCATATTCCAATATTAAGTATAAGTTATTATTACAATTCTTGTTTCCAATGTTTCTCCATGAAGTAGAAGTGAATATTCATTCTCTTCATTCCAACTTTACCTTAAATTACATCTATTCTTATACATTCGTTTTTCTTTCAAATGGTCAAACTATTCAAAAGAAAATCTTACTACAATATCATAACAAACCTTTTACAAAAGCGCATTCGATTATTCTTAACATTTAAGACATCATATATGCCGCACTTTATGTAAACCGATCAAGATGACATTTCAACGATCGAGTTCTTAGATGTATCTCATAGTTTATGGTCTTGTGTTACATTAACACAATATAATCCTTTTGAAATCATTTAAGTTGAATACATGATCTTAAAATACTGTTTATTGGCTTACTTCGAATGAACTAACTTCATCGAAATATTGTACCCCACAAACTATGATTGTTCACCATTTAACATTTATATGTGAAAGTACATGGATCAAATATCCATAGTCTTGAATTGCATTTAGAGTTCAAAAACTCATAAAATGCAATACACGGTCTAAACCAAATAAACATATAAGTGACCAACTTACGAATGTATTAAGTAGTTGAAATTGGGCACTTGCATGGGTATAAAAACATTATATAACATGCAATTAGAATTATTAGTAAATATATATTATATTTCTATTCGTCAACTTTCAATTCAATTTGTTTATATATGTTAATTGACAAACATTTTATCAATCATATTAAATGCACAAATTTATCATTGTAGATAATTATAACATTATATAACATATGTTCTTACAATATTAGAAAGGTTAAATGTTACCATTTCATTTTTCTAAAAAGGCTCCCACTAGTCTTTTATATTTCTCCAAACCCTAAGATGAAACATAGAAGTCTTATAACTTCACTAGTGGGTGTTAGGAATAGTTTGTTTTGGTATTCTGACCTTGAGTTTGCTCAACAAATCATAGCCCCACAAACGATGGATAACTCCTTATTGGTTGTATCATATACAACTCCTAACCCATTTTTCCTTGTTCTAATCTCATTTTGACCTTGAGTTTGCTCAAAAAATCAAAAGAAATTATTCACTCATACCTACTATATCATGATGGCCTAAGTATAGCATATGTACCTTGAGTTTGCTCAACAAATACATATAGTTATCTTACCTCATCTGTTCAATATATTAATAATACTATGCATAACATCCCTAATTTGAGTTCGCTCAACAACTAAGGAGCATGTAAGTAATTTATTAATATATATATATATATATGGTATAGGACAACATTATATATAATGAGTGATATCGACTTATAAAATAATATATTTCTTATGAAATACCCCAGCGATTCAAGTGTCAGACACATCAAAAATCACGGTATATGTACATTTACATATGTATTTATTTCTCAAGTCTATTTGGGTTTCTTTAATGTTCCACATTTAGTTTATACACATATCATATAAGTTTTATTATTATATAACTTTTATATTTCATATTACTTATATGATAGTCTTAAGTCTTACGTATAATATATCATTAATTAAATCTTATCTAATTAATTTTAATCAATTAACTGTTTAATTAATTTTAAATTAGTATTCCAATATAACTTTTATATTGGACATATCTACTATAACATTTATAGTGTATACTATAATCTTTATAGTGTAACACACAAATATAATATATATGTGTATTTTATTTAATTAATTAACCTTTAATTAATTTATTCAATTAAACAATTTTTATTAAAATTTATTAATTTCAAAGTATCTTGTATACATACACGTATACTTATGTTATCTTAAACATTTTAAAATAACATAACATATATCAACATATGTAATACATGCATATATGCATTAGATAATTAAAATATTTAATTAATTTATTTTATTAATCTTATTAATAAATTTAAAATTTAAAATTATTATATAAATATTTTCAAACATTTTGAAAATATCATTATCCTTTCAAGCATTTTGAAAACTTATAATAAACATGTTTTATTTTAAATTTAATTATTTAATTTAAAATATTTAACATTAGTTTTCAAAATGATTTTGAAAATTAGCCCAAGGCCCAAATTAAGTTAGGCCTTTTCTATTAGGAGCAACCTTTGGGCTCACTTCACCTTTCAGGCCAGGCCGATAACCAGGTAGGACAGGGTACTTGATTATCCAATTCCAATCCTAGACATTACGTTTCTAGATACCGTATTAAGTGGGCAAAGTGTTTTTGATATGTATTTAAACTTGGAATTTTTCAGTACTTGGGATGAGGTTTCTAGTTGAAATTTGCAGCAAGGAGAAGTGGGAAAAATCTATAGAATATGAGGGTTAAGTGGCATTATATAAAGGAGAGACAACGGAGCAAAAAGTGGATCACCGTCCTTCTTTCTCTCATTACCATTTCTTTCCCTTTTAACCATTCAACCCCCCCCCCCACATACAACCCATTGGTCGGCCTGATTTGTTCACTTCTTAGTAAAAATTATCCTACCTTAGTTCATGCCCGAATAAAATTCGTTACAATTTAAATCCAATTTAAAAGCGTACCGATATCGAATATCGATCGGTATATTTATAACTATTATAAACACACTAATTATTAATGTTCAACACATCAAATTAAATTTTATAACTAATATTTCACAAAAATTAATTAATTTAACTACTTTATAACAATTATAATTAAATTAGGTGGTCAAAGGGGTATACAATGTTTCGGTTGTATGACTCTTTAGGTGTAAATTTGATCAGCAATTAATATCGAACAATTTGAATTTTAAAGTTCACACGTTACATAGTAGGTGGTGTGACATTTCGGTCAAATTTATCACTTACTTGGTTTTAGTAAAGTCCAGTTTTACTTGTTAAGCGTAACCTAGTTGTAATTACTTTTACGCCAATTCTCATCATTAAAACTATATCACTTAGGACTTATGGAATTTGGTAGTGGTCAAAATTCCAATATCATCCGTATTCAACGATATATTCCAAACAAAAATTCTTTGGTTCAATAATAACAATTATCATTAACCCAACCACTCTGGTCATAGATTTTGAATTTGAGTTGACTTGAGTTAACTGTGATACTAACCCTATATAACTGAGGAGACGAATCCACTCTTGAATAGAAGTTCACTTCCAATACTTTCACTCAACCCAATATAGTCATTCGATGGAACCTATGCCATGATTTTACTATAATCAAAGTGAATCTTTCATATTGAAGATCGACAGTATTCTGAAGTCGAGAGAACTGTGTAAATAAGTCACATCGATAGTGTAATACCCCAAGATTTTGAGGAAAATTCTTTTAAATAAATGATTAAAATTCTGGGGGAAAATCAGAATTATTATATAGGTGGGATTTTCGGTGGTGCAAGGTTGTGTGCATGTGTGCACGTGCACACTAGTTATGGCACTAAGAGAAAATCCAGAATTCCTGAATAATAAAACAAGGAAGGAAAACATTTAGATAAAATGTTTTAAATAAAGAAAATATAGACCTAGACATGAGTATTAAAAATTCCTGAGGATGTGTGTATATATATATATATCTATATATATGCCTATGTATGACTTGTCTGAAAATTAAGGCAGAAGAGAACATTGATTTATAATGAATAAGTGAAATTTTTATTTGAATAATAGGTGTAGAAATGCACATAAGTATGCACATGTTTTCTGCAAATAAAAGGTTAAAGTTAAATTAACACCCATAGTTGTATAAATGTATATATATATCCAGATATTATTTGAGCAGAAAATAAATAAAGGAAGCACTAAAACAGTAAGAACCAAAGTGCAAGAAAGCAAATGTACATAGGCAGAAAATAGAAAGTCACACCATTATCATGTTTGAGGTAAATATAATAAAAAAAATACTTAAAAGTAATCACTTTCTGAAAAGAAAAGAAAATGAGCACAATATAGCCTTGTTTTAAAATTTTGGCTGGGACATTAAGGGATTAGGAGGGAGGGAATATGCAATGCCAAATGCATGATTCTGGTCTGGGCTAAAATAGGGATTTTGCATCACCCAAAACCCTAGACAGAACCCTTATTTAAACCAAGAGCCCAATCAGAAAACTGCTCTCTCACTAATTAATTAACCTAAGGAAGAAGAGGAAGATAAGGCTAAAGATTTGAGGGGTTTTCTGGTTTAAGCTTGTGTAAGCATTTAGGTGAGTATCCTCACTCATATACATGGCATTAAGACCTGGGATTAGGCAGCCAAGCTTTTATATGTTATATTTTGCATGTTTTGATTTACAAACTATGTTGGCTACTGATGGTTTCATGAATGTTTGATGAAATATGATCTGCTATGCTGGATGTATAACTTTGTTGTTCTATTTTCATCTCTGTATATTATACCAAAACCTTAAGGAACATATAACAGAGTATTTGTAACTAGTTTGAATAATGGCTTAAGACAAAGAATGAAAAGATAAAGAAAACTATGAGCTGCATATACATTGGTATGGTGCTGAGGCTTGAAATAATTGGTTAAGGGTGCAATGGAGTCTTTCTCTATAAGTGCTGAGCCCTAAACTAAACAGAAATTTACAAGCCTAAAAACTATGTTTAAACAAGATTAAAAATCTGGCTAAATATAGTTGCTTGCAAAATCAAAATAAACCCAATAGAGCCATGCATTTATTCTCAGTTGCAAACATTCTGGTATATGCTTGAATAGGGTGTTTATATGCTAAATAATGTGAGATGGAATGACTGGGGTGTTATACCTCTAGAAAGTAACCTTTAACTTGCTTGCAATATTATGTCTGCAAGGTAACTAGTATGCTTCATGAGTACAGGTGGTATGTACACCTAGCTATCATTGATAGAATGAACATAAATACACTTAGTGATATAACTAAGGATTTTGTGCCAAGAAGGCTGCTGGAATGCTTGTCCTATTTGAAGTAGACAAGTTGGCACATGGCTTGTTTAAGTCCTGAGATCTTTGTGCCATAATGTTAATTAGTTCATGGCAATGTGTCCCTTTGATTCCTTATAGCAGATGAGGCCAGGAATTTATAAGAAAAAGAAAAGGCAACCTAGTAGTTCCAGATAAAAGTTGTTTTATTGCATATGTTTGCTCTTATGTATTGTACATGATAATACCTGTCAAGTATGCAAAGTATATTTATGCTGTATCCTTAGCTTAATATCATGGATATGTTAGAAATGCTCACACCAGATCATAGATCTGACCCTTATTGCTCATGGCACATGGGGGTGTCTCATTTATAATGGGGCAGCCACTAATGCTTTTGCAGGTTGTGATGGAGCTAAGTAAGCAAGATTAAAAAGATATGGAATAGAGGATGCTAAGATAATTAGAAATAAAAGCTAAAATGTGTTAATTCATGCATGTATTCCCTGATTAATATGGCTATCTAAATGTATTAAGTAGGAAGAACTTGTAAGAGACATGTGCTATGTTGTTTCTGGTTATTTCTGATTTGGTATGTACTAAGGATATTGATGTTAAACTGATTTGAAAACCTATTTGCTAAAGTTGTTTTGATTTAGAGGAAAAACCTGGATTTTATAAGCATAATCATTTTATGATGATTTCAGTTAATCCTGAGTTCTTTCAAAAAGAATATAGATATACAGAAAATAATATTGGGAAAACCCAGAAAAGAATTAAACTGCTATATCTTCAATTTATGATATTGACATAAGTCCAAATGCAAGAAAAAGTGTTTATACCCTGAAGATGTATTTTTGAAAGAGAAGTATGGTTAGGAAGAATGATATATATCTGATCACAAGGTGTCTGATTCATACAAATATATACACATGCTTTTGAGAAGGAAAGGTATCAATGTTTTGTGTATAATCTGGGTTGTAAAAATGCAAACAAAAGAATGGCCAGAGTAACCACATGGTTAGGCCATAGGTCAGGCCTAATGTTTCACTTCAGATCAATGAAGCAAGGGAACATTTGAGCTCAGTTTTCTGGAAAATGAACAAAGACACTGACATGTACATGTATATCTGTGTACATGTTGATATTGGGCAAAAATATAGATGTAAATTCTTAAAACAGTTGAAAGAATGGGTTTTAAAAATAGTTATGCAAGAAGAATTGTTTTGTATGTTAGGTTATAGCCAAAAATTAAATATATATGTATAATTATAGGTAGGTATCAGATTTTAGCCATACAGGAGAAAATAAAAAGAAAAACAAAAATTGTGTTTGAACCGACCAGCATAGTACTCGAACTAGTGACCTTGCATGAATAAGTTAGGCGCGTTTCCATTACGCCTAGATGTTGCTTGTGTTCACTTAGGATCCACTTTCTTTTAACCTGAGTTTGATAATATTCAGACTTTAAGACAATCATCTATATTATAAGCTTGCTTTCCACTGATTATTGCTTGACCATTTCTTAATTATAATAACAGCCTAAGGTACATATTTCCAGTGGACACTATAGTCAAAAATCAGGATACAATAAGTTTTCTTTTAAAAGGGAAATTATCACATTTTTGCAAATTTAAAAAGGATTTCTACTTATTGTCATACTCTGATTCAAGTAGAATATAACATAGATATCTTCATATATGTATGTTAAAAATGATTTAGAATTAAAACAATATTTTTATATTGTGAAAGATCCTGGATATATTTTTGTTTATTAGAGAAAAGAAAATGACCCTGGAAAATATATTGGTAAGAAAAAAAAAATCACTAATAAAATAAGTGTGTAAATAGGAGGGTCATTTCATTTGGTATCAGAGCTATGTTTTAATTAACATAGCAAATGTTTGTATGCTTATGTTTATACTAGGTTTGTTTGTATATTTGACTGCTTATAAGTATTCCCTGAATGTATGTATGTGTGTGCATGTGACATACACAATGATTAAATAGGAAAGATACAATCAATTTAAAATTAAAGCTAAGTGTTATAAACTAATAAGATGAAATACATATACTTTTAGAAATATGGTAGGAAGAGGGTCTCATCATCAAGGAGGATCTAGCACACCACAAATGCTTGACATGCAGGAATTTGTGAGAGTTTTGAGAGATGGAATTGGGCACAGACCTGAGAACCCACATGAGGAGCTCTCCAAGTTAGTGAAGACTTATACCAACTTGGGAGGCAAGAGCTTTGAAGGAACTGAAAGTGTAATGGAGATTCAAGCATGGCTGAGGACATTAGAGAGGATCTTCACTGATATGCAACTAGATGACCAAAGGAAGAGGCAAGTGGCCTCAAGGCAATTAAAAGGTGCAGCTTTGAGTTGGTGGGAGGTGATCATAGCTGGCCGGAATGAAAATGATATTAATTGGAATCAATTTAAGGAGATGATAGAGGCAAGGTTTGTTCCAGCCTCAGCAAAAACCACTTTACTTGAGGAGTTCATCAAACTTAGACAGGGGACTATGAATGTCACAGAATACACCCAGAAGTTTGAGGGATTGTCAACCTATGGGGCAATGTTAGTGGCTGATGAAGCATCCAAAAATGATAGATACATCAAGGGATTGAACCCAGGGCTTAGCAGGGCTATACTACCTTATGCTGACAGAACTTTTGATCAAGTGATAGATTTGGCTCTGAAGATTGAGCAGCATGACAAGGAAAGAGATAAGTTTAGGAGCTTCAAAAACAATAGCAACAAGAAGAACAAAGGGAAGTACCATCCTTATGATAAGAAGAAAGGAGAGGCAGATGGTAAGAAGGCAGTAGATGCAAAACCCAATGAAGCCAAAAGAAAAATAGTTTGCAACCATTGTGGGAAAGAAGGCCATATTAAGCCAAGATGCCCAGAGCTTAAAGGGGGAGCTTTCAAATGCTATCTATGTGGGAAGGAAGGGCATATGAAAAGAAATTGCCCAGAATACAAGCAACAAGGGAAAGTGGCAAACCTGGAAGGTAGGGGCAAGGCCATAATTGAGGCTAATGCTGAAAACCATGGTCAAGTGGAAGGTACACTATTTATTTGTACCATACCTTTAGCTGTAATATATGATACCAGGGCAACCCACTCACTCATTTCCCATGAAATAGTTAAAAGGTTGAAAATGAACTGCAATTTGGCTGAAATACCTCTGTTAATACAAAGCCCTTTAGGAAGTTCTAGTGTATTAGATATGATCTGTGTGGATGTGAATTTGAACATAGGAGGAAACACATTTGTTTCCAATTTGTATGTTCTAAATTTCCCAAATATAGGAGTTATATTAGGGGCAGATTGGCTAAGACAATTCAAAGCCATAATTGACCTAGATGCATCCACCATTTCACTACAAAATTCTAAAGGCCAAAGGGTTACAATTCTATGTGAACCTATCAAAGAAAACAGTCTAAATCATTTAATTGAATTAGAAAATAATCCCAAGGAAATAGCTATTAATGAAATCCCCATAGTTAAAGAATACTTGGATGTATTTGGGGAAGTAAAAGGTGTCTCACACCATAGACCTGTTGAATTCCAGATTAACCTTATGCCTGGGGCTAGCCCAGTTATCAAAAAGCCTACAAGGATGGGGCCAAGTGAATTAAAGGAGCTAAAGAACCAGCTGGAAGAATTAGAAGCCAAGGGGTTTATAAGGCCAAGTAATTCATGCTGGGGTGCTCCTGTAGTATTTGTTAAAAAGCATGATGGTACTTTAAGAATGTGTATAGATTACAGAGAATTAAACAAAGTAACCATCAAAAACAAATACCCATTACCCAGGATAGATGATCTCTTTGATCAACTCAGTGGAGCTAAAGTGTTTTCTAGGCTAGACTTGGCATCTGGGTTTCATCAGATGAAGGTTGAGGAATCAAGTATTAAATATACAGCATTCAACACAAGATATGGTTTGTATGAGTTTCTGGTTATGCCATTTGGGCTAACAAATGCCCCTTCTTACTTTGTAGACCTAATGAATAGGATATTCAGAGATTACTTAGACAAGTTTGTTCTGATTTTTATAGATGATATTCTAATCTACTCTAAAACAATAGAGGAACATGAGAACCACTTACGTTTGGTCTTATCTAGATTAAGAGAAAAAGATTTGAAAGCAAAGTTCTCTAAGTGTGTGTTCTGGCAAGAGGAAGTACACTTTCTTGGACATGTTGTCTCTGCTAGAGGAATTTCTGTAAACCCCAATAAGATAGTAGCAATCCAAGCATGGAAGAAGCCTAACAATGTTAGTGAAGTTAGGTCATTCATGGGGATGGCAGGATACTATAGGAGGTT
The DNA here is from genome assembly GCA_030737815.1 of Allium fistulosum. Lineage (NCBI taxonomy): Eukaryota > Viridiplantae > Streptophyta > Magnoliopsida > Asparagales > Amaryllidaceae > Allium > Allium fistulosum. Next base: position 512,477,164 of record CM060908.1, on the reverse strand, counting down.
CATACAAGGATTTTCTAAAATAGCAATGCCACTCACTAACCTGACTAGGAAGAACCAAAAGTTTATATGGACTGATAAGTGTGAACAGCTTTCACCCAGATCAAGGAGGCTTTGGTAAAATCACCAGTGTTGAGAGTACCAGAAGGCAATGAGGGATTGGTTGTATATACAGATGCATGTGGGTCAGGGCTAGGGGCTGTGTTGATGCAGCAAGATCAGGTCATAGCCTATGCATCTAGACAACTAAAACCCCATGAAACTAGATATGCAACTCATGATCTTGAGTTGGCAGCAGTAGTATATGCCTTAAAGCTCTGGAGGCATTATTTATTGGGTGCAAAGTTCATTTTATACACTGATCACAAGGCCTTAAAGTATCTCTTTTCACAAAAAGATTTAAATATGAGACAACACAGATGGGTTGAATTTCTTGCTGCTTATGACTTAGATATACTTTATACACCAGGCAAGGCTAATAAAGTGGCAGATGCATTGAGTAGGCAGCATGCAAAAATGGCCATGTTAATGATGGAGGAGTTTAGAGATTTGACCATGCTCACTGATTTGGAAATAGATGAGAGCAGTGGGATAAGTATGGAGATAATTGAGGAAGAAAAGAGTAAAGGAAGGTTAAGTTTAATTACTTTACAATCAAATTTGGCCTTGAAGGTGGCAAAAATGCAAGAAGAAGATCAAGACTTAGCAGAAAAGAGGTCTCTCCTATTAAAGAAGGAGGAAGTGAAGGATTATCACATAGATGTAAAAGGATACTTAAGGTACAAGGGAAGGATATGTGTCCCAAACATCATAGAATTGAAAGAAGAAATCCTTAATGAGTACCATAGGAGCAAATATTCCATACATCCAGGCAGCACCAAGATGTACCAAAACTTAAAAAGGGACTATTGGTGGAAGGGAATGAAGTCTGATGTAGCCAGATATGTTGCTAAGTGCATGGTTTGTCAACAAATAAAAGCTGAGACCCAAAGACCTTCAGGGTTGTTGCAGCCACTTAGCATACCACAGTGGAAGTGGGAAGACATATCTATGGATTTCATAGATGGTCTTCCTAGCTCCAAGAGGGGAAATACAAGTATTTGGGTGATTGTAGATAGGCTGACTAAAGTAGCCCACTTCATACCAGTGAAAGCAGACAGAAATGCACCTAGGTTAGCCCAAACTTTTATGAGAGAAGTGGTAAAACTGCATGGTGTTCCTAAAACTATAGTGAGTGATAGGGATACAATCTTCACTTCAAGATTCTGGGAGAGCTTCCAAGAAGCTATGGGGAGTGAATTGTGCCTAAGCACTGCTTATCACCCCCAATCAGATGGGCAAACAGAAGTGGTAAACAAGATTTTAGAGGATTTGCTTAGAGCATGTGTGTTAGACTTTGGAGGAAATTGGGAGGACCACCTCCATTTGGCTGAGTTCACATACAATAATAGCCACCAAAGCACAATTGGAATGGCACCCTTTGAAGCCCTATATGGAAAGCCATGTCTATCACCTATGTGTTGGGCTGAGGCAGGAGAGAAAGCTATCCTAGGGCCAGAATATGTCAAGGACATCACAGAGAAAATAGGACTGGTGAGAAAGAGGATGGCAGTAGCTCAAGATAGGCAAAAGAAGTATGCTGATGCAAAGAGGAAGTTAGTGGAATTCAAAGTAGGTGATTATGTCTTCATTAAGGTTTCACCAATGAAGAAAGTCTTGAGATTTGGCAAGCAGGGGAAACTCAGACCCAGATATGTTGGACCATACAAGATTTTGGAAAGAATAGGCTCACTAGCCTATAAGCTGGAGCTTCCCGAGAAGATGAGTGCAATGCACAATGTGTTTCATGTGTCACAACTAAGGAGATGGGTGCATGACAAGGAGGAAATCTTAGAAAAGCCTACTGAAGTTCAGATTAATCCAGATCTAATCTATGAGAAAGAGCCAGTGGGAATTGTGGCAAGGGAAGAAAAGAAATTAAGAAACAAGACATTGAAGCTTGTAAAGATTCAATGGAGTATAGATCCTAGCGATTGTACTTGGGAGCTAGAGGATAAAATCAGGATGGATTACCCTAGGCTCTTTGCAAATTTAAAAGGTAAATTCTTAGATTACTAAGAAAGTTTGATATGTATGATAGACAGTGACTATTTGAATTGCTCATGCATATTTGAATAATTTTCCTAAGAAAGTAGGAGTACTCAAAGAATATGTTGTAAATTGTGAGGGCACAATTCCTAAAAGAAGGGGTGATTGTAATACCCCAAGATTTTGAGGAAAATTCTTTTAAATAAATGATTAAAATTCTGGGGGAAAATCAGAATTATTATATAGGTGGGATTTTCAGTGGTGCAAGGTTGTGTGCATGTGTGCACGTGCACACTAGTTATGGCACTAAGAGAAAATCCAGAATTCCTGAATAATAAAACAAGGAAGGAAAACATTTAGATAAAATGTTTTAAATAAAGAAAATATAGACCTAGACATGAGTATTAAAAATTCCTGAGGATGTGTGTGTATATATATATATATCTATATATATGCCTATGTATGACTTGTCTGAAAATTAAGGCAGAAGAGAACATTGATTTATAATGAATAAGTGAAATTTTTATTTGAATAATAGGTGTAGAAATGCACATAAGTATGCACATGTTTTCTGCAAATAAAAGGTTAAAGTTAAATTAACACCCATAGTTGTATAAATGTATATATATATATCCAGATATTATTTGAGCAGAAAATAAATAAAGGAAGCACTAAAACAGTAAGAACCAAAGTGCAAGAAAGCAAATGTACATAGGCAGTATATAGAAAGTCACACCATTATCATGTTTGAGGTAAATATAATAAAAAAAATACTTAAAAGTAATCACTTTCTGAAAAGAAAAGAAAATGAGCACAATATAGCCTTGTTTTAAAATTTTGGCCGGGACATTAAGGGATTAGGAGGGAGGGAATATGCAATGCCAAATGCATGATTCTGGTCTGGGCTAAAATAGGGATTTTGCATCACCCAAAACCCTAGACAGAACCCTTATTTAAACCAAGAGCCCAATCAGAAAACTGCTCTCTCACTAATTAATTAACCTAAGGAAGAAGAGGAAGATAAGGCTAAAGATTTGAGGGGTTTTCTGGTTTAAGCTTGTGTAAGCATTTAGGTGAGTATCCTCACTCATATACATGGCATTAAGACCTGGGATTAGGCAGCCAAGCTTTTATATGTTATATTTTGCATGTTTTGATTTACAAACTATGTTGGCTACTGATGGTTTCATGAATGTTTGATGAAATATGATCTGCTATGCTGGATGTATAACTTTGTTGTTCTATTTTCATCTCTGTATATTATACCAAAACCTTAAGGAACATATAACAGAGTATTTGTAACTAGTTTGAATAATGGCTTAAGACAAAGAATGAAAAGATAAAGAAAACTATGAGCTGCATATACATTGGTATGGTGCTGAGGCTTGAAATAATTGGTTAAGGGTGCAATGAAGTCTTTCTCTATAAGTGCTGAGCCCTAAACTAAACAGAAATTTACAAGCCTAAAAACTATGTTTAAACAAGATTAAAAATCTAGCTAAATATAGTTGCTTGCAAAATCAAAATAAACCCAATAGAGCCATGCATTTATTCTCAGTTGCAAACATTCTGGTATATGCTTGAATAGGGTGTTTATATGCTAAATAATGTGAGATGGAATGACTGGGGTGTTATACCTCTAGAAAGTAACCTTTAACTTGCTTGCAATATTATGTCTACAAGGTAACTAGTATGCTTCATGAGTACAGGTGGTATGTACACCTAGCTATCATTGATAGAATGAACATAAATACACTTAGTGATATAACTAAGGATTTTGTGCCAAGAAGGCTGCTGGAATGCTTGTCCTATTTGAAGTAGACAAGTTGGCACATGGCTTGTTTAAGTCCTGAGATCTTTGTGCCATAATGTTAATTAGTTCATGGCAATGTGTCCCTTTGATTCCTTATAGCAGATGAGGCCAGGAATTTATAAGAAAAAGAAAAGGCAACCTAGTAGTTCCAGATAAAAGTTGTTTTATTGCATATGTTTGCTCTTATGTATTGTACATGATAATACCTGTAAAGTATGCAAAGTATATTTATGCTGTATCCTTAGCTTAATATCATGGATATGTTAGAAATGCTCACACCAGATCATAGATCTGACCCTTATTGCTCATGGCACATGGGGGTGTCTCATTTATAATGGGGCAGCCACTAATGCTTTTGCAGGTTGTGATGGAGCTAAGTAAGCAAGATTAAAAAGATATGGAATAGAGGATGCTAAGATAATTAGAAATAAAAGCTAAAATGTGTTAATTCATGCATGTATTCCCTGATTAATATGGCTATCTAAATGTATTAAGTAGGAAGAACTTGTAAGAGACATGTGCTATGTTGTTTCTGGTTATTTCTGATTTGGTATGTACTAAGGATATTGATGTTAAACTGATTTGAAAACCTATTTGCTAAAGTTGTTTTGATTTAGAGGAAAAACCTGGATTTTATAAGCATAATCATTTTATGATGATTTCAGTTAATCCTGAGTTCTTTCAAAAAGAATATAGATATACAGAAAATAATATTGGGAAAACCCAGAAAAGAATTAAACTGCTATATCTTCAATTTATGATATTGACATAAGTCCAAATGCAAGAAAAAGTGTTTATACCCTGAAGATGTATTTTTGAAAGAGAAGTATGGTTAGGAAGAATGATATATATCTGATCACAAGGTGTCTGATTCATACAAATATATACACATGCTTTTGAAAAGGAAAGGTATCAATGTTTTGTGTATAATCTGGGTTGTAAAAATGCAAACAAAAGAATGGCCAGAGTAACCACATGGTTAGGCCATAGGTCAGGCCTAATGTTTCACTTTAGATCAATGAAGCAAGGGAACATTTGAGCTCAGTTTTCTGGAAAATGAACAAAGACACTGACATGTACATGTATATCTGTGTACATGTTGATATTGGGCAAAAATATAGATGTAAATTCTTAAAACAGTTGAAAGAATGGGTTTTAAAAATAGTTATGCAAGAAGAATTGTTTTGTATGTTAGGTTATAGCCAAAAATTAAATATATATGTATAATTATAGGTAGGTATCAGATTTCAGCCATACAGGAGAAAATAAAAAGAAAAACAAAAATTGTGTTTGAACCGACCAGCATAGTACTCGAACTAGTGACCTTGCATGAATAAGTTAGGCGCGTTTCCATTACGCCTAGATGTTGCTTGTGTTCACTTAGGATCCACTTTCTTTTAACCTGAGTTTGATAATATTCAGACTTTAAGACAATCATCTATATTATAAGCTTGCTTTCCACTGATTATTGCTTGACCATTTCTTAATTATAATAACAGCCTAAGGTACATATTTCCAGTGGACACTATAGTCAAAAATCAGGATACAATAAGTTTTCTTTTAAAAGGGAAATTATCACATTTTTGCAAATTTAAAAAGGATTTCTACTTATTGTCATACTCTGATTCAAGTAGAATATAACATAGATATCTTCATATATGTATGTTAAAAATGATTTAGAATTAAAACAATATTTTTATATTGTGAAAGATCCTGGATATATTTTTGTTTATTAGAGAAAAGAAAATGACCCTGGAAAATATATTGGTAAGAAAAAAAAAATCACTAATAAAATAAGTGTGTAAATAGGAGGGTTATTTCAGATAGTTTCTATTTGACCTTAGTTATATTAACCAGTAGAAAAATATAGAGTGAGTCATTCCATAATTAACCAATATCTATCAGTATGTAACCCCTAAATGTCATTAACAGTCATGAGTAATACACTACCCAACATTCGGAAAACATTACGTAATTTAGTCTCAATGGATACAACGATATGCAGTCTCGATGCATCTCGACTAGGAACATTTAAAATGATGTGTTTAATATATTGTGATACAATACTCATGATTACAACTATTTGTAATTACTATCACAGACACACTGTTTATGGATTTTCTATTAAATATTTTTAATTAAACATTTAATTATGTATAACACATTATAACAAATATATAACAGAAAGAAAACACCATTATTACGAATGAGAATTTATTACATAGTTATACTTGCCTCTAGAGCATACCCCTAACTCTATCAGTTACTGCGTAGTTCTTTTGTTAATTGCACTACGCACCATATATTATAATCGAAAATGTGTGTAATGTCTTTCGGCGATTTTGTTTCAATTTTCATAGGATTTCATAATACAAGATAACTCGTACTTTTCTTACAGAAAATAAAAGTTGACTTCTAGTTTTTTGAAAATAAATAAAACATTCGATAATATTGAAAAACCGTAGTTATCCACTAAAATTATACCTTTATTATAATTTACGAATAAATTTTTTTGGCTTTTCAATTTTTGAAAAGGTTTTTAAAATTGAGGAAAGTGGTAGCTAGTTTGTTCAATTTTATTTAAATACCTTTATTTAAAATATTGACAGTAACCGTGCAATAGATCGGGCAATATACACAGTAACGTTATGCATGAATTTTGCAAACGTCAATCCAATCGAATATAAATCAGTTAGCCCATAAACACACCCGAGTCTTCATCCTGCCGACCCAAATACCCACCCAAATTCAAATACGCACCCCCCACCTTCCTCTTCCTCTCCCTCCACCTCGCCCTACACACAACGCAGCTCGCCCTCTCCCTCCCTCTACTCCTCTTCCACCTCTTAAAGCACTCTCCATGCACCCCATTCCTACACGTGCAGCACCTCACAACTCCTTCCCCTTCCCTCATCTCCTCCAAACACACCGGACACACAGCGTCCCTTATATGAGCATCCCCCAGTTCTCCAGCCCTACCATCGACGTAATCGTCCCTGTCGTGGAGCTGATGGAACCGGGCGATGGCCCTGGGACTGGCCCACACGCCCTGCCCGGTCTGTCTGGCCAGGACGTGCGCCAGCTCGGCCGGGTCGAAAGACGGTCGTTCGAAAGGGAAGTCGTCGAAGGAGAGGGAGAGCACGCGGAGGAAGACGAAGAGGATGTGCTTGCATGGGGAGACGCGGTCGGGGCAGGTGCAGGATGGGGCGCCGGAGGGGGAGAGGGAGACCGAGTAGACGTTGGCGGTGGAGCCGAGGATGAAGAAGTTTGGGCCGGAGCGGTGGAGCAGGGAGAGGTGTTGGGTCAGGGCGCGCAGGATTCGGTCCGTTATTAGGTGGGATGGGTCCTGGTGTGGGGAGTTTGAGCATACGGATTCGGACATAGTTTTTTTTTTTGTAATTTGTGGGAGTGAAATGTGGGGAAACGGATGATATGATGATATATATATATATATACACACACGTGGAGGTGTGGAAAGGGATGCCTTGAGTGGTGTGTTTGTAGAGGGGAAGAATGGGCGTAATAGATAGCCTTGGCTTCAAGTTAAAGATTGGTAAAAGACGTAGTATGGTATAACTTTAAATAGTATATGACCAAAACAGCATCTCTCTTGCTGTTTATTTTTTTAGATCTTTGAACTACAACAAACTAATCTTATACCATGTTTGTGCAAATTACTGGACTTAAAGGTGGAAAAAGAAAGGAAAAGAGAATAAAAACGAAAAGAAAAGTTAATAGGTGTGCTGCTTTGTTAGTTGAAATCAAGATCGAACCGTGTTTGGTATAAGATCGAAGGTTCTAGTGGTTAAACCGGTTAGGCCGTGAGAACTGCAATATTGATTGGTATTTTCTATTTTTCTAATTTAAATGCTAAATTATTTTAGTTAATGATAAAATATAACCAATTATAATTATTTTTCTATTTGATAATTAAAGTAATGAAATTATATATTACATGGATTATGTGAAAAAAATAGAAGTAAAGCGGTAGTTTTTCCTTAAATTTGAAGAATATCGCGGTTCAAAAAGGTCGTGTCTTTAAAACACTGATTAAAATGCAAAGAAGCATACTTGTATATTTTTCAAATAATAATAATATATTAAAAAAACGAGAATTTAAAATATGCGATTCTAATTTTGTATAAACTTGTTAAGAGCAGTTATTGCAAAATAAAATAACGAGTACAGATAAATGAAAATTTGAATTTACCACAAAACAATGAAAAATGAGTGTCATGTAATGATCACTGGTTGGATTTTTGTTGTCGTTTTAAACTGAATTCATCTAAAATTTGTTTTAATTGCTTACGTAGTAAAAAAAATATGTTCCTAAAATTGTAATCAATGGAGCAAAATAAAAATATTTTAGAAAAAAGAAAGAAAAGATGTATAACACATGTTAAATATTTTTTAAAATCAAGATTATACATTTTCCTTCAAAATTTAAGCTGTACCACTTCATCAACATCACACTAAATTTTGAATTATCATTTGAATTAATTGGCGAAAGAATATCAAATGACACGTCTTTTAAAGAGTGGGAAAATGATAAGTAATAAAACAAAGATAGAGTATCAAATAATACAGTAAGCAAATATGCGAGGATGTACTGTTGATTAAATAAAGTATTACTTGTATAGTGTTTTTTTTTCCCTCTCTTGTTGGTGTGACTAATCCACTCTAATATGCCTTTGTAAAATGACTATACTGAACATAAATAAATCAGTTGGTTATATATAAAGAAGACTTTTTTCCCTTCCAAACTAATCCATCACCTTATTTACGAATCTATTTTCCCAAAGAAAACGAAATATACTTTTTAGTAGAACGGAAATCATGATGTAACTGTGAAGCAATGTAGTTTGACATAGTGTAAACAGATATTTTACAAATGTATTGAAATTAGTTACTGTTATACCCAAAATTCCAAGAACGAGTTGATAAATGAAAGAACTCTCATGTGTTGATTAGAGCCTCAAGTGTTAAACGAGGCCATTAGATTTTGAATGGAGCCTTCATGTGCCAATTGAAATCATCATGTGTTGATAGAGCCATAGTGTGTTGATCAAAGCTTTTGTGTGTTAAGCCAAGATATCAAGTTTTGAAAGGAGCCTTCGTGTGCTAATTTAAGTCATCATTTGTTGTCCGCCGGTGCGGTGCAGTGGAAAGAAGGCTTGGTTTCTGGTAAAAAGATCAGGTTCGATTTCTATTATGCGCTTCCCTATCCTATATAAATTTACTAAGTGGTAAGAGCCTTGGATCAGCGGACGGCTTTACTTATCCTACTCTGGAGTTTACCGGTCCATCGGGTTCTCTTGAGTTTTCAAAAAAAAAAGTCATCATTTGTTGATAGAGCCTTCGTGTGCTGACAGAGTTTTTGTGTGTTGATTGAAGCTATCATATGTTGAATAGAGCCACCGTGTGATGACTTTGAAGATGATTATTCATGCCATTATGAATAATATATTTAAGCTCTCAAGCCATTGTGAACAATCTATTCAAGCTATCAAACCACCATGAATTGATAATTCAAAGCCATAAGGAGTTGGTTATTTAAACCATTGCAAGTTGGATTTACAAGCCATCACATAATAGTGAAGAATTAGCAATAGCTCATATAAAGAAGTATATTAATATGAAGTGAATTCTATGTAATAAGGCTTCAAAACACTCTTTGAAATACCCCACTCCTTAGTATACCCAAAAAGGGCACACTAAAGAATATGGTGCATTATAGGTATATCTAAAACTTTACAGAGACTAAGATTTACAAGACAATAAATAAAACAGCGGAAACATTTAAAAAGATAAATAAATAAATAAATAAATAAAATTAAAAAAAATCGTTATGGATATAAAATAAAATTTGAAGTAAAACGCCACGAGCGGAATTGTAATCGGAGACCAAATTGCGGTGGGCAATATCGCGGTTAAGGGTATGAAAATTTATTTGAGCGGTATAAAATTATTTGCTGAAAAATAAAATAAATGATTTTAATTTCATTCGACCGATTGTTTTCATACTTATCCCTTTCATCATTCTCTTTTAACCTACTTGATTACTTAAGCCTAAAGTCTCATATTATAGCCTATATAAACCACTGTCCTGTTCATTTTCCTTCTTCTTGAAAATTAAAAAGCATACGCATCTTCCTCCTAATTCGTCTTCCAAGTTTTTGGTTTCCTCAGCAAAAATCAAGGTGGGTATACTTTCTTTTTCTTATTTATTACTACTAAGTAAATCATTTTAACAGTAGTTATACTTTACATCACATTTTCCTTTTTTTCTCAAATGTGTACACATTTATGTTGCAAGTGTATGTGTATTAATGAGGGTGTGCTCTATCTTTGCTCGTGCATGCTTGCTTTGAAATATAACTGATGTGCATGTTTACTTTGAACTATAATTGACATGCATGCTTGCTTTGAAATATAAGTGATATGCATGCTTGCTTTGAAATATAACTGACGTGCATGCTTGCTTTGAAATATAACCGACGAGCATGCTTGATTTCCAATAGAATGAACATTATCCGTACTAACTTTATAAAACTAACTTTATAAAGCAACTTTTGTTCCAAAACTTTAATTATTAATAACTCAATATCTATAACGATTTTGAGCATGCAACCAAAAGGAAATATATAGAGGAAAATGAGACGAACAAATATGCTAGCTTTCGCCTGACCGACGGACCTCGTGGTGATCAGAAATGACACCGTTAAGTCCGCGACCGTATGATGAACGGGAGCGTTACGGTCAAAACGGAAGTTACCAGTAGGACTGTATTGCGTAGCGGAACACGACGATGGTCTCGATTCGGTCATCGGAGGTGTGTAGAGGGGTGAACATAACCAAAATTTTTTAGAGTACGACGCTACGCAATATTCCGTTCACGTATGGGCCGCGAACGATCAAAGTAAAAATACGATCGTGCATGACAACGTTACGCAATTACAAAACAATAATAAAATAGAAAGGTTAACTTATTCTAAAAAATTTCAAAAGAACCGGCGTTTGGCGCAAAATGCGTCAACCGAAAATATTTTATTTTCCAAATTAAAATTATAGAAAAATTCTATAAATTAAATTAAATGAGGTCGTCAAAAATCAAGTCTAAATTTGAAATGTACATTTTACTATAATTTAAATTCAAATCCGATGAAATTCTTCCAAGTTATGTTTACATGTTATGTTTATGAATGTTCATGATGCTATATACTACAAGTTAATGCTATGTTGCACGAACACGACATTTATATGTGACAAAAAATAGAAAACAATACCATTTTGGGGATAAGTGGTATATTGGAAAGTTAAATACAAAAGAATTTGAATGAATTTAACCGATGAAGCAAACGAGACGAGATGGGACTACTAGACGCTATAATCCATCCTAGCGGACAAATTCGGGGTCGCTCCCTGAATCGTGACGACCTAGTCTCTCGTCACTTATTGTACAAACGATCTGTTGCATGGACACAACCACGGTGATAGGCGCAGTGCAAACGGGAAACGAGAAAGAATCGAGAGTAATCTCATTGATAGATATGTGGTAAAACAAAGATGAAGATTACAACACAACGGTGTGAGCGCCAATGGTGAACAGGGAAAGATAGTGCAACTAATAGATCGTGTGAGGGCACCCACAATTTTTGATCGAAAGATATGCGGATTAAAAAGGCTATAATATCGATTCGATACAGAGTCCAGTAAGAGTGAATAATGAATAGGATTCACTAGTAATTCCAAATCTCGTATATGAATAACTTGACAGTGATATGTCTATTGAATAATGAATGCAACTTATAAATGAATAGGATATGATATCCCGATTGATTAGAGTTGCAGCTGTGATTCACTTTAAATAGTGTCGTGACACGTGTATTTAAACTGAAATAAACCAATGGGATATGGGCGGGTTTAGATTATGGAGCGTGACATATATTTTTCTTTTAATATCACATATATAACCCGAATCCACACATTTATATGAATCCTTGCTACACTATTATACTCACAGCTAGATTTATAGCCTGACTCGAGGTTTTGTTTTTGACAACTCCTCGGTTCAGACCGAGGCTTTTCAGGATGATTACCTTTTCACGTTTGATTTCATACGACATTGAGATGGACGACCACTGGCATACAATATATAAATTTAAGGTAGTTGTAGATTTAGAGCTTCACGGACGCACGCTTGCTACATGCCTCAAAGGAACTGTTAGAGTCATCTGGAGGAGAAATGTTAGAGAGATACATTTAGAGTCCGTTGAACTATGCTAAGTTGATTTTGCGTAGTCATGTCGTATGTCCTTTATATATATTTGTTTGTGTATGTATTAGGACGTCATTTTTGGGGTAGTTATGTATAGTATGCATGGTGACTTAGTTGTTGATATATGGTGATAGTCTGACATTTGTTTGTACCTATGTATATGTATATATATCTATCTTTTTGGTCCGCTGTTTTGTGAAACCATTATATATTGTGTTCAGCTATGTGTTTAAATACAAATTTTCTGAACTTGTGTATACTACATTGTATCGAGATGAGATACGTATCATTTCAGAAATGTTCAGGTATTTTACACGTATCCATGTTGATCCAAAGTAGTGTAGATGAGAGATCGCTCCTTTAGTGTCCATTGATCCGAGCTATCGGATGGTAAACTCCCTCTGATATTTCGATCACTGGAGCCGGGGCGTCACAGCATGGTATCAGAGCGAGGTTTGAAAAGAATTTGTATAAATCAGTAATTAGAACACATTAGACCATAAGGGAGTCGGACTTAGTATTTACCCAGTCAGTAAATGGGATTAACTCGTATAGGTGATAGACGAGTTCTAAGAATGTTTTAAAGGGAAAACATTGGGATAATACTTGTTACGTATTTGTATTACATACGTAATTGTTAGTGAAATTTTATTATATAATAAAATGACAAATGTTCTTTATCAGAAAATGGTAGGACCAGTTAGACCCAGAACATGCTCGATAGTTGAGTCACCAAATAGTCAATCAAGCAATCAAAATGTACTTTTAACTATGGATCAATGGGTCGAAGTCATAAAGCGTGTTCAAGGTATGGGCATGCTCAGAGACAATAATCAAAATCCCGTATCAGAGTTTACCAAGCTCTACAAAGATTACTCAAGTATAGGTGGTAAACCATTCTTGGAAAATGAGGGCATAATGGGAGTTCATGCATGGCTGAGAACATGCGAAAGAATCTTCGAAGATCTAAATCTCCCCGATCAGGATAAGAGAAGGTTAGCATCTCAACAGTTACAAGGAGGTGCCTTAGATTGGTATGAAGCCATAACTACTGCAACTCCAGAGGAAGACATATCTTGGCAAGAATTAAAAGATATTTTTAAAGCCCATTTTCTGCCTGAAGCAGAGAAAGCAGCACTGCTTCAAAAATTATTGACCTTATTCAGAAAAATTTATCTGTAACTGAGTATGTCAATGAGTTTAATGCACCATCGAAGTATAGACCAGCACTCGTTAGCACCCCATTGGAAAAGAATGAGAAGTTTGTGCTTGGTCTAAATAATGAACTGAGAGATAAATTACTTACTCAACTCAGATTTCCATTTGAGGAGATTGTGGATATGGCTTTATGATTTGAAAAGGTACAAGAGCGAGATTCAGTTTCTAAAAGTCAACGTACTCAAAAAAGCCAGCAACAAAGGAAGAGGACATTCTTCCCGAAGAAGAATGCAAAATTTCGAAAGAATAAGCAACCATTCAAACCTAAGTAAGAGGACCAGAAGAGGCAACAAGCTAAAGCACAAGTGGAATGTTACTCATGCGGAAAGAAGGGTCATTATGCCAATGAATGTAGAAACGCAGGTCTAGGTCCTATGAAGAAATGCTACAATTGCAATGAAATGGGACATATAGCGAGACAATGCACAAAGCCGAAGAAGCAGACTCAAGGGAAAATGTTCACACTAGATGGATTCGGGGTTGTGATACCACGCTGTGTAGCCCTGGCTCCAGTGATCGAAATATCAGAGGGAGTTTACCATCCGATAGCTCAGATCAATAGGCACTAAAGGAGCGATCTCTCATCTACACTACTTTGGATCAACATGGATACGTGTAAAATACCTGAACATTTCTGAAATGATACGTATCTCATCTCGATACAATGTAGTATTCACAAGTTCAGAAATTTTGTATTTAAATCACATAGCTGAACACAATATATAATGGTTTCACAAAACAGCGGACCAAAAAGATAGATATATATACATATACATAGGTACAAACAGACGTCAGACTATCACCATATATCTACAACTAAGTCATCATGCATTCTATACATAACTGCCCCAAAAATGACGTCCTAATACATACTTAGACAAATATATACAAAGGACATACGACATGACAACGCAAAATCAACTTAGCATAGTTCAACGGACTCTAAATGTACCTCTCTAACATATCTCCTCTAGATGACTCTAACAGTTCCTTTGAGGCATGTAGCAAGCGTGCGTCCGTGAAGCTATAAATCTACAACTACCTTAAATTTATATACTGTATGCCAGTTGCCGTCCATCTCAATGTCGTATGAAATCACCTCAAAACGTGAATAGGTAATCATCTTGAAAAGCCTCGGTCTGACCCGAGGAGTTGTCAAAAACAAAACCTCGAGTCAGGCTATAAATCTAGCTATGAGTATAATAGTGTAGAAAGGATTCATATAAATGTGTGGCGTCGGGTTATATATGTGATATTAAAAGAAAAATATATGTCACACACTCCATAATCTAAACCCACCCACATCCTATTGGATTATTTCAGTTTAAATACACGTGTCACGACACTATTCAAAGTGAATCACAGCTGCAACTCTAATCAACCGGGATATCACATCTTATTCATTTATAAGTTGCATTCATTATTCAATACACATATCATTGTCAAGTTATTCATATACGAGGTTTGGAATTACTAGTGAATCTTATTCATTATTCACTCTTACTAGACTCTGTATCAAACCGATATTATGGCCTTTTTCATCCGCATATCTTTCGATCAGAAATTGTTTGTGCCCCCACATGTTCTATTAGTTGCACTATCTTCTCCTGTTCATTGTTGGCGCTCACACCGTTGTGCTATAATCTTCATCTTTGTTTTACCACATATCCATCAAAGAGATTACTCTCGATTTTTCCTCGTTTCCCGTTTGCATTGTGCCTGTCACCGTGGTTGTGTCCGGGCAATAGATCGTTTGGACAATAAGTGACCAGGGACTAGGTCGTCACGATTCAGGGAGCGACCCCGAATCTATCCGCTAGGATGGATTCTAGTGTCTAGTAGTCTCACCTTGTCTCGTTTGCTTCATCGGTTAAATTCATTCAAATTCTTTTGTATTTAACTTCTCAATATACCACTTATCGTCAAAATGATATCGTTTTCTATTTTATGTCATATATAAATGTCGTGTTAGTGCAACATAGCATTAACTTGCAGTATATAGCATCATGAACATTCATAAACATAACATGTAGACATAACTTGGAAGAATTTCATCGGATTTGAATTTAAGTTGTAATAAAATGTACGTTTCAAATTTAGACTTGAATTTTGATGACGTCATTTTAATTTAATTTGCAGAATTTTCCATAATTTTTAGTTTGGAAAATATAATATTTTCGGTTGACGCATTTTGCGCCAAATGTAGGTTCTTTTGAAATTTTTCAGAATAAGTTAACCGGTCTATTTTATTACTGTTTTGTGATCGCGTAACGTTGTCGTGCCTGATCGTATTTTTATTTTCGTCATTCGCGGCCCATACGTGAATGGAGTATTGCATAGCGTTGTACTCTAATACTTTTTGGTTATGTTCACCCCTCTACACACCTCCGATGACCGAATCGAGACCATCGTCGTGTTCCACTATGCAATACAGTCCTGCTGGTACCTTCCGTTTTGGCTGTAACGCTCCCGTTCATCATACGGTCGCAGATTTAACGGTGTCATTTCTGATCACCACGGGATCCATCGGTCAGGAGAAAGCTATTCGATTTATTCGTCTCACTTTCCTCTACATATTTCCTTTTGGTTGCATGCTCAAAATCATTATAGATATTGAGTTATTAATAATTAAAGTTTTGGAACAAAAGTTGCTTTATAAAGTTAGTAAAGATAATGTTCATTTTATTGTAAATCAAGCATGCACGTCAATTATATTTCAAAGCAAGCATGCACGTTAGTTATATTTCAAAGCAAGCATGTACGTCAGTTATATTTCAAAGCAAGAATGCATGTCAATTATATTTCAAAGAAAACATACATGTCAATTATATTTCAAAGTAAACATGCACGTCAGTTATATTTCAAAGCAAGCATGCATGTCAATTATATTTAAATGCAAGCATGCACAAGAAAAGACAGAGCACACACTCATTAATACACATACACTTGCAACATAACAGTGTACACATTTGAGAAAAAAAATGGAAAAGGTGATGTAAATTATAACTACTATTAAAATGATTTACTTAGTAGAAATAAATAGGAAAAAGAAAGTTATACTCACCTTGATTTATCCTGAGGAAACCAAAAACTTGGAAGATGAATTAGGAGGAAGATGCGTATGCTTTTTAATTTTCAAGAGGAAGGAAAACGAACAGGGCAGTGGTTTATATAGGCTATATTCTGAGACTTTAGGCTTAAGTAATCAAGTAGGCTAAAAGAGAATGCTGAAAGGGATAAGTATGAAAACAATCGGTCGAATGAAAATAAAGTCATTTATTTTATTTTTCAACAAATAATTTTATACCCCTCAAATAAATTTTCATACCCTTAACCGCGATATTGCCCTACCACAATTTGGTCTCCGATTACAATTCCGCTGGTGGCGTTTTACTCCAAATTTTATTTTATATCCATAATGATTTATTTTTTATTTTATTTATATATATTTTTTTAAACAAATTTATTGCTACAGTAACGGGATGTTACCGTGGTTGTGTCCATGCAACAGATCGTTTGGACAATAAGTGATGAGGGACCGGGTCATCACGATTCAGGGAGCAACCCTGAATCTGGTCGCTAGAATGTATTCTAGCGTCTAGAAGTCTCACCTCGTCTTGTTTGCTTCATCGGTTAAATTCATTCAAATTCTTTTGTATTTAACTTCCCAATATACCACTTATCCCCAAAATGGTATCATTTTCTATTTTATGTCACATATAAATGTCAAGTTCGTGCAACATAGCATTAACTTGCAGTATATAGCATCATGAAAATTCATAAACATAACATGTAAACATAACTTGGAAGAATTTCATCGAATTTGAATTTAAATTATAATAAAATGTACATTTCGAATTTAGACTTGATTTATGATGACGTCATTTTAATTTAATTTATAGAATTTTTCCATAATTTATAATTTGAAAAATAAAATATTTTCAGTTGACGCATTTTGCGCCAAACGCCGGTTCTTTTGAAATTTTTTAGAATAATTTAACCGGTCTATTTTATTACTGTTTTGTGATCGCGTAACATTGTCGTGCACGATCGTATTTTTATTTTGG
Organism: Allium fistulosum; assembly: GCA_030737815.1. Classification (NCBI taxonomy): domain Eukaryota; kingdom Viridiplantae; phylum Streptophyta; class Magnoliopsida; order Asparagales; family Amaryllidaceae; genus Allium; species Allium fistulosum. The sequence goes on along the minus strand of CM060908.1, from coordinate 512,459,703 downwards.
TCGTTTGCGGCCCATACGTGAATGGAATATTGCGTAGCGTCGTACTCTAATACTATTTAGTTGTGTTCACCCCTCTACACACCTCCGATGATCGAATCGAGACCATCGTCTTGTTCCGCTACACAATATAGTCATGTTGGTACCTTCAGTTTTGGCCGTAATGCTCCCGTTCATAATACGGTCGTGGACTTAACGGTGTCATTTCTGATCACCACGGGATCCGTCGGTCAGGCGAAAGCTAGTCGATTTGTTCGTCTCACTTTCCTCTACATATTTCCTTTTGGTTGCATGCTCAAAATCATTATCGATATTGAGTTGTTAATAATTAAAGTTTTGGAACAAAAGTTGCTTTATAAAGTTAGTACGAATAATATTCATTCTATTGTAAATCAAGCATTCACATCAATTATATTTCAAAGCAAGCATGCACATCAGTTATAGTTCAAAGCAAGCATGCATGTCAATTATATTTCAAAGCAAGCATGCATGTCAATTATATTTCAAAGTAAACATGCACGTCAGTTATATTTCAAAGCATGTATGCATGTCAATTATATTTAAAAGCAAGCATGCACAAGCAAAGACAGAGCACACACTCATTAATACACATACACTTGCAACATAACAGTGTACACATTTGAGGAAAAAAAATAGAAAAGGTGATGTAAAGTATAACTATAGTTAAAATGATTTACTTAGTAGAAATAAATAGGAAAAAGGAAGTTATACTCACCTTGATTTTTGCGGAGGAAACCAAAAACTTGGAAGATGAATTAGGAGGAAGATGCGTTTGCTTTTTAATTTTCAAGAGGAAGGAAAATGAACAGTCAATTCTGGCAAAGCTTGCATTCAGTCTTGGGTGTACAACTCAATCGAAGCGCAACGTACCATCCTCAGATGGATGGACAAACTGAAAGAATAAATCGAGTTGTAGAAGATCTACTCAGAATATGTATCTTAGAGTTCAGGGGTTCATGGGAAGAATATCTTCATTTGATTGAATTCTCATACAATGATAGTTTCCAATCCAGTATTGAAATGGCACCATTTGAAGCTTTATATGGAAGACCATGTCGTTCTCCTGCCTGTTGGTTTGAGACTAGAGACAGACTTATTCTAGGACCAGATATGGTCCGAGAAACGACTGAGAAAATCCAGCTTATTAGAGATCGTATGAAGGTTGCTCAGTCTCGACAGAAGAGCTACGCTGACCAACGTAGAAGGGACTTGAAATTTATGATCGGATAGTACGTTTTTATAAAGGTATCCCCAATGAAAGGAGTTGTAAGATTTGGAAAAGAAGGAAAATTAGCTCCAAGGTATATTGGACCTTATCCAGTTATGGAGTGTATAGGAAGCCTTGCTTGCCGAGTTGAATTACCAGCATATCTATTCGAAGTTCATAACGTGTTCCACGTATCCCAATTAAGGAAATGTCTACGGAATTCCGATATTATTATAGAACCAAAGCAGCTAGAGGAACTAGAAATTGAACCGAATTTGACTTTCACCGTTGAGCCAGCTAGAATAGTGGACTCAAAGATAAAACTGTTAAGAAACAAGCAAGTTCCACTAGTCGAAGTTCAATGGTCAGATAATCCCGAAGACCGCACTTGGGAAACTGTGGAGCAAATTAGGAAATCACATCCTGAGTTAATTGAAACTGATTAGGTACGTATTTTCATCGAGTCATGGATGTTAGGACTTTATTAGTTGATATGACGATTTTTAATATACGAATGTCATACAGTACTCTCTAATAAATTAAGAGGACGCAATTTCTTTAAGGAGGGAAGTCTGTAACATCCCGATACTATAGCAATAAATTTTGTTTAAAAAAATAAAAAAAACTTAAAAATAAAAAAAAATAAAAAATAAAAAAAAATCGTTATGGATATAAAATGAAATTTGGAGTAAAACGCCACGAGTTGAATTGTAATCGGAGACCAAATTGCGGTAGGGCAATATCGCGGTTAAGGGTATGAAAATATATTTGAGGGGTATAAAATTATTTGCTGAAAAATAAAATAAATGACTTTATTTTCATTCGACCGATTGTTTTCATACTTATCCCTTTCATCATTCTCATTTAACATACTTGATTACTTAAGCCTAAAGTCTCAGAATATAGCCTATATAAACCACTGCCCTGTTCATTTTCCTTCCTCTTGAAAATTAAAAAGCATACGCATCTTCCTCCTAATTCATCTTCCAAGTTTTTGGTTTCCTCAGTAAAAATCAAGGTGAGTATAACTTCCTTTTTCCTATTTATTTCTACTGAGTAAATCATTTTAATAGTAGTTATACTTTACATCACCTTTTCCATTTTTTTCTCAAATGTGTACACTGTTATGTTGCAAGTGTATGTGTATTAATGAGTGTGTGCTCTGTCTTTGCTTGTGCATGCTTGCTTTTAAATCTAATTGACATGCGTGCTTGCTTTGAAATATAACTGACGTGCATGTTTACTTTGAAATATAATTGACATGCATGCTTGCTTTGAAATATAATTGACGTGCATGCTTGCTTTGAAATATAACTGACGTGCATGTTTACTTTGAAATATAATTGACATGCATGCTTGCTTTGAAATATAACTAACATGCATGCTTGCTTTGAAATATAATTGACGTGCATGCTTGATTTACAATAGAATGAACATTATCCGTACTAACTTTATAAAGCAACTTTTGTTCCCAAACACTACAACAAACAGGACCTTTAACAGCGTTTTAAAAATGCTATAAAAGCTATTAACAGCGTTTTTACATACGCTCTATATCGACATGCAGTTATATGTCAGAGATATACAATGATAAGAAATAAACGCTGTTAAATGTCCTTTTTAACAGCGTTTTCCTGGTGTCATGAAATCATTTAACAGCGTTTGGTTGGGTGCAGTTAGAGATATTTCTTAACGTTTGTTTCGTACTAAAATAAGATTTTATAGCATTTTTTCATTGCTGTGATATTTATTTACAGCGTTTCCTTGTTGCAATAAATCGTGCTTTAGGTTTTTAGATACAATTTAACGGCTTTTTTAAAATGCTGTTAAAACTTTGAACGGTGTTTTAAAAATGCCGTGGAATGTTTTAAAAGCGTTTTAAAAACGCCGTGGAATGTTTTAATTCCATTTCAGTAAACATCCGCCACAATGTGTATATATAAAACATTTCAAAATTAGCATATTATATCAATATCACATTTCAAAGTCAACATATTGTATCAATACCACATTTTGGACACATATTTGACAACCAACGTATGAATCAAAATACACAATATTCTTACACCAAACATAAATAGTTTGTCATCAATAGTTCAAAAACAAAATATAGAAAGAAGTAGCAATAGCAAAAAAAAGCAAGTAGTACATACGTTAAAACCAAAAAGTAGTTCTAGCAGCAAAAATAACTTCGATCCATAACTCGTTGCAACCTTTTTTGCATCATAGTCATCTATCTACATGTAAAGCAAAAGTAATGCTTGAGAATCAATTCATCAAAAAAGTGTACACAAAGTTAAATCGAATTCATAATGCAAACACTAAATATTCATCACACTATTTCAGTAGGCGAATCCACATGCACCTGTGAATGGTTTTGGCGAATCCACGTGTACCAAACTCAGGGTAAGAAAAAGAAATTAAACAAAAGAAACATAAGCGGAGAGACCCATAAATTTCTTACTTATTAACAATCAGCTAATTAGGTGAGCAAGTGTACAATCATATTCAATATCAAATTTAAACATATTACCTTTTGGGAAAATTGATTGTACGATCTAAAGAGAGGCTTAAACATTTAGATAAACAAAGCCTACCTAGCCTGCAACTTGAAGAGAGAATTCTTGTTTGTTACATTTATAAGTTCATCATCACATTGCCCTCGTCTGTAAGCAACAACTGCAAGAGTAGGATCCTGTTTCTCACAATATTTACCTACAACTCGTGAATCATAGTAAGGGTTTGTGGTGAGAAAATGCTCAGGATTATTGTTGCTGTCGATGTTGATTTTCCCCAAAGCATTGTGAACATGTACATCTTGACTTCCCTCACTCACAAGATGTTCCAAGAATTATGTGAGCAGTCGAAGACGATTTCAACAAAGACATAAGGCAGCAGGTGTAAACAACAGAAATCAAAACAAGAAGAGTATAGTGTTGAAAATAAGTATCATATTATAAACCTTTTTTCACATTCATCCAACGGAGGCTCTATATGGAGAAGTGATCAAACTGTGAGGATAAGACCTTTAATAAAATCTTCAGGGCGCTCATCATCCAGCAATTGGCCAACTACTAACAGAGCGTTACTTGGATTCGCCTGATACAAGATGTGCATAGTCAGCCTACAAATCAAAATTATATAAAGTGATGTTACCTTTAAAGAATGAAGCATACCTTCTGGACATAGCCTTTAATATATCGAAGCACGTTGTTAGTATACAAGTAGTGTGTCAGATCGGGAACAAAACCAAAATGATCACAAACATTAACAAGTGGACGAGCGTCAGGAAGCTTTGCCTTCATTAGAAAAATCTTAGTCTTCTCAGCATCATAAAAATTTGATTCTCTTGTTACTCTTTCGACCTATTTAATCTGTCCAGTTTTCGCAGCTGCTTCAATATACTTGAAATGAATTTCCGGGTCTTCACTGTCAGATATAAAAAAAAATTATCACTTTCTAGGGATGTTCAAGTAACAAAATGTCAACTATAATATATCTTAAAAATACCATGAGTTAAGATACGATCCCAGGAAGAAGCATAGGCCTTCATAGGACTTAAATTGCTCAAAAAGTTTAATACAAGCGTCAATGCCTAACTGCTCAGAATATTCTTTGGCAGTCTGCAAGGCATATTGATGATTAATTTTAACATATACAAACAAAGTGATGTTAAGGGCATTTTTTTACACTTATAAAATTTGCATACAAGTTTTATTCCTCTTAATACCATTTCTCCTATTTCTTCACTTGGCAAGAAACTTCCAATAGATGATAAATTACGATCAAAATTGATCGAAGGCCATGTTTAAACCATCGTATGGCATCATATAACCGTAGCACATAAGTTTATGAGGCAATATGCAAAGATTGATGATTGAGTGAGATAAAGGAATTCATTCTTATGCCAAATGTTTCCAATATACAAAGAATTAACTAAGTTAACCAAGTGTGGGAGTAATTTTTATATAACTTAGTTAATTTTTATATCCTTTAATTAATTTTTATAAAACTCACTTAATTAACTTAGTTGAATATTTATAAGACTTAGTTTATAAATTAGTTAGATAATTTAGTTAATATTGTTCCATTTGAACCCTAAATAAGATCAACTTGAATACTTTGTAAAATTTCAAACATAGTATTACCAAAGCAGCAGCCTGAAGTTGTTTCATCATCAACAGGATTTCAACGATCGAATGAGGATGTTCATGCAACCTAGAGTACCTTTATTGAGAAGGCAATGGCAATAAAGCTAGAACTCGAAGGCCAAGCACCCATGAGTTACGCCTTGAAACCTCAGCATCTGACAAATTACCGACCCTCCTCTCAAGAATAAAATGAACCTGCATCATACAACAAATAATCATTCAATCTTGAAGCCAAAATAAATGACCTCTAATTTCAGGGTAAGAATTTATCAATAAGAAGGAAATGGGCTCGCTGTAGGTTGTTTATCAACATAGTGCTTGACTGACAAATTTTAACCGATTAGTAAACAGATATATCATTTAAGAAAAGTAGTAGACAAGCTAGATAAAAGTTGCCATCCAAGAAACTGCGGCCCTAGTTTCTTCACTTCAAGGAATATAGGTACTTACACTAACAAGCCGGATCTCAAGGACTTTGTCAAATAGAAAATTGCATACAATTTGATTTAAAGCATGAGATACATTTCTTGGCAAATATCAGCAATATAAATTAAGATAAGAAAGCACATGTGCATTACCCACCTTCTGGTTCCAAGGGCCTTGGATCAAGACTACCATCAGTAGAATTTGGTACTTTTGCAGGACATTTCCTCACATAATTCTCCTGAAGTGGTTTTGGGGTCTGGAAAGAAAACTAAGATAATTGTACCCCTTGTGAAGCATGCATTGGATTTTCTACAAGATACCTGCAAGTGCACAAGGCAGTGGAAAAACTGAGAGTTATCAACGTTCAGAAAACAAACATGTTTTAGCATATTCATCATGTGATTTACTTCCAAATATCTAGTGACTTGAATTCATAGGCTTAAGGCTAAGATGGTAATAATGATTATGGCCTGAAAAGAATTGTAGTTACTAAAAACACAGCATGGAAATTTTCAAAACAAACCTTTGGACCTTAACCATTGACTTAGGTTTCTTTCCTGATGGAGCAGTGTAATATCTGGAAAAGGAGACCCAATACCTCTGTTAACCATAAAAAATCAAAGCAGAAAGGTTTTGGTAAATATAGAGATAGAAGCTTCTCCACAGAAACACAGTTCAATATGAGATGAAATATGCTCACTAAATGGAACCTAGAACAGCGATACAAAAATTGAAATCCAGATAAATTTACCAAAGAAGGTAATAACAGCCGGGAACATCCCAAACATTGATCTTAATATATGTACTTTGCTCAAGAAATTAAGGTAAAAAATATATGCCAAAGAATGTGATAGTGACTGATGATATAAATATTGCAATGCATAAATATAATTGCCTAAATATATTCCTTCAACTTTTACAATTACACACGTTGCTAATTCAATTAGATTAAAAATTTAAAATAAGTTTGATTTCAGCTAGAAAGACCATCAAGCTCATCCTATGAGTTAACTAAAAGATAGCTCATTAAATCTAGCAACATATCTAAAAAACATGCACTAAAACCTGATCCCCGCAAAAAATCATGCACTAAAAAACTACTTCAGTGTTTATTTTCAAAAAATGCACCCAGTTTCTAGTCTGCTCTCAGTTTATCTGAGCTCAACCTATATTACCTTCTAATAAATTTATCTTAGTAATGTCAAAAAAGTGTGTTACAAAGCAAGTGCAACAAGAAGAAAAAACCGGAGTGAAAAAAATGTTTAATAAAAATAAAAGTTAAATAATTATTGATTACGGCAATTTACTAATCCAAATTATTGAACATCATGGACATTAATGTAACAAAGATTATTAAGGATAATATTCTCTTGTAGAAAATATTCTCTTAATCAATCAATCTATATGTTAAAATCAAAACAACACCTTAATGCATCCCGCCATTACTGTAGTTGATTCAGACATCTCGCCGTTACTTCTTCAACCTTGACTCATTTCCTGTTTTGGCTCCTACATTGTGTTAGCCCTTTAGCCTGTTCAACTTGGTGCAAAGACCCACTTTCTGGCTCCTTGACAGTGATCAGCTCTTTGGCCTTCGTACTCATGCAATTGCCCATGTTGTTTTAAGATCTTGCATGTAATGAAAGGTGCACACATCTGCACCTTCTGCCCAGATCTCACATGCCTTCAGTTGCTCACTCTATTGATTCACTTTCATTTTCACGCAGCTGCACCCCCTGCCCATGTTTTTCAGTTGGACACAACTTGCATTTTCCTTCTGCATTCTTTAAAGGTAGGTCTTCAAGTTCACACATTGCAACTATTCCATCTTAAGAAATCTAGAATGGATTGATCGTAGTGTACCTTCCTACATAGAAGAGTCTCCGGTGTTCACTTTAGCCGATTCGGACACCCCACCGTGCTTCTCCAAATCTGACTCTCTGCCTTGCAATCTCATTCACTTTCAGTAACTTGTCTTCATTATTTTTCTGTAGCTCTTCATATGCCACAATTACCCAACTGTTCTGACGCTGCTCCATGTTATGTCGATGTTCACATTATCTTAAGATCAGTAGGCTTAACTACATGCTTCCCCTTGAGCTGCAGAGCTCCTCTTGTTGCTGTAGATGTCCTATTGTACACACTTCATAACCAACCCTTGTATATGCCAAAATTTTGAAAATTAAGATCTGTCAGGTGGACTTGATTCATTAGTCAATATAGGCTATAGCAGAGCAACTTATGATCCTAGTGGACATATTAGACAACAAAGAACTGAACTTGGTAGAAAGATATAACAGAAATAACAACATGCAGAAAATAAAAGAATAACCAAGGCAATATTAAATCAAATCATATTCTGAGGCATTTCACATTTGTATCAACAAACTTCTCGTGTTAGTCTCAACTTATAGAAGTAATCTCAAATTACTTCTATATGCTGTAGAGCTCTTCTTGCTTCTATTGAAGAATACCCAAATAAGCAAATTACGACTCCACTACATTTCATCTCTAGGGTAATGCATCCTCCAACAGGATTGGCCACCCTAAGAGAATTGTTAAAAGAAGAAACATCCAATTTTAACTTTTCTACTATTCCTTTTGATATAAATGAGTATGATGCACTTGTATCGAAAAGAATTCTAATATATAATCCATGCCATAAAATAGTACCTTCTAGGACCGAAGCTTGTTTCCCCTCATCTCGTTCATTGAACTGGGACTATCTAGTGTTAACATTTTCCCTTGAGTATGCTTCTTCGGCTTTGTGCATTGTCTTGCTATATGTCCCATTTCATTGCAATTGTAGCATTTCTTCATAGGACCTTGACCTGTGTTTCTACATTCATTTGCATAATGACCCTTCTTTCCGCACGAGTAACATTCCACTTGTGCTTTAGCTTGTTGCCTCTTCTGGTCCTCTTGCTTAGGTTGGAATGGTCATTTATTCTTTTGAAATTTTGCATTCTTCTTCGGGAAGAATGGCCTCTTCCTTTGTTGCTGGCTTTTCTGAGTAGGTTGACTTTCAAAAACCGAATCTCGCTCTCGTACCTTTTCAAATCATAAAGCCATATCCACAATCTCCTCAAATGGAAATCTGAGTTGAGTAAGTAATTTATCTCTCAGTTCATTATTTAGACCAAGCACAAATTTCTCATTCTTTTCCAATGGGGTGCTAATGAGTGCTGGTCCATACTTCGATGGTGCATTAAACTCATTGACATACTCAGTTACAGATAAATTTTTCTGAGTAAGGTCAATAAATTTTCGAAGCAGTGCTGCTCTCTCTGCTTAATATCACAAAACAGATTTCTTGGCAAGTTATGGTTCATCGCTCGCTCAAGCGAAGCAGGACAATGGGAAGATATGTTAATGAATAGAAGACTGACATGGGAAGAAATGAAGAAAAAATTAATGATGAAAATGTATTTTGATTTACTTTGAAAATTTTAATCACACATGTGGTCTAAATGATATTTGATCATTTATATCTGATTCAATTTCTGTTAAAAAAAACTACGACGCCCTCGCTCCAGTGATCGAAATATCAAAGGGAGTTTACCATCTGATAGCTCAGATCAATGGGCACTAAAGGAGCGATCTCTCATCTACACTACTTTGGATCAACATGGATACGTGTAAAATACCTGAACATTTCTGAAATGATACGTATCTCATCTCGATACAATGTAGTATACACAAGTTCAGAAAATTTGTATTTAAATCACATAGCTGAACACAATATATAATGGTTTCACAAAACAGTGGACCAAAAAGATAGATATATATATATACATATACATAGGTACAAACAGACGTCAGATTATCACCATATATCTACAACTAAGTCATCATGCATACTATACATAACTTCCCCAAAAATGACGTCTTAATACATACACAGACAGCAAAGGACATACGACATAACTATGCAAAATCAACTTAGCATAGTTCAATGGACTCTAAATGTATCTCTCTAACATTTCTCCTCCAGATGACTCTAACAGTTCCTTTGAGGCATGTAGCAAGCGTGCGTCCGTGAAGCCCTAAATCTACAACTGCCTTAAATTTATATATTGTATGCCAGTAGCCATCCATCTCAATGTCGTATGAAATCACCTCAAAACGTGAAAAGGTAATCATCCTGAAAAGCCTCGGTCTGACCCGAGGAGTTGTCAAAAACAAAACCTCGAGTCAGGCTATATATCTAGCTATGAGTATAATAGTGTAGCAAGGATTCATATAAATGTATGGAGTCGGTTTATATATGTGATATTAAAAGAAAAATATATGTCACACACTCCATAATCTAAACCCGCCCATATCCCATTGGATTATTTCAGTTTAAATACACATGTCATAGCACTATTTAAAGTGAATCACAACTGCAACTCTAATCAACCGGGATATCACATCCTATTTATTTATAAGCTGTATTCATTATTCAATAGAATATCACTGTCAAGTTATTCATATACGAGGTTTGGAATTACTAGTGAATCCTATTCATTATTCACTCTTACTAGACTCTGTATTGAGCCGATATTATGACCTTTTTCATCCGCATATCTTTCGATCAGAAATTGTGGGTGCCCCCACACGATCTATTAGTTGCACTATCTTCTCATGTTCACCGTTGGCGCTCACACCGTTGTGTTGTAATCTTCATCTTTGTTTTACCACATATCCATCAATGAGATTACTCTCGATTCTTCCTCGTTTCCCGTTTGCACCGCGCCTGTCACCGTGGTTGTGTTCGTGCAACAGATTGTTTGGACAATAAGTGATGAGGGTCTAGGTCGTCACTATTCAAGGAGCGACCCTGAATCTGTCCGCTAGGATGGATTCTAGCGTCTAGTAGTCTCACCTCGTCTCGTTTGCTTCATCGGTTAAATTCATTCAAATTCATTTGTATTTAACTTCTCAATATACCACTTATCCCCAAAATTGTATTGTTTTCTATTTTATGTCACATATAAATGTCGTGTTCGTGCAACATAGCATTAACTTGTAGTATATAGCATCATGAACATTCATAAACATAACATGTAAACATAACTTGGAAGAATTTCATCGGATTTGAATTTAAATTATAATAAAATGTACGTTTCAAATTTAGACTTGATTTTTGATGACGTCATTTTAATTTAATTTATAGATTTTTTCCATAATTTTTAATTTGGAAAATAAAATATTTTCAGTTGACGCATTTTGCGCCAAACGCCAGTTCTTTTGAAATTTTTCAGAATAAATTAACCGGTCTATTTTATTACTGTTTTGTGATCGTGTAATGTTGTCGTGCGCGATCATATTTTTATTTTGGTCGTTCGCGGCCCATACGTGAACGGAATATTGCGTAGCGTTGTACTCTAAAACTTTTTTATTTATGTTCACCTCTCTACACACCTCCGATGATCGAATCGAGACCATCGTCGTGTTTCGCTACGCAATACAGTCCCGCTGGTATCTTCTGTTTTGGCCGTAACGCTCCCGTTCATCATACGGTTGCGGACTTAACAGTGTCATTTCTAATCACCACGGGGTCCGTCGGTCAGGCTAAAGCTAGTTGATTTGTTTGTCTTACTTTCCTCTACATATTTCCTTTTGGTTGCATGCTCAAAATCATTATAGATATTGAGTTATTAATAGTTAATGTTTCACTAAAAGAAATATTACGTTTGACAGCTTCTAAACACAACGTTTTTACACAACTTGCTATTGTAAATCTCAACGTAAATAAAAAAAACTGAGCACATCACAACATGATGCTGTATTAAGTCACTTTCCAGTACACTTTGATAACCCGCCTAAGTTTCCCTCTGTTATTTTTACTTCCTGCTTAAAGCTTATTTTCCCCTTACTATACAGTAAGCAAAAATCTCTAATTGCTCATGCCTTCTTTTCCTCTTCCTTTACTCCACTCTAAAATTTGAAACATAGACAATAAGAAACCTCTCCCGTTCGTGCTTCAAGTTTTCCTATAAGGACTCGTCCAGTTCCTAAATTAGCTTAACTAAAGAGGTCAGCTTAATTCATATTTATATAGTAGTATATTGTCGACTTTAACTAAATAATATTCATATTTTCCTTTTTGATTTCCTTTTAAATGAAAATGGAGTTCTCGTAGATTTTGCTTTATTGCTTACATGAGCTATTTGGTTTTATGATTTGTTTAGGCTATTGAGATAGTTTAGGGCACTCTTCCAGTTTTTGTAAACTATTATAAATATGGAGATCGTTTTCTCACTCTAATGTTTTTTATTTTCATATGGTTATATAAAACTAAGCTTACTGGGGTTATTTTGGGATTGAATTTAGTTAGATGATTTATTAAATGTATGATTCATGTTTAGGAAAATTTTTAGTTAATTTATGCACTGATAGTTGGAGCTATATAAGTACTGCCTATAAACTGTTTGTTATAAGTTCTGAATATTACCGAACATGTGCTGTCAATTATTGTTTTAATTCCAATTAGTATGTATAAAGCTATAATATATAGTAAGTAGTTGAGTGTGTATGTAATGTGCGGTGTTATCAATTGGTTTTAATTCCAAGTAGTTCTGTGTGTGTGTAATTTATGCACTAATAAACGTGACTGTAGTGGTGTGTTATCAGTTTCTTCTAAACTGCCTTTTTTTCTTCATTCATTACTGCATAGATAGATCAATTTGTTGTTAATGTGTTAATAGCCTTTATTACCATGTGTTAACTTTTTAGCTTAGCTATGATTTGGTGAATGATGTTGGTCACTTGATTTGGTAATTTGCACGTGTAATTAGTTGCTTGGCATCAGATGGGCCAAAAATTATTTCATGAGTATTCATTGAAGTTAATTTGGATATGGTCTGGTAAATCATTAGCATGTAATATAGAAAGCTTAGCTGGTTAAATGCTCAAAAAATGAAATATATAATATAGTTAAACAATGTTCGATTTCAACCTCCACGGTTTAGTAGCTATAAATAAGTTCTCCCAAAGTAAATTATGAATGTTTTTTTATTTTTGTATTTTCCACCTACCATGTGGTTATTTCTTGACTTATAGTCTCTTATAGCTAGTCTGATTTCTCAATTTCAAATTTTTTTCTGTTTGGAATCTACATACATGTACTTACATTTGATTGCACATATTACTACTTTGTTGTCCAAACACAGTTTATCTTATGACATTTTCCAATTTTTTAAATTTGCTATATAGTGTAACTTAAGCCCAATACATTTAGGATCACACTATAATGGCCTTACCAATTTACTAGTGGTCCTCAACTATGTCTTATATGACCTTTATGCTATTTTACCTCATCAGTTGCTTTTTCCTCCTTTTTTTCCTCTCGTTGCTCTGCCCTTATACATGAACTTAAGTTTCCAATGGAGCAAAAAAGTATAAAGGCCTTACATGTCAAGTCACAAAAGGCACCCTTATTCTTCAAGTACCATTAAAGGTTTTCAAATTTTACAAATTCAATTTATGAATAGACAATGAGCTTTAATAGATTCATGAGTTAAAGATAGATTTATGAGCTATAATATTCTATAAAATCCTCAAACTTAAAACTACGTGTACATTCTAATTTTGCGATTGTCAAATAGGATTTTGCTGTTGGTTTGCTTTTAGCTCTGCTTCTAGTTTTGTATGCTACTTCTAGTCTACTCCATGGAGTTAAATCAATGGAAAAAATCGTAAGTAGTAAAAATAATAATAATTTGAGATTACTTCTATATGGATTGATTTAATATTGCCTTGGTTATTCTTCTTTTAACAATTCCCTGAGGGTGGCCAATCCTGTTGGAGGATGTGTTACCTTAGAAATGAAATGTAGTGGAGTCGTAATTTGCTTATTTGGGTATTCTTTCTCATATGATTTGTTTATTATGGATTCGCTAAGTTATGGAGTTATTTTGGGAATGGACTGGCTCGAGCACTATCAAGCTCAATTATACTGTTCGGAACGAGTAATCACTCTACAACATCCCGAGTACCCCAAGCGAATCCTTATAGCTCTAGAAAGATAAAATGCCAGTTTAGGTTATTCTTTATTTGCTTTGGAATCTAAAGAAGATGAAATAGGACAGATTCTAGTAATTAGAGATTTTTCTGATATCTTTGAACCAGTTACTAGTCTACCACCACATCAAGCAGTTGAATTCAGGATAGATTTGAAACCTGGAATTCAACCTTTTAGTAGACCACCTAATCGAATGTGGCCCAGTGAGATGGAAGAATTAAGATCTCAAATAGAAGAGCTTGAGCAAAAGAATTTCATCAGAACGAGTAGTTCTCCTTGGGGAGCATCAGCTTTATTTGTTAAAAAGGCGGATGGATCGCTTCGACTCTGTATAGATTACAGAAAATTAAATGACTATACTATCAAGAATAAATATCCACTACCAAGGATTGATGATCTATTCGATCAACTGAGTGGTGCAAAGGTCTTTTCACAACTATATCTAGCCATAGGTTTTCATCAACTAAGAGTTGTAGAGGACAGTGTTCCATTAACAGCATTTCGAACTAGATACGGTTCCTACGAATGGTTAGTAATGCCATTCGAATTAACGAATGCTCCAGCTTATTTTGTTGATTTGATGAATAGAGTTTTCAAAAGCTATTTGGACAAGTTTGTCCTAGTTTTTATTGATGATATCCTCGTCTACTCAAAGACAGAAGAAGAGCATGTGATTCATTTGAAACTGGTGTTAGAAACTTAAAGAGAACACCAACTTAAAGCAAAATTTTCAAAATGTCACTTCTGGTAGAAGAAAGTGAAATTTTTGGGACATATAGTCTCAGGGAAAGGAATTTCAGTCGACCCAGCTAAGGTCGAAGCTATTCAAAAGTGGAAGCGACCCGAATCAATAACTGAAATAAGAAGTTTCTTGGGTTTAGCAGGATATTATAGAAGATTTATAAAAGATTTTTCCAAGATTTCTGCTCCACTAACTAATTTAACGAAGAAAGGATTTAAATTTATCTGGTCAGATAAATGTGAAAGGGCTTACAAGAAGTTGAAAGAATTACTTCCTAACGCTCCAATATTGATAGTTCCAAAAGGAAATCAGGATCTAGTAGTATACATAGATGCATGTGGAACAGGACTTGGTGCAGTATTAATGCAACAAGGCAGAGTTGTAGCCTATGCGTCTAGACAACTAGGGCCTCACGAAGTAAAGTATGCAACTTATGATCTTGAGTTAGCAGTCGTGGTATCTGCCTTGAAACTTTGGAAGCATTATTTATTGGGAGAAAGGTTTGTTTTATACACAGACCAGTAGACCACAAATCGTTAAAATATTTATTCTCTCAAAAAGACTTGAATATGCGACAATAACGATGGTTAGAATTTCTAGCTGCGTATGACCTAGAAATTCAGTATACGCCAGGTAAGGGCAATAAGGTGGCAGATGCTCTCAGCCGAAAACACTAAGCCATAGTGTCATTGATGTTGATAGAATGGAAAGAATTAGAAGTGTTATCTTCTTGTAATCTCCAGTTCATAATAGTGGAAGAAACAACAGCCATGTTGGCAAGCCTGGATATTCGACCGAGTTTACTCGATCGAATTCAAGCTAATCAAAGAAATGACCCAATCCTGGCAGATCAAATTAATCAGTTAAAGAATGGTAATACATCAGAAGCTCTCAGCAAGTTTGAGTTAGAATTGAAGGGGAATTTTAAATTTAATGGAAGATTGTGTGTTCCTAACACAACCGATTTGAGAAAAGAAGTTCTAGACGAATGTCATCGGTCTCTATTTTATATACATCCTGGTGGTACAAAGATGCACAATGATATGAAGCGGATGTACTATTGGGAAGGCATGAAGAAAGACATCGGTGAATATGTGAAACGATGCATTACGTGCCAGTTAGTAAAGGGCGAGCATCAAAAGCCCAGTGGACTTTTATTACCTCTCGAAGTTCCTCAATGAAAATGGGAACAAATTTATATGGATTTCATTGATGGACTTCCCAGATCAAGGTAGGGAAATGAATGTATATGGGTGATAGTTGATAGGCTCACTAAAAGTGCCCATTTCATTCATGTTAAAATGAATAGAACTGCAGAAAGTTTAGCCAGACTATTCCTAAAACATATTGTACGATTGCACGGAATTCGAAAGAATATAGTATGCGATCGTGATCCGATATTTACCTGTCAATTCTGGCAAAGTATGCATTCAGTCTTGGGTGTACAACTCAATCTAAGCACAACATACCATCCTCAGACGGATGGACGAACTTATTCTAGGACCAGATATGGTCCGAGAAACAACTAAGAAAATCGAGCTTATTAGAGATCGTATGAAGGTTGCTCGGTCTCGACAGAAGAGCTACGCTGACCAACGTAGAAGGGACTTGGAATTTGTGATCGGAGACTACATTTTTATAAAGGTATCCCTAATGAAAGGAGTTGTAAGATTTGGAAAAGCAGGAAAATTAGCTCCAAGGTATATTGGACCTTATCCAGTTATGGAGCATATAGGAAGCCTTGCTTACCGAGTTGAATTATCAGCATATCTATCCGGAGTTCATAACGTGTTCCACGTATCCCAATTAAGGAAATGTCTATGGAATTCCGATATTATTATAGAACCAAAGCAGCTAGAGGAACTAGAAATCGAATCGAATTTTACTTTCACCATTGAGCCAGCTAAAATAGTGGACTCAAAGATGAAGTAGTTAAGAAACAAGCAAGTTCATTAGTCAAAGTTCAATGGTCAGATAATCCCAAAGACTACACTTGGGAAACTGCGGAGCAAATTAGGAAATAACATCCTGAGTTAATTGAAACCCATTATGTATATATTTTCATCGAGTCATGGATTGTAACAACCCACATATTTTACGATTGTATATTTAAATGTTATATTTAAATATAGCATCGTTAGTCGGATTTAAGTCCAAAATATCACTTTTTGCAAACAGTCGAATTAGGACTCGAGACCCTTCCATTGAGTCCAAAATGGCGTTTGCGACCTTTTTGATTATAAACATCGATATGTTTGGAGTTGAGTAGAATTTTGATATTTTCATTTAGGGCTTTGGGTTTGGGTTTCAGCCCAATTTTCTAACAAGTGAACCCAACTCATCTAATACCCCAACTCCCCTCCACTCCTCTTCATTCATTCATAACTTTTCCTAACACTCTCAAGCTAAAGGAAAATGGGGGAAAAGAAAGGAAATTAGAAATTCCTAAGCCCTAGTTCTCTTAAGAAATACAAGTTCTTGCTCTAAAATCAAGGAGAAGCTTAGGTAAGCATCCTCTTCATCTTTTCCATGTCAATCTCTCTTCAATTTTCAGAAATTTCCTATAACCTAACTTAGGAAATATTGCTTATGATCTTAGATTGGAGCTTCTAGAGTTCAAATTTAAGAGTTGTTGATCTTTCCTTTGCTTTAGAGCTTCTCGTTCGTTGTTTTTGGGTTTAAAGGTGAGTTCTTTAACTCAGATCTACGTCTATAGCTTTCATTGTTGTTAGGTATGGATTCCTAACATCTATTTCGTGTTCATTTGCTTTGATTTGAATTGGTTTTGTGAATTCTCCAATTTTTGGTTTTGAAGTCCAATTTTATGAAAATCATACTATGGATGTTTGGACATGTTGTTTGGGGTGTATCAAAGAGCTTATAAGGCTGGGTTGTCGCTTGGCGTAAATCCCTAGTCGTCGTTGCTCGTCCGATCGCTCCTGATATGTTTTGGCCATCATTGGCCTAGGGTAATTTCTGCCCAGCCGAGTGGTTCAGTCGTCTAAAATGCAAGTTCAGACGTCTGGAATCAGACCTGGAGCAAAAATATTCATGGCAGAAAATAAAAAAATGGCAAAGAACAACTTCAGACGTCTGAATTTCTGGATCAGACGTCTGAAAGGGGTTTCAAACACCTGTTTAGAAATATCAGACGTTTGGGTGGTTTTCTGGAATATCTCCAGAAACCAAATCCAGACGTCTAGATTTGACCCTCGGACATCAGGAACTGCCCAGTTTCGCCTATTTGCCTCTTTTTGGGTGAATTTCCATTATTTAATCGATTTTTGTCGATCTGGTTAGTTGTTATCACTTATTATCGACTTTGATGACTTTTTTCTTCAGATTTTTGGGAATATCCATTTGATAGATTTGGTATCGATTTCTATGGTTTTAATTCACATATTTGTATGTGAATTTTTGGTGATTGATTGTTTCTACAATCATTTCTGTGATTTGTCACTTTAAAATACAAAGATTTCTATACTAGTAGTAAATACTCAAACTCTTTCACAACCACGATTTCAACACTACTTTTAAATACAAAGCTTGTTTTAAAACCGTTTTCCAATCTATTAGTATATACAAACCTTTACCTCATTCGTACGAGAAATCCAATTAAACAACTTAGCAAAACAAGTGGTATGAAACGCTTGCGTTTACTTCGTCGGTTAATTCTTAGACTTGTTCGATTGAACTCTCGTGACAATTTTCGAGTGGAAGTCTACAATTGTTCGTAAATATTTAAGTTAAGCTAGTGGTTATGGGACATGAAGCTAAACTCTTATATTTACTAGCTTAGTGTAATTTCCACTTGTCGATCAATGATGATCATTTTAAGATTTAGACTAGCGATGTGCGATGTCTCTTTGTTTGTGTGGGGACTAAACCCTGTTTGTGGAGCTTCAGATCAAATTGGTGGGGTAGCGACCCATGGTCTTCGGGCCGATTGTGGAGCTTCGACTCAAATTGGTGGGGTAGCGACCCATGGTCTTCGGGCCGTTTGTGGAGTTTCAGCTCAAACTTGATGGTTAACGACCATGGAATAGCGTTTCGTTTGTGATACATGTGCTGGGGAGTTTTCATGCTCCCGTTTGTGATAGGCCTTCCCCTTTTGTGATTTCTGGATTTCTGGTTGTGATTTCTAGAATTTGTGTTTCACCAATTTTCGTGGTTTGCATTGATAAGCTCTATCAATATTTGTGTTTTCGTGAATAATTTAAAGAATGCGATTCTTTTTGGTGTTTTGAGATGATTTGAGATATTGTATGATTTTTGTTGTTATTTGATGTATACTTGACAAGGTATGGCATTTTTGATATCATACGTTTTTGGACATATCTCTTATCCTATCTCATTTTATATAATATTTATAGCTAGACTGATCCGTTTATTATTTTCTTCTTAAATAATACTCGGGTCAGATCGAGGTATTTCAAGTGCTTCTGCTTGACTTCTTATCAGGGTTCATCACCTGACTTTTGGCTAACTACTTTAGATTAGTAGTTTTTGTTATTATACATTCGAGATAGAGACTCCTTGAAGTATATATATTCTTTTGTCTAGCACTTGTACCTATTCTTTTGTGATGTAGTGGATCTTGTTTGACCACTATTTTGATGTACACTTTTATGTGATATATTCATATCTGACTTTGCCTTTGTGATATGAATGTATGTGACTGATTTGTTTTATGCTTATTTCTATTTTTTTTTCCGAAGTCCGTTTAACCACTGTGTGGTAGCTTTGAGTTTGTATTTGATATGTCGGATTTCCTCTTGAAATGAAAATGTGAATTATATTATCTGGCATATCAGTACTCGCACAAAGCAATTACACAGATGGTCGCTCCTTAACAGCCTTTTTCTTCGTGCTAGTCGATGGCATTACCTCGTAGTGTCCTTGGCTAGCATGAATATAGAGGTGGGGCGTCACATGGATGTTAGGACTTTATTAGTTGATAGGACGATTTTTAATATACGAATGTCATACAGTACTCTCTAATAAATTGCGAGGACGCAATTTATTAGAGAGTACTGTTTATAACATCCCACTACTATAGTAATAAATTTTATTTAAAAAAATAAAAAAAAATTAAAAAAAATCATCATGGATATAAAATAAATTTTAGAGGAAAACGCCACGAGCGGAAATTGTAATCGAAGACCAAATTATGGTAGAGCAATATCGCGGTTAAGGGTATGAAAATTTATTTGAGGGGTATAAAATAATTTGCTGAAAAATAAAATAAATGACTTTTTTTTCATTCGACCGATTGTTTTCATACTTATCCCTTTCATCATTCTCTTTTAACCTACTTGATTACTTAAGCCTAAAGTCTCATAATATAGCCTATATTAACCACTGCCCTATTCATTTTCCTTCCTCTTGAAAATTAAAAGGCATACGCATCTTCCTCCTAATTCATCTTCCAAGCTTTTGGTTTCCTCAGCAAAAATCAAGGTGAGTATAACTTCCTTTTTCCTATTTATTTCTACTAAGTAAATCATTTTAATAGTAGTTATACTTTACATCACCTTTTCCATTTTTTTTTCAAATGTGTACACTGTTCTGTTGCAAGTGTATGTGTATTAATGAGTGTGTGCTCTGTCTTTGCTTGTGCATGCTTGCTTTTAAATATAATTGACATGCATGCTTGCTTTGAAATATAACTGACGTGCATGTTTACTTTGAAATATAATTGACATGCATGCTTGCTTTAAAATATAATTGACATGCATGCTTACTTTTAAATATAATTGACATGCATGCTTGGTTTGAAATATAACTGACATGCATGCTTGCTTTGAAATATAACTTACGTGCATGCTTGCTTTGAAATATAATCGACGTGCATGCTTGATTTACAATAGAATGAACATTATCTGTACTGACTTTATAAAGAAACTTTTGTTCCAAAACTTTAATTATTAATAACTCAATATCTATAATGATTTTGAGCATGCAACCAAAAGGAAATACGTAGAGGAAAGCGAGACGAACAAATCGACTAGCTTTCGCCAGACCGACGGACCCCGTGGTGATCAGAAATGACACCGTTAAGTCCGCGACCGTATAATGAACGGGAGCATTACGGCCAAAACGGAAGGTACCAGCAGGACTGTATTGCATAGCGAAACACGATGATGGTCTCGATTCGGTCATCGGAGGTGTGTAGAGGGGCGAACATAACCAAAAATCAACATGACTGACCTCTGTGGGTCGCAAGAAACCTTGAGAGTCCTACTGCTGCATGTTTCTAGTCTAACGGCTCTCCTCTCGTAGTCCAATATCGCTCCATAAGTGGATACCTAATCTATCCTCAAAATCATCCCATACCTCAAAAATCCCAATACATAGGCGTTATAGTCAAACTCTACGCCTAGTATAAAATTTTTCAAACCCCTACAAATCATGGATAAATGTGCCGATACTCCTATAGGGTTTGAAACAACTATAATGTCTACTATAAGAGAAATAACTAAGTGCAAACAATCAACCAAAGAACTAGAAATGATAGAGTTCGAATAGGAAAATCCGAAATAGAGATCAAACATTCTACAGAGACTTTCCTACCTCGATCCGGTCCACTACTAGAAGGTGTTACATCCAAAGCCTGTACTTGCGCCGTAGGTGCGCTTGCTCTCTGCCCCATCCTGTGAGGACAAGCTCTACTAAGGTGACCAGGCTGCCCACAGTTGAAACACCTCCCCTTCATCATTTTATTCTTACAGTCCTTTACATAATGACCAACCAATCCACAACTATGACATTTCCCGCTTTTCTTAATCCACTTCTAAGGTCCTCCTTCTTTCCTCTTGTCCTTTTTCTTCTTGTTCTTCCATCATAGCCGCTTAGAGCTTTCTGACTTAGGAACCTCCTTCAGCTGCCAAGATGCAGGCTAAACTTTCTATCGGTCCTCCAATCCTAATAGCCTAAACATTTGCTCTGTATCCTTCAACCTAGCTCGTGCCTCCTCAAAATCTCTTTGCCAGATAACGTCTTACCTCCTAGACTAGCGAAGTCCTTGCATAGCTTAGGAAAAATGGCTACTATAGGTGGATTAATGGGATCTCCACCTGTTGGTGTTGTATTGGGCGCTTGCTCTTGCACTTCTGGCACTGTAGCTCTACAGAACCAGTCAGCCATACTATGCAAAGATAAGAAAATTTAGGCTTGACAGAATCGAAAGAAGGTTGAACTGGACTTTGAGGGGATTTTTATAAAAACTCTCTTTTATACTTGAAAAACTATTTCTATAATAAGAGTTTCTTTCTAAAAAATACTTCTAGTTTAAAGATATGTTACTTTTAAAAATAGGTTACTTTAGAAAAAATACTTTATTTTTAAAACAAGTTTGTAGAAATCCTGTAACTTTAGGCTCTGATACCAAGTGAAACACCCCACACCCCTTAGTATACCCAAAAAGGGCACACTAAAGAATATGGTGCATTATAGGTATAGCTAAAACTTTACAGAGACTAAGATTCACAAGACAAATAAATAAAACAGGGGAAACATTTAAATAGTAACTCATTATAAATTAAAATTTATAAATAAGTCATAAAACTGAGTATGTCTCAAAATACCAAATACACATGTCTTATGAAAAATACCATCTCAGTCACATCATCAGAGTACATAAAAATAATCATCCCTCTCAAAAAAGTACCAATACATCAAAATCCAAATGAAATGAAAACTGAAAAGAAGAAGAATACATGAAGAACTCCAGAAATTTCTCCAAGCAAGTCTGAAATCTACTGCCCTCGCTTCTGCTGGCATATGGGGGAAAAAGGGAAATAGAGGAGTGGATCAAACTATAAGTCTAGTGAGTGGAAGTAATTACTAGCATTTTTAAGCAAGGTAAAGATAATAGACTTAGCAACAGTTCTATTATAAAAGGAAATAAAGGAAAAGATAAAGCTGGAATAAAATACTATTTAACTATTTGCTTTAATAGTGATTGTTTGCAATTTTCTCAGATAGCTGCTTTGATTAGGCTGAAATCCTATTCCTATTTTATTTAGGCTGAAGTTCTAATTCTACCCTTTGATCGGCCTTCTATCTCTATTGTGCCACTATGATATAGTCCCATCATGTGGGTCCCACATCAAAAGACACATGTAGCACTTTGGAACTCAATAGCGACTTATCTCCCTGCTTCGATGCCGCACGCTCGGTCACTATCGGTTCGCACTATCTGTCGCTCCTTCTTTTGACCTCTTATCTACCTACTTCAACATAAGCATGTCCAGCCTCACCTGATCTGTTGTGAGACCATCAGTCCTAGTCTGATAAGGTCCTGCCCTGTCTCACCTAAGTGTTTTATGAGACAATCAGTCCTAGTCTGAAAGGGAAACACTGCCGGATATGGGTCCTAACAAACAAAATCTAGTTGCGCCCCTTGCCCAAATCCCCCCGATTTGAGCTTCTATTTATTGGCCACTTATTTACCCTGTAGCATAAGCGTGTCCCAGCCTCACCTAATCTGTTGTGAGACCATCAGTTCCTGACTGAAAGGGAATGCTATTGGTTATGGGCCCTATTTCTATCTTTGCTTATTAACTTAGTGTAAGTTCTTTAAAATAAGCCTCTTCTGTTATTATGCTATATTTGCTTATTAACTTATTCTAAGTTTTAAAATAAGCCACTTCTGTTATTTTTGCTATATTTACTTATTAACTTATTCTAAGTATTAAAATAAGCCTCTTCTGTTATCTTTGCTATATTTGCTTATTAACTTATTCAAAGTTTTAAAATAAGCCTTTACTATTCTTTCTGCTTAATTATAACCTACGTTATAATTATTATTCTACTTTTCTATCTTTTCAGTTATAACTACTAGTTATAAACTTGCTTGCAAATGTCTCAAATTTGCCTATTTCAGTCCATCTTCTTTTTATTACAGTCTTTCTTATTTTACATCTAACTTCTATAAATTTAGTGCTATTCTTTTTTAATCCATATTAGCGAATACTATTCTTTTTAATTTTATTCGCGTAAAAAGGAATAAGAAGAAACTAACATTTACATGTTGAATTTTAACGTAAAACAGATGTAAATAAATGCAAATAATAGTAAATAATTGTAAATAACTGAATAAAATAGCTGAATAAAAATATCTGAACAAAATAAACTGAAAAGAACTTAAAACACTAGCTATAAATCACTTATACAAAAATTGACTCAAAATTGCAGAAAAACTACAACTATTGAGAACTCTATTATTTTGAATTACTTAAAAATCTAAAATAATTACTAAACACTCACCTGTGGTCCTCAGCTCTAGACTTTGGTCTTCCTTAATCCTCTCCTAGGGCATAAATATTTTTTTTCAAAAAGATTCTCTCCTTTGAAATTTTTTATTTCTAGGGTCCAGCCTCTGGCAATGAACCCGAATAGGAGAAAATCTGAATAAGAAAAATAACTATGCCTAGGGTCTTATTTATGTGTCACTTAAGGATCTCAGACCGTTGGATTTGAATATTAAATCTGGTGCAACCATGTCATAGGCTCGATCGGAACCGTCGGATGGAAGCACGAATGCACAAGATGGAATAAAAATAAGAAAACATGTCATAGTTTAATCTGGACGAAAATTCGTCCATATACTAAGGCCGGTCAACACCCAGGTCGACCCTTATATGTGTTAGGTCGACCTAGCTAAGGGGAGGGTCGACCCCAGGGTCGACCTAACCTTATTATTATTATTTTTTTCTTTCTTCTTCGTTTTCTTGTTTAATTCGTATCTTCTTCATTTTAGAATGGATTTTGATAATCTATATATGGAAATTGACCAAAAAATTATCATGGACACAATGGTGCAACTCCTGTGACTCAGTTCTGATAATTTCACAAAGTTATTTTATTATTTAATTAATTGGTTAATTAATTATTATAGCTTAAATTTCGGGTTGTTACACTCTTATACTGTAACACACCATATTTTCAACAACATTATTTAGGATATTTAGTTAGATAAATAAAATAAAATAATGTGTTGATTAGAGGATTGAGATTTGATTTTTTTAAGGGGTAGCCATGCCATTTAACAATGAATTAAAGTGGGGTTTAAAATGAATTACAGGAGAGGTAAAATGAGAAAGAGGCCATTCCTATATCTTTATCCCGTAGTCGTGTATAATTCACATGTTCATTTCATTTCAAAATTTTGAAAACTCAATGCCAGCCACCATTAATAAGGAAAAGTGGAAAAGGAAGAAGATAAGGTAGGAAGAAGCTTAAACAAATCAAATCTATTCATATCTCAATCTCTTTAATAACAAAGGCCAAGGTCAATTATGTTTACATCTCTATTTTGATTGTTTTAGGTTTTAAGATGATTTTGAATTGATTTGCAATGTTTTGCCATGTTTTTGAATGATGGAATGTTTATATATATACTTATTGATGAGTTATACATGTTCATATTGATTTTATGATATGTTTTAAGGTAAAAACCATATTAAATGACATCTTTATGCCTTGCAAATTTTTATGAAGATCATAAATAATATTTTGGAGATGGGTTTCAAATTTCAAAATTTTTGGGATTAATGTGGATTTTATATGAAATTTCTAGTAAAAAATGATAATTTGGGTTATAAATTATTTACGGGTAAATAATATATGGTTTGGGTTTGAAATTTTTATATGTTAGAAAACATATTAAAAGAGATTTTCTGGAATTTTTCCATATTTTTCCTAAAAGTTCTGATAGGTATATAAAATTATTTAAGGTATGAAACTTAAATGTTTTATATATTTTAAAATGGAGAAGGAGCTTTTTGCAAATAATTTGAATTTGTAAATTCTGGAAAATGGCAACACATTTGAAAAAGTAATATGGCAACTAATCAGATTTAGATAAACAAGGCAGGTTAGGTACAAAAGAAATAGTTTAAAAGTACAAATAAATAGGTTTTTCACTGTTTCGTCTCCTTCGGCACCAGGTTCGCCTCCATACTATCGCCTCCGACACAGTCGAAACCAATGCATATGGTATCAGGCAACTGATACATAATAATTGGATGTGGGCGAAAGGTATAGGGTCGAAACCAGGGAGTTCCAAAATGGTTGAAGCTTTGCTTTGGTTTTAAAGAAAATGAGCCTGCTTGCTTTCGACTAAGATGCTTTCGACTTGATTGGGTTTCGAATAGGTCAAATGGTTTAAAAGGAAATGGTTTCGATTGGGTTGCACCTTTGTTTTTAAATGAATGTTTTTAACTGAGTTGAAACACCTAGCTGCCGCCTTTTTACCTTTCGACCTAGTAGGTTTTGAAGGGGTTGTTTTATTTTAGAAAATCTACCCATTTCTCCAATGCTTTCGAAGGGTGGTTCCGACACCACCACTTTTTACTTAAGAAATGCTTTCGAAAGAGTGGCTTTCGACTTAAAAGGTTTTTCTGACCCTTTTATTAAATTGAAGTATAACCCAAATTGGTTTCAAAAGAGATGATTTGAATGATTTCAAAAGGAAGCACTTTCGACTTTAATGGGTTTTTGTCCTTTTGATATACTTGAAGGCATAATCCAATGGTTTTGACCGAGACGTTTTCAAAGGATTTTGAAGGAGTTTACTTTGAATGGTTTTGAAAGGTTTCCGCATGTTTTAATTGTACCTAAATGCTTTCGAAAGGTTTAGATTTAATGCTTTCGAAAGGTTTTAAAAGTGGTTTCGAAGGGGTGGTTCCCCAGAGGTTTTGAAGGAGTCGAAAGGTGTTGTTTTCTGATGGTTTCGAAAGGTTTCTGAAGAAAGGTTTTCCAATGGTTTTGAAAGGCAATGTTTAAAGGTTTTTAAAAGAGAGATGTATAAGGTTTTTAAAGCTTTCGAAAGGAAGGTTTCCAAAGGTTTCAAAAGGATTTTGAGAATGGTTTCAAAAGGGGTACTTTCAAAGGTTCTGAAAGAGGTACTTTCAATGGTTTAGAAATGGGTACTTTCAATGGTTTTGGAAGGGTGACTTTCAAAAGTTTTATGTTTTCATAAACTAAGATTTGAGTAAAGTGTATGTGTGTGTATATAACATAGCAAGGCGGTTTTGAGTAAAGCATAAGAGATTGAATATTTTCCTTGTTTGAGTTTGATTTGAAGATCTTAAATCATTTTGAAAAGGTTTTCAAGGAAAATTTTGGAAAGGTATCCCTAACTAAAATCACTCTGATATTAGAATACCAGATGGGACTAGTATAGGGTTGCGCCCTATACATTAGCTATTAGCCCCAGCTAATTTAGTCCAAAATTCCAGTGTGTGGGGATTTGTCACAGGTAAGACGAAAATTATGGATACACACAGAAAGAAATATAATTTTGTATACAGATAGGTTATTGGTGAGCCCGCAAAACCATAGTATCAGGTGACCCTAATAGATGATAAGTTAAGGACAGACCATCCAGAAGAGAAGTATTTAATAGATAGTTAAGGACAGATCATCCAAAAGAAGAGGTGTGTCTACCAGATGTTAGATATATTTTGATATTCTCTGGTAGGCCCGAGTCAGCCAAAGGTTAAAAGTTAGCCAAACAAAACTTTTGTGTGGGAACATATAGTTTATTTTATTACCTAATATATTTATGTATGTTTACATAATGATGCTTTACAGATATTTTTGACCAGTTTTGGTTGGAGGAAAAGAATTGCAGAAGATATGTTTTAAAGAAATGATAGTGAGGGGAAACCCATTCCACTAAGCGGCGTGGTCTCACTTAACATAAATTAACAGAGATAAATAGTATTATTCACACTAGGCTTTATATCTGACTCGATATTTTTGTTTCCCCTTAAACTCTCGGGTGCTCAAAATTGATTTGTGTAGGCTTAGGGTTGAGGTTATTAGGATTTTTTCTTTTGGCGAATAAAGCTTTCGGAGACGAGCAGGTGGCTGTCGGATAACTAAATATGAGTTTTAGTTTTACTGGTTTTGATTCTGATGTGTATATTAAGTCAGTTATGACTATATTTCTCTAATCATGCAATGGGGCATCGTCATATGTCGCTCTTAGCGTATTATTGTAAATTATATTTGATCAGTACCTGGGAAACGGTTAAGGGACTATGTAACTTGGATATGATATCATTTTGAAATGTAATCAGCTAAATGTTGTTTTTTGAAAATCTGTCATTTTTTTCGTATTCAAGTGCTTCTGATATTATGGATACCATTAGCATTGCCGTATTTTGTCAACAGAAGTTAATACTATAGATAGCTGCAGCATCTTTAGTGCTTACCTTTTGGCCACTAGATACGGGATGTTACAACTTTGTATTAGAGCATAGGTTTATGGAAAATTTATACTAAAAGTGGTTTTAAAAACATAATCCTAAAGAATTAGAGTAGATTAGGGTATGGGATAACGTTATAATAATGTATTTGTATTTGCTGAATATAAGTATATGCTTTATCTCTAGTCTCCTACTTTGCTTAGGTTATCTTTTTGTATCTCATGAGGTTTGAATACAGATATGGATAATAGAAGAGGAAGAGTTAACCCAGGAAGGGGAAGCACCGAAGGGAATGCCGGACCTAGTGCTAGGAGAAACCAAGGTCAGACATAAGTAGAGAATGTAGGTGTTGGGGTCCCCTAGGTCAGAATGGAAGCTATGTATCAGTTCTTCGTGAATATGGTGCAAACAAGTGTTGCTGTTGGAGTAGTAGGAGGACGAGTTCCGGAGGTTCCAATTGTCAAGGATTATGCGAAGTTGAGTGGGGATTACACTAAGCTCGGAGGGAAGCCATTTATTGGAACCAAGGATGCTATTGAGGTGGAGAACTGGTTGTTACACTACGAAAGGATTTTTGCCGACTTGAGGCTCAATGATGAGCAGAAGAGGAGGCTGGCATCTAGACAGCTTCAAGGAGCTTCTTTGTTCTGGTGGAACAGTGTAATAGTGGCAGGTGATGAGGAGGAGATGACATAGGTAGAGTTCAAGATGAGGTTTCAGGAGAGGTTCATGTCTATTATGGCACATCATCTCTGATCAAAAAGTTTGCTGAGTTAGAGCAGGAAGAGATGTCAGTGGTGGAGTATGCCAGAAGATTTAAGGAGTTGGCTCGGTATGGTTATGCCACTGTTGATACCATGATGAAGAGGAATGAGAAGTTCATCTGGGGATTGAAGCCTGAGTTGGCTATGGCTACTTTACCGCATATCAGAGATCCCTATGATGTGGTTGTGGAGATGGCCATGAGGCATGAGGAGATTCTTGATTCTCTAGAGAAGAGTAAGGCTAAGGTAGTCCAGTTTGGGCAGGGCCAGAAGCGGAAGTTTTTCCATAAGAAGGGTGCTCAAAAGGGTGGAGCAGCCAAGAGGGGGAAATCTGAGATTGTCTGCTTTAAGTGCGACAAGAAGGGGCATTTCGTCAATGAGTGTTGTTTTAGGAAGGCTAAGGAAGTGGTCGGGAAGAAGAACATCAAGTGCTTCAACTGTGATCAGGTTGGCCACCATAAGAACCGGTGCAAGGAGCTCGCTAAGGATGGAAAGGGCAAGGTTTATGCATTGAAGCATGCTGCTTCTAAGCCGATAGCTTAGGTGAAAGGAAAGGCAGTTTTGGGAGGTACGCTTCAGATTCATGGTATGTCTGTTAGCATTTTATTTGATATGGGTGCATCACATTCTTTTATATCTAGATGTTTTATGGATAAGCTTAACCTTGAAACCACATATTTAGTTACTTTCTTATAGGTTGCAAATCCAATAGGAGGGTATGCTACTCTATGGTTGAGATGTGTCCAATTAGAGTTTGACCTGTTAGGTCATCTTTTTGCTTGTAGTTTGCATGTGTTTGATTTTGTGGGACTCGGAATTAACCTTGGGATGGATTGGTTAAGTGAGTACGATGCTAGGATATTTTGCCAGCATAGGAAAATATCGCTTAGACACCCATATTGTAGCGACCGGATTGTTTATACCGTAGTAGGTTCTAGCGGTGAGATGTATGCTTTGTTGGGTGCTATGGATTCAGAGGATGAGTTGAGTTTCCATGGTTAGAGAATTCGTAGATGTTTTTGAGCCTGCAGTTGGATTGCCGCCGAAACGAGCCATTGAGTTTCAAATAGATTTGGTTCCAGGAGCAGAACCAGTGAGTAGACCGCCAAGCAGGATGACCCCTACTGGGATGAGGCAGTTGAAGGTGCAGTTGGTGGAATTAGAAGGCAAGAATTTTATCAGGCTGAGTAGTTCACATTGGGGTGCATCCGCGGTGTTTGCTAAGAAGCCTGATGGATCGTTGAGGCTATGTATCGATTGTCGTAAGTTAAATAAGAGGACGATAAAGAATCGATATCCATTGTAGAGGATTGACAATTTGTTTGACCAGTTGAGTGGAGCCAAGGTATTCTCGCAGTTGGATTTGGCGACATCTTTCCATCAGCTCAGAGTAACAGAGGATAGTTTACCTTTGACGGCGTTTAGGACTAGATATGGGTCGTACGAATGGTAAGTCATGCCGTTCGGACTGTAATGCTCTAGCTTTCTTTGTGGATTTAATGAACCGGATTTTACGAGAGCACTTGGATAGGTTTATATTGATTTTCATAGATGATATCTTGATATACTCTAAGGATGAAAGAGAGCATGAAGTTCATCTTAGAGTGGTGCTTGAGACGCTTAGGCTGCATCAGCTGAAAGCGCTATATTCGAAGTGTCACTTCTGGAAGAAAGAAGTGAAGTTTCTTGGTCATGTAGTCTCAGAGGAAGGGTTGTCAGTAGATCCGACTAAGATTAAGGCAGTAAATAGTTGGAAGAGACCTAAGACAGTAACCGAGATAAAGAGTTGGCTTGTTATTATCGGAGGTTCATTAAGGATTTTTTATGGATATCGGCACCGATGACCAAGCTAACGAGAAAGGATGTGAAGTTTGTGCAGATCGATAAGTGTGAGGAAGCATTCCAGAGTTTGAAACACTTATTGACCCATGCACCTGTGTTGGTTATTCCAGAGGGGAATCAAGATTTGGTGATTTATATCGATGCATGTGGAACGGGACCAGAAGCTGAACTAATGCAGAGAAGTAAAGTGATTGCCTATGCTTCTAGGCAGCTTAGACCGCATGAGGTCAGGTATCCGACGCATGATTTGGAATTGGCTGCAGTGATTTTTGCTTTGAAGGTGTGGAGACATTACCTTTTGGGAGAAAGGTTTGAGTTATATACAGATCATAAGTTGCTGAAGTATTTGTTCTCTCAAAAGGAGTTGAACATGAGACAACAAAGGTGGTTAGAGTTTATAGCCATTTATGATTTTGGGATTGAGTACACACTGAGTAAAGGCAATAAGGTTGTAGATGCACTTAGCAGGAAACATCAGAATGCAGTATTAGCGATGATTGCTGAGCGGAAAGATTTGAAAGCATTAGCATATTGCAGAGTGCAGTGGAGATCTGAGGCTGGGTCTAGTGAAGATACAGTTGTATTATCTTGTTTGGAAGTTCGGCCAGTGATGATCATAAGAATTGCTTCTAAACAGATAGAGGATCTAGTGTTAGCCGAACGGATCAGGAACCTAAGAGAAGGAACTGAGAGCGATGACTTGAAAGATTCAATCTTGACCAGAATGGATAGATGAGAAAGAAAGGAAGATTATGTGTTCCCAGTGTAGGAAACATAAGGAAAGAAGTCTTGGAGGAATGCCATCGTTCGAAGTTCACCATTAATCCATGAGGTACTAAGATGTATCAGGATATGAAGAGGAGTTTCTTCTGGGAAGGTATGAAGCGGAATATTGGTTTGCATGTAAAGAAGTGCTTGAATTGCCAGTAGGCAAACACCAAACACCAGAAGCCAAGTGGGTTGCTTCAGCCGTTAGATATTTCGGTATGGAAGTTGTAACGATCCCGAATTTTAGATATTTTTAAATTAATAATTGAATTAAATTTTGATTTAAATTGAAAATATTTAATAATTTTAAATATTTGAATGATTGATTGACTTGAATTTCAAATTATCAGAAGTAATTTGGCGATTAAATTTTAGAATTTAACCTATTGAAAGTTGAATAAAAATTGAATCTTCAATATAAAGCTGATTTAAAATATTTCAAAGGCTGGTAAAATTCACATTGATAATACTGAAGATAATAGAAGCTTCAGAATTGAATTTGAAAGTGATTTGTTCAGTTTTGAAATTTTATCGTTTAAATTGAATTATTACCGGGTTTCAAATTTCGTATTTATCGGAGTTGATATGTGGACATACGACGTATAAACGAGTTGAAATTTAAATCGAATCCAATTTAAATTTCTGTAACAACCCGGATTTTTGTATTTATTAATATCGTCGTTGGATGATTAATATCGTTTGTTAATTGCTGTTAGAGTTTTTAAATCGAATTAAAATTCTTTTGAAAAAAATTGTTGATTCCGTGATAAAATCCAAACCCTTTCCTTTATTTCATTTTGATTCGCAACCCTTAAACAAAACGAGGAAAAAATGTGTTGGCCTAGAAAACACTCTCTTTCTATATTATTCGACCCGTTCCCTTTTTCTCATTCGCAAACCCTAGTTCCAAAACAAACGAAAGAAATAAAATTGGCGGCCTGAAAAAAAATCGTACCTCCGCCTCCATACATTTTCGTTCGAAGTCAAAGGAAAAAAAAAGACAAACGAAGAAAAATGGCTGCCGTTCCTTGTTCTCGTCTTCCCTTGCTTGCAAATTAGGGCTCCTTATATTTGCGTTCGTTTGCAAAGGTGAGTAATTCTTATTCACTCACATCTAATTCAAATCATTGAGGGTTTCATGACTTGTTCGAATTCGTGACTTTTGTCGATGGGTTATTTGAAGTTGTTAAATTTTTATCTCGGCCATTTGATTTTATTCGATGTTGATATTTTTCCGACTTGAGTGATTTATTCACTCACATCTAATTTAAACCCTATTTTTGTTCTATTCGAATTTGCTAATTATTGTGTTCGACTGAGAGGGGCTCGTCTTCATCTCGGCCATTCAATTTTGTTTCGATGGTGATGTTGTTCGACTTTGTTTTTGTTTCTAGTACTTTACCTCGGCTATAATGGTTTCATATAATATCATGTCATTTAGTTTGTATTCAATTGATTTCAGTTCAGTGCATATTGATGTAATTTGCCTTTTGTAGTTGTTCATACGTGCATTCATTATTACTTGCTGTGGGGGTTTTGTTGCTTCACCCTACTTCAGTATTTTCATTTAGTTGTTTCTTGCATTGCCCAGTTTCATAGCTGCATCCCATATATGTATTTTTTGTACATTTGTTATGGTGTTTTGTTGGTCAGTAACTCCATACTGCCACCTCTGTTTCATTCTGTAACTCCATGCTGCCACATCTGTTTCATGTGATGTTCATTCTAGTAGCAGTTACAACTTGATGCATGTATCACTATGCTTCAGGTTGATTTGGTTTAGAAATATTCAAGTTGGCATTCGCCATTGGTTTCATTTACTTGCATTGTTTTTGGCTTCAAGTATAGATGCCTGGGTTTTATATGTGTTCACTGTTTTATATTGCTAATAGCATGTATATGTATACATGTGGTTGCCAGTTGCCTCTGTTGGTTACTAATTCTCTGTGTCTTTTAATGTTATGTGTCGTGGTGCCATATTTTGGTGCTCCCACCTTCATTCTGCTCTCTTCATGTATGTTGTCATTGCCTTTGTGCACTTGGTCAATCGAGTTGAGTGGCTTTGCAGTTGTATTGAGGCAGTTTGCATATGAATAAGCTGTCTTGACCACTGGGTTACATTTGGATTTGTCTTTCGAATTCACTTGAGTTGAATCCGGTACTTTGGGATTTGACCTTGTGCTGATTTCTATTTCTTCACTGAAGTGGCGAGGTAGCGCACGCGTGCGTGTACTGCAGCCACACAGAATTGATAGATTTTAAATTGATATTTCTTTTGTTCATGATTCATTGATCTATTGCATATTTCGTATGTCGTATTGGCGAGGCCGTACACGCATGCGTGTACTGCAGCCAATCAGAATTGATGTTTTCTATTTCTAAAATTGTTTTATGTTGCCAATTCAATATATTTTGAATCATATTTTGATTTGGATTGATTTGATGATTTTTGTTGTTAATCGCCATTTCGGCAATTCTGTTATTTTCTAAATCATTTTCATTTAAAAATCTTTTCATTTATCTCTGCTGATATTTTTAAATCTGCTGATTTGTTGTTTAACACTGTTAAGTGTTATATTTACCGTTATCCGATTTCTTTATTAAAAACGGTCGGATATACGAGAAATTACTGTGACTATCGTCTATAGTGATTATTATTGCTTCTATGCACTAATAACTGAGTTTGAATTAGACTGACCTGTGTATTATTTTCTTTTGAATGTAATACTCGGGTCAGACCGAGTATTTTACAGCTTGAAGATTTTCGGGCAGCGAAGTTAGAGAGGGAGGGTAAATGCTCACTTTAGTTTCAGGAATTTTGTACTTAATGAAATATTCCGCTGTATAAATTAAATAAATTGTATAAACTCTGATGTATGTAAAAAGATTTATTGTTGTGAAATATTATTAGTATTCTGTGATTCTGTGGCTGATTCTGTTTAAACTCCATAAACTAAATAACAATCCAGCATTTTGAACGTTTCAAGTTGGTTTTAGTTACCGACTCGGGGCGGTCAGAAGGGCGGGGTGTTACAAAGTGGTATCAGAGCTTTGGTTTACACAAAGCTTAGTTTATGGCGTTTAATATGAATAGTTACTAGAATCACTTTAAAGAAACTGTTTTTCAAATCTAAAGAAGTATAAAATCGTTTTTAAAAATAAAAAGGTATTCTGAAAATTCAAATCCTTTTCGGAAATTCCCCTCTCTAAATTTAGGTTTACGATAGTTTATCTTCGGTAAGGTCTCCTTAGATTTGAGTTCCGATCATTCGAATACCATTATCGAATTGCTGAGATTTATGAAAAATAGAATATAAGTTAAGAGAATTAATGAATTGGTTTAAATCAAATATTTTTGAATATCTCCAATTCAAGAACAAAAGATAATGACGAAAGAAGATTTGTTAAAAATCTAAAGTAATATGACGGGAATCGCGATTAATGAGACCTATTAGGAACATCAATAAGTATAAAAAAATGAAGTATAAATGGATTTTATAAGTGAATGAAAAATTACATAATTAAAATTAAAACCTTTATAAATAGGAATGGAATTTATAACGTTGTTTATAAATCCGGAACTGACTTATTTTGATAAGTAAATTCTTATAGCTTGTTAAAGGAAGTATATCCACAATTTTTGACAGTGGATAATCTTTTTTTTTAAAAAATGTATAGAAATGTTGTGAATATATTATTGAATAAAATGGACATGTTTTGGGAAAGTGATATTTTAAAACGAAGTTAATTGTTTTAAAGATGTTTTAAAGGGAATTAAATATCGAAACCATAGATTTCAACATTCATTGTTGAAATGGATGATTTCGGATAAAAGGGAATAGTGGACTATAACACTATTGTTATAGTAAATGATTTCCGAAAGGAAATGTTTTGTATAGTATTGGGATTTATACATCTATCTAAATTTTGAATCCCTATATTAGTGATTTTGAGTTGTCGTAACGATGTGTTATGTAACATTCATTTTGACTCAAATAAATGTGTGAAAGAGAATGATTTCCTTAAAGAATGAAATATATACTTAATTTTGATTTAAGTATATCGAATATTTTCAAATGTTGAAAATAAATAAGATTTGTGAATTACTTATTTTTAAATAAGTATGGAAATGTTTTTCCAAATATGAAATGAAATGTTGTGAATATATTCCGTAAGTGATAAATGATTTGAAATTCATTTTCAAAGTCGAAGTTGAAATGTTAAATGAGAAATTTGAACAATTAGTTCAATTTGAAATTTTTCAAAAAGATTGAATCGTTGAGTTAAATTGAGTTTAACTTCGACACCAAAGAGAATATAAGTTGAGTTTTGAATTTCAGATGATCGGTTTGGATTGTATGTTAACATTGTGAATTGATGACATAGCAATTGATCTCTATTAAATATATATCTGTTGGTGGCGGAGAATTTATTCTCTTAGCTTAACACCCTTCTCTGAGACGTACAAGCTCAAAGGTTATATATCGGTAGACATCAATTCTGTGTTGAGAATTGACAAAGTAACGTGTGATCCAAATTGAATGTGAAGTCGATAATAAATGGAATTATAAATATGAATTGGGTTTGAGATAACCTTAAATTTCCAAATCGACTTAGAGGAAAATTTTGAAATCCTCTATTTTGTTATGGATATGGGATATGTAGGTTTTCGGAACTTATATATATATGAATGCGGTAAATTTGAAACCCATCAGTTTGGAAAGTAATTGTTATGGAAATCTTATGTAAGTTTACATAGATATGATATGTACAAAATGTGAAATGAAGTACTACATATATATGACATTATGTTTTCTAAACTGAGGATATGGAAAAGTACCTTCCATTTAAAATTTGTGAAGGTGTTGGAACTCGGTATGAGTGTCCATTTGAAATTTGTAGATACGTAGAATTTCCATTAGTCGGAGTGACTATTTGAATTGGGATCCCTCGGGATGGATCATGTCGATGGGATCATATTGATTGATTAGCGTAATTTGAGGGGTGTGATGCCTACAGTTACAAGCGATTCCACTGGGATAGTGGCGCAACCGCTGGGTAAACTGCAATCTAGATGCCAAGCGAAATTTGAGGGGCGTGATGCCTACGGTTACAAGCGATTCTACTGGGATAGTAGCGTAACCGCCGTGTCGACTGCGATCTATGGCAACAACCATAGCGAAATTCAAGAGATGTGAAATCTACAGATTACAAGCGATTCTACGGGGACAGTAGCTAACCGCCGGGAATTGTGATCCATGGGGGAACGTGCTTTCCATATCCATTTTAAAAGAATATTTAAGTATTTTCACTGGAAGTTGAAGAAAGTATATTTAGTACTTGGAGATTTTTAGTCCTGCGCCTGGCCAGCGTATGCCTAATGTCAGTAAGAACGATGATAGACTTGTTAAATTTCGAGTTAGTAAGTATTTTCAAACTGTAAATAGCAAATCAATAGTCTGAAATTAAAATTTTAAAATTCCTACTTAATGAACTAAGAAAGAAGATCTTTGAAATGTCTTGAAAGTCCACAGCTTTGGAAGAGATATATTATGCAAATCTCTAACATGAAGAATTTTAAAGTTTAAATCTGAGTTTTGTAAATCGAAAATTTTGGTAAAAGTCTTTTACGTTTTGATTTCAGAAATCAATGAACAAAGGAGATAATGAACAAAGCCAGTGAGATAAAACAAATGGAATGAATACTATATTTATTTATTTTTAATAAGTTTCAAACTTGGTAAAATTGTGTGGAGTATAAATATCGGTGAGATTTTAACAATCATTTTTCTTAACTTATAATTTCGGGACGAAATTCTTTTAAGGGGGGAAGATTGTAACGATCCCGAATTTTAGATATTTTTAAATTAATAATTGAATTAAATTTTGATTTAAATTGAAAATATTTAATTAATTTTAAATATTTGAATGATGGATTGACTTGAATTTCAAATTATCAGAAGTAATTTGGCGATTAAATTTTAGAATTTAATCTATTGAAAGTTGAATAAAAATTGAATCTTCAATATAAAGCTGATTTAAAATATTTCAAACGCTGGTAAAATCCACATTGATAATACTGAAGATAATAGAAGCTTCAGAATTGAATTTGAAAGTGATTTGTTAAGTTTTGAAATTTTATCGTTTAAATTGAATTATTACCGGGTTTCAAATTTCGTATTTATCGGAGTTGATATGTGAACATACGACGTATAAACGCGTTGAAATTTAAATCGAATCCAATTTAAATTTCTGTAACAACCCGAATTTTTGTATTTATTAATATCGTCGTTGGACGATTAATATCGTTTGTTAATTGCTGTTAGAGTTTTTAAATCGAATTAAAATTCTTTTGAAAAAAATTGTTGATGCTGTGATAAAATCCAAACCCGTTCCTCTATTTCATTTTGATTCGCAACCCTTAAACAAAACGAGGAAAAAATGTGTTGGCCTAAAAAACACTCTCTTTCTATATTATTCGACCCGTTCCCCTTTTCTCATTCACAAACCCTAGTTCCAAAACAAACGAAAGAAATAAAAATGGCGGCCTGAAAAAAAATCGTACCTCCACCTCCATACATTTTCGTTTGAAGTCAAAGGAAAAAAAAAGACAAGCAAAGAAAAATGGCTGGCGTTCCTTGTTCTCGTCTTCCCTTGCTTGCAAATTAGGGCTCCTTCTATTTGCGTTCGTTTGCAAAGGTGAGTAATTCTTATTCACTCACATCTAATTCAAATCATTGAGGGTTTTATGACTTATTCGAATTCGTGACTTTTGTCGATGGGTTATTTGAAGTTGTTAAATTTTTATCTCGGCCATTTGATTTTATTCGATGTTGATATTTTTCCGACTTGAGTGATTTATTCACTCACATCTAATTTAAACCCTATTTTTGTTCTATTCGAATTTGCTAATTATTGTGTTCGACTGAGAGGGGCTCGTCTTCATCTCGGCCATTCAATTTTGTTTCGATGGTGATGTTGTTCGACTTTGTTTTTGTTTCTAGTACTTTACCTCGGCTATAATGGTTTCATATAATATCATGTCATTTAGTTTGTATTCAATTGATTTCAGTTCAGTGCATATTGATGTAATTTGCCTTTTGTAGTTGTTCATACGTGCATTCATTATTACTTGCTGTGGGGGTTTTGTTGCTTCACCCTACTTCAGTATTTTCATTTAGTTGTTTCTTGCATTGCCCAGTTTCATAGCTGCATCCCATATATGTATTTTTTGTACATTTGTTATGGTGTTTTGTTGGTCAGTAACTCCATACTGCCACCTCTGTTTCATTCTGTAACTCCATGCTGCCACATCTGTTTCATGTGATGTTCATTCTAGTAGCAGTTACAACTTGATGCATGTATCACTATGCTTCAGGTTGATTTGGTTTAGAAATATTCAACTTGGCATTGGCCATTGGTTTCATTTACTTGCATTGTTTTTGGCTTCAAGTATAGATGCCTGGTTTTTATATGTGTTCACTGTTTTATATTGCTAATAGCATGTATATGTATACATGTGGTTGCCAGTTGCCTCTGTTGGGTACTAATTCTCTGTGTCTTTTAATGTTGTGTGTCGTGGTGCCATATTTTGGTGCTCCCACCTTCATTCTGCTGTCTTCATGTATGTTGTCATTGCCTTTGTGCACTTGGTCAATCGAGTTGAGTTGCTTTGCAGTTGTATTGAGGCAGTTTGCATATGAATAAGCTGTCTTGACCACTGGGTTACATTTGGATTTGTCTTTCGAATTCACTTGAGTTGAATCCGGTACTTTGGGATTTGACCTTGTGCTGATTTCTATTTCTTCACTGAAGTGGCGAGGTAGCGCACGCGTGCGTGTACTGCAGCCACACAGAATTGACAGATTTTAAATTGATATTTCTTTTGTTCTTGATTCATTGATCTATTGCATATTTTGTATGTCGTATTGGCGAGGCCGTACACGCGTGCGTGTACTGCAGCCAATCAGAATTGATGTTTTCTATTTCTAAAATTGTTTTATGTTTCCAATTCAATATATTTTGAATCATATTTTGATTTGATGATTTTTGTTGTTAATCGCCGTTTTGGCAATTCTGTTCTTTTCTAAATCATTTTCATTTAAAAATCTTTTCATTTATCTCTGCTGATATTTTTAAATCTGCTAATTTGTTGTTTAACACTGTTAAGTGTTATATTTACCGTTATTCGATTTCTTTATTAAAAAGGGTCGGATATACGAGAAATTACTGTGACTGTCGTCTATAGTGATTATTATTGCTTCTATGCACTAATAACTGAGTTTGAATTAGACTGACCTGTGTATTATTTTCTTTTGAATGTAATACTCGGGTCAGACCGAGTATTTTACAGCTTGAAGATTTTCGGGCAGCGAAGTTAGAGAGAGAGGGTAAACGCTCACTTTAGTTTCAGGAATTTTGTACTTAATGAAATATTCCGCTGTATAAATTAAATAAATTGTATAAACTCTGATGTATGTAAAAAGATTTATTGTTGTGAAATATTATTAGTATTCTGTGATTCTGTGGCTGATTCTGTTTAAACTCCATAAACTAAATAACAATCCATCATTTTGAACGTTTCAAGTTGGTTTTAGTTACCGACTATGGGCGGTCAGAAGGGCGGGATGTTACAGAAGTGGGATTCTATATTCGTTGACTTCATTGACGGGTTTCCAAGATCGAACAGGGGAAATGATAGTATATGGGTCATAGTGGATAAATTGACCAAGAGTGCCCATTTCATTCCAGTTAAGTCAACCAGTACGGAACCTGTTTTAGCAAGGTTGTTCATGACGAATGTGGTAAGACTGCAAGGGATTCCTAGTAGCATAGTAAGTGATTGAGATCCATTATTCACTATTGAGTTTTGAAAGAGTCTACAGGATGTTTTGGGAACCAAGCTCAGAATGAGTACCTCTTACCATCCGTAGATAGATGGGCAGACAGAAAGATTTAAAAAAATATTGAAGGAATCGTTAATAGCTTGTGCAATAGATTTCAAGGGATCTGTAATGACCCTCCATTTTGGACCATTTAAATCGACAATAAACCACACCTGTCAAATCAAACCATTCAAAAGGGA
The DNA here is from genome assembly GCA_030737815.1 of Allium fistulosum. Lineage (NCBI taxonomy): Eukaryota > Viridiplantae > Streptophyta > Magnoliopsida > Asparagales > Amaryllidaceae > Allium > Allium fistulosum. The sequence goes on along the minus strand of CM060908.1, from coordinate 512,419,472 downwards.
GGATTGTCAATGGGGTAAATTAGAAAATAAGAGAAAAGAAGGGGAAAACAAAACACAGAATCTTACAGCAGAATGACAAAATATAATAATCAAATAAACAGTTCATGAAGTTGTTTTACAAATAAAATTTGATTACACTTTTACAATACAATCAGAGTTATACATACATCAGGTATAATAGGATAGTCCATTGGAACAACATGATGAAGTGGAATAAATGTAATAAATAGTATGCCAGTCTCCGTCTTCGTCCTCCAAAAATAAAATGGTCTTCAATACGATGAAAAGCTCAGACTGACACGAGCGAAATGAAAAGAAAAAACACTCGAGTCATAACTAAAAGATCTTATGCAAGTTAAATCAACAATAAGAAAATATGAGTGTAATGGCTTCAGAGATGTTTACAGGATTTTACATATCCTATCCAGTGTATAACATGCGTGTAATAACTTAAGAGATGTTTTGGGATCTTCCGTCTCCTAAGGATCCATTAAACTATCTATATGTAGCGAAATACACTATATATATGTAGTGTATATCAGTAAAGTAAAGTATTAAAATAGCATTAAGGCGTTACCCATATCCCCCTTAACACATTATTATAGGCATCGTAGTCTGTACAGTTTGTAAACTCCACTGTAAACTGGTAGGCTATCAGAGAGCACTCTATAGGTATGACACGAACCAAAATCGTAGTGGGCTCGATAAGGCATATGACAAGGCACGCGAGGCAATACCCAGGGTAGGATTCTACTGTTTTGCACTCCCGGACTGGTGGTAATGCATAACAGCTACGACCACCCACTTCGAAACACACTTACATAATCAAATCAAAGGTGGCCACCAATCAATCACAAAGTAACATATATAGTATCGAAGAAGTGTGTCTGATAGGAGGAGCGACCTCACTTGGCCCGGTATAGCTCCTGTTTTAGTCATATCCAGCTGACCCGAAGGTTAGGGCTGTGTTCTTACCTCATACCAGTAGCATTCGCCAAACCATCCTACTTCGTTCTAGATTCTCCACCACGTGCATAGTTGTTAAAGTGGTTTCGGAATTGGTAGAGAGTATGACAATATCCGACCGCGGTCTCTTTAACAACCAAATGCTTATTTCACACTGTGGTCATTTTATAAAACATTTTAATAATAAATCCAGAAAACAGTTTATACCTTCATATCAAGATAACCATATACTTATTCCAAAAGTATAAATATACTCATAAATACCGAGGTAGATTTTCTTTTAATCAATTTCAAAATAATTTATAAATCTCTCTCAAACCATTTATAAACTATTTATATGCGTTAGAACCATTTATAAAGCTATTTATAAATTCCAAAACAGTTTACAACTCTTCCCCGTTTTCATAAACCTCTATGCAAATTCCTTTAAAATGCTTCGAAATCCCTTTCCACAAGTTATTTTGTAAAACCCTTTATAAAATGCTTTAAAAACTTTATAACTCCTTAATAAAACCATTATAAAATCCTTTATAAAAATCTTTTATAAAATCCTTTTGTAAAATCCATTATAAAATCTCTTATAAAACTTTTACGAATTCCTTACAAAATCTCTTACATTTTTATTTATTAAAGTTATTATAAAATCTATATTTAATATATTAAATTTAATTTAAATAAACTTCTTAAAAATATATTAAATATTTTATTAAATTAAATTTATATAAATATCTTAAAACTATATTAAATATTTTATTAAATTAAAATTTAAACCATTTAAAAATATATTTTTAAAACTAAATAAAATTATAAGTAAAAATCTTAAATTTATTTTTTAAACCATATATTAACTTATAATTTGAAACTTTAAAACTTATAAAATAAATTATTTTCCAAATATAATTTTTTAATAAAATCATTAAATTAAATTGAAAATTCAAATTAATAAATCAAACATACTTTACCATTTACAAAATAATTTAAAACCAACCGATGGTGTCCATATATAATTTTCTAACCTATGGTCAAGTGATAGGGTATGTATCATTTCAACCTAGAATAGTTAAATTTTCCAAGTATATATCATTTCAACCCGTATCCCGAATCAGTAATTTCCAAATCAATAAAATCGCACGGGTATGTATCATTTCAACCCATAACGATTTTCCCTAATCTATAAGATCATTCGGGTATGTATCATTTCAACCCATAGTGATAACAGGGATATAAACATCCAATCATCCAAAATGTCAACAAATAAACATCCATCACAATCAACATCCAAATGAAAGAAACCGCGCATCAATCGGAGTTCGTATGTAAAAGTTATACAAGTTAGAAGATTTAAATTTTTAAAATTTAATTAAAATAAATCAAGGGGCAATATTGTAAATAATGTATCACCTTACGCTACGTTAACGCGAACCCTAGAATCGCCTACAACCGGCCGCCGCTGCCACCCAGAGGCCACTACGCCATGATCAGACACCACCATCACAACCGTCGTGGCCTACCGCACCCACGCTTGGCTCCGCGCGACCTCCGGTCACCCCCTGTGGCTCCGTCGCCGTGCCACTTCCCCCATGACTTCTGGTTAACCCGAGCATGCTGGCGATTATTTGAGACGATAGATGAACGTTGCTTGACCTCCTCTACCTATTGGTGCTCTCCGATCGTTGATTGGTCGACTATCCGCCGTTAGATCCAACACCTTAGCAACCGACGGCTGAGAAAGATCACCAAATTCTGGTCAAACTGAGACCCAATTGCAATAATGAACTGTAGATGTAGTTTACGTTCGTCAAGAGCCTTTTACAGTATACACCGATGCATGTGGGACGGGTCTAGGAGCAGTGTTAATGCAAGAAGGGAGGGTAGTATGTTATGGAAGTAAACAGTTGAGGACGCTTGAGAAGAACTACCCTACCCATGATTTAGAGTTAGCTGCCATAGTTTTCGTACTCAAGTCTTGGAGGCATTGCTTGCTAGGAGAGTGGTTCAAGCTTTTCACTGACCATAAGTCATTGACGTCCCTATTTTCACAGAAGGATTTGAACTTGAGGTAGCAGTGATGGATGGAGATTTTGGCATCGTACGACTTTGAGATAGCTTATTCCCTTGGAATGGGAAACGTGGTTGTGGATGCATTGAGTAGGAAGAAAGCAACCCTTAGTCTAATGTTCATGGAGTAGAAGAGCCTGGAGTTTATTTCCACTTTTGATTTTAAGTCCTCTACGGACATTACCCCTGGATTATTGACAACACTTGAGGTTAAGCCTAACCTCATAGATCAAATTGGCTCAAGGCAGTGAGAGGATTCAAAGCATATGGACATTTTAGATAGGATTAATAGAGGAGAGGTTTCTAGACATCTCCAACGGTATTCCATTGATAGTAAAGGGTGGCTAAGGAGAGATGGAAGACTTTGTGTCCCCCGCACTAGTGATTTGTTGAGAGCAGTTCTAGAGGAAGCACACCATTCTCAAATGACTATTCATCCGGGTGGTGATAAGATGTATATGGACATGAAGAGAATGTTTTATTGGAGTGGCATGAAAAAGGATGTGGTGTAGTTTGTAGCTAAGTGTCTTGTGTGCCAAAGAGTTAAGGCGGAGTAGCAGAAGCCCGATGGATTACTCTACCCATTGGATGTACCCAAATGGAAGTGGGATAGTGTTTCGGTAGACTTCATAGATGGTTTACCCCGGACTAGGAAGGGGTATACTAGCATTTGGTTGATTGTAGATCGATTGACTAAAAGTGCCCACTTCATTCCGGTCAAGAGTAAGAGGATGGCACCTTATTTGGCATCCTTATATGTTCATGAGATAGTCCGACTTCATGGAGTTCCCTTTAGCATAGTGAGCGATAGAGACCCTATTTTTACTAGCGAGTTTTGGAGGAGCTTGCAAGAGGCTTTAGGGACGCAACTTAGATTGAGTACGACCTATCACCCTCAAACGAATGGCCAAACGGAGAGGGTTAATAGAGTGCATGAGGATTTTTTGAGGATGTGCATTCTTTATTTTGGAGGAACTTGGGTGGAGCATCTTCCTTTGGTCGCATTCGTATATATTAACATTTTAAAGCTAGCATTGGGATGGCACCTTTCGAAGCTCTTTATGGGAGACCTTGCAAGTCACCTTCATGTTGGTTGGAGTCTATGGAGAGATTGCTACCTAGTCCCGACATGGTTAGGGAGACTTCAGAGAAGATCGATTTGATTAGAAGAAGGATGGAGACAGCCCAAGATAGACAGAAATCTTATGCAGATAAGTGGAGGAGGGTTATTGAGTTTGAAGTTGGAGACTTAGTTTTCATTAAAGTATCCTCGCTAAGGAAGGTGGTGAGATTTTGATCAAGTAGAAAACTAACTCCTAGATTCGTAGGACCATTCCCCATTGTAGAGAGAGTAGGGAAGATTGCGTATCGAGTGAAGCTACCGGAGAGGCCCACGGGAGTACACAATGTTTTTCATGTTTTGCACTTGAGAAAGTGCTTACATGACTCGGCAGAGATTGTGGAGCCTAGTCAACTAGAGGAAGTTGAAGCGGAGAGAGAAGCATCGGTTCATTGTACTCCTACCAGGATCATAGGATGCAACATCAAGAGGCTTAGGAATAAAGAGGGCCTGTTAGTAAAGGTGCAGTGGGGAGATGATGTTGAAGACGCTACGTGGGAAGCTGAAGAGAAGATTCGTACCTCTTATCTGCATCTCTTTGATAGTAAGTTTTATAATTTACTATTCACATCTTTAGTTTTAATAGTTTCTTTCCTTTATTATCCTTTGGGAGGGTAGAACGTAGGATTTAACCTATGGATGGTAGGATTTGATGTAAACATGTTATTAGAACATGTTATGTATGATGGATACTAGTGGTTGCAAGTGGTTGCTAGTGGACGCTAATGGATGCATATACTTACACTAGGCACTATTATCTCTTAGGGATCGGCCTAACTAGGACACTCGAGCATATGCATATGGATGTGTGCGCATTTGCATTTTTTATTTTTACTTTATTTTATGGTTACTATAAATGGATGATTATCACACGATTGTTGCATTTGGATGATGGTTGTAGAATGCATATATAACTATCAGTTATCATTAGGGAATTTACATTCATTTGGATACATGGCACGAACATGATTGCATAAAAGGAGATCGACTGAATCAGTAGACTGCCGAATCGTTTGCATTAGTTAGGGACTTTGACACTACACTATTGCATATGTATCATAAATTGCATTAGAAAACTTAAGGACAATGGATGTAATGGATGATGGTTGAGTAGTTAGTTGTAAAACTTGGATGAAAACATTTGTTTCATTCTTCTATCCTTAGAGATTTTGGGGACGAAATCCCTTAAGGAGGGGAGAATGTAACAACCCGAAATTTAAACTATAGTATTAATTAACGAATTAATTAAATAATAAAATAACTTTGTGAAATTATCAAAATTGAGCCACGGGAGTTGCAGCATTGTGTCCGTGGTAATTTTTTGGTCAATTTCCATATATAGATTGTCAAAATCCAAGCTAAAACGAAGAAGTCACGGAATAAACAAGAAACGAGAAAACAAATGGAAAAAAAAGGCAGGGTCGACCCTAGGGTCGACCCTCAACATGGCTAGGTCGACCCTAGCAAGTGGTTGGTCGACATGAAGGTTGATCCGCCTTCATTCTTTCATGCAGCCTTGTTTGAACACGTCATTTTGCTATTTCAATCCAATCCTGTGCGTCTTGCTTCCATCTGACGGTTCCCATCGAGCCTATGACGTGGTTGCACCAGATTTAATCACCAAATCCAACGGTCTGAGATGCACAAGTGACACTATAAATAAGACCCTAGGCCTAGCTATTTTTCTCATTCAGATTTTCTCCATCTGGGTTCATTGCCTGAGGCTGGACCCTAAAAGGAATATTTTTCTTAGGAGAAGATCTTTTTAATTAAAATATTTTATACCCTACAAGTGGATCCGAGAAGGCTAAGGAAAAGAGCTAAGGACCATAGGTGAGTGTTTAATTAATTAATTTAGATTTTTAAGTAATTTAAAATCATAAGGTTTCCAATAGTTGTAGTTTTTCTACAATTTTGGGATAATCTTTATTCAAGTTTATTTACAAATTATTTTTAAGTAAATTTTGGACTTGCTTTCCAGTCTATTTTCTTTTAGCTATTCTATTTCAGTTATTTGCAATTATTTACTGTTAATTATAGCTTTTCTAATTATTTACAGTTATTTACAATATTTATGGTTATTTACTGTTATGTACATTTTATTTGCATCTATTCTACGTTGGGATTTATTCTATAAATGTTAGTTCTTTTTATTTCCCTTTTTACGCGAATGGAATAAATAAAAGAGAATAATTCACTAATATGGACTAGAATATAAGAACAATGGATTTACAGAATATTAGATGTAAAATAAGAAGAACTAAAATAAATTGGATATAGACGGAAATAGGAAAATTTAAGATATTTGCAAGCATAGTTATAACATGTAATTATAACTAAAAAGAGAAAATAGAAGAAATAGCAGAAGAAGCTTATTTTTTTAACTTATACCTTAGATTAAGTTAATAAACAAAATTATAACACACAGGTTATAATTAGAGCCAACAGAAAAAGGCTTGTTATAGAACTTATATTTAAGTTAATAAGTAAGCATAGCAGAAATAATAGAAAAGGCTTATTTTAAAATTTACACTAAGTTAATAAGCAAAGATAGAAATAAGACCCGTACCAACAACATTCCCTTTCAGTCAGGAACTGATGGTCTCATAATAGATTAGGTGGGGCTGGGCACGCTTATGCTGGAGTAATGGTAATAAGAGGACAATAAATAGAAGCTCAAATCAAGGGATTTGGGCAAGGGGCGCAACTAGATTTTGTTTGTTAGGACCCGTACCAATAGCATTCCCCTTCAGTCAGGAACTGGTGGTCTCACAATAGCATGGGTGAGGCTGGGAATGCTTATGTTGGAGTTATGGTAAATAAGAGGTCAAAAGAGGGAGCAACAAACAGCGATAGCCAGCGGTGGTTGAGCGTGCGGCCTCAGTATAGGGATATAAGTCGCTATTGAGTTCAAAGTGCTAAACATGTGTGTTTTGCTGTGGAACCCACATGATAGGACTAGCTCACAGTGGCACAGCAAAGATAGAAGGCCGATCAAAGGGTAGAATTAGAACTTCAGCCTAATTAAAATAGGAATGGGATTTCAGCCTAATCAAAGCAATTTTAGAAAAGTGCAAACAATCCAATCGAACTATCTAACCAAAGCAAACAATTAAACCATATTTTATACCATCTTTATCTTTTCCTTTATTTCCTTTTACACTAGAACTTTTGCAAAGTCTATTATCTTTATCTTGCTTAAGAATACTAGTAATTTGTAACGATCCGGTATTTTCAACCATTCGCATCCGCACATGTCGGACTTGAATTTCTCAAAATATCAGATTGTTAATTTAAAATTTGGCAAAACTCAACATATAAAGTAAATAAATCAATCACAGAATCACAAACACAGAGTAATACAATAATACGCAGCGGAATAGATAAAATAGTAGTTCATGAAGCTACTATATAAACATCAAAGTTAAAAATAAAATACAATAGAATATCTCAAATATAGTGAAGTCTTCAGTACGAATAGATAACCTCTCTGAACAAATCAATTGGAAAAGCCGAAAGCTGAATCAATAGTTGGATCCCCAAATGAAGCTCCAAACTCCAAGGGTGGGTCTCAAATGCTGTATCACTTAGTCTGACCCGAGCGTAAAGCAAAACACAAAATACTCGAGTCAGGATTAACATTCTTATATCAATAAATTCAACTCAAGTGAAATATCAACTGAAATACAATTAACTTAGAGGATGTTTGGGATAACCATCCTCTAAGGATCCATGGAACTGTCTATAAGATAGAAATACACACTATAACACCATGGTCATTTCAAATTAATTTATACTTCAAAACCAAAATATCGTTTCCATTTAAAATATATACATTTCCAAATTATATACATATATAAAATGATTTATAAAGTAAAGTATTTGTAATTTTCCCAAACTTCGCAAATCACTTCAAAATCAACTCGACTTTCCCATTCAAATTTAATTCAATCTCCATTTTTCAATTTCCATTCGATTCTGTTTCTGACAAAACAAATTCAAATTTTATCGATTTCAATTATAGATTTGAACCACAAATAAACCATTTAAATTCCAATATATTTCAAAGCTTTAATATTCAACATTTCAAAGTTAAATTTAATAGTTTCATATAGATCTTGATTTAACTTCATTATTATTTAGTCAGGGAATATTCACTTAATAAATTCAATATCATTTAACTAGCCTTAAATTGCATTTTTACTAAATATTTCCATAAATTTATTTAAACGAGAAATCTTCATTAAATTACTTAAATCAAGACCATGTTATAAATCATATCTTAAAGCTCAATTTTAATCAGTTTCAAATCGGTTTAACTAAATAAAATTCTTCATTGAATACAATTTAAACTCAATTCAAATTATCTTCCCAAACTTAACTTATTAAATTATTACCAAAATCTATTTTGAAATATAAATTTAAACACTTAAACGTATTATATGTATTAGATCAATCTAAATTAAATTAAATATTATTATTAAAGCTATATATATCATTACCATTTATACATAATAATTTAAGAATCAACATTTATTAAAACCATCTATTTCTTTCCAAAACCATAGAATTTATTTTCAAACTATTTATATATGGACCAACGGTGTCTGTATATAATGTCCTATCCTATGGTCAAGTGATACAGATATTTATCATTTCAATCCGTAATTTAAATATATACGAGTAGATATCATTTCGACCCGTAATCCCAAATTCAATCAAATGAAAATCGCTTGGATCTATCATTTCATCCCATAATGATTTTCTCCTATTCTAAAGTCCATTCAGGTATGTATCATTTCAACCCATAGTGAATTCTATACTAACAAGGAACTTGCAGAGTGATAACAGATATGATAATAATAATAGACATATATTATCAATAACAATATAATATAAACAACAGGATATGGTGTCATATCCCACAGGTGAACAGTTACATATAATAGCATATATAACAATTTAAATAACTACAGCAGCATATTTCAATTGTCGTTTCAATTGAAATCAAATTTAATAAATATAAGAAAACGTTTATCGTGAGTGATTGCTCACCTTTCGAGGCTAGAGAATACAAAAGGCGATACGGATACGCACACTGATACGGACTCTGAAATTTAATTGTGAATTCAAGCAAAGCAAAATCGGTACGAATTCACGATCAAGGCTGATTGACACGACTTTGACGAACAGATCTGATAATACGAACAGACGAAATAATCAGAACTGGGTCGATGAAAAATAATTGGCATAAGTGAATATATATACAACTATATATATATATATATAATTATATACAACTTATAAGTTAAATAAGAAAATAACTTATAATCTTTAAAACAACTTTATACATAATATATATATACACTAAGACTTTTGTACTACTTATATAACTAGTATATATATTCTCAAACAGATAAACAAATGTTTAAATATAAAGACCTTAATATGAAACTATTATATATGCAGATTCACCATTAAATTGTTATATCGAGATACCTACAGCATAAACAAACTGATATATATACTAACCGTTACAAAATCCTAAGAAACTTGCCATATATATATATATATACACACACTAACATAAGCTAAGGCTATTATAAAATCAAAACATATTATATATTTAACAATAAACAAACTATACTTATATGTACGTGTCATATTAAAATTAATACTTTATTAATATGTATATACACTTAAAATAAATAAAATTATAACGTATACCTCTATTCATAAAACCCATTACCATTAGAATCATATAATAGCTACTAAGAAAAATGAAACCAATGTATAATATTGTACACGCAACATATATAGGAATATGCTAGATATATATTTTATAATGGACTCAATCATGCAACACATTTACACAAAAATATATATTACTGAAACTTTTGGCTTGGCAAATATATATCATACTGACACTTTATATTAGAAGAACTGACAAACCCATATACACAACAGCAAAAAAATATAAATTAGAAAAGAAAAAGAAAAAAAACTATATTATATACATGTATAACAACAGCATGAATTTTATACTCAATTTGTATCATATTTGAAAACCATATACAAAGCAAGTATACCTTTATATAGAATAAAAATAAACGTTTATATATAACTTTATAATATACACAACTACTTTTCATAACATACTGTAAAAATCTATATAAAAAAAAGTTTCTGGAAAACAAAGTTTTAGAATAATAGTATATATTCTAACATATAATATATATACCTTTGCCTCACTTTTTCTTTGCATGGCAGAACATGGAGGATGGGAGGAAATGGCTGAGGCGTTAAAGGGTAGGGAGGAAGATGAATCGCAAGCTAGCTGGAGGGAAGACAGTGAACTTGAGAAGAGAGAGAGGAGTTGAGGCCGACGTGGTGAGGGATCTTGGCTGCTAGGCATCGGCTACTGGTGAGTGGAGTGTGGGGAGAAGTTGAGGAGGTGCGGTTCGAGCTTAGGCTGGAGCAGAGCTCGGTGAGAAGGCGTGAGATTTTTTGGTCGGCCATTGGTGGATGAGGCTGTGAAAATGAAAGAAAAGAAAAACTGGAGAAGAAAAAAGATGGAAGAAGAGAAAGGGATTGGGACGCACAGGCAAGAGAAAAGCAAGCTAAATATTAGAGTCAAATCTATATAATATATAACGTGTCAAAGAAAGCAACCAAGAGAACAAGGAAAAGCACCAAGAAAAATATAAAAACAAAAGCAACGGCTACAAGCATTGATTCCGGAAAAATTAATAAAGCAGTAAATTTGATTGGACAGCACGCTTCGAATTTTGAAAACGACGGAAGCTATAAAGTCACAATTTAGGGTACCGATATGATGAACAGTTTATTATATTTGTCGCGTACCAGACCTCAAAATACAGAAATAAATATACCGCTAAGATCAGCACAACGAGACGGTCAAAACGGTATACAGATATTGATGGCATGATCATCCGATCAAAAAGTCGATAGGGACACTAATATACATTGCTATTCCGTACGGAAAAATCCAAACGGAGCTAGAAACGTCCGAAATTTGCGAAACAAATTACGCAGTCTTATTCAGAGTGCTCTAAATAAAATTTCTCCTGTTGACATATTTAGGTTTCGGAAATTTTTTTAATTCAACTGTTATTAACTGATTTAAATTTAAATAAAACTTCACAATAAAATAAACTTCAATATTATCAGATGAAAATTTACCAGCTGTTATGTTTAAATAGACGTATTCCAAGTAATAAATTTTTATTTTCAAATTTTATTGTTTAAAATTTCACAAAATTTTAATTAATTAAATAAATAAAAATCACAAAATTTTTGGGTTGTTACACTCTCCCCCACTCAAAACTTTTCGTCCCCAAAAAGGAAGGAGGTAGGAGAATTGAACGACCAGAAATAAAAGGTAGATTGAAATACCAAATACAATAAATTAATTTAAAATTATTAATTAATATTCAATAATTTGGTTAAGCCCATTTATTATATCCATAAATAGTCATTTACTTTGCAAATCAAAATATTTCCATTCATATGTTTGTAATATGAAACTCTTTGAAATAATTATTTACATCATTGGTTATATTTACAAAGAGGTTATTGAAACATTGAATCCATAATTCATAAATTTATTAATTTTATCTAAAATACCTTTCAAATATTATAAATAAATCAATAATCATTTACTTTAAACATGTTTTATTTAATTAAAACTCCTAAAATATTTATAACACTAAATTTTTTTATTAAACCATGTAGTATATAAATAAACAATATTTAAAAAGGATATAGTCAACAAGGAAAAGAAGGAGGATTTGGAAAAACAGAATATAGGTGAATAAATAAAGCTGAGCAGATAAGGTAGATTCAAAAGAATAGTATCGGGCATGAATAATTAATTCAAACCATAAGAAATTCAATTTCAAATATTAATACAAAATTTCTTTGTTGGAAATACTTTTATAATAAAATACCTTTATAATAAATACTTTTATAACTCGATGTTTCAACAAGTTTATCCTCGTTCCTGTAGACTCTGGCAGTGCGTTGATCAGGCGCAAAGCTAGAATTCTTCAGGTACTTAGTAGACCTGTTTCAACACCCAGTGAAAAATACTGGAAAAACTTTTAAAACAGATATGGAAAGTACAATCCAAATAAAACAAACAAAACCTTTGTCTAACGATGGTTCGTAGATACATAATGTTTACGCCTGGATCCCCCAAGAAACAATCCATATCCGTAAGCTTTCTCAGCCTTGTGAGTTACGCCATGATGACTAGTAGAATGCAGAATACACAATGGTTACGCCTGGATCCCCCAGGAAACAATCTGTACCCCTAGGCTATCTCAGCCAGGCGGTTTCGCTACTAATGCGACCTACATAGATGTAGGATACACAATGGTTACGCCTGGAGCCCCCAGGAAACAATCCGTACCCCTAGGCCATCTCAGCCAGGTAGTTGCACTATGCAGTCGCGCTCGTAAGACCATGGGTAACACCATGGAATTCGATGGAAACTCGAGTATCATATCTAAAAAACCAAAAATCAGAGAATATCGATAAAATGAATCCACAATGTGGCCACAAAGCGGATATCAAGCAGAAGGCACTTTCCATATCTTTACTTCGAAAATACGTATCATATAGTACCTTTTCAAATCACTTTCAAATATCGTAGTTATATAAGGTCCATTATATATAAGATTTCATTTTCAAATCAAATACTTTCCAAAATCAATAGTATATCAAATCACACTTATATAGACTTCAATTATATAAGATTTCACTTTTCAAATTGAGTACCTTTTCAAATCCATAGTTTTCGAATCAACATCATACTTATACAAACCAATTTTTATATAAGTTCGATAACTACCAAATCAAGTATTTAAAATAAGGTTCTTAATTCAATTCGTTTTAATATCCATACAATTTTCAAAATCATAAACACTTTCACCAAATTATTCTTCCAAGTCAATATCTTCAGTTCCAAAGTTTCCAAAATAATAAATTTAGCAAATAAATCCAAATTTCCAAATCAATATAATTTAAGTCAAACAATTAATTTCCAAAATCATCATATATTTACATAAGGTCCATCTTATATAAGGATCAAAAATTTTCAAAAATAAATTTCGCTATACGAAGAGCTATATGGGATTGAACATCTTTGCTTACTAAAAGATTTTGAATTTAGAATAGTTTTGTATATAAAATAGTTTAAAAATGGTTTTAAATTGATAGTAGTTTTGCATAAGAGAAAAATTCCAATTAAATTACGAAGATATCCAACCCAACAACTTCCAATTTCAGCATCAAGTATATCAATGATATTAGAACATAAGATGTACATACATCATCATTTCACAAAATCACATTCGATCGCTCGCTCGATCACACAAGTTAGCTTTCGAACTAGTATTGTCCATTCGACTTCCCTAATGCGGACTTCGATATGGTTTCTCGACTAGAAGCCATCAGTCTCCTTGCATACCATATACTATGATAGAGAATTCTAGAATCAAGCCCAAAATCCATAGCAAATATTCGCCATCGAGAATTAATGAAAAATCCTAACACGAAATGGTGTAATTCAACTCGAACTTGTGTACACAAACTTGGATCAAATTATTTATGCGAATAAAACAACATATGTACAACTTATGTATCTATTCCCACTTATTAAATATATAGTTTCATAAAGATGTTACTAAGTTAAAACATTTAAACTAAATTTTATTCAAAATATTTTGAAGACCAAATTCTTTTCAAAACATTCCAAATCTAAATTTCATATTAGAAAAATTCAAAATAGCCTTATTCACTTACTTAACAAAACAGTTTCAACTTATTTAAATCATATTACTACATACTTTAAGCATACATACCAAACTTATATACTTTATACTTTTCAAAATTACTTAGCCTTGAAAATTAAACCTCAATTTGGAAGTGTTCGAACATTTAAAATAGTCAGAGAAATCAAATTTCCAATCCAAGAGTTGGAAATCAACAATAAATCAGTAAATCAATTTAAAAAGGTAGGGTTATACCAAGTCAAATCCGAAACTCAAGGACTGAACGCCGGCTCATTTCAAATCGTTTCAAATACATATACATATATCTTTCAAATATCAAATCATACTTCAAAATTTGAAATCAAAATTGGTTTCACAAAAATCACTCGCATAGCAATGCTACTAAAGTTGCCTCACCCCCACTCTGAAACTCGAAAATCAATGTCGATGATGCGTGCACTCATCACCGAAATTATTTTCCAGCGACATAAGTGAGTTCTGGACTTCTATTTTCTTGAAAACTTCTTTGAAATTTCTTTTTTTTTTCTTTTTTTCGAAATCATTGGAACTCATTCGAAATCATTTGAAACATTTATTATTCGGAAAATACTTTTAAATTGTATTATTATATATTTTCAAAATCTTAAAACCAATTTCAAAACACCGGAATTCAACTCCTCGGATTTCTAATTTAAAATCCTTCAGTTATAAATCATATTTAGATGAATCAAATTTCTTATATATAATTTTCAAAATTTCAAATTCCAGTTGTTAAAAGGTATATAATCCTTATCGAAATCACTTATATATATAGAATAAAATCATACTTATCAAAGTAATACTTTCGATATATAAAAAATTTCTAAAATACAAACAAGCCCGATTTTTTTCCAAGGATGATTCAAAAATGGATTTCAAAACAAAGATAGAGATTTAAATTAGAGGGACCCTAATCAAATAGAATTCTGATTCGAAGATAGGCTCGAATTAAGATGAGATAATTAAATTACAAAATAGAAGATGGATATACCTATATAAATCGCGGGCGACCTTAACCGATCAACCGTGATTTCACAAGAAGATTGGTGCAGAATTCTGAGGCAAATCGACATTCGATCGCCATAGATAGAATTCGGCATAACAAGAGATAGCAGCATCTAAACCGAGAGATATATAAATCTCTGGTGAATCAACGCCAATTGTAAAGGAGTTTCACCCCTTTACAAATCATTCAGTGGAGTTATGGAATACTCCAGGATCAAAGAATACAAATAGGGGAGACAAGAATAGATTTCGGAACCGAGGAACGTTCCAAAACTCCAAGGAACTTCCAATCAAGAAAAGGAATTCAAGCTTGAACGAAAGTGATTCCGTAATTAAATTTACCATATATGCTAAGGTTTGCCTAGAGCCAAAGCTCTGATACCAACTGTAACGACCCGGTATTTTCAACCATTCGCATCCGCACATGTCGGACTTGAATTGCTCAAAATATTAGATTGTTAATTTAAAATTTGGCAAAACTCAACATATACAGTAAATAAATCAATCACAGAATCACAGAATCACAGACACAGAGTAATATAATAATATGCAGTGGAATAGATAAAATAGTAGTTCATGAAGCTACTATATAAACATCAGAGTTAAAAATAAAATACAACAGAATATCTCAAATACAGTGAAGTCTTCAGTACGAATAGATAACCTCTTTGAACAAATCAAATGGAAAAGCTGAAAGCTGGATCGATAGTTGGATCCCCAAATGAAGCTCCAAACTCCAAGGGTGAGTCTCAAATGCTGTATCACTCAGTCTGACCCCGAGTGTAAAGCAAAACACAAAACACTCGAGTCAGGATTAACATTCTTATATCAATAAATTCAACTCAAGTGAAATATCAACTGAAATACAATTAACTTAGAGGATGTTTGGGATAACCATCCTCTAAGGATCCATGGAACTGTCTTTAAGATAGAAATACACACTATAACACTGTGGTCAGTTCAAATTAATTTATACTTCAAAACCAAAATATCGTTTCCATTTAAAATATATACATTTCCAAATTATATACATATATAAAATGATTTATAAAGTAAAGTATTTGTAATTTTCCCAAACTTCGCAAATCACTTCAAAATCAACTCGACTTTCCCATTCAAATTTAATTCAATCTCCATTTTTCAATTTCCATTCGATTCTGTTTCTGACAAAACAAATTCAAATTTTATCGATTTCAATTATAGATTTGAACCACAAATAAACCATTTAAATTCCAATATATTTCAAAGCTTTAATATTCAACATTTCAAAGTTAAATTTAATAGTTTCATATAGATCTTGATTTAACTTCATTATTATTTAGTCAGGGAATATTCACTTAATAAATTCAATATCATTTAACTAGCCTTAAATTGCATTTTTACTAAATATTTCCATAAATTTATTTAAACGAGCAATCTTCATTAAATTACTTAAATCAAGACCAAGTTATAAATCATATCTTAAACCTCAATTTCAATCAGTTTCAAATCGGTTTAACTAAATAAAATTCTTCATTGAATACAATTTCAACTAAATTCAAATTATCTTCCCAAGCTTAACTTATTCAAATTATTACCAAAATCTATTTTGAAATATAAATTTAAACACTTAAACGTATTATATGTATTAGATCAATCTTAATTAAATTAAATATTATTATTAAAGCTATATATATATATCATTACCATTTATACATAATAATTTAAGAATCAACATTTATTAAAACCATCTATTTCTTTCCAAAACCATAGAATTTATTTTCAAAATATTTATATATGGACCAACGGTGTCTGTATATAATTTCCTATCCTATGGTCAAGTGATACGGATATTTATCATTTCAATCCGTAATTTAAATATATACGAGTAGATATCATTTCTACCCGTAATCCCAAATTCAATCAAATGAAAATCGCTTGGATCTATCATTTCAACCCATAACGATTTTCTCCTTTTCTAAAGTCCGTTCGGGTATGTATCATTTCAAACCATAGTGAATTCTATACTAACAGGGAACTTGCAGAGTGATAATAGATATGATAATAATAACAGACATATACTATCAATAACAATATAATATAAACAACAGGATATGGTGTCATATCCCACAAGTGAACAGTTACAGATAATAGCATATATAACAATTTAAATAACTAGAGCAGCATATTTCAATTGTCGTTTCAATTGAAATCAAATTTAATAAATATAAGAAAATGTTTATCGTGAGTGATTGCTTACTTTCGAGGCTAGAGAATACAAAAGGCGATACGGATACGCATACTGATATGGACTCTGTTTGTGAATTCAAGCAAAGCAAAATCGGTACGAATTCACGATCAAGGCTGATTGGCATGACTTTGACGAACAGATCAGATAATACGAATAGGCGAAATAATCAGAACCGGGTCGATGAATAATAATTGGCATAAGTGAATATATATACAACTATATATATATATATAATTATATACAACTTATAAGTTAAATAAGCAAATAACTTATAATCTTTAAAACAACTTTATACATATAATATAAATATACTAACACTTTTGTACTACTTATATAACTAGTATATATATTCTCAAACAGATAAACAAATATTTAAATATGAAGACCTTAATATAAAACTATTATATATGCAGATTCACCATCAAATTGTTATATCGAGATACCTACAGCATAAACAAACTGATATATATATATACTAACCATTACAAAATCCTAAGAAACTTGCCATATAAATAAATATATACACTAACATAAGCTGCGGCTGTTATAAAATCAAAACATATTATATACTTAAACAATAAACAAACTATACTTATATGTACATGTCATATTTAAATTAATACTTTATTAATATATATATATACACTTAAAATAAATAAAATTATAACGTATACCTCTATTCATAAAACCCATTACCATTAGAATCATATAATAGTTACTAAGCAAAATGAAACCAATGTATAATATTGTACACGCAACATATATAGGAATATGCTAGATATATATTTTATAATGGAATCAATCATGCAACACATTTACACAAAAATATATACTGCCGAAAATTTTGGCTTGGCAAATATATATCATACTGACACTTTATATTAGAAGAACTGACAAACCCATATACACATCAGGCTATCAGCAAAAAAATATAAATTAGAAAAGAAAAAGAAAAAGAAACTATATTATATACATGTATAACAGCAGCATGAATTTTATACTCAATTTGTATCATAATTTAAAACCATATACAAAGCAAGTATACATTTATATAGAATAAAAATAAACGTATATATATATAACTTTATAATATACACAACTATTTTTCATAACATACTGTAAAAATCTATATATAAAAAAGTTTCTGGAAAACAAAGTTTTAGAACAATAGTATATATTCTAACATATAATATATATACATTTGCCTCACTTTTTCTTTGCATGGCAGAACAGGGAAGATGGGAGGAAATGGCTGAGGCGTTAAAGGGTAGGGAGGAAGATGAATCGCAAGCTAGCTGGAGGGAAGACAGTGAACTCGAGAAGAGAGAGAGAGGAGTTGAGGCCGACGTGGTGAAGGGTCTTGGCTGCTAGGTGTCTGCTACAGGTGAGTGGAGAGTGGGGAGAAGTTGAGGAGGTGCGGTTCGAGCTTAGGCTGGAGCAGAGGTCGGTGAGAAGGCATGAGATTTTTTTGGTCGATCATTGGTGGATGAGGCCGTGAAAATGAATGAAAAGAAAAACTAGAGAAGAAAAAAGATGGGAGAAGAGAAAGGGAATGGGATGCACAAGAAAGAGAAAAGCAAGCTAAATATTAGAGTCAGATCTATATAATATATAACGTGTCAGAGAAAGCAACCAAGAGAACAAGGAAAAGCACCGAGAAAAATATAAAAACAAAAGCAAAGGCTACAAGCATTGATTCCGGAAAAATTAATAAAGCAGTAAATTTGATTGGACATCACGCTTCGAATTTTGAAAACGACGGAAGCTACAAAGTCACAATTTAGGGTACCGATATGATGAAGAGTTTATTATATCCGTCACGTACCAGACCTCAAAATACAGAAATAAATATACCGCTGAGATCAGCACAACGAGACGATCAATACGGTATATAGATATTGATGGCACGATCATCCGCTCAAAAAGTCGATACGGACATTGATATACGTTGTTATTCCGCATGGAAAAATCCAAACGGAGCTAGAAACGTCCGAAATTTGCGAAATGAATTACGCAGTCTTATTCAGAGTGCTCTAAATAAATTTTATCCAGTTGACATATTTAGATTTCAGAAAACTTTTCAATTCAACTGTTATTAACTAATTTAAATTTAAATAAAACTTCACAATAAAATAAACTTCAATATTATCAGATGAAAATTTACCAGTTGTTATGTTTAAATAGACGTATTCCAAATAATAAATTTTTATTTTCAGATTTTATTGTTTAAAATTTAACAAAATTTCAGTTAATTAAATAAATAAAAATCACAAAAATTTTGGGTCGTTACAATAATTGCTTTCATTTACCAGACTTTTAGTCTGACCCACTCCTCTATTTTTCCCTTTTCCCCTCCCTATAGGCCAGTAGAGGCAAGTGCCGTAGACTTTCAGCTTTCTTGGAGTTATATTCTTGGAGATTCTTCATGTATTCTTCTTCTTCTTTTCCAATTTTCTTTTTATTTGAGTTTGGACGTGCTGGTACTGATGAGAGGGATGGTTTTATTTATGTACTCTGATAATAAGACTGAGATGGTATTTTCCTTTTTATAAGACATGCATTTGGTATTTTAAGATATCTTATGTATTGGGTTTTATGACTCTTGTTATGAAGATTTATTTTGAATAATGATATTACCATTTAAATGTTTCCGCTATTTTATTTATTTTGTCTTGTGAATCTTAGTCTCTGTAAGTTTTTAGCTATACCTATAACGCACCATATTCTTTAGTGTACCCTTTTTGGGTATACTAAGCGTGTGGGTTGTTTCATCCATCATGAATAATCTATTGAAGATATCAAGCCATCATGAATTGATAATTCAAATCCACAAAGAGTTGTTTCTTTAAACCATTACAAGTGGGAGTTACAAGACAACACATAATAGTGAAGTACTAGCAATATCTTATATAAAGAAGTAGTATATTTATATGAAGGGAATTCTATTTAATGAGGTTTCAAAGCATTCTTATACAATCATGCCACCTTTGTTGCTACCATTGCCAAGTAGTGATCTACATGAACTACTATTGCATTGAGATGATGACACATGGCACCATCAAGGCCATCCATCTTTCCAAGTCACCAATCCACGTAAACTTTGATCAACCATTTCTAGAAAGTTATGGCACTTTCCAACCTCTATAAATAGAGACCTACCCCAACCTAAGAAAGGGCTCCCCTCTTCTTTCTCTCTCTACACAAAATTCTTAATTTGGGGCTTGACATTTCTAAGCTCCCTTAAGAGCTTGAAACCTCCTTTAATGGCTGATGAAGAAGAAGATGGCTTAAACTTTTGAACATAAGGACCTTAGAATTATAAATTTGCATATTAACTTCATTCATGGTCTTTGAATTAGAATAAAAGAGATGGCTTGTATTTCTTGCATATTGACCACTGAATAAAGAAAACTGCATATATTCTTGAATTTCCATTTGATTTACATTATTATTTGAAATTTTGTTTGAATTCTACTTATTTCAAAGCATTTTTATGTTAGGCTAAAAATTAGTTCAGTGGTTACTATTATATTTTTTGTGTGTATGTGTGTGTGTGTAAATTGAAGCTCCTAATTCTCATTTCTTATGTAAACTGAACATTCACTAATTGGATTATTTTGTTCAAAAAGTGGGACTAAACATTTAGGTTTCAAAAATGGGGCACACTGAAAATTTTAATGTCTAATGTTAGGTTTATTCCAAGAATTCGTACATAATTAGATTTGAAAAGAAATTAGAAGCAAAAATACAGTACGCATATAATTTCCTACCAATAGACGTTATTAACTCCTTAAAAAGATTACAAAGAAGAAATCTTAAAATTGAGAAAAAAATTCTTAATCCCCAAACTCTAATACAATAACCCTTTTCCTCTCTCATTACAATGATCCCTCATACAAGCCTATTTATAGAAGTCTAAATTATTGTCAGTTATTGGATTGAGGTAATGCCAAGATCTATATTGAAACTATAAAACACCCTTGAAATAACAAAATTGAACTAGAAAACTCAGGCCTAAATTCCCAAGAAACAGGCGATCCAGTCGACTAAAAAAATCTACCAAGCGACTTGTGTTTATCGACTCGAAGGAGTTTCCAACCAATTGAATGCACGTAGTTGTGATCGAGTAGAAAAACATCTAATCTTCAGTCGACTAGTGGTTCCCTAAGCAACTAAAAATAGTTCCAGTTGACTGGTGGCTTCCACCAAAACAATTGAAGCCTTGAGCTTCAGATATAGATTGTTGTTGCTTCCTCATTCATTCGTTCGTCTTAACTACTCCTCTTTTGCTACATCAAAGAACTACTTTCTAGTTTATTTTGGAAATATTATATCACAAATCCCAACAATCTCCACCTTGATGCTATATCCATAAGTCCGTCAAAACTCCTCCTGGAACCTCAAGATCTTAACAATATCCAAAATCACCATGGAAACAAATGTCTCCTTGCCAAGAAAAACTTATCTCTAGACCACATAATTATGCATGCTCCTCCAATTGAACTTTCACGTAATCAATGAGATAGAAATGCATGTAGTATCATAAAGGCCTCCATGCGGACTTTGTGGCTTTCCATTGTTGGCTCCATCTTGATTCAGACCAATTTGCCTCTCTTATACAACTTGAAGAACTTCCATTATTCTCCACCATTTTTCTATGAAATTTGAATATGTTATTGCATCCCCATTTTGCACGTAGAACCTCCCTATTTCCCTCCTAAAATCTTGTAACTCCACCACGAGTTAAAAAGTTGTACCCTTTTTTTTTCAATTATCCTACTAAAATAAAAAAGTGGAAATTAGACACAAGGGCTCCTTTAGCAAGCGGAATTAGTTTCTAGGACACACAACTGAAATAATTACTTTCAAGGACAAAACGTAAAATAATTAGTTTCTAGGGCCTAAAAACCTATGAAATTATGTCCTTGAAAGTAATTAGACTGCTGACTTTGTCCTTGAAAGTAATTATTTTGCTGACTTTGGCCATGAAAGTAATTTCTTTGAATGTGTGTCCTAGAAACTAATTGGACTGCAAAGTTTGTCCTTTTAGTGAAATGCCCCAATAAAAAATTTCTTAATTTCTAGGGCATGCCTAACTCCCATAAGCTTCACATCCCTTACATCATTCATTTTCAGCCCAACTGAACTTATTCCTTTAACATGAAAGTCTCCACTGTAAACAGACTCAACTTTGCCTTTTTTTCCCTATAATCAATAAATGCTAACTTTTGCTTGCACATAAGGAAACACGCACCTGATTCCATCGCCCATTCATTTCTTTTTCTTCCGCAAACACAAAGCACATTATTACTAACACCAAAATCTGTCTCGTCATCGTTATGTTCCTCAATCCCGTCTTTGTCTTCCTCTATTTCTTTCATCATGTCTTTATCCTTTTTTTGCTTATTGCAAAACTTAGCTGGTGACCTGGTTTTCACGGTAATAGGAGACGAAATCTCTTTGCATGTTTGATCTATGTGATCGTTTTTACATATTTAGATGGTTACCTCTCCTTGTAAAATAGACCTCTTCAATTGGATTTCCATTTTCCCTTTCTTCATTAACCTTCCCTTCCATTAGATTCATCCTTCACATCTTCTCTTTAAGAATGCTACTAACTACCGATCACATAGAAACAACTCCATTCCAATTTGAGTTGTTTAATGTAATCAAGTATTTCCTAACATTACATTAATGGACTCATCAACATTAAGGCTTCTGTTTCATCATCAACTTTATAATTCTTGACTGCCAATTGATTCACCGTTGTTTGAAAATCATTAAGATGCACCCCAATTGACCTAGCTTCACTAAGCTCAAATTTACCAATCTTCACATAAGAAGAGTCTTATTTGTCGCAAAGTTCATCACGTAAATTCCTTCAAATTTCTTCCAAATTGAATAAGCACACATTTCATTAGCAACAATATAAATTTTTGTATTCTCCAAAAAACATCGAATAATAGCCGCAAACTTCTTATCCAAAATTTCCCATTTGGCATCAGTTAAACCACTAGGTTTCTCCTATTTGTTCTTCAATGGTTGGTGAAAACCATTAGGATATAGATAATCCTCTATATTCACCTTCTGTAATCCCCTGTTATTTTCATTAAGTATTTAACTTATCTTTTCCATAACCAAACTCTCTTAAGAAAAATTTACATGCTCTAATACTAAATGTTAGCAATATCCCAAGGAACCTACACAATAAGATTTAAAAAAAAGAAGTTAATAAAAACAACACATATATAATTTCCTCCAAAAAACTTTATTAATTCCTCCAAAATATAACAAAGAAAAAATCATAAAATTTAGAACAAATCTTAATCCCCATAACCCTCATCTAATAACCCTTTTCCTATTCCATTACAATGACCCTATATAAACTTATTTATAGAAGTCTAACGTAATTTTAGTCTTGGTCAAAATATATAGATTCAACGGTTGAAACTCAAACATACCATAAAAAGAAAAAATTCCACATGCAAATTTGGTTACAAATACTCCAAAAAAAGTTGATCCAGTCGATTGGAAAAATGCACTTTTCATCTGCTCTCAGTCAACTAGAAACTCCTTCCAATAGTCGACTAATAGCTCCCGTCTGAGATTTGAACCCTGTAGTGTAACGGCCCAGAATTTAATCGTTATTTAAATGAATATTTAACTATATTTTAAATAATAAATAATGGATTTTTAGTAACAAATAAAACTATTTTACATGATAACTAATGATGATAAAATCGTTTTCAAAATTTGTTTACCAATATATATAGTTTATAGAGAAATAGAAAATGTGATCGGAAATTATTTTCCGAAATATCGATTTTTCATTGGTTAAAATTTAGTTAAAATGCTAAAACACTACTGTAAACATATGTGCACACTACATACCATTTTAACATGTATACATATATATATATATATTAATATATATATATATATATGCATACATATATACATGTACATGTTTCTTCTTAATTGTGTGTGTGTATAATATAAAAGAGGATGTTTTTAAAATAAAAGTGTATATATTTTGCATATATTAATGCCTTTGTCAACATATGGTACATGGACCATGGCATCAATACTTAAACATGATGAAAGGGGGTACAAGGAGGGGCAGATTAAGGAAGGGAGGTATGGAGTGCATGCATGTGTGCATATTTAAATATAATCACTTTATATTATGGGGTTTTGGATCAAAGGTCTCTATTCTCAAAGCTCATGCACAAACAGTCTCTACTCATAAACTCATGTAAATTAGGTCCCTGTTTTGTTATTTTTTACCAAACTGTCCCCTTTCAGAAAATCAGCCCAGCAATTAAATCAGGGGCAAAAGTGGCATAAATTAGCTAAAAACTAAAAACAGGGACCTAATTTTCATAACTTTTTCAGGAGGGACTTTTCTTCCATCATCTTTCAATTCTGGGGAGTTGGCAGCCATTCCTTGTTATATTATTTCAATTAATTCTTAAGCCTATATATACCACTCACCACTCATGTCTCTCATTTTTCAAGCCCCTTCTCCACTTTAAATTTCCTAGAATAAGAATATATTTCCACGGTTCCTCTTCATAATTTCTAAGATAAGAAAGTATCATTTCTTTCACTAAAAATCACCTCCTTATTTAACAAAACCACTTCTACAAACCATTCAACACCTCCTCTTCTAAGCTAAAACATTCACCACATAAGGGCCAAGCCCAAACTACCCCAGGCCGAGCCCATTTTAGAGGTCCAAGCATCCAAAAATCTTCGTATTGCAAAGTTCCTAAGTTTCTTTCAATTTCTAGCAAGAGTTTGGTTTGATATTGGAAAGTTTCGGAGAGTAAGATTAATAATTTTCGAAAAGAAAACAACTTGTTTTTAATGATCTATATGTTGTGAAATATAATGTTTGTTGTGTTGAATTATCATGTTGTTTGGATGATATATGATTGCAAGTTGGTTGTTTGGTATAGATTTGTGATTTGGATAATATGTTGATATGTTTGGATATGTATATGGATATGTATATGTGATATTGGTTTATGATATGATGGTAGGATTGTTTATGAAACAAAACCAAGTATGTTGTGAAATGTTTACGAAACTAGCGCTTTAAATGGTTGAAAAAGGACTTGAGATCCAATGGAAAATGAAAAGCTTTCTTTTTAGTCTTGGCTTTTGGAAATGTTTTCCAAGTTTATAACTTTTGTTTAAAGTTTTCAAAACCTTTCAATTAAGTTTACAAAACATGGCACAACTAGTGTTAAGTGAGATTTCCACCTAGAAATCAATTCAAGCGAACCGCGCTCATAGCGATAGTCGCTACGGATGTAATTTGGGAAATTTCCCAATTTCAATTTTAAAGTGTTTTCTTTTGGATTGTTTTTGTAACTACCCACTTTTCCGTACAGTTTAAGCTGATAATAAACCACACATGTTGATGCAGCCCAGCCCGAGCCTGATTTTCCAAACCAAGATTTGAAGCTTATCTTAGGTCGCGAGTGACCTAACGGACTCATAAGTCGCCAGCGACCTAATGAATTATGGCCTAGCGAGATACATGAAAAGTCAACTGAGCGACCTAGCGTGCTATACTTTGAGTCGCTTGAGCGACCTAGCGAGCTATGGGAGTTAAGTTACGAGTTCGAGAGAAACGACCTAACAAGTTTAAGCCACATTCCCTTAAGTCATTTGAAGCTTAGGTCATTCCAGAATCATAGGTCGTGGAGTCTTAGGTCGCGTGCAGAATCCCTATGCCGCATTCCAGTTAGGTCGCTAAAGTTCATAGGTCGCTCATTCTTAAGGCGCTCGGAACAGAATGATGAGCTACGACCTAAATCTACTGATGTCGAGCTACGACCTAAGTTAGGTCGCTCAACTACTGTTGTCAAGCTACGACCTAAGTTAGGTCACTCAACTACTGATGCTGCATTCTCAATTGTGCCACCTGACTATAAGTCGCGACCACCTTAGGCCGTAGACCGTATGCCGCATTGCCTTAGGTCGCATTGATCATTAAGTCGCTTGAAACTGAATATCGTCCAAAATCTTATATCGTTGATACTTAAATCGCATGAAGATCTTATGTCGCGTGAAGGGATGTAATGTTGTATATAAGTTGTTGTACTTTTGTTATTTTGTCATGTTGTAATAAGTCTTGTGTTGTTAATATGATAAGTCGCGTGATGTTGTAATGTTTAGGTCGCGTCTGTCTTAGGTCGTAGGTCGCTGTGTGTGTTAGGTCATTGCCGACCTAAGTGTTGTACAGATTTGTGTTGTGTGAGTTGTAAGCCTATAAATAGGCAGGTGGTTTCATTTGTAACTCCAAGTTGATTTTGAATAAAACTTTTGTTTGTTAGCTTTGTGCTTTCATTAAATTGGTAGTTGAGTGTAATCTCCTATGTCCACTTTCGGTTAATCGAGTGCGCTCGATTCAACAACTGCTGAAGCCGATTCATGGAATCTAGTTCGCTAGATCAACGTACGAAGAATCGTAGATCTTTAAACACGGTATCGTGCGCGATCAACGTTTTTGGGATAGCTAAAATTTGGTATCTTCGGATCAACGAATTCGGGCATTCGGTATCTTCTACTTCATCGATTGTTACTTTCATCATCACAATCATTTTTAGAATTCCGCTGCTGCGTCATTTGGTATCAGAGCTAGACTTAGCCAATCATAGCTAAGCCGAGTCTTGGAGCCAATTCTTATTGAAGTGTTTGAGTCGTGCATAGTTTGTTCAGGGCCGAGAGTTGAAGTTTGATAATGCCGCCGAGAAGAGCTAATCGCCATCAGAATGTTGAAGCGTTGTATAGAAGAGAAGAAACCGAGCAAATGGAACAACGCATCAATGAAAAGTTTGATGAAGGCATTGGGAAGTTAGAGAAACTGATGAATGATATGAATCAAGGACAAAGGAGAAGATCGCCAATCTCGAACCATGGAGGAAATAAAGTTTCGCCATCGGTTATGGAAGCGAGGAGGGTGTCGCCACAATCTTATCGAGGAAGAAGAGAATCTTCAGTTTCATTGAGAAGAGAACATCACGAGTATAGAGATGAAGAGAGAAGAATTCCACGTGAGTTTGAACATGAACCATATTGTGATGATGAAAGACAAAGTCGAAGAGATATGCGTGATCATAGAGATGTGGGTGGTCGAGATCGTTATCGAAGTACATATGTTTTTGATGAAGATGGTGGTAGATGTAGTGTTCATTCACGAGATCGAGACCTAGTACGAAATGCATATCGAGATGTTGAGGATGATCGACAATGGGAGTCGGGGATGAAAACTGAAATTCCAGAATTCAAGGGTGGAATGGTGGCTGAAGAGTTTTTGGATTGGTTATCTAATGTGGAAGAAATTTTTGACTTTAAGGAGGTTCCTGAGAATCGAAGAGTGAAGTTGGTTACTACGAGATTAAGAGGGAGAGCTATGGCTTGGTGGCAACAAACAAAACTTACACGGGAAAGAATGGGGAAGTCAAAGATTGTTACATGGGATAAGATGAAGAAGCTGATGAAAACTACTTTCTTGCCGCACAATTATCAATCACTCATGTATCAACGTTTGCAGAACCTAAGACAAGGGGCGATATCAGTAAATGAGTATGCAGATGAATTTTATCAATTGATTGCGAGGAATGATATTATGGAAACAGAGGAACAACTAACAGCTAGGTATGTTGGAGGGTTGCGAACGCAGATTCAAGACATGGTGAATATGTTCGATCCCAGATCTATTTCGGAGGCACATCAGAAAGCGTTGACTTGGGAAAAGCAAGGAAGGAGAGGTGGTGGTATGTTTACGAATTCCAACAACCAGAACAAGGATGTTAGTAGCGGTGCGAATGATTCCAAGCTTGTCAGTAAGCCGATTGTGAATGAAGTTAACAAAGCAAAGGTCAATAGTAACCTCAAATGTTTTAATTGTCAAGAGTTGGGCCATAAAAGCAATGAATGTACAAAGCCAAAGAAGCGAGAAATGATGGCGGGAATTGAGAGTGAAGATGCAGAGGTAGAGGGTGTCAACTCATTACCGGTTGAAGAAGAAGAACTTTCGACAGGAGATGTGGGTTATAGTTTGTTGATGAGGAGATCATGTTTAACACCAAAGCAAGAGGATGATTCAAGTTGGTTGAGGAGTAACATTTTCCAGTCAACGTGCACTATCTTGGGAAGGGTTTGCAAGTTTGTCATCGATGCAGGAAGCTATGATAACATCATTTCTTCAGAAGCTGTAAAGAAGCATCCACACCCCTACAAATTAGCTTGGTTGAGGAAAGGAGGGGAGGTGAAGGTTAATCGAAGAGCTTGTGTTAATTTTTCCATTGGGAAGAAATACAAAGACGAAATTTGGTGTGATGTGGTTGACATGGATGTATGCCATCTGTTGTTGGGAAGGCCATGGCAATACGATAGAGCTGTACAACACGATGGACGCACAAACAGCTACAGTTTTATGTTCGAGGATACACGAATCATTTTGGTTCCTAAAAGGCGTCAACAGAATGAAAACAAATTGGAAGAAATCGAGGAGCTAAAGACTTTGTTGTCTTTAAAAGAATTTGTTGATGTGGAAGATGAAGTCGATAGTGTTCAATCACCAAAGTTTGACGGAGATGAAGTTGTTGATTTTCAACCAACGAAATCTGATGAACATGAGGTTGAAAATTCACAGTCAACGAAGTTGGATGAGGGTGAAGAAAGTAAGTCAGGAGATGAAGAGGGTAAATTGTTGATGAAGGAAGTGGATTCGACTTGTCTACAATCTACGAGAGAGTTTGTTAAAGAAGTGGAGGGTAGTGCAGAAGTATTCCTGTTGAATGAAATTGAACCCAGTAAAAGTGTTGAAATTATCGAAGAGGTTAAGTCAATGGTGAATGATTGTAAAGACGTAATTCCTACAGAGTTGTCCAAGGAATTACTGCCACGGGGAAACGTACATCATGTTAACCAAGTGTCAAGTGCTATTGTACCGTATATGCCACGTAATCATATGTGTCCGACAGAGCAAGTAGAATTGAGAAGATTGGTTGATGGGTTTTTGTTCAAAAGAAGGCAATTGTATACTCCTGATTACAAATGGAAAATAAAAGTTATCAAAGATGTGCGTGTAGAAAGACACATGGACAGTGATCATACCATGCAGTTGGTTACAATGTTTTGTTTTGGGCCATCCATAAGGAAAGGGATTGAAAGGCTTGTTCAGAAAAGTCAGAGTTCTCAAAATTCAAAAGAGACCGCGACGAAGTCAGGATTTTGTATGTCATTACCTATACATACTAGATCATGGGTGGACGTAAGTATAAACTCTGTATTGGGTTTGATGAAGACACAAAGTAGCAACGAATCTATCAACTGGATGGTTGAACGATTTCTTGTTGGTACGTACAACAAGCTTGATGCCGAAGGAATGGGTCGTTTGGAAATTATGAAGGCAACTTGTGAGAAAGATGGTAAGTTGAACTTGCCGGATCATTGTCCTATTACTAAAGTTGACAATATCAAATACTTGGTTCTGTTTCACGAGGATAAGAGTGTCGAAGACGAAGCAACTGTAAATTCGAGGACGAATTTCTGTCAACCGGGGGAGGATGATGCAGCCCAGCCTGAGCCTGATTTTCCAAACCAAGATTTGAAGCTTATCTTAGGTCGCGAGCGACCTAACGGACTCATAAGTCGCCAGCGACCTAATGAATTATGGCCTAGCGAGATACATGAAAAGTCAACTGAGCGACCTAACGTGCTATACTTTGAGTCGCTTGAGTGACCTAGCGAGCTATGCGAGTTAAGTTACGATTCGAGAGAAACGACCTAACAAGTTTAACCCACATTCCATTAAGTCGTTTGAAGCTTAGGTCGTTCCAGAATCATAGGTCACGGAGTCTTAGGTCGCGTGTAGAATCCCTATGCCGCTTTCCAGTTAGGTCGCTAAAGTTCATAGGTCGCTCGTTCTTAAGGCGCTCAGAACAGAATGACGAGCTACGACCTAAATCTACTGATGCCGAGCTACGACCTAAGTTAGGTCGCTCAACTACTGTTGTCAAGCTACGACCTAAGTTAGGTCGCTCAACTATTGTTGTCAAGCTACGACCTAAGTTAGGTCGCTCAACTACTGATGCCGCGTTCTCAATTGTGCCACCTGACTATAAGTCGCGACCACCTTAGGCCGTAGACCGTATGCCACATTACCTTAGGTCGCATTGATCATTAAGTCGCTTGAAACTGAAGATCGTCCAAAATCTTAGATCGCTGATACTTAAATCGCATGAAGATCTTATGTCACGTGAAGGGATGTAATGTTGTATATAAGTTGTTGTACTTTTGTTATGTTGTCATGTTGTAATAAGTCTTGTGTTGTAAATATGATAAGTCGCGTGATGTTGTAATGTTTAGGTCGCGTCTGTCTTAGGTCGTAGGTTGCTCTGTGTGTTAGGTCGTTGTCGACCTAAGTGTTGTACAGATTTTTGTTGTGTGAGTTGTAAGCCTATAAATAGGCGGGTGGTTTCATTTGTAACTCCAAGTTGATTTTGAATAAAACTTTTGTTTGTTAGCTTTGTGCTTTCATTAAATTGGTAGTTGAGTGTAATCTCCTATCTCCACTTTCGGTTAATCGAGTGCGCTCGATTCAACAACTGCTGAAGCCGATTCATGGAATCTAGTTCGCTAGATCAACGTACGAAGAATCGTAGATCTTTAAACACGGTATCGTGCGCGATCAACGTTTTTGGGATAGCTAAAATTTGGTATCTTCGGATCAACGAATTTGGGCATTTCGGTATCTTCTACTTCATCGATTGCTACTTTCATCATCACAATCATTTTTAGAATTCCGCTGCTGCGTCATTTGGTATCAGAGCTAGACTTAGCCAATCATAGCTAAGCCGAGTCTTGGAGCCAATTCTTATTGAAGTGTTTGAGTCGTGCATAGTTTGTTCAGGGCCGAGAGTTGAAGTTTGATAATGCCGCCGAGAAGAGCTAATCGCCATCAGAATGTTGAAGCGTTGTATAGAAGAGAAGAAACCGAGCAAATGGAACAACGCATCAATGAAAAGTTTGATGAAGGCATTGGGAAGTTAGAGAAACTGATGAATGATATGAATCAAGGACAAAGGAGAAGGTCGCCAATCTCGAACCATGGAGGAAATAAAGTTTCGCCATCGGTTATGGAAGCGAGGAGGGTGTCGCCACAATCTTATCGAGGAAGAAGAGAATCTTCAGTTTCATTGAGAAGAGAACATCACGAGTATAGAGATGAAGAGAGAAGAATTCCACGTGAGTTTGAACATGAACCATATTGTGATGATGAAAGACAAAGTCGAAGAGATATGCGTGATCATAGAGATGTGGGTGGTCGAGATCGTTATCGAAGTACATATGTTTTTGATGAAGATGGTGGTAGATGTAGTGTTCATTCACGAGATCGAGACCTAGTACGAAATGCATATCGAGATGTTGAGGATGATCGACAATGGGAGTCGGGGATGAAAACTGAAATTCCAGAATTCAAGGGTGGAATGGTGGCTGAAGAGTTTTTGGATTGGTTATCTAATGTGGAAGAAATTTTTGACTTTAAGGAGGTTCCTGAGAATCGAAGAGTGAAGTTGGTTACTACGAGATTAAGAGGGAGAGCTATGGCTTGGTGGCAACAAACAAAACTTACACGGGAAAGAATGGGGAAGTCAAAGATTGTTACATGGGATAAGATGAAGAAGCTGATGAAAACTACTTTCTTGCCGCACAATTATCAATCACTCATGTATCAACGTTTGCAGAACCTAAGACAAGGGGCGATATCAGTAAATGAGTATGCATATGAATTTTATCAATTGATTGCGAGGAATGATATTATGGAAACAGAGGAACAACTAACAGCTAGGTATGTTGGAGGGTTGCGAACGCAGATTCAAGACATGGTGAATATGTTCGATCCCAGATCTATTTCGGAGGCACATCAGAAAGCGTTGACTTGGGAAAATCAAGGTAGGAGAGGTGGTGGTATGTTTATGAATTCCAACAACCAGAACAAGGATGTTAGTAGCGGTGCGAATGATTCCAAGCTTGTCAGTAAGCCGATTGTGAATGAAGTTAACAAAGCAAAGGTCAATAGTAACCTCAAATGTTTTAATTGTCAAGAGTTGGGCCATAAAAGCAATGAATGTACAAAGCCAAAGAAGCGAGAAATGATGGCGGGAATTGAGAGTGAAGATGCAGAGGTAGAGGGTGTCAACTCATTACCGGTTGAAGAAGAAGAACTTTCGACAGGAGATGTGGGTTATAGTTTGTTGATGAGGAGATCATGTTTAACACCAAAGCAAGAGGATGATTCAAGTTGGTTGAGGAGTAACATTTTCCAGTCAACGTGCACTATCTTGGGAAGGGTTTGCAAGTTTGTCATCGATGTAGGAAGCTATGATAACATCATTTCTTCAGAAGCTGTAAAGAAGCATCCACACCCCTACAAATTAGCTTGGTTGAGGAAAGGAGGGGAGGTGAAGGTTAATCGAAGAGCTTGTGTTAATTTTTCCATTGGGAAGAAATACAAAGACGAAATTTGGTGTGATGTGGTTGACATGGATGTATGCCATCTGTTGTTGGGAAGGCCATGGCAATACGATAGAGCTGTACAACACGATGGACGCACAAACAGCTACAGTTTTATGTTCGAGGATACACGAATCATTTTGGTTCCTAAAAGGCGTCAACAGAATGAAAACAAATTGGAAGAAATCGAGGAGCTAAAGACTTTGTTGTCTTTAAAAGAATTTGTTGATGTGGAAGATGAAGTCGATAGTGTTCAATCACCAAAGTTTGACGGAGATGAAGTTGTTGATTTTCAACCAACGAAATCTGATGAACATGAGGTTGAAAATTCACAGTCAACGAAGTTGGATGAGGGTGAAGAAAGTAAGTCAGGAGATGAAGAGGGTAAATTGTTGATGAAGGAAGTGGATTCGACTTGTCTACAATCTACGAGAGAGTTTGTTAAAGAAGTGGAGGGTAGTGCAGAAGTATTCCTGTTGAATGAAATTGAACCCAGTAAAAGTGTTGAAATTATCGAAGAGGTTAAGTCAATGGTGAATGATTGTAAAGACGTAATTCCTACAGAGTTGTCCAAGGAATTACTGCCACGGGGAAACGTACATCATGTTAACCAAGTGTCAAGTGCTATTGTACCGTATATGCCACGTAATCATATGTGTCCGACAGAGCAAGTAGAATTGAGAAGATTGGTTGATGGGTTTTTGTTCAAAAGAAGGCAATTGTATACTCCTGATTACAAATGGCAAATAAAAGTTATCAAAGATGTGCGTGTAGAAAGACACATGGACAGTGATCATACCATGCAGTTGGTTACAATGTTTTGTTTTGGGCCGTCCATAAGGAAAGGGATTGAAAGGCTTGTTCAGAAAAGTCAGAGTTCTCAAAATTCAAAAGAGACCGCGACGAAGTCAGGATTTTGTATGTCATTACCTATACATACTAGATCATGGGTGGACGTAAGTATAAACTCTGTATTGGGTTTGATGAAGACACAAAGTAGCAACGAATCTATCAACTGGATGGTTGAACGATTTCTTGTTGGTACGTACAACAAGCTTGATGCCGGAGGAATGGGTCGTTTGGAAATTATGAAGGCAACTTGTGAGAAAGATGGTAAGTTGAACTTGCCGGATCATCGTCCTATTACTAAAGTTGACAATATCAAATACTTGGTTCTGTTTCACGAGGATAAGAGTGTCGAAGACGAAGCAACTGTAAATTCGAGGACGAATTTCTGTCAACCGGGGGAGGATGATGCAGCCCAGCCTGAGCCTGATTTTCCAAACCAAGATTTGAAGCTTATCTTAGGTCGCGAGCGACCTAACGGACTCATAAGTCGCCAGCGACCTAATGAATTATGGCCTAGCGAGATACATGAAAAGTCAACTGAGCGACCTAAGGTGCTATACTTTGAGTCGCTTGAGTGACCTAGCGAGCTATGCGAGTTAAGTTACGATTCGAGAGAAACGACCTAACAAGTTTAACCCACATTCCATTAAGTCGTTTGAAGCTTAGGTCGTTCCAGAATCATAGGTCGCGGAGTCTTAGGTCGCGTGCAGAATCCCTATGCCGCTTTCCAGTTAGGTCGCTAAAGTTCATAGGTCGCTCGTTCTTAAGGCGCTCAGAACAGAATGACGAGCTACGACCTAAATCTACTGATGCCGAGCTACGACCTAAGTTAGGTCGCTCAACTACTGTTGTCAAGCTACGACCTAAGTTAGGTCGCTCAACTATTGTTGTCAAGCTACGACCTAAGTTAGGTCGCTCAACTACTGATGCCGCGTTCTCAATTGTGCCACCTGACTATAAGTCGCGACCACCTTAGGCCGTAGACCGTATGCCACATTACCTTAGGTCGCATTGATCATTAAGTCGCTTGAAACTGAAGATCGTCCAAAATCATAGATCGCTGATACTTAAATCGCATGAAGATCTTATGTCACGTGAAGGGATGTAATGTTGTATATAAGTTGTTGTACTTTTGTTATGTTGTCATGTTGTAATAAGTCTTGTGTTGTAAATATGATAAGTCGCGTGATGTTGTAATGTTTAGGTCGCGTCTGTCTTAGGTCGTAGGTTGCTCTGTGTGTTAGGTCGTTGCCGACCTAAGTGTTGTACAGATTTTTGTTGTGTGAGTTGTAAGCCTATAAATAGGCGGGTGGTTTCATTTGTAACTCCAAGTTGATTTTGAATAAAACTTTTGTTTGTTAGCTTTGTGCTTTCATTAAATTGGTAGTTGAGTGTAATCTCCTATCTCCACTTTCGGTTAATCGAGTGCGCTCGATTCAACAACTGCTGAAGCCGATTCATGGAATCTAGTTCGCTAGATCAACGTACGAAGAATCGTAGATCTTTAAACACGGTATCGTGCGCGATCAACGTTTTTGGGATAGCTAAAATTTGGTATCTTCGGATCAACGAATTTGGGCATTTCGGTATCTTCTACTTCATCGATTGCTACTTTCATCATCACAATCATTTTTAGAATTCCGCTGCTGCGTCATTTGGTATCAGAGCTAGACTTAGCCAATCATAGCTAAGCCGAGTCTTGGAGCCAATTCTTATTGAAGTGTTTGAGTCGTGCATAGTTTGTTCAGGGCCGAGAGTTGAAGTTTGATAATGCCGCCGAGAAGAGCTAATCGCCATCAGAATGTTGAAGCGTTGTATAGAAGAGAAGAAACCGAGCAAATGGAACAACACATCAATGAAAAGTTTGATGAAGGCATTGGGAAGTTAGAGAAACTGATGAATGATATGAATCAAGGACAAAGGAGAAGGTCGCCAATCTCGAACCATGGAGGAAATAAAGTTTCGCCATCGGTTATGGAAGCGAGGAGGGTGTCGCCACAATCTTATCGAGGAAGAAGAGAATCTTCAGTTTCATTGAGAAGAGAACATCACGAGTATAGAGATGAAGAGAGAAGAATTCCACGTGAGTTTGAACATGAACCATATTGTGATGATGAAAGACAAAGTCGAAGAGATATGCGTGATCATAGAGATGTGGGTGGTCAAGATCGTTATCGAAGTACATATGTTTTTGATGAAGATGGTGGTAGATGTAGTGTTCATTCACGAGATCGAGACCTAGTACGAAATGCATATCGAGATGTTGAGGATGATCGACAATGGGAGTCGGGGATGAAAACTGAAATTCCAGAATTCAAGGGTGGAATGGTGGCTGAAGAGTTTTTGGATTGGTTATCTAATGTGGAAGAAATTTTTGACTTTAAGGAGGTTCCTGAGAATCGAAGAGTGAAGTTGGTTACTACGAGATTAAGAGGGAGAGCTATGGCTTGGTGGCAACAAACAAAACTTACACGGGAAAGAATGGGGAAGTCAAAGATTGTTACATGGGATAAGATGAAGAAGCTGATGAAAACTACTTTCTTGCCGCACAATTATCAATCACTCATGTATCAACGTTTGCAGAACCTAAGACAAGGGGCGATATCAGTAAATGAGTTTGCAGATGAATTTTATCAATTGATTGCGAGGAATGATATTATGGAAACAGAGGAACAACTAACAGCTAGGTATGTTGGAGGGTTGCGAACGCAGATTCAAGACATGGTGAATATGTTCGATCCCAGATCTATTTCGGAGGCACATCAGAAAGCGTTGACTTGGGAAAAGCAAGGTAGGAGAGGTGGTGGTATGTTTACGAATTCCAACAACCAGAACAAGGATGTTAGTAGCGGTGCGAATGATTCCAAGCTTGTCAGTAAGCCGATTGTGAATGAAGTTAACAAAGCAAAGGTCAATAGTAACCTCAAATGTTTTAATTGTCAAGAGTTGGGCCATAAAAGCAATGAATGTACAAAGCCAAAGAAGCGAGAAATGATGGCGGGAATTGAGAGTGAAGATGCAGAGGTAGAGGGTGTCAACTCATTACCGGTTGAAGAAGAAGAACTTTCGACAGGAGATGTGGGTTATAGTTTGTTGATGAGGAGATCATGTTTAACACCAAAGCAAGAGGATGATTCAAGTTGGTTGAGGAGTAACATTTTCCAGTCAACGTGCACTATCTTGGGAAGGGTTTGCAAGTTTGTCATCGATGCAGGAAGCTATGATAACATCATTTCTTCAGAAGCTGTAAAGAAGCATCCACACCCCTACAAATTAGCTTGGTTGAGGAAAGGAGGGGAGGTGAAGGTTAATCGAAGAGCTTGTGTTAATTTTTCCATTGGGAAGAAATACAAAGACGGAATTTGGTGTGATGTGGTTGACATGGATGTATGCCATCTGTTGTTGGGAAGGCCATGGCAATACGATAGAGCTGTACAACACGATGGACGCAAAAACAGCTACAGTTTTATGTTCGAGGATACACGAATCATTTTGGTTCCTAAAAGGCGTCAACAGAATGAAAACAAATTGGAAGAAATCGAGGAGCTAAAGACTTTGTTGTCTTTAAAAGAATTTGTTGATGTGGAAGATGAAGTCGATAGTGTTCAATCACCAAAGTTTGACGGAGATGAAGTTGTTGATTTTCAACCAACGAAATCTGATGAACATGAGGTTGAAAATTCACAGTCAACGAAGTTGGATGAGGGTGAAGAAAGTAAGTCAGGAGATGAAGAGGGTAAATTGTTGATGAAGGAAGTGGATTCGACTTGTCTACAATCTACGAGAGAGTTTGTTAAAGAAGTGGAGGGTAGTGCAGAAGTATTCCTGTTGAATGAAATTGAACCCAGTAAAAGTGTTGAAATTATCGAAGAGGTTAAGTCAATGGTGAATGATTGTAAAGACGTAATTCCTACAGAGTTGTCCAAGGAATTACTGCCACGGGGAAACGTACATCATGTTAACCAAGTGTCAAGTGCTATTGTACCGTATATGCCACGTAATCATATGTGTCCGACAGAGCAAGTAGAATTGAGAAGATTGGTTGATGGGTTTTTGTTCAAAAGAAGGCAATTGTATACTCCTGATTACAAATGGCAAATAAAAGTTATCAAAGATGTGCGTGTAGAAAGACACATGGACAGTGATCATACCATGCAGTTGGTTACAATGTTTTGTTTTGGGCCGTCCATAAGGAAAGGGATTGAAAGGCTTGTTCAGAAAAGTCAGAGTTCTCAAAATTCAAAAGAGACCGCGACGAAGTCAGGATTTTGTATGTCATTACCTATACATACTAGATCATGGGTGGACGTAAGTATAAACTCTGTATTGGGTTTGATGAAGACACAAAGTAGCAACGAATCTATCAACTGGATGGTTGAACGATTTCTTGTTGGTACGTACAACAAGCTTGATGCCGGAGGAATGGGTCGTTTGGAAATTATGAAGGCAACTTGTGAGAAAGATGGTAAGTTGAACTTGCCGGATCATCTTCCTATTACTAAAGTTGACAATATCAAATACTTGGTTCTGTTTCACGAGGATAAGAGTGTCGAAGACGAAGCAACTGTAAATTCGAGGACGAATTTCTGTCAACCGGGGGAGGATGATGCAGCCCAGCCTGAGCCTGATTTTCCAAACCAAGATTTGAAGCTTATCTTAGGTCGCGAGCGACCTAACGGACTCATAAGTCGCCAGCGACCTAATGAATTATGGCCTAGCGAGATACATGAAAAGTCAACTGAGCGACCTAACGTGCTATACTTTGAGTCGCTTGAGTGACCTAGCGAGCTATGCGAGTTAAGTTACGATTCGAGAGAAACGACCTAACAAGTTTAACCCACATTCCATTAAGTCGTTTGAAGCTTAGGTCGTTCCAGAATCATAGGTCACGGAGTCTTAGGTCGCGTGTAGAATCCCTATGCCGCTTTCCAGTTAGGTCCCTAAAGTTCATAGGTCGCTCGTTCTTAAGGCGCTCAGAACAGAATGACGAGCTACGACCTAAATCTACTGATGCCGAGCTACGACCTAAGTTAGGTCGCTCAACTACTGTTGTCAAGCTACGACCTAAGTTAGGTCGCTCAACTATTGTTGTCAAGCTACGACCTAAGTTAGGTCGCTCAACTACTGATGCCGCGTTCTCAATTGTGCCACCTGACTATAAGTCGCGACCACCTTAGGCCGTAGACCGTATGCCACATTACCTTAGGTCGCATTGATCATTAAGTCGCTTGAAACTGAAGATCGTCCAAAATCTTAGATCGCTGATACTTAAATCGCATGAAGATCTTATGTCACGTGAAGGGATGTAATGTTGTATATAAGTTGTTGTACTTTTGTTATGTTGTCATGTTGTAATAAGTCTTGTGTTGTAAATATGATAAGTCGCGTGATGTTGTAATGTTTAGGTCGCGTCTGTCTTAGGTCGTAGGTTGCTCTGTGTGTTAGGTCGTTGCCGACCTAAGTGTTGTACAGATTTTTGTTGTGTGAGTTGTAAGCCTATAAATAGGCGGGTGGTTTCATTTGTAACTCCAAGTTGATTTTGAATAAAACTTTTGTTTGTTAGCTTTGTGCTTTCATTAAATTGGTAGTTGAGTGTAATCTCCTATCTCCATTTTCGGTTAA
This sequence comes from Allium fistulosum, assembly GCA_030737815.1. Classification (NCBI taxonomy): domain Eukaryota; kingdom Viridiplantae; phylum Streptophyta; class Magnoliopsida; order Asparagales; family Amaryllidaceae; genus Allium; species Allium fistulosum. The sequence goes on along the minus strand of CM060908.1, from coordinate 512,380,249 downwards.
TCGAGTGCACTCGATTCAACGACTGCTGAAGCCGATTCACGGAATCTAGTGCGCTAGACCAACGTACGAAGAATCATAGATCTTTAAACACGGTATCGTGCGCGATCAACGTGTTTGGGATAGCTAGAATTCAGTATCTTCGGATCAACGAATTTGGGCATTTCAGTATCTTCTACTTCATCGATTGCTACTTTCATCATCACAATCATTTTTAGAATTCCGCTGCTGCGTCACATGTCCAACCCAAATTGAACGAAAAGGTGGATAGTTAGGGACAAGAAAGAAGAAGGAAGACAAGAAGAAACTAAACAACAAGAATCTCACAGCAGAATGAATAATCTATAACAAGTCTTTACAAAAAAACAAAACTGTAATATATATAAATATATAGTGTGACGCCCCACCTCTATACTCACACTAGCCAAGGACACTACGGGGTAATGCCGTCGACTAGCGCGAAGAATAAGGCTGTTGAGAAGCGACCATCTGTGTAATTGCTTTGTGCGAGTACCGATATGTCAGATAATATAACTTACATTTCGTTTCAAGAGAAAATCCGACATATCAAATACAAACTCAAAGCTACCACACAGTGGCTATACGGACTTCGGAAACAAATGTAGAAATAAACATAACACAAATCAGTCACAGATATTCATATCACAAAGGCGGAAACAGATATGAATATATCACATAGAAGTGTACATCAAAGTAGTGGTCAAACTAGATCCACTACATCACAAAAGAATAGATACAAGTCCTAGACAAAAGAATAAGTACACATCAAGGAGTCTCTATCTCGAATGTATAATAACAAAAACTACTAATCTAAAGTAGTAAGCCAAAAATCAGATGATGAACCTTGATAAGAAGTCAAGCAGAAGCACCTGAAATACCTCGGTCTGACCCGAGTATTATTTAAGAAGAAAATATTAAACGGATCAGTCTAGCTATAAATATCATATAATATGAGATAGGATAAGAGATATGACAAAAACATATGATAACAAAAATGCCATACTGTGACAAGTATACATCAGATAACAACAAAAATCATACAATATCTCAAATATTCTCAAACACTAAAAAGAATGTCATATTCTTTAAATTATTCACCAAAACACAAATATTGACAAAACATATCAATACCAATCGCAAAAATCGGCGAAACACAAATTCTAGAAATCATCAAATAGAAATCCAGAAATCACAAAAAGGGGAAGACCTATCACAAATGGGAGCACGAAAACTCATCAATATGTGTGTCACAAATGGAACGCTATCCCATGGTCGCTAACCATAAAGCCGGTGCAACGGCGTAGTGCAATAACGGTACGCCTGAGGAACCTGAACTCAAATGAGTTGGAACAACGAGGTAGTGCAATAACGGTACGCCCAATGAACCTGAAACTCAAATATTTCGGAACAACGACGTAGTGCAATAATGGTATGCCCGATGAACCCGAAACTCAAAAAATTCGGAACAACGACGTAGTGCAATAACGATACGCCCGATGAACCGAACTCCATAAAGCCCGTAGGTCGCTAGCCTATAAAAATAAGATGAAGCTCAATAGAACTGGGTACAGTCCCCCACACAGACAAAGAGACATCGCACATCGTTAGTCTAAACCATAAAATGATCATCATCGATCAATAAGAAGTGTCAATTACACTAAGCTAGTAAGTAGATGAGTTTAGCTTCATGTCCCATAACCACTGGCTTAACTTAAATACTTACGAACAGATTGTTGATTTCCACTCGAAGATTGTCACAAGAGTTCAATCGAACAAGTCCAAGAATTAACCGACAAAGTAAACGCAAGCGTTTCATACCACTTGTTTTGCTGAGCCGTTTAATTAGATTTCTCATACGAATGAGGTAAAGGTTTGTATATACTAATAGATACAAGTGCTAGACAAAAGAATAGATTGAAAACTAACCAGACGTCTGGTTTAGAATCCAGATGTCTGGATTTGTTCTTTGGAAACAATCCAGAGAACCCCCAGGCGTCTGAAACTTCAAGTCAGACGTCTAAGATCCATCCAGACGTCTGACCCTAAATTTCAGACGTTTGGAATTAGACTCTGCCTTTTTTTATATTCTACGTGCTTATATTTTTCTCTCCAGGTCCAAACCAGACATCTGGACTTGGTCACCAGACGTCTGGTCACCTGGTCTGGGCAACAATTTGCCTAGGCCAAAGTGGCCAAAATGTATCGGGAGCGATCGGACGAGCAATGACGACTAAGGATTTACGCCAAGCGACAACCCTGCCTTATAGGCTCTCGATACACCCCAAACAACATGTCCAAACATCCGTAGTAGGATTTTCATAAAACTGGACTTTAAAACTAAAAATTGGAGAATTCACAAAACCAATTCAAATCAAAGCAAATGAACACGAAATAGATGTTAGGAATTCATACCTAACAACAATGAATGCTATAGACGTAGACGTGAGTTCAAAAACTCACCTTTAAACCCAAAAACAACGAACGAGAAGCTCTAACACAAAGGAAAGGCCAATTCCTCTTCAACTTCAAATCAAGAAGCTCTAATCTAAGCTAATAAGCAAATATTTTCTAAGTTGGGGTTTAGGAATTTCTGAAATTGAAGAGAGATAGAGATGGAGAAGATGAAGAGGATGCTTACCTAAGCTTCTCCTTGATTTTGGACTTGAATTTTTATTTCCTAAACAAATTAGGGTTTTGGAATTCTAATTTCCAATCTTTTCCCCCATTTTGCTCTAGAGCTTGAATGTTAGGAAATGAGGAATGAAATGAATGAAGAGGAGTTGAGTTAGGGTATTAAAATGGTTAATGGGCTGAAACCCAAAGCCAAAGCCCAAAATAGAAAAATAGCAAAATTCTACTCAACTCCAAACATATCGGTGTTTATACTCAAAAAAGTTGTAAACGCCATTTTGGACTCACTGGAAGTGGTCTCGAGTCCCAATTCGACTGTTTATAAAAAGTAACATTTCAGACTTTAATCCGATTAACGATGCTATATTTAAATAATACATTTAAATATACAATCGTAAAAAAATATGCAGGTTGTTACATATAGTCATCAACCAGAGTATACTAACCTATTCAGCACAGACAGTTATAACAACCTTTCCTCACAATTGCTGAATAATATACAACAATGAATGCAGTCGAAGAAAAATAACAATCTATGAGAATATGTCTCAGGGCCTCCAGCTCATCTCCTGAAGCTCCAAATATCCAAGTAAACCTGAATATGCTCGGTCTAACCCGAGCATTAAAGGAAAACAACGTCCGAGTCAGTCTGGTAAAACCAGTGTGAGAAACTTAAATCATAAGGAATTTTATTTATTTTAACTTGTAAAATCCTTTAAAATCAAAGGCATCTCGTAAGACCATGCTGCACATAAACAGGGACGGGGTTTTACCTTACGATAACCAAAACCTTTATATCAAAAATCAGGTGATATTATAATAATGTCTAGGGGCGAAATAATAATAATCAAGTAGCTGTGATGCTCATGAGTGTACATCACAATAATACTACGTATATAATCGAAAATCGATGAGGCACGTTCGCTAGTTGTATAGGATTTCTATGGAGGTGCCCTCAGTAGTTCGAGGAACGATCCTCCTGCACAAGGATCAGAGATATCCTTCCGTAGCAGCATAAATCCCTAGTGATGTACGCTGGTTTCGCTAAGACTGAGTGCATCGCCCCATGCATGCATAAAAATTATAAGTGAAGTCTAGATGGAGCCGACTACACCCTATGGGTTTGCCAACCCTACTGGCCATGCCTCCTATAACTGGTTTTAGTCATCCTCGCTGAAGAAGCTACGTTCGGCATTCCAGCTTACATACCGCCACCAAATAGATCGCGGAGTACCACATGGATTCCAATACCCCAACGGGGCTCGGAATCACACAAAGATTTCCACATCTCAATTATATCACGAAACTCTTCCATAGAACCGTATATGGTTTTCGAAGTGGTTATGGGTTAAAGTCATCTCTTACGAGTACACTCTTTCGTTTCCCAGGTGCTCCACAAAACCAACCACCGATTTCTGAAATGCTCAATACCAGTTCTTTAGGAAATAATCAGACAATACATAAGAGCGAGGATCACCCCCTAACCGTTTAAATGGATGGATCTCCTTATCATTTGTTCTAGAAGAACGAAACAAGTTTATGTGTATAGTATAGCACCACCGATGGTAACTGTAGCATATAATTCCTGTGTTTCGCTTAGATATTTCCAGAGTTTAAATCCTTCGGTGTTAAGTAGGGAATATTTCCGTACCACCAAAATTAAGAAGGATTACATATTTAGGCCAAGATTTGATAGTCGATTATTTAACTATCAAATAAAAAAACATTCAAAACAAAGATTACATTTCCCACGGAAATCACTAAGCCTTTTAAATTAATCTTTTATTAATTTTGATTCACATTTCAAATACTTAGAAATCACTTCCATATACTTATCTCAAAAGGATAAATGTATTCACAAAACACTATATTTTCGATACATAGAAAATATAACCATATACTTATTTCAATGGTATACGTATATTCACAAACCATTTTTCTTTCAAAACTTAAAACTTGAAAACTCTTAAAAATAGATATGGAAAGTACTATTCAATGTCAACTATGGATTGCAACTTATATAATGTTTACGTCGCTATCCTAGCGAATCCATAGTAAACTATAGGCAATACCTGTAACATCCCGAAAATTTTCGACTTTCGAAAATTCGACATCGATACTCACTTTATCGACTGCCGAGCCATCGAATGCCGGAAACCCGAAAAGTTATGGTTTTAAGAAAAAGAAAAGAGTAGAAGAACAACAAAAGAGGAAAAAGAAAGAAGAAAGAAGAAGAACAGAACAACATCAGAACAGAAAACAATATCAGAATCTCACATATCGCAGCGGAACAATATATAATAGATAAATGAATAATCTTTAAACAAAAGAATTATATCAGTTTATACATACATCAATCAAAGTCATATACAACAATGGACAGTTATATAAACTTGTCCTCATACAGAATACACAGCGGAATAAATAATATCAGATACAAATACTACGTCTCGTCATCCAGCTTATCTCCAAAGCTCCAGAATATCCTGATAACATAACTCTAGACTGCCCGTGTGGAAATTTGTGGGCACCCAGAGTTTAGAAGGGAAACAATAAACTCCGAGTCAGTCATGGTGACTGGTGTGAGATCGTAAAACAGTTATTCTTTATAACAACAAAATAATTTTAAAGTCAATTCGAGATGCTTTTGGAAAATGAAACTACCATAAGACCTCCCGCCACACACACAATGCAAACGCAGACTTGGAGGAGATTTCTTCTTATGATAGTCAAAGATGCTTACTACGCAAAATCAAATCATTTTTGATATTATTATTAGTGCATAGTGTAGAAAACATTTCGAAAGTAGAATATAAATCTTAGCCAGCATAGGTACCATTATAGTATGCTTGCTATAGCTGCCATATTAGATGGCAGGTTCTACAACTAAAACCGTACAAGTCACGTATTGTTTCTTTGGATTTCCAACAAATGGTCAGGCTAAGGAACTTCCTTTTCCACGATGGGTACGTCCCTGGAATAGACGACCCGAGAAATAACCTAACATTACGGTTAGATCTCTGCCAACACAAGGCCGGGTTACCTCTGCAAAAATAGGTAACTACTGACACGCGTATGCCATCCCCCGATCGTCACCGATCTTCCCGAGGATCCCCGATTCGCAACAACCACAAAGTAATAAATTTGCAGCAACCACAGAGGTTAAGTATCTGGGCTCCATACCATGATACCACCTTTATCCAGAAGGAATGACATACACTAAGGGGCGCTACTCCCTAAAACCTTGCTGCATCCTTTCTGTTTCGACCATTTCCGGGGTGTGAGGCTCGATGAAGTCTCGTCCACAAAGCTACGCTTTCTACAAAGCCCTGCTTCGGGTCAAACAAAATGATCAACCTATGATCACAAAGATATAAGATCAAACAAATGATCATATCGCAAATGATCAAACACTGATCATTTCACAGCAACACTCAGTATGCCACGTTACCAAATTGGGATATATCGCTGATAAATTTCAACTACATAACCTCTGAGCTTGTACGTCTCAGAGAAGGGTGTTAAGCTAAGAGAATAAATTCTCCGCCACCAACAGAAATGTATTTGAAAGGAATCAGCTTTATATCTCAAATTGTAACGTCAGACACACAATCCATACAAGTCTGTTCCGGGATCGAACAGAACCGAAGGCACTTCTCACGAAGCCCTTGCATTTCCGGATAATTTTCTAATCACGTCCGGACTTCCCGTCACTAAGGGTGATAAAACCTCTAAATCGAAGATCAGTCGATGTAGAGTAACTCGACGGTAATCCTTCCGTTTTCAAAAATATCCGGTCTTCAACACCGGTCTTCAACACCGGTCTTCAAATGCAATTCATAACGACGTATCACATATTCGGAATGGGTTATACGACCCCATGGTCCTTTCCCGGCTAACCCGAATAGTGAGCGCTTATTTAAAAATAAGTGTGGCATTCAAATTCATTCAATTCACAACAAATACCTATCTAAAGGTAATTATTGATAGTCGGTTATTTAACTATCAATAAAGATGCGCAAAATCATCAGATTCCAAATAATTTTCCAAAATTATTTATTTTCCAAAAATATCTTTACTAGATATAAAATTTCCACACTTCAAAATAAATCAATATTTATTTTCAAAACGAATTCCCATTTCCTTTATAAATTCCATATTGAATTTATATTTTCGAATATCTACTGATATTCGATTTTCAATCGATTTCAATATTCATTTCCGATTTATCTTTACAAAGATAAATTCTAAAACGTTTCATTTCATTTTGGAAAAGCATATCCATTCTTATTAATAATAAGAAATTCACAAGTCTATTTATTTTCAACATTTGAAAATATTCGTTATACTTAAATCAAAATTAAGTATAATTTCATTCTTTAAGGAAATCACTTACTATGACAATATTTATTCGAGTCAAAACGAATGTTACGTAAAACATCGTTACGACGACTCAAAATCACTAGTATAGGGATTCAGATTTAAGATAGATATATAAATCCCAATACTAGATAAAAATATTTCCTTTCGGAAATCATTTACTATAACAACAGTGTTATAGTCCACTATTTCCTTATTTTTCGAAAACGTCTATTTCAACAATGAATGTTGAAATCTATGGTTTCGATATTTCCCACATTTTAAAAACATCTTTAAAATGTTTACTTCATTTTTAATGTCACTTCTTCAAAAAATGAATCCATTTTATTCAATAATATATTCACTGTCCAAAATCGTGAATATACTTCACTTAACCAAATTTCAATCTTTTCTACACATTTATTTCAAAGATAATTCGCTATCCAAAATCGCGAATATATCTTCTTTAATAACCTTCTATATTTAATTTATCAAATTCAATTGATTTCGAATTTATAAACAATGTTTATAAATTCTATTTCTCTCTTATAACAACTTTGATTTATAAATCTTCTTTAATAACCTTCTATAATTCACTTATCAAAATTGAGTGATTCTAGATTTATAAAACAGCATTTATAAATTGCTTTTATACTTTATAACAATTTCAACTTCAAAAAATCTTTTTATTAGCAATTTCTATTTATATTCCATCTAAGGGCAAAAATCTAATTTATAAGTAAATTTTCTTATAAATATTTTATTCCACAATTTCCTTCACATTTTATAACTTCATAATTTATCAATCTATAAATTTCATATCTTCACATTTTATAATGACTTTCCAAATTCGTTTCAATTTTCCAATTAAATTTATAATTGGACTTGCAACTATTTCCTTTTAAATAAATCCCTCTTGAAGAAAATAAATTTCAATTTGTTTCTTTCAATCTATTTAAAAATCCAAATTTTAAATTAAATTCTTCAATTTATAATCACTATTTTTACGAAATCCATTTATTTAACATTTTCACTTGATTCTGGAATTAATTCGATAAGATTATAAAAATTAACTTTTTATACTTTAAAATTTCCTTTCTTCAAAATTTATTCAATTTCTAAAATTAATTCACTTAGAAATTTCTATTTTGATTTCAAAAATTCAATTTCGTTTATTTTTGGAATCCAATGATATCAAACATCCATTCAGCTAAATTTTAGCATTCAAACAATTTCCAGACATCAATTCAATAACATCAATAATCATTCACAGATTATCACATCACAGTAGAAATAAATTCAATCAATGTGAGGGGTCCAGTTGGATCCCTCCAACCTGTTTCCCTGCATCCAAAGACGTTAGCACAATACCAATTCCACTTCGAGGTGGAATATCGCGGTATATGGGTTTTATAAAAATAATCCGCTTACTAACGGCGCAATAGGGTCTCATCCGCTATACGAGGCGGGAAATCATCAATCCAATATATACATATGCCAATATGTATATATTGCTATATATAGATATATCCTATTATATCTAATATCACATCCAATAGCAACAATCAGCCAATAAATAACTATCATACAAAATATATTTTGAGTGAGAAAATAATCTCACCTTAGCTTTTTATTTGCCATCCGTTTTCCAATCCAATCTGTTTTCCCTTCATTGTATTAAACCTTGTATAAACAATTTATACCATTAATTAATATTCGAGATTTTTGAACATTAAATTTCCTTTTTAATAAATTCAAATTAGTTAACACATTAATTCTAACCAAATTTCTGATTTATAATTAATAGTTTATTTTAACTAATGATCAAACTTTAATAATTTCAAAAATTCATCTACTTAGAATTTTAGATAAAATTTATTTCTAATTAACAGAAATAGTGGACAATCTCTTTTACATTTTTTTTTTCAAACTATTTATACATGTATATATTTCAAACACGCACTGGAATATTTATTTTGATTTTACCAAATTTACCAAAACTGAGATTGATGAATACCTTATTGCCCAAATTAATTTTTATTTTTATTTTTTTATTTTCATCATCATTTTTCCCTTTTCCTACAAATATATATATATATATGAATATTTACTGATATAAACTTTTATTTAAAAAGAAAACAAGGATTATTACCTTCTTCCCAAATGCTTCAGGTAAAAATCGCAACCCCAGGCATGAGAAAAAAAAACTCACGTCGCCAGCCACTCGAGCCCGCTCTGCCTCCACGCGACCCCACCAACCCAACCTCGTCGTCGCTGCCTTATCCATCGCGAGCACCAATCATGACCTCTGACGCGACTTCGCCCAGAAATTCCACCCTAGTGCTCGAGCTCGAGCTCGACTTCACGTTGCTGACCTTCCATGAATCGCGTCGCCATCATTTCGAGACGTCTAACTGCCACGAGCTTCTCGATAACCTCGCGACACCATCTCCCTCTCAACCCCATCGAGCTCGCGCACTCCTATGTTGCCGTAGCCACCAACTACCCCACGCGCTCGCGAGAAACTCCCCTCGCCCCCCTCGAATTCTCAATTTGAGTTTGAAATCGACTGCTAATTTTTCTTGAATGAGGGGTTTCAATTTGAAGTATACAGACGAGCGGCCACTGATTTGAACGATTTCGTGAATAAGGTTTTGGAAAGGGGGGAACGAGATTTTATTTTTTTTTCTTTTTTTTTCGAACGTAGAGGGCTTCGGCCATTACAAATTTTCGAACGAGAGATTTCTATTCGGCCATTCGATTTATATTTTGAACTGAGGAGGGAGAAGGGATAAAAAAATCGATCAAAGTATGCTCTGCACGATCATTTCGTGATTCCCTGCGTGAATTAAGGGAAGAGAACATGCTGAAGTTGACTTAGTTTAAAATTTAAATTTAAATCAATTTGATTTATCTTCAATGCGTTTGCATATCGTATGGTCGCATATCAACCCCGAAAAATACGAAATTCGAAATCCGATAACAATCCAATATTACGGATCCAATGGAACTGGTTTCGTCGAATTCCGAGACTATGCCTCGGACGACTATTTTTAAATATCGGTTCGAACGATAAAATTTCAAAACTGATCAAAACACTTTGAAATACAATTCTGAAGCTTCTGTTATCTTCAGTGTTATTAATATAAACTTTACAAGCGTTTGAAATATTTTTCTTTAGCTTAAAATTGAAGATTCAAATCTTAATTCAACTTTCAATCGATTAAATTTTATAATTTAATCGCCAAATTAAAATTTAAATCGGGGATTCAAATTAAATTATCGTTCAAATATTTAAAATTAATTAAATATTCTCAATTTAATTTGTTCAAAATTCTGGGTCGTTACAATACCTGCCCCTCGAATTACGCCGTGAATATCAACCACCTCCTTCCAAAATCTCTTTATTTTATAATTATCTCCAAATTCACTTACACAGTTTCTTTATGAATCTCCAATCTCATTATAAAACGTTCTTAATAAATTTTCAAACCTCATTTACAAAACTTTTCTTTTCCAGATTTTTAAAACCCATTTATAAATTCTTTTATAAATATCCAAACCATTTATAAAACTCTTCCATATTTAATCCAACCCATTAATGGACTCTTTAAGTCAATTAGGTCCTCGTGATAAACCATAGGTTATTTAAAATAGCTTTAAATAACAAATTATTATTGAAACATCCTTTTCTTCCATTTTAATCAAATCTTATTTAATAATAACTTTAGAATCTATTTAATAATATATTAATTTAAATTAATTTCAACCACTATTTTGTATTAATAAGTTAACTTCAAATCAATATTAATATAATAATTAATTAACTTTAAACGTTATTAAAATAGTAAATAATTAATTAACCTTAACTAACATCAATTTGAAAATTTCTTATCCTTTAAGTATAAATAAATAACTTAAATCAATGTAATTAAATAACCTTAGTTAAAAATTTTAAATATAGAAAATCTTTTAAATAATTAATTAAAATACAATTAAACATTTCTAAACCATAACTAAATAACTTTAAAATAATACTTAAACAAAAACATTTTAAAACAATGATTAAATAACTTTAAAATAATAATTAAACATTCATTAAAGAATAACTTTTAAACATTCCTGTTTTGACCATTCCGGGGTGTGAGGTCTGACGAAGTCTCGTCCATAAATCTACGCTTTGTCACAAAGCCATGCTTTGGGTCAAACAAATGATCAAAGTAATGATCACAAAGATAAATGATCAAACAAATAATCAAACAATGATCATCACACAGCAACACTCAGCATGTCACACTACCAAATTGGGAATATACCGCTGATAAATTTCAACCACATAATCTCTGAGCTCGTACGTCTCAGAGAAGGGTGTTAAGCTAAGAGAATAAATTCTCCGCCACCAACAGAAATGTATTTGAAAGAAATCTGCTTTATATCTCAAAATGTAATGTCAGACATGTAACCATACAAGTCTATCCCGGGTTCGAATAGAACCGAAGGCACTTCTTTCGAAGCCCTTGCAATTTCGGGTTTTAACAATCCTGTCCGGACTTCCCATCACAAAGGGTGATAAAATCTCTATATCGGGGACCGGTCGATGCAGAGACATTCGATGAGTTGTCCTTTCATTTTCGAAAATATCCGGTCTTCACCACCGGTCTTCAAATGCTATCCATATACGACGTATTATTATTCGGAATGGGTTATATGACACAAATGTCTTTTCCCGGCTAACCCGAATAGTGAGCGAAATATTCAAAAAAATCATATGGATACTGGGGTTTCAATTAAGTCACAACTCAATGATTCAAAACTTTCTTCCAAAATAGTTTAAACCAATCATCATTTCAAATCTTTAAAACAAAAAGATTTATTTCACAAGTTCACCCAGTTTCTCAAAGATTCATTCCTGTATTTCAAAACAATTCCATTTCAATTGGATTAATTCATTAAATCTTTAAATCAAAGATTTGTCTCATAGTTTTCAAAACAATTTCATTTTGAATGGTTTAACTCATTTAAATCTTTAAATCAAAGATTTAATTTATAACTTTCAAACTGGTTCCTAAAGATTTATTCATTCAAAATATTTCAATTTCATTTTAAATTTGAAACCTTTCAACACAAATTGGAAGTTCACTTCTTATATGAAAGCTGTTATTATTTGAAAACAAATAGTTTTTGTTAAGAAAAATCCAATTATATTTGCACGAGATAAAGTCCTTGAATTATATTCACATTCCAAAATCAATACTTTTAAAATGGTTTAACCCTTATATAATGGTATAACATCTTTAATCCCTAGTTTCAAATCATAGAATTCAATTTCAAATCTTGAATTTAAGTTTAAATCAAATTATTTAAACTTCAAAACTTTATTAAATTATTCAAAAATAAGTCTTATCTTTGAAACTCCATTTCAAAAGTTTTTCACTTTAAACCCAAATTTCTAATTTCAAAATCAATTGAAATTAAAATTTCAATTTCAAAACATCAAATTTAAATTATCTGTGACTTAACCGATTCCCACGTGAAATCCATATTTGTGTGTGTATAAGTGTGGTCCAGGGGTTTCACACAATAGTGAACAACATCAATCATCACAGATATATCGATAAGCGGTATAATCGATAACGCTTATCTTTATTCACAGATTCATAGATAAAATAAATTTATCGGTCACAAAGATTCACCATTACAATTCGATATGGGTTTCGGATAACCAACTGGAATCCGACTCCCTGTCGCATCGAAATTCAAGTGTCGTTACGGGTCAAGGGTTTCATATTCACATAGTAATATATCACATAAATAACAGCTCAATACAAAGCAATTTATATCACAAAGCATCATATCTCAGGGATATCAAACAATCAAATCATCCAATAGAATCCAAACGTTCATAAGTAAGGTCAGTTAATATCTGATTAATTCAAATCAGATTAATTTCTTATGAATAAATTTCTAATCCTGGTTAATCAATTATTAATAAATTACAAATTATTTTGATTAATTTTTCTTTAATCATTTATTAATTAACCATCAAAAATAAATTGATTATCCTTTAATTATAATTTATCAACCTTTAATTATTAAATTCACCATTTAATAAATTATCTTTAGTTAATAATTTAACCCTTAATAAATTTATTATCCATAAATTAATCATTCTTAATTAATTATTCTTAATTACAAATTAATTTAACCTTAATTAATTTAACTCAGATCTTAATTTCTTGATTAAATAAATAAATCAATTTTCCACTTGAACGAATTTAATGAATGTATATCATTCCTCTTCACTAATTCAGATTTAAAACATTTTCTAACAAATGTTTAAATTATCATCACAATGCAAATTTAAACAATTTAATATTAAAACTTCTTTGATTTCAGAACTAGGATTCAAATTATCTTTAATTCAGATTTAACTTAAGAACTTATCTACAATTTAAAACTTTATTTTCAAATTCAAACCATTTAAACATTTAAGGTTGTTAAAAACAATTCACATTTCTAAAACTTTATTTTCTTTTTAACTCAAATTCAAACTCTCTTTAATTCAGATTTAAATTTTAGATTTAAACTTATTTTAGCTTTGCTTAATAATTTAAATTCAGTTTTTAAAGTTTAGAGACAAATCAGGTTATTAAAACCTGCTACCCAGACATACCCGAGCTACCTCACTCCTGCTTCGAGTCCTCCCCCACAAAATCTCGAGTAAAGCTTCGAGTTCCCACTTTCATCAATTTCTTCGAGTCGAACGCGATAAAAATTCGAGCAATTCCCAAGCCCAAACTCTTCTTTCCCAAAACTGGAACGAACAGAAAATGAAACGTGCACGTGTACGTGCACCATCAACTCCGACCCATTCCGACCATCATCAATGCACTCACAAGTCAACGATGACCATCCCAGAGCAACCGACCACCCAGATTTGCCAAACTTGGTCGAAATCAAAATCGAGGTACTTCAAAGAACACTGGAACCCAACCTCGACCAATCTATTTGCCACGCACTACCAATTCCGATCATCAGAAGCTTCGTAGCTTCAGCCAAATCATCGCCAAACCTCCACGAATCCACTTCCAGAAGCCTTATCGCACTCGATACTCCAGAAAGGAAGAATTGATCAAGTCTTCCAGCATGACCAAAATTAGGTTTAGGAACTTAATTCCTTTGCCGTTGATGCCACGGCCATCTGACACCCTATCCACTATTTTTCCCACCATCGCCGTAGGGTCCTCCACCTCCCCGCACACCCCTGGCATCTCCAGTACCCCCGATCGCCTGAAATCGCCCCAAAACCCACTTTCGTTCAACGTCGAGCTGCTACCAAACCATCCCACTAAAAATCTTCAAATTCCTCTTAAAAATCGTAACTTTCCATAAGGATTCAGAATATATATATGAATCCATAAATCGTTATGTTCGAATTTTATTCATAATTTAAAGTTTTGCCTGTAAAACATGACCCAGTGGTAATATCTTATCAACATATCCAAGACAACCTTTAAAATCTTAATTTAAGTTTAAACACCTTATTCTGGTCGAAAACTCTAAGCTTTACCATGATCCGTTGAAAGTATCTTTGAGTTTGAAAAATTTTTCAACCTGTAACTAATAATCTGAGGAGACCAGAATATTAAATATTTCACAGAGCAACTTATGTAAACACAGACCTTATATACAACTTATATATTCAGTAATGCAAGCAAAACAAACACATCATTCATCAAAAATCATCACATGCAAACCAAAGAAAATGGATTTAGAGTTGCTTACAGGTATGAAAATAGAGAAGCAATTAACAAGCAGACTTCTATATATGTATCTGATAAAAGAAAATGAAGGATTGCTCACAGGTAAATAAGAAGAGTTGCTCACATTGAAAATGGTAGAGAAGAACAGAGCTTTATGTTTGTTGCAAATAGTTTTGAATTTTCTGCAAGTCCTTCTTGCCTTAATCTCTATTTGTTGTTGATTGTTGTTCAAG
The DNA here is from genome assembly GCA_030737815.1 of Allium fistulosum. Classification (NCBI taxonomy): domain Eukaryota; kingdom Viridiplantae; phylum Streptophyta; class Magnoliopsida; order Asparagales; family Amaryllidaceae; genus Allium; species Allium fistulosum. The sequence continues at coordinate 512,365,245 of CM060908.1, read as the reverse complement.
TTTGTAGTTTTAAAGATGTTGCTTTTGTTTTTCTCAGTTTTGAAATGGAACGAACAAGAAAAAAATGAAGAAGTTGATAGATAAAAGAAGTTTATAGGTTATTCATTTTGTACAGGGTGTTATAATGTTTTGTACAAGTGAAATTTCCTTCCAGTACAAATATACACAGGGATTTTTTTCTCATTTTGGAGGCTGGTATCTTGCTTTTGTGCTAGTATCAATTGCCATTGTACAACTTGCCTTATTTTATTTGTTTGTCTCGGCTGAGATGATATGTATTTTGTGTGCTTGCATTAATTGACATTGTACAATACACTCATCTTATTATTTTCTTTCGGCTGTACAAAAGTATATGGAGATGTTTGGTGGCTTGTACATATCTCTTGTGTACTTCTTTGTCTACAACTTATGGTGTTTGAATTATGTATGTACAGTTTTGGTTTGTAGATACTTTTGTTTTCTTTGTTTCTTCTATTTTCTTTGTACATAGATGTTTTCTTTTCTTCATATATAAGATTCTTTTGCCTGGTCATGCATATATATTTGAAGATATCTTGTTTGTACTTGGATAATTTGCTTTAGATTTTATCTAAGTGTTCATTCTTATTTTTATTTTTTCATATTGCTATATAACATAAATGAACCTCTATTTTATTATATTTCCTTTTATTATATTTTCACTACAAGAAAATATGCTTTTAGTTGCACTTATTAGTAGCGTTTCTAGGCAACTGCAACTATTATTGTTTATGCCATATTCTCAACGCCGCCAAAAGTTATCGCTCGCCCAGGCTATAATTTTTTCTTCATTTCCGCCAAATGTTGCCGCCAACTTTTTATTTGCTACGTTTTTTATTTTAGTTTCCATGTCTTCATTTTTTTTCACTTCCAAAAATTTACAAACCCTAACCTCATCGTCATCATCCACTTCATTTTTCCTCAATCATTCACACTACTCCTCTTCATAGTCAATCGAATCCTCTCTGATGCACTACTGCTCTTCATAGTCGATCGAATACACGCTAATTCTTTCTATTAATCAAAAATTTCATCATGCTACTCGTCATTGGTATGAATTTCTCTAAATTCGCTTCATTTAATTTGATTTGATACTGAGTTTATATATGGATTTGCACAAACCCTAATTCGCTACTCGTCTTCATTATTTTTCCAAACCATAATTTGTGCATAATCCCTAATTTTCCGATTCTCGCTTTGCTTATAGCTCGATTTGTTCACTCTTTTGTATGCTTTGTCCAAGACAAAGGGATCAAAAATGCTTTTATTGATGCGCAGGCTGATACCTGAAGTGATTTCTTATGTTGATTCAGAGAAGAAGAAGGTTGGTAATTTCAGTGTAATACTTAGAATTAAATTTCCGTTTTGTTTGGCTTAACGTGAATGCAATGAATAGGTTGTTGACCAGTTGCAATCTGGAAATAAATCTAAAAAAGTTGGGTATTTGACTGAGTTGCCTAGTGCTGGAGTTGGAAAAGATGTCATAAAGAAGTTGGAAGATCGTAAAAGCAAAGATGTTGACTGGCAAGGGAAATGTTCTGGCACAGTGTAATATTTTGATTGGCCTCTGTATCAAACATTCGATTGAATGTTTGAACGAACTTTACAGAATATGCTATGTCACGGTAGTTTGTTCATCTTGATTTTATCTATTTATTTACTGTAGATACATTGCTGGAAAGGAGTCTGAGGGTCATTTTGCATTGATAAATGAGGCATATTCCATATTAGTACGAATTTTTTATGCTTATACCTATTAGATTAACATACACTAAATATCAAAGTGTTTTTTGCGGTAAATAGCACCGATCATTTCATTCTCATGCCACGAAGTATGTACACCAATTCTTATGTTATATAAACACTTTTCTGCCATTTGGAAATGGAGATGTGGAATACTCTTCTATCTAGAATCACTATTAAGACAACTGATGTCATGTCATCTTGCTACATGTGAACAAGTGATGGTTACCCGGGGAAAAGTATTGGTACATTGTTTTACACCTTTGTCTTGAAAAAAATCTTTCAAAAATTAAATAAAGAACTTCAAGTGCATGCAAATCTGTACAACAAAGCTCAGATATCTTTGTAATTAATCGCATATTGCTGCTATGACATACAACTGTAAGTTGTAATAAATGATATTGTTGGGAGCTGCACTTTGAGAAACTTGTGCTTGGTTGATGTTGAGTTTCACTACTTGATGCTTGTGTTGACTTCGTGCTTCTCAGTTGGTTTGACTTGTAATTTACAACATACACAGTTTTATTTAATCAATATTCAATTTTGTGATCAATTTGTGGATTGTCAACTATCTACATTGTCTTTAGAATAGAGTATAGGTTAAAAGGATTTAGATATCCATCTTTGCTAAGAAAGTAGAACGGGAATTCACCTTTGCATTTCAGCCACTAGATCACAGGATCTAATGGTCTTGATCAAATCAATATACATATATGTTTGGATATGTCTAATTTTCTTTACACAGTCTGATATGCTTAATGTTTTGGCATAAAGGTGATTCACCATTACATACTACACATTTGTTAAATTTGTGTTGCTCTTTATTTTATGTCTAAAATGGTACACACAAAATCACAACTCACATTGTTTTCCTTTTAATACTTAGAGCTTAGTCAACAGTGCTGATTTCTGGCCTATCTTTCAGTATACCTTTCAAAAAAGCATGCATGCCATGAGATGTTTGGACATACTTACTTTTATTGAGCTTTAAAATTTGTATGCTTTTGTTACCTAACTTATTTCTAAAGTCCTATGGACTAAACTCAACATAACAATGGCATTAGCCTTCAGTGTCCATGAAAAGAAATGTTAATTATAGTCTATCTTTCAGCATACATTTCAAAAAACACGCACACCATAAGATGTTTGGACATACTTACTTTTATTAAGCTTTAAAATATGAATGCTTTTATTACCTAACTTATTTCTAAACTCCTATAGGCTAAATTCAACATAACAATGGCATTAGCCTTCAGTGCTCATGAAAAAAAATGTTAATTATAGTCTATCTTTCAGTGTTCATATTTCCAGGCAGGGATACCTTGAAATTTTCAAGCGAATGCAGATCCAAAAACAATGGCAGGGACACTCTCTCTATGGGCAGTAACAAGCTGGAACTTTGTTTTTTCTGGCAAAGGTCAAGTTCATGCAAAACTTGTTCATCTGAAACGAAGCACGAGCAACGATGTGGCATATCTTAGACCGTCAACAGTTCTTAGGCAGTATGTTTACTTTTTCTAGGGCGTTTGTACAGTGTGTTGTTGCTCTAAGATCAACCATGGTCCAAAATGGAAAAAGTCAAACGGCCTGCTTTCAATTGGGCATTAAATAAAACTGCAGGCCAGGTGTGTCTGTTCTCTATTTACCTTGCTTTGAAAATTTTATTGCCTCGGCTCTCTGAATGCCGAAAGAATGACATGTTAAATTGGTTGTGCCATGGAGTATATAAAAGCTTATTATTGCTGTGGCCTGTATATGAATTCTCATTTGTCATTTGAGGATTTTTATAGTACGTCCCTGAAAAAGATTTATTTAACGTAGCAGGGTTTGAATTTATAGTATGAAATGGTTTATATCCTATTACCCTACTGATTTTAATATCAAAAGCAAAGAATAAACATTCTACAATATGCATACCGTAATGAAAATAAGGAAAACATGAAGAAATGAAAGGTGACCTTTCAATCCTTTTACCTTCTACATCGGTATTATTTCTAATGATGACTAAATGAAAGGTGACCTTTCAATCATCGTGCCTGCAGTTTACCTTTTTAACAGGATTGAGCGCTTTGAGTTAAAGAGAATATAGTAATTCCAAATACAAAACTTAGAAGTAAATCCAATTTAGACGCTTGGCAAGAAAAATATATATGGATTTTACTTGATTTGTTCTATATACTTAGTGAACAGTGTGGTATGCATCCAAATATTTTCCAACCATATGTTATTAAGTTTCTTATAATTTTTTTCATAACATGGATCATATACGACCCATCCCATCTAATATGCACAACTGCACGAACTATTACATTTTCTTTTTTGAGCTTGTGATTTTCTGATTCATCTAATATGCACAACTACACAGAGTGTTACAATTTGGTTGATATGGAGTTTGTGAAGATTTTCGGATAGAGAGAAGCCAAGTAAAAGAAGTTACACGTAAGTCCTGATAATCAACACATCCAGAGTCTCCAGGTAAGTTATCAATTTGTACCACTAAGTTCCTGTTTTTATACCTTTTAAACTATCGGCACTGTAGACAAGTACAGCTAGATCCTAAATCGAGTTACCGTTTAAGGGTCATTTAAAACGTAAATGAGAAGCTTTCATCAAAGGCTAGATGGTATGGGAGCAAGTCCAACTATTGAAGCAGATATACTATGCACTGACACCAGAAAGATTGCAGCTAGCATGCACGAAGATTGGAATGACAGTACTTTAAGCAGTGACATACAAAAACTTCGAATCTAGAACAAATCTGAAGCTACCATAGGACGAGAACAAGCTTTAGCATATGCATTCTCTAAGTAGGTAATAACATATAATTTTTTGTTGAATTTTTTTGAAAAGGCACATTTTAAGAATAATCCATAAAGTTGTCATTGTTGGTTTTGTTTTTGTCCTTAGATCTTGTATAGGTTGGAGAAAGGTGTGATTATGTATCGTGGTAGCCGCAATATTAGAGCTATATATGAAGTGGATGGAGGAGATGGTCTAGCTGCATCTGAGCCTCTAATAGTTCTGGTAAGCTCCGTCTCACCAACATAAACTGTGTGGGTCTTGCGGGATAAAATACTTATAAACAATATTTTTTTTATCTATTATATCACTAGAAATAAATTATTGACTCTACTTGTAGCCATTCAGATCTCTGGATAATAAACTAACTTGTTTTTCTACTTTACCTTTTCTCCAGTCATCTGCTCCGGTAGAATTGACAGAACCAGAGACTGAATATTTGGTTAATGTTGTGAAGCACATTTATGATGGACATATTGTATTCCAGTATAACTGTACGAACACCATACCTGAACAACTTCTGGAAAATGCGAGTAAAAGTTTTTATTTGTTTTTGTTGAAAATGCATCCCTAGCTTATTATGGTTTCTTTATTATCTTAGAAAACATGAATGCATCCAATTTTGTTGCTGTTCTAGGTTACCATATTTATAGATGCTTCTGAAGTCGAAGAGTTTTCAGAAGTTGCAACAAGGCCACTTAGGGCTCTACCATATGATTCACCAGGGCAGACTTTTGTTGCATTTGAGAAACCGGCTGGGGTTCCAGCTGTTGGAAAATTCTCAAATATTTTGAAGTTCATTGTGAAGGAGGTAACATCATATCTATACTGTTTATTTTCTTTTCATTATTATGAGTTTAAGCCATAGTTTACTGTGTATATGGTATTCCAAAAGTATCATGCAACAATAAATTGAATGTGTCATAAAGTTTTCCATCACAAGGTTTAATTACTTACTGTGATGCATTATCTGTCTGAATGCCTACTATTCATTTTGAGTTTGCTGCATTAGTTTATGTGCTTACAGATGTGTCCATTGAAAAAGAATCATGACATGAAAGTTGGGGATATGAGGGAGAAAGAGTCCTTATACATAAGTAAGAAGCAAGAAATGAATTACTCATGTATCAATCTTGAGCTAAACAGACAATTCAGTCATAATGGAGCGGCTACATCTTATTCGAGAAATTTAAATTTATCTAATTCAATGCTTATACGTTTCAAACCAAGAGAGAATTTAGTTGTGAAGAACCCCACCAAAATTGATAGTAAAATCCATGAAACATAAATCACATGGTTAACATAAGTGAAGCAAATTGTTAATTGGTTTTCTTTCTGGTAAGTCAGTAGAAAAGTTGATGGTGTATTGCTGATTGTAGGGAATTCCGTGTCATATGTGACCGACTAATTTGATTTTATTTTCTAGAGTACAGGTTTATGAATTTTAAGTTTTGATTTTGTTGAGTCAATTTTTTGGACTTTGATTAGCTCCCAGTTCATCAGCAATTGCAATTTTTGCGGCCAATGTATTTTGGTCTGTTGTAATTGCAATTTTTATGTATGCACTACGAGTCTATGACAATATACTCATGCAAGTCAATTTTGAATATAGTGCAACCAAATCTTGATACAATTCAAGTCAGTTTTTTTACAGTGCAACCGGATTTTAATACAGTGCAAGCTTATTTTAATACAGTACAACACACTTCAACTTAATTTTTAATTTAATGCAACTCAATTTTAATTAAACACATACATTGCAAGTCTATTTTGATTACAGTGCAATCTAACACTAGATAAAACACAAAATCGGTTTCGAAAACAATCCAAGCTGTTTTTCCAAAAAGGAAATAAATCAATTTCTAAATGTTTTAGCTCATATAAAATAAATTTAAAATAAGATGGAATAACAATAATTAATTCAGTGATTTCTTTGTTCATTTTTTCCAAAAAAGGTTTGATTTATTACATGATAATCGAAAGATCCTTTGACCCTCTTTGTTTTTATTATACTGACCTTAAACATAAAGCTTCTAATCCTACTGTGTTATGTTTGCCTTTTCCTTTTTTAATTAATCATTACTTTTTAATGCTATATGGCCTTTAGATACTTCACTTTCTTGGGAACGAAGGCCCTAAGACATCTGACCCTAGCAAATACATAAGGTACATCTATAATCGGGTAATACTTGAAAATGCAACTATCCAAGCTTCTGCAGTCAGCACATTGGCAAAATTCGGTGCCCTGGTTGATTCATTGAAGGTGCTGCTGATAAACTGTATAATGATATTTTTGTTATTAACTTCTCAATATCAATCACATTGATTCTAAAAGTGTTTTACCTTAATATGTTCTGCAGCCTCGTATATTTGTTCTTCTGAGACGTTGCTTATTTGATATCGATGATGAGGTGAGTTTTTGTTGATCTCCTCTCTCTTTCTAAGGGTGATTCATAGTCCGATTTGGTAATATAGCCTTTTATTATGGAAATAATTCTACAAAAATATAACAGTTTGAATTATTTATAAGCAACTGATTGCCAGCATCATATACAAGTCTTCAATTTTTACGTCAGTCCATAGAAGAAAAAAACACTTGGTGAGACTGCCATCCATGTATTAATTTCCTGAATCCTTGATACCTATTAGGTTACCTCATGACACTGTTGTCACATAAGTTATTATTATGATAATACTAAAGCAAATGTATAGATCCAACATATATACTTAACTCTTCTGTCATACAAGTTCGTGATCGTGCTACACTCTATCTCAACACGTTAGGAGGTGATGGCTCCGTAACAGAAACCGATGAAGATGTTAAAGAATTCCTTTTTGGTTCATTGGATGTGCCATTGGTTAATTTGGAGAAAAGTTTACGTAATTATGTATGTACTAGGTGAATTGATCTCATATATCTGCAATACGACGTGTTGTTGCTAATTTCAGTAATATCAACCATGTCTGTAATTAACAGGAGGCATCTGAAGAACCTTTCGATATTAATAATGTTCCTAAGGAAGTCAAGTCTCAGCCTCTTGCTGAGAAAAAGGCTCCTGGGAAAAAGCCTACTGGGTTTGGGGCTCTTACTCCAACTGCTCCAACCTCTGCTATTGATGCATATGAAAAGCTGCTTTCATCTATTCCTGAATTTTCTAGCTTTGGGAAACTATTCAAGGTCTTGCATTTTGATAATGTGGTAGCCATTCAGATCTCTGGATAATAAACTAACTTGTTTTTCTACTTTACCTTTTCTCCAGTCATCTGCTCCGGTAGAATTGACAGAACCAGAGACTGAATATTTGGTTAATGTTGTGAAGCACATTTATGATGGACATATTGTATTCCAATATAACTGTACGAACACCATACCTGAACAACTTCTGGAAAATGCGAGTAAAAGTTTTTATTTGTTTTTGTTGAAAATGCATCCCTAGCTTATTATGGTTTCTTTATTATCTTAGAAAACATGAATGCATCCAATTTTGTTGCTGTTCTAGGTTACCATATTTATAGATGCTTCTGAAGCCGAAGAGTTTTCAGAAGTTGCAACAAGGCCACTTAGGGCTCTACCATATGATTCACCAGGGCAGACTTTTGTTGCATTTGAGAAGCCGGCTGGGGTTCCAACTGTTGGAAAATTCTAAAATATTTTGAAGTTCATTGTGAAGGAGGTAACATCATATCTATACTGTTTATTTTCTTTTCATTATTATGAGTTTAAGCCGTAGTTTACTGTGTATATGGTATTCCAAAAGTATCATGCAACAATAAATTGAATGTGTCATAAAGTTTTCCATCACAAGGTTTAATTACTTACTGTGATGCATTATCTGTCTGAATGCCTACTAGTCATTTTGAGTTTGCTGCATTAGTTTATGTGCTTACAGATGTGTCCATTGTACATGCTTACTGTTTACAAGAACCATTACCTTAAAATCGAAGCATTTAATATATGATAGACTTTACCTTTTTTAATATAGTTTAGTCAACAACCATTCGAAGTCCAGCAGGTAATAACTAAGGTATCATAACGGACACGTTTAAGGAGTAGAGTATGTTAATCTGCAGAGCCACAACAATTGATACACTTGAAACTAAAACTTAAATAAACCATTTTTCCTAAAACTGTCTACTCGGATTAATCGTTATGTCATTGCACATGTATTACACAAATGTAGTTATACAAGAGGGCTAACACAAATAAATGGAAGTAACTGACACTACAGTTGTTGCCTAATACAGTTACGGCAATGTGAATTTAAGGAATATTTTTGTTTTAGAGAACCCAATTGATAGAAAACGACAAGGGTAAAGAAAATTGTACATTTCAATTAGTGGATGGATGCATCATCGATGGATTACGGACGTTCCAGATACTATTTCATATTTTATAAGATTTAACTTGACCATAGTACTGAATACACAATCTACCCATAGTACTGAATACACAATCTGCACATAGAATGAAATCCAGTCAGACTTCTAACCCAGTTTTGATCTGAATATCTGTGTAAATTGAAAATTGTGTATTCGTTGGGGAACTATATAGGATGCATATAAAAATAGAACAATTTTTGTTAATATGTGTTAATATAGGATATCGAGTTATAGATTACATGATTTTCATATATACACATATACACACACACACACACATATATATATATACATACATATATATACATACATACATATATATATATATATATTATTGATTGTTAAACTCGTTTGCAGGTAATTAGCTATTTCGAAGCGAAGACTGTCGACAAGAAAAAACTATTGGTAATCAAGCAACAAACATGAATTTAATTGTTATATATGTTGTCGTATTTTGTTAGTACCATTTGTGGAAACTTGTCTGTGAATGCTTGTAGTATGTGACTTATTTTGTTGAAAAACTACTAACGAATTGATTATGGATATTATATTTGATTGTGAGATTAGCATGTTTTTTCAATTATTTGAATATGATGATCATATGATTGATTGTTTGTATATGCTAATTATGTGATTTAATTGTTTGTTTGAATATATGAAAATTATGCGATTGATCGTTCGTTTTAATATGAATAGTATATAAGCGATTGTTGGAAATGGTATAAACCATCAACCGTAAATAGTAGCATTTAAAATATGCTACCAAACAACCAATAACTTTTAGTAGCGTTTTAGAAATGCTACAGAAACAAATGTAAACTAATATAAAAATTATACAGTTGCATTTTAAAAACGCTACTGAAAATAAAAAAAAGCATATAAACAAAAAATGCAGACTTATGGTAGCGTTTTTTTAACCCTACAGAAAAAACCTATAGCTGCATTTAAAAGTGACTTTTGGTAGCGTTTTTTAAATCCTACAGAAAATACCTATAGTTGCATTTAAAAGTGACTTTTGGTAGCGTTTAGTACAACGCAACAAAAAGTTTTAGACTTTTAGTTGCATGTCGTATAGCAGCGTTCTCTAAAACGCTACCATAAGTTATGGTAGCGTTTTTTCAACGCTACCAAAAGTCTTTTCTGGTGTAGTGTTTGTATCTATTTCATATTAATTTGTATTGATTTATGATATCAAAATTTTACTTTATATTGTATGAACTATATGTATTTTTCTATAATTTATTTCTAGCTCCATTTGTTTAAGATTTAAATTCAAATCAAACGTATACAATATTTTTAAATTTAAAGAATTTATATAGAATTTATTTGATCCGGGGAAACTTGCTTCCATTTATAATTAATTTTAAAAATTTTAATCAAAAATTCATTTAATTATCAATTTAAATAAATTAAAATCTAGGGTCGTTACAAACTTCCCTCCTTAAAAGAATTTCGTCCTCGAAATTCGCAGGCACGAAAACAACAAAGATAGATAGATTCGATCTCCTATAATTCCTCAAACTTAAGATATGAATTCCAAACTCAAATCGAAATATCTCAGAATACATACCAATTTGTCCCTCTTCGGACTTTGGTATTCACAAGAAATTTCAATAAAATTTCAAATTTTGGTTTCAAACGAAATCGGTTTATCGATATAATTCAATTTTTTATCCTTCATATTCTATTTATCAATTTAACTCAATTTAAATTTTTCAATTCATATTCATTAAGGTTTAAATCAAAAAGCTAATAAGAAACCGATGAAGATATGAAGTAAAAATTTCCTACAACGGTTCGTAGAGCCATCATCACACTGAAACTACTTCTTGTAGCTGGTACGAAGAAATCAAAAAAAATTTGGAAATGAATCAAAGGAGATTGATAGAGAAAGATTGTTTCCACTGTTGCAGGGTATTGACCATTTACAGTCGTATTTCCCTGTCCCCTATCTCGTCTTCTTCTTGCACTCATACTCACTATCAGTGGATAGTAAGAACATTTACTGAGACATTCAGGCGGATATCTTAGGGATACACTCATTCTAGAGTTTACTTCACTCTATCTCTAATGAGCTACTTAACGTGTTATACTCCTGAGCTAAAGTTCAACCTTAGCTCTGATACCAAATGTAACGAGAGCGGATTTTGCCCGCTCGAAAATCAACATCCATACTTTACATCGTATTCGAATGTCGTAGATTCGACCGTTCAAATCCAAGTCGCCGGAGCTTATAACAACAGTTAAGTAAATAACACAGCAGAAGAAAAGAATAATACATTGATATACAATATCTGATACAACAGAGTGATATAATGAATATCAATATACATCAGAGATATGATACAACAAATAGCAGCGGAAAAGAAAACGATAACATCAGCAGTAGATAATCTCCATCTTCAAAACATCAATCCAGAAATAGCTTGAACTCCCAATAACGAGGCACAAAGATAAGCAAGTGCAGTCCATATCCAAAAACTAAACTAGCTCCCGATAATCTACCGAACCTGATTATCTGAAAAACCCAACTCTAGACTGCTCGTGTAGAAAAATTTTGAGCATCCAGAGTTTAGGAAAGAAACAATAAACTCCGGATCAGTCACGGAACTGGTGTGAGCAACAAAAACAGTTTATCTTTAAAAACAAATAGTAGAGAATTTTAAAGTAAATTCGCAATGCTTTTAGAAAATGAAACTACCATAAGACCTCCCACCACACACACAATGCAAACGCAGAATTGGAGGAGATTTCTTCTTATGTTAGTCAAAGATGCTTACTACGCAAAATCAAATCATTTTTTTGATATTATTATTAGTGCATATTGGAAAACATTTCGAAAGTAGAATATAAATCTTAGCCAGCATAGGTACCATTGTATTATGCCTGCTATAGCTGCCTCTTGAGGAGACAGGTTATACAAGTGAAATCGTAAAGGCTCGTATTGTTTCTTTGGATTTCCAACAAATGGTCAGGCCAAGGAACTTCCCATTGCCATATGGAAACGCCTCTGGAATGACGTCCCGAGAACCTAAGCGGATCTCTGCCAACACAAGGCCGGGTTACCCCTAACTGGGTAACTATTGACACGAATATGTCGTCCCCCGATCGTAACCGATCTATATCCGAGGATCCTCGATTTCCAACAACCATAAAGTAATATATTTGCAGCAACCACATAGGTTAAATATATGGGCTCCATACCATGATACCACCTCTATCCAGAAGGAATGACATACACTAAAGTGGCGCTACCCCCTAATAACCTTGCTGCATCTTTCCTGTTTTGACCATTCCGGGGTGTGAGGTCCGACGAAGTCTCGTCCACAAAGCTACGCTTTGTCACAAAGCCATGCTTCGGGTCAAACAATGATCAAAGTAATGATCACAAAGATAAATGATCAAACAAATGATCAAACAATGATCATCACACAGCAACACTCAGCATGTCACACTACCAAATTGGGAATATACCGCTGATAAATTTCAACCACATAACCTCTGAGCTCGTACGTCTCAGAGAAGGGTGTTAAGCTAAGAGAATAAATTCTCCGCCACCAACAGAAATGTATTTGAAAGAAATCTGCTTTATATCTCAAAATGTAATGTCAGACATGTAACCATACAAGTCTGTCCCAGGTTCGAACAGAACCGAAGGCACTTCTTACGAAGCCCTTGCAATTCCGGGTTTTAACAATCCCGTCCGGACTTCCCATCACAAAGGGTAATAAAATCTCTATATCGGGGACCAGTCGATGCAGAGACATTCGATGAGTTGTCCTTTCGTTTTCGAAAATAGCCGGTCTTCACCACCGGTCTTCAAATGCTATCCATATACGACGTATCATTATTCGGAATGGGTTATATGACACAAATGTCTTTTCTCGGCTAACCCGAATAGTGAGCGAAATATTCAAAAAAATCATATGGATACTGGGGTTTCAATTAAGTCACAACTCAATGATTCAAAACTTTCTTCCAAAATAGTTTAAACCAATCATCATTTCAAATCTTTAAAACAAAAAGATTTATTTCACAAGTTCACCCAGTTGCTCAAAGATTCATTCCTGTATTTCAAAACAATTCCATTTCAATTGGATTAATTCATTAAATCTTTAAATCAAAGATTTGTCTCATAGTTTTCAAAACAATTTCATTTCGAATGGTTTAACTCGTTTAAATCTTTAAATCAAAGATTTAATTTATAACTTTCAAACTGGTTCCCGAAGATTTATTCATTCAAAATATTTCAATTTCATTTTAAATTTGAAACCTTTCAACACAAATTGGAAGTTCACTTCTTATATGAAAGCTGTTATTATTTGAAAACAAATAGTTTTTGTTAAGAAAAATCCAATTATATTTGCACGAGTTAAAGTCCTTGAATTATATTCACATTCCAAAATCAATACTTTTAAAATGGTTTAACCCTTATATAACGGTATAACATCTTTAATCCCTAGTTTCAAATCATAGAATTCAATTTCAAATCTTGAATTTAAGTTTAAATCAAATTATTTAAACTTCAAAACTTTATTAAATTATTCAAAAATAAGTCTTATCTTTGAAACTCCATTTCAAAAGTTTTTCACTTTAAACCCAAATTTCTAATTTCAAAATCAATTGAAATTAAAATTTCAATTTCAAAACATCAAATTTAAATTATCTGTGACTTAACCGATTCCCACGTGAAATCCATATTTGTGTGTGTATAAGTGTGGTCCAGGGGTTTCACACAATAGTGAACAACATCAATCATCACAGATATATCGATAAGCGGTATAATCGATAACGCTTATCTTCATTCACAGATTCATAGATAAAATAAATTTATCGGTCACAAAGATTCACCATTACAATTCGATGTGGGTTTCGGATAACCAACTGGAATCCGACTCCCTGTCGCATCGAAATTCAAGTGTCGTTACGGGTCAAGGGTTTCATATTCACATAGTAATATATCACATAAATAACAGCTCAAAACAAAGCAATTAATATCACAAAGCATCATATCTCAGGGATATCAAACAATCAAATCATCCAATAGAATCCAAACGTTCATAAGTAAGGTCAGTTAATATCTGATTAATTCAAATCAGATTAATTTCTTATGAATAAATTTCTAATCCTGGTTAATCAATTATTAATAAATTACAAATTATTTTGATTAATTTTCCTTTAATCATTTATTAATTAACCATCAAAAATAAATTGATTATCCTTTAATTATAATTTATCAACCTTTAATTATTAAATAATTAACCTTTAATTATTAAATTCACCATTTAATAAATTATCTTTAGTTAATAATTTAACCCTTAATAAATTTATTATCCATAAATTAATCATTCTTAATTAATTATTCTTAATTACAAATTAATTTAACCTTGATTAATTTAACTCAGATCTTAATTTCTTGATTAAATAAATAAATCAATATTCCACTTGAACGAATTTAATGAATGTATATCATTCCTCTTCACTAATTCAAATTTAAAACATTTTCTAACAAATGTTTAAATTATCATCACAAAGCAAATTTAAACAATTTAATATTAAAACTTCTTTGATTTCAGAACTAGGATTCAAATTATCTTTAATTCAGATTTAACTTAAGAACTTATCTGCAATTTAAAACTTTATTTTCAAATTAAAACCATTTAAACATTTAAGGTTGTTAAAAACAATTCACATTTCTAAAACTTTATTTTCTTTTTAACTCAGATTCAAACTCTCTTTAATTCAGATTTAAATTTTAGATTTAAACTTATTTTAGCTTTGATTAATAATTTAAATTCAGTTTTTAAAGTTTAGAGACAAATCAGGTTATTAAAACCTCCTACCCAGACATACCCGAGCTACCTCACTCCTGCTTCGAGTCCTCCCCCACAAAATCTCGAGTAAAGCTTCGAGTTCCCACTTTCATCAATTTCTTCGAGTCGAACGCGATAAAAATTCGAGCAATTCCCGAGCCCAAACTCTTCTTCCCCAAAACTGGAACGACCAGAAAATGAAACGTGCACGTGTACGTGCACCATCAACTCCGACCCACTCCGACCATCATCAATGCACTCACAAGTCAACGATGACCATCCCAGAGCAACCGACCACCCAGATTTGCCAAACTCGGTCGAAATCAAAATCGAGGTACTTCAAAGAACACTGGAACCCAACCTCGACCAACCTATTTGCCACACACTACCAATTCCGATCATCAGAAGCTTCGTAGCTTCAGCCATATCATCGCCAAACCTCCACGAATCCACTTCCAGAAGCCTTATCGCACTCAATACTCCAGAAAGGAAGAATTGATCAAGTCTTTCAGCATGACCAAAATTAGGTTTAGGAACTTAATTCCTTTGTCGTTGACGCCACGGCCATCTGACACCCTATCCACTATTTTTCCCACCATCGCCGTAGGGTCCTCCACCTCCCCGCATACCCCTGGCATCTCCAGTACTCCCGATCACCTGAAATCGCCCCAAAACCCACTTTCGTTCAACGTCGAGCTGCTACCAAACCATCCCACTAAAAATCTTCAAATTCCACTTAAAAATCGTAACTTTCCATAAGGATTCAGAATATATATATGAATCCATAAATCGTTATGTTCGAATTTTATTCATAATTTAAAGTTTTGCCTGTAAAACATGACCCAGTGGTAATATCTTATCAACATATCCAAGACAACCTTTAAAATCTTAATTTAAGTTTAAACACCTTGTTCTGGTCGAAAACTCTAAGTTTACCATGATCAGTTGAAAGTATCTTTGAGTTTGAAATTTTTTTCAACCTGTAACTAATAATCTGAGGAGACCAGAATATTCAATATTTCACAAAGCAACTTATGTAAACACAGACCTTATATACAACTTATATATTCAGTCATGCAGGCAAAGCAAACACATCATTCATCAAAAATCATCACATGCAAACCAAAGAAAATGGATTTAGAGTTGCTTACAGGTATGAAAACAGAGAAGCAATTAACAAGCAGACTTCTATATATGTATCTGATAAAAGAAAATGAAGGATTGCTCACAGGTAAATAAGAAGAGTTGCTCAGATTGAAAATGGCAGAGAAGAACAGAGCTTTATGTTTGTTGCAAATAGTTTTGAATTTTCTGCAACTCCTTCTTGCCTTAATCTCTATTTGTTGTTGATTGTTGTTCAAGTTTGTAGTTTTAAAGATGTTGCTTTTGTTTTTCTCAGTTTTGAAATGGAACGAACAAGAAAAAAATGAAGAAGTTGATAGATAAAAGAAGTTTACAGGTTATTCATTTTGTACAGGTTATTCATTTTGTACAGCGTGTTATAATGTTTTGTACAAGTGAAATTTCCTTCCAGTACAAATATACGCAGGGATTTTTTTCTCATTTTGGAGGCTGGTATCTTGCTTTTGTGCTAGTATTAATTGCCATTGTACAACTTGCCTTATTTTATTTGTTTGTCTCGGCTGAGATGATATGTATTTTGTGTGCTTGCATTAATTGACATTGTACAATACACTCATCTTATTATTTTCTTTCGACTGTACAAAAGTATATGGAGATGTTTGGTGGCTTGTACATATCTCTTATGTACTTCTTTGTCTACAACTTATGGTGTTTGAATTATGTATGTACAGTTTTGGTTTGTAGATACTTTTGTTTTCTTTGTTTCTTCTATTTGCTTTGTACATAGATGTTTTCTTTTCTTCATATATAAGATTCTTTTGCCTAGTCATGCATATATATTTGAAGATATCTTGTTTGTACTTGGATAATTTTCTTTAGATTTTATCTAAGTGTTCATACTTATTTTTATTTGTTCATATTGCTATATAACATAAATGAACCTCTATTTTATTCTATTTCCTTTTATTATATTTTGTATCTATTTCGTATTAATTTGTATTGATTTATGATATCAAAATTTTACTTTATATTGTATGAACTATATGTATTTTTCTATAATTTATTTCTAGCTCCATTTGTTTAAGATTTAAATTCAAATCAAACGTATACAATATTTTTAAATTTAAAGAATTTATATAGAATTTATTTGATCCGGGGAAAATCGCTTCCATTTATAATTAATTTTAAAAATTTTATTCAAAAATTCATTTAATTATCAATTTAAATAAATTAAAATCTAGGGTCGTTACACATGGCCTGCAGTTGCTAGCAGTCGTCTTTGCATTGAAAATGTAGAGACACTACTTGCTGGGTCAGGATCCTTCTATTCCTCTTAGTTTCTTTCTATTCTTTAGAGATTTAAGGAGTAAGTTTTCTTTCTTTAATTAGGTGAAAAATTCGAGCTCTTCACGGATCATAATTCCCTGAAGTATCTTTTGACTCAAAAGGATCTGGACTTGAGGCAATAGAGGTGGTTAGAGTTTATAGCGGCTTATGACTTAGATATTCTTTATACACTAGAGGAGGCTAATGTGGTGGCAGATGCCTTGAGCAGGAATGCCGATTTGACTCTTTTGGAGGTTACTTCGACTCTCCTAGAAAGAATAGTGAGCAAGCAAAGAGAGAACAGAAGCTTTATGGTGATCATCATGAAGGTTGAGGAGAGGTAGTGTACAAGTTTTAATATTTAAAACCGAGGAGTTTTAAGGATGAATGGAACAGATCTGTGAACCGAATGTCAACTGTCTTAGGTCAGAAGTTTTGTCAGAACGTCATCTTTCTAAGTTGAGTATCCATCTAGGTGTCCCAAAGATGCATAGGGATATGAAGCAGATGTTTTGGTGGAAGGGAATGAAGAGAGATATCTTTACCTTTATTAGCAGGTGTTCGTGCTATCAACAAATCGAAGGTGATAATCAGAAGATAGTCGGATTATTACAAACATTGGAAATACCAAATTGGAAATGGGAAATGATATCAATGGAGTTTATCGATGGTTTACCGAGAATAAGAAAAGGAAATGAAGGAGTGTGGGTTATCGTGGATCAGCTAACGAAGAGCGCGCATTTTATTCTTGTAAAATCCATAAGGACTTCTACTCCTTTAGCTGAAATTTTTATGAGATAGACAATCAGGTTGCATGGAGTTCCTATAAGTATAGTAAGTAATCGAGACCCCATATTTACTAGTCAATTTTTGGAAGCATTGCAAACAACTCTAACGACAAAGTTGAGCTTAAGCATAACATATCACCCACAAACCGACGAACCGACAGAGTCGGTGAATCCGATTTTAGAGGATCTCTTGAGAGCATGTATTCTGGATTTTGGTAGATCATGGGAGGATCATTTGCATTTAGTTGAGTTCTCCAATGACAATAGCTTCCAAGCAAGCATCGAAATGGCACTATATGAAGCCTTATATGGAAGACCGTGCAAGTCACCAGTATGTTGGGTTGAGACGGGAGATAGATTAGTTCTTGGACCAGACATGATCTGGCAGGCTCCCGAGAAATTTGTAGTGGTTAAGAAAAGACTGAAGGAGGCCTAAGATGGCCAAAAGAGTTATGCTGAAAAGAGACGAAGAGATTTGGAATTTGTGGTTGGAGACTTGGTCTTCGTAAAGATTTCACCAATAGGAGGAGCTGTTAGATTTGGAAAAGCTTGGAAGTTAGCTCCTAGGTATGTTGGACCCTTCCATATTCTTGAGAGGATCGGATCGCTTGCTTATAGGGTCGAGTTGCCAGAGAGATTGGTGGCAATTCATAATGTGTTCCACGTGTCTTATTTGAGAAAATATGTTCGTAACCCATCTTTGATCATGGAGCCATCAGTTCAAGAGGAATAGGAAATAGAACCAAACCTGATAGTGATTAGACATCCAGTTTATGTTGTGGATTAGGATGAAAGGAGGTTGCGTAACAAGGTGGTGCGACTAGTTAGGATATAGTGGAGTGAGGATCCAAGAGACTGCACTTGGTAAATGGTGGATCGTATGAAGGAGGCCTACCTCAAGTTGATGTTAGGATAGCTAGTCGTAACTTGTATGTATAGAGTATGTTTGTTTGCTATAGATGCTTAGTGCATGTCTTTGTTTGTGTCATATGATATGAATATATAGCTTTTTGTGTAGTTGGATTATTATTTGCTAATTTTTGGATGAAACTCTTTTAAGGGAGGAGAGTGTAACGACCCATAATTTAATTATTATTTAAATGAATATTTATTTATATTTTAAATAATAAATAAATGGATTTTTATTAACAAATAAAACTATTTTAAGTAATAACGGATGATGATAAAATCATTTGCAAAATTTGTTTACCAATATATATAATTTATAGAATAATAGAAAATGTGACCAAAAAATATTTTCTGAAATATCGATTTTTCATTGGTTAAAAGTTAATTAAAATGTGTACATGTACACATATATACATGTACATGTTTCTTCTTAAGTGTGTATATATAAGATAAAAGAGGATATTTTTAAAATAAAAGTGTATATATTTTAGTATATATTAATGCCTTTGTCAGCATATCGTACATGGATCATGGCATGAAGAGTTAAACACGATGGAGGAGGGGTACAAGGAGAGGCGGATCATAAGGGGAGGTATGGAGTGCATGCATGTGTGCATATTAAAATATAATCACTTTATATTGTTATACTTAATTCCTAAGCCTACATATACCACTAACCACTCATGTTTCACATTTTTCAAGCTCCTTCTCTACATCAAATTTCCAAAAAACTTGAGAATATATTACCATGGCTCCACTTCATAATATCTAAAATAAGAAAATGTCACTTCTTTCAATAAAAATCAGATCCTTATTTCACAAAATCACTTCTACAAACCATTCAATACCTCCTCTTTCAAGCTATAATACATCATCATATATGGGCCGAGCCGAAATTAGCCCAGGCCGAGTCCATCTTGGAGGTCCAAGCACCCAAAAATCTTTGTATTGCAAAGTTCCTAAGTTGCTTTCAAGTTCTAACAAGAGTTTGATTTGAAATTGATAATTTTCGTTGTGTAAAATTAATATTTTTGGAAAAGAAAACAGCTTTATTTTAATGATCTACATGTTGTGAAATGTAGTGTTTGTTGTGTTGAATTATCATGTTGTTTGGATGATATATGATTGCAAGTTAGTTGCTAGGTATTGATTTGCGATTTGGATAATATGTTGATATGATTTGATATGCATATGGATATGGATATGGATATGTGATATTGGTTTATGATATGATGGTAGTATTGTTTGTGAAATAAAACCAAGTATGTTGTGAAATGGTTAAGAAACTGGTGTTTTAAATGGTCGAAAAAGGATTTGAGATCCGATGGAAAAAGAAAAGCTTTCTTTTTAGTCTTGGCTTTTGCAAATGTTTTCCAAGTTTATACCTTTTGTTTAAATTTTTCGAAACCTTTCAATTAATTTTTAAAAACATGGCGCAGCTAGTGTTAAGTGAGATTTCCACCTAGAAATCAATTCTAGCGCACTGCGCTCATATTGATAGTCGTTATGGATGTAGTAAATTTCTTAATTTCAAGTTTTAAAATGTTTTCTTTTGGATTGTTTTTGAGGAATCATTTCAAATTAAATTAAGTAAAAAGGTTTAAGTTTTAATAATTTAATTATTTAAACGATAAATTAGGATAATTATTATTTAATTAATTAATTAAGTAATTAGGTTAAGGCTGGTATGTCTGGAAGTGTTGTGGGATTGGTTGAGGCTGCTGCGTCCAGGCGATGCACGCCCAATGTTTGTTTAAATGCATCTGAAGGTAAAGGTCCACTTATCAGTGATGTTTGTTTGGTTGCGCCCAACCTTGTCTCTTCTGATCTGCCCTCTGTTGAGGATTGTCCTGGGCTGTCTGCAACTTCGCCTGGTTGCCCGAAGTCTTGGTCTTCCTTATTCAATTCCCTGCCTCGGAATGCGGGTGATTACATTCCAATTGACTTTGAAATTGTTGAAGAGAATGGAGTGATGATTCCCCCTCCAAACGTTATCCAAGCTGGAATTGATTTTTGGTCTGAATATTTGGTTGGTTTCTTTCTAGAACCAAATCACCGTCTTCGTGATCCGTCCTCTGTATTACGAAAGGTTTGGAAACTGCGTGGCAATTTGCAAGTTAAGCTGATTGACTCATTGTATTATCTCAAGTTTTCCTCCGTTGAGGATCGTCGCCTAGTTCTTAGTGCTGAACCTACTTTTTTTGCTGGAAGGCCCTTTATTATCACTCCTTGGTCTCCTTCTGTGGCGAGTGCACGTGAGCAAGTGCTATCCATCCCCGTTTGGGTGTACTTTTCGCAAATTCCCTCTGCTCTTCAGCCTTTGATTGGGTTGAATTGGTTAGCATGCAACGTTGGAAAATTGAAATGTTTTGATTCAAATACGGTTGCTCGAGATAAATTGATGTATGCAAAGGCTCTTATTGAGATTTCTCCCTTCAAGCCTCTCCCTGCTTCTATTCCTGTGCAGCTTGCTGTTGGGCATGTTGCGGTGGTCCGTGTCCGCTATGGTTGGGTTCCTGATATTTGTTCCTCCTGTCACTCGTTTGGCCACCTGGACTTCTCCTGCCTTCATTCCAAATCATCCGCGGCTGCTCCTAAGATTCCTCTTCCTCGCCCCCCACTCCGGAAATGGATTCCTAAGGTCCTTTCGTTTGATCAGGGACCGCCTGCCCCTGTGGTTCCTTCGCCTGTCCCGGATCCGCCTCCTAGTTCTGATGCTCTTCCCCCTGCGACATCTGTTGTCCCTTGTGCTTTTTCAGTGGTTCCTTCTGTTGTTCCGGATCCTTTTCCGCCTCTTTCGTCAGTTGTTTGGGATGAGTCCGAAAAATGTTGGGTTGATCACATATCTGATATGAGATTTAACCCTGCAGACGAGTGCTATTTTAGATTCGTTTCTGATGACCTTTTGGACCTACGATGTCTTTATTACCGGCCTTCTGGTGACTCTTTGGTTCTTGATATCGACGGTCAGTTTGCGGAGACGAACTCTGCTTTGCTAGCTGATACAACCTGGGATCGTTCTTTTATATACTCTTCTGCTCTTGATGATTTTGATCCACGTATTGCTACCCTTTTCCGACCCTATGTTGGTCTTTCTGGGAATGTCCCTTTGGTATCTGCCCAAGTTAATGTAGATGATGGTGCTTCTCCCTCTTCTGAGAAGACCTAGTCTAGGCTCTCTTTGTGTAGTTGTGGCGATCTGCCACACTCCTGTGCTTTATTTTTCTTATCTTAGTAGTTAAGGTGTTTTTACCTTTCTCCTGTACTTCAATTTTATTACATTCGTAATAAAAGTGGACGGTCCACTATAAAACCGGCTGGCCTTGCCAAAAAAAAAAAAAAGTAATTAGGTTAAGTAATTAGAGTTTAGGAGATTATTAACTAAGTAAATTATTTTTAATTAAGTAAGTTTTAAATAATGATTAATTAAGATAAAAGAATATTAATTCTTATTTAATCAAGTTTATTTATTTTAATAAATTATTTAATTAATTATTTAATTAAATGTTAATTATCCACTTAATTAGGGTTTAATTTCTTAAATAAATGTTAATTAAAGTTTAATTAAGATTTATTATAGATAAAATTAAGATTATTAATGGTTTATTTTTGATTTGATTAAGATTAATTGAGTTTTAATTGAGTTTTAAACTTATGATTTAATCAAGGGTTATTTATTTTAAAGTTTCTTTTAAAACTCTACCGGTAATTTATTTTTAACCAATTTTCTTGTTTAAGTGAATTGTTTTAAAAACAAGGATCTCTTGTCCATTCTGTATAAGTAGCCAAATGAATTAAAGTAGTAGTAATAAAAAGATGACGTGTTTTATTGAAAGTTATAAGTGGACTTGTACTTATCACGAATACCGCATTACGGGAACGTGATGAATACGAGGGGGTTAATTTCGATAAGCGGGTCATGATAATTGAAGCATATGGAACATATGTCTATATGTAAATCTTTACACCCTGATAGTGGAATAGTCCACTATAAATAACTTGACCCTTAGAAATTATCGAATGTTGGTTTGGAGAGACCGGGATCGGATATTAGTTGTTATTCGAAAACCACTTCGAACCAATGTAAACATTCGAATTGGAAATGATAAAGGCTAGTTCCAAGATAAAGACTTTGAAGCGCAAGGGATATTTGCTACTAACCTTGAGAGTGACTCCAAAACGGGTGTAGTTGAGATAGAGCCTTCGGTTCGTTCATCTCCTAAGCGACTTGTGTGGATGAATGCTAATATTGTGTCAACATATGGATGACAATTTAGCATTTTAAGTGGCAGTGCTTTAGTAAAAGTAAACATAGCATCAGGCATCATCAACCGAAAATGACCAAAATAGGGTATGCAGCAAGGCTATGTGGGTCGCGCACATCAGGGTATGTCATCACCATATCTAGAATCGATATTTGACCCATTTTTGTATGCTACAGCACAATTGCTGATCGCAACTGTAGTGGTGATGTATTCGGCACTACTAGTTAAGTAGTAGGCTGATTCTATGTGGTAGGGGTACAAGAAGTTCTTGTAGACCCCGGGTGTATTTTATCTAGAGGTGCATCTTCGGAAGGTAGTTCCTTACCTGGTCATGTATGGAATCCATTTCCCAATAAGTGGCTTCGGTCTTAGTTGTACGTAACAATTTCGGCTATATGAATTATTTATTTGAAAACCATAAACATTATGATAATATCACCTGATTTCTATATAAATTTTTTTGGTTATCGTAAGGTAAAAACCCATATGTGTTTATGTGCGGCGTGGTCTTACGAGATACCTTTGATTTTCAAATCGCTTTATAAAAGTAAACATTAAGTTGTTTGAGTTTACCCACACCAAACCCATGTCTGTAACATCCTGTATTTTTAGATAGTTAAATAAAATCAATTGAATTAATATAATTGCAAAACAGAATATAAATGTCAAATATATGCATTAAGAATTAAGAGGTTACATAGATTTATGCAAGCAATGAGCGTGTGATTAATTGATGCATCAATCAATTAAAAGGGGAATTAATTAAGAGACATAGAGGCGTCAATTAGTCAGAGATTTATCACTTTTATAACATTAATTAATTAATTAATTAAGGGATCTTCTAATAAAGGGAAATGTATGTGGGGAATAAATTAAGTGATAACATACATATATTAATTTATAATTGATGCAATCAATTAATTAAGAAATTAATTAAAGACATTAAGTAAGCATCAATTAATATAAGAGGGAAACTTATATGTCAATTAATTGGGTAATGAATTGGCGGTTTAAATATATACAACTAATAAATGTGTGACTGAGTGACGCGTAGGAATTAATTGAGCGTTTTAAAAAGGGTGTCAATTAATCGAAGGATATGCCCTTGTTACAATAGCTAATAATGTAAATTAATTAGCTAGAAGAAAACGCCAGTTATAGGATTATTTGTTTCCAAGTTAAAAAGAAAAAAAGAATTGGAATGCGTACAAAAATCAAACAGAGTAATTAAGTTTATGATGAAGGTAAGTTAATAAGAATAAATTAAAAAGTATAACTTTTATATACAATCAATTAATAGAGGTATTAATTAACATGTTCAAATAGGTAAGAAATTATAATGTATAAGAATCAATTAATATTGGATATACATACATACATACATACATATATATATGATGTAATTAATTGGAAAATTAATGGGAGAATCTTAATTAGAAGGAAACGTGAATTAATAGGGTCGTATAACAAAGGAATAAATGAATAACATTGGAGAATTATACGTTATAAGCTAACGTAAACAAATAAATAAATGATGGTGAGGATTGTTTTTAAGGTTAATCGAACGGTTCATAGTTGTTCACTATACTTATAAATTGAACGTAACTTAACCCTAGCCCACACTATTTTCTCTAAATCAGCCG
This sequence comes from Allium fistulosum, assembly GCA_030737815.1. Lineage (NCBI taxonomy): Eukaryota > Viridiplantae > Streptophyta > Magnoliopsida > Asparagales > Amaryllidaceae > Allium > Allium fistulosum. The sequence continues at coordinate 512,340,478 of CM060908.1, read as the reverse complement.
TTGTCAGTTACAGCAAACTCCTCTTCTCTTCTCCCTCTTCCTTTCTCCTCTATCAATCAAATCTTCCCCCAAACAAAAAATAAAATTAAGCAATGATATACATACAAGCAAATCAGAGAATTGCGCAAACAAATCAGGGAATTTACATTGAATTAAAAAGAGGGAAAAGCGGAGAAAAGCGTAGCAAATTAAAAGGGATAGAGATTGAAGCTAAGCACGACATGTGAGTGGATTTATTTATATATCTTTGAAGTTCAAGATATATTATCGTTAGATTCCCGTTTAGAAAATTTTATTCAGTAATTAATCATATTAAATTATGTTGAACTATAAGAAAACTTGCAGTTTATTTACAGTATTAGTATTTATACACTGTTTTCTGTGCCTTATTTACATCTTTTTCCAACGTTTTGAATTTTTATGCAAGTGTCGGTATACTTCTATCCACTCTTTTTTTCTTTGCATATGGATTAGAATAGATAAAACGCGAATATGGATTAAATAATTAAGAATATTGAAATAAAGGAAATTAGATGAAAAATAATAAAAGTCGAGGAATAGAATTACTGTAATAAATTGCATTAAAATGGGAAAAGTTAATTTGGGAGTAATTATTAGATTAATTGGTTGGTTTAGAAAAAAGGATACATTTCCATAACCAAATATCTAAAAGATAACGATAAACTTAACTGCCAGAATAAAAGAAATAAAAAAAAGGAATTAGTGTAAAATAGAGAAACCACTATATTTTACACTACTCCAAAATAGTAAAAGAGATATCTTGTAGTTACGAATTATTGTTTATAGTATTATCCAATATTAAGATATGGAAATGGATTATATAGTTTTTATAACCAGCCAAATAAAATAGAATTGCTTCCTAAAATAGCGGACAATAAAGTAAAGTACGATTTGAAACAAGAAAATTATTAATTTAAGAATTTGAGGCTATAAAAAAAGTAAGGAGCCTAAGTCTGTATTTACTACGCGGGCTATTTAATTAGGCAACTATTATGATAAGTGAATTATGTAATATTAGAGAATTAAAGAAAATTCTATATCATAATAAAAGAAGGCAGACTAGTGCAGACAAGAAACGCTTGTAATTATATAACGGAATATAGAAGAAGAAAAAGTAACAATTACAAGTAGAATTATAACATAAGTTTTAATTATGAAATAAGAACGGAAAAGCTTATCATGAGACTTATAATAAATTGGTAAGCAATGATAGTAGAGAATAATGATAGAAGCTTATTTAAACAACTTATACTAAGTTGATAAGCAAATAACACAGAAATAATAAAAGAGGCTTATCTTATTGAACTTAAGGATTTATATATTAAGTTAAATAAGAAAGATAGTGAATGTGGCTCATACTAACAGCATTCCCTATTAGACATATAGTTATCTCAAAATAGTTAGAAGTGAGACGAGGACAAAAATATGCTAATTAAATTAAAATAAGTAGCCAACAGAATAAGAAGGTTTTAGTATTTTTGCAAAAAATCCGGACCCACTGGAGTTTGGGTTGTTACATTTGGTATCAGAGCCTAGGTTTAAGATTCCTAGGTAAATAGTGAGTTAACGTATTTGTATTTTTGAATAAAATATAAATATATTATGTACTAAAATTAAAATAGTCCCCAATTATAGATTTCAACATATGGAAAGTTTATGGATAGTTTGCTAGTTTGGTTTGGGATGACCCAGTATGTTGAGCCCTATGTTAATTACCGGTTTATAACATACAAATAAGCCATGTTTTGAGAGAAAATTTGTATCCATATGTTTTAGAAAGTAGGGAAGTTCCTTAGGAATAGTTAGGAGAGTGTTTTTATTTTGGGAATAATAAGAGTTTTTAGTATGAAGAAAATCCACTTTATGTCTAACCTAATAAAAATGAAACTTTTGAATTAAAAAAGTTGAAAAATATAATTGTTAATATATTTGAGGAAGTAAATATTGGGTTTTTGAAAAAAAATAAGTTGTATGAAATTTAAATTGGTTTTTATATGATGTAAATTTTGTTAAAAGTGAAATTCTTTTTGAAGAATTATAGAGCATGTATAGCTCGCTAGTTTCTTTGTAGATAAACAATGATTTTAAATATAAAAACCTAGAGCGTGTTAAGTATTGAAAACGTAGGATACAACATTTATTGTTGCAATAAATGTTTTCAGTAAAAATAAAGGAAGCATAGACTATGACACTATTGTTATAGTAGGTAACTCCCAAAGTAAATGTTTTAACATAGCATATGAGATTTATTAATATTTATTTTAATTGAATCCATAAACCAGTATTTTTAGGTTGTAGTAACGGTGTTTTACGCAACATCTGTTTTGACCCAAATGAGTTTTGGAGATAATTTCTAAAGTGTTTTGTATGTACACTTATTATTTAAATAAGTATATGAAAATATTTTCTAGTTATAAAGCAGTTTTGAAAATGAGTTCTTTTGAAAAAAATAATGTATGATAAAATAATGTATTTAGTAGGAAATATCTTATCTATGTGAATATAGAGTAAACATACTTTAATCTATTGGAATGAAATTAATAATGATATAATTTTTTATGAATCATAATTAAAGATGTTTTGTGCAAGTTATAAGGAATACGTGAAAGAGATGTACAAGGTATGGAAAGCACCATATTTTGTATAGCCTATTTCGATAAAATATAAAATAAATTCCTTATAATTTCACATAAACTTCTATTTCTATGGGTTTCATAGACAGGTTGCCGAGATCTAATAGAGGAAATGAAAGTATATGGGTCATAGTGGACAGATTGACCAAGAGAGCCCATTTCATTCCCGTTAAGTCAAATAGGACGGCACCTGTATTGGCTAAGTTATTTATGAAGAATGTGGTTTGACTTCACGGAATTCCTAGTAGTATTGTTAGTGATAGAGATTCCTTATTCACTAGCGAGTTCTGGAAGAGTCTACAGGAGAATTTAGGAACTAAGCTCAAGATGAGTACCACTTACTATAACATCCCCAATTTTTGATAACATTATTCAGAAGATTTAATTAGATAAATTAAATAGAATAATGATGATAAGGAGATTGTGATTTGATTAACTAACATAATAGAGCCATGCTTATTAACAAAGTAATTGGGTTTTAAATTGGTTTAAAGGTTAATTAAACAACACATGGGCATATTAGTAAATTAGCCAATTAATTATACATGGCAATCTTCTCCTCTATGTCCATTCACGTTTCATTTTTCTCACGGTCACATAATCTAAAACCTAAATCAAATCTGTGCATTACCAAGAAAGAAAAGAGGAATTTTAATCTTAAGCCAAAGATCAAGCTAGGAAGGATTAATCAACAACAAATCTCAAGTTCATTATCAAATCTAAGGTGAATAATAATTCTTACCGTCTTATTTTGGCTTTATAATCATGTGATTTCATATTTGAATATTTATTTTGTTTTCATGATATATTGGATGATGATATGCTAAAAGTTATGGATTTTATGATTTAAACAATTATTTAAATGGACAAATTCATACGGTTTTAAGAGTAAAACCATGAGATATTGACTTTGAAATGCCATGGAAAATTTTTATGTCAAGTAAAACTTGATTTTGGAGATGGGATTGGATTTTTAGAATTTCCCAAGCTATTGAAAATTGTATTATGAATTTTTTATGGAAAATATGATAAAATTGGGTTACATATTTATTTTGTGAATTTCAGGAAGAAATTGGGTCTAAAATTTTAATATGTTTGATTACATGATTAATTCGAATTTCTGTGATTTTTAGGGATTTTTCCCAGTAGATTTATTTGGGGAAAAAATTATTTTAAAGGAAGGGCTTTTCTAAAAATGTCGGTTTTAGGTTATATGGAAAGGTTTTAACGTTTAAACCTTTAATTTAGGATCTGAATAAATGCAGCCGTTTTAGAAGTAAAGAAATTAAAAAGTTTTATGGTGGCCAATTAGTGTTTTACAACTAGGAAAGTTTTCAAAAAGAAATTACTTAAAGTTGCAATGATTCAGCCTTTAAATCAGAAAAAGGTGTTTCGCCTTTAATAGAAGGTACCTTCAGACCCCTTTGATTCCTCTTTATCATGGTCAAAACCATCATAGTCGAAACCTTCATAATCGGAACCAATCCACAGGGTATCTCCTGGAAGATATGTAGTGGATTGGAAGATGGGTGGAAGCCTTGGTGTCGAAGGGTAAGCTTCCGATGGGGTCAAAACCCTATTTTGTTTCATAAGTTGAATCCTTGCCTTGTTCTATTTAAAAGCTTTATCTTAGTCAAAACGTTGCTTTCAAAAGGGTGTATGTTTAACTTTCAAAGAAGGTCGTCATGTTTTACTAAAAGTATTAGCTTTCAAAGGAGTTCCACTTTGCTTCAAATAAAAGCTTTCGAAAGGGGTTGGTTTCGACCCAATCGAAGCCTAGCTGTTACTCTACCTTTCAGCCTTACGTTCAGTAATATTTTTGAAGGATTGCCCTTGTTTTTACCTTAACCAAGCTTTTTCTTAGTTGCTTTCGAAAGGGGTTGTGGTTTCGAAGGAGAAGGAGTCAAAAGGGGGTTACGACCCAGACCTTTGCAGTTTTAATTTATAAGTCATTAGCTTTCGAACTAGATGGCTCTGACACCATCAATCTTTCCCCAAACTAGTTTTTTTTGTTGGTTTCGAAAGAGATACTTTCGTATATAACCATCTTGACCCAAATGATGTTATAAGAATAAAACCCAATGCTTTCGAAAAGGTATTTCATTTGTTTCAAAACCAACATTTAAAGAACGTTTTCTTGATATAATCAAAAGGTTTTATTAGTTTCGAAAGGTATATATACATAGAGTTTTGGAAAGGGGTTTTCTATGCTTTCGAAGGAGGTCATCTAAGGGTTTCGAAAGTGATGTTTTAAGGTTTCAAAACGAATAACCCATTTTCATTTTTAAGGAAAGACCATGGTAAAAGTAAAAAGATTTTGGAAATAATTTTCACATTGTTATTAACCCATAACTGAATTTTGAGGAAGGGGCAGAATGACTTGTTAGGTTGACCCAGTAGTGAATATAACTTAACAGATGTTAAATTTTAAATTTTAAGACATTGGTTGGGGCCAATAGGTTTACAGTAAGCCCATGAAAACTGTATGATATTGGCAGGGGCTAATAGGTTCATAGTCAGCCCATGAAAACTCTGATTTGGTACCGGCAGGGGCCATTAGGTTTGTAGTTAGCCCATGAAAACTATATTCGGATTAAGATATTGGCAGTCAGCCAATAGGTTCCTAGTTAGCCCATGAAAACTAGGATAAGGAATATGATATTGGAGTTACCAATAGATTCTTAGTGATTCCATGAAAACTAAGTAATTGGACAGATAATCCATAGATATTTAACAGGTTAATAGTAACCCTAGAAACTATAATTGAGACAGATAGTAAGAATGAATGGGGGATGGGAAATTCAGATTTGAATTACTTGTTTTGCATATCATCATAATACTTTGAAATACTATGTTTTTAACCATTGTGGATGCAGGAAGCACAGCATATGGTTTTGTAAATGTTTTGGGATACTAGTGAGGGTAAAACCCGTTCCGCTAAGCGGTGTTGTCTCACTAGATATCTAAATGGTTTAAGATGGTAGATTATTATTCATACCAGGCATTTTGTCCGACTCGAAGTTTTTGACTTCCCCTTAAACTCTTGGGTACTCAATTGATTTTGAGTAGGTTGAGAGTTAAAAGTTTTCAGGTTTCTCTTTAGACGAATAAAGCTTCCGGAGGCATGCAGGAGGCAGATAGTTATTTTGTTTTCGCTGTATGTTTGATTGTAAAGAAAAACCGACTTAGTGCCATATTATGTACTCTGGTCTACCAAAGGGACATCTTCATATGTTGCTCTTGGTGTATTATGTAATAATTATATGTTATCTAAACGTGGTCTAAGAATTGGGATTATGTAATCAATTTGAAATATTTTGAAATGGCATGTGGAATTTGTTTTGCTGTTTCCATATTCTTGTGTTTATGTGTATCAATGTATCTAATATCGCCGTGTTTGGTCGCCGAGGATTAATAACTATGGATGACTGCAACATCCGTAGCCGTTAGTTTTGGGCCTCCAAATAGGGGGATGTTACACTTACAATCCGCAAACAGATGGGCAAATGGAAAATGTTACCAAGATCTTGGAAGACTTATTAATAGCTTGTGTATTAGACTTCAAGGGATCATTGGGAGACCATCTACACCTAGTCGAGTTTTTGTATAACAATAGTTATCAGACTAGTATAGGGATGGCACCATTTGAGGCTTTGTATGGAAGACCATGTATATCCCCTACATGTTTGTTAGAGATCGGAGATAGATTAGTCTTGGTCCCGATTTGGTAAAAGAAGCAGCAAAGAAGATTGAGTTAGTAAGGGCAAGAAATGAAGGAAGCTCGGCCTAGGTAGAAGAGCTATGTAGATAAAAGACCGAAAGGTGTAGAGTTCTCTGTTGGGGATTATTTTTTCATCAAAGTATCGCCAATAAAAGGTGTTATCAGGTTTGTGAAGACGGGGAAGTTAGCACCGAGGTTCGTAGGACAATTTCCTATTTTAGAAAGGATCGGGAAACTCGCATATAGAGTAGAGTTACCAAGTAGTTTGGTAGGAGTCCAAGATGTTTTCCATGTATCTCATCTAAGGAAGTATGTTAGAGATCCAGACACTACTATAGCACCGACTGTGTTAGAAGATGTAGTAGTGGAACTAGGCATGACTATAGTTAGGAAGCCTATCCGGATAGTCGCGAGAGATGAGAAGAAGTTGAGGAATAAGAAAGTCAGATTAGTGAAAGTCCAATGGAGTGATGATGATAGGGACTGTACTTGGGAGACTGAGAGTAGGATCAGAGACACTTATCCTAATTTGTTTGATGGTATGTTTTACCTTTGATTGTTTTGTTGTGTGCCTTATCGTAATTTCAAGGACGAAATTCTTTAAGGAGGGGAGATTGTAACGCCCCATATTTTTAGTGACATTATTTAGGAAATTTAATTAGTTAAATTAAATTAAATAATGTGGGATTGATTAATGGATTAAGGTTTGTGATTAATTAAGGGGTAGCCGTGCCATGTTAATGAGTAAACAATGAATCATAGAATTAAGGTGTTAGGAAATAAGGGAGGGAAAAATAGGAAAATGATTAAACTTATACCCAAAACCCTTAAGAAACCTAAACACACGTTCATTTCATATTTTCTCAAACAAAAACACTTCTAAGGCCAACCACCATTAGCAATCTCAAGAGAAGATAAAGCTAGGATTTAAGAGAAGAATCAAATCAATTAATCAAGATCAAATCTCACATCCTTAATCACAAAGCTAACGTGAATAATGACTACATCTCATTTTTCTTAATGATTTTCGGTTTGAAGGTAAAATCTGAATTATTTGGATGATTCTGCCATGTTTTTGAATGATAAAATGATTATATATTCTTGTTGATGATTTATGCTTATTCATATAGATTTTATGATGTGTTTTGATGTGAAAACCCTAATTATTAACATCTAAATACCTTGCAATTTTAGATATAGATCAAAAATAATATTTTAGAGGTGGGTTTCAATTTTCATAATTTTCTGAATTAATGTGGATTTTATATTAATTTTCTAGTGAAGAAAATGATTTATTGGGTTATAAATAATTTATGGTAAAATTATAAATAATTTGGCTCTGAGATTTATAAATGTTAGAAAACATATTGAAAATGATTTTCTGGAATTTTAATAGAATTTTCCGTAGTGTGTTGATGAATATATTAAATTATTTAAGGTATGGGACTTAAATGTTTTATATATTTATTTAAGGAGAAGGGGTGTTTTGTAAAATAAAATTATTGTCTATCTCTGAAACTATTGGCAGCACTTTTGAAAAATATATTTAGCAACCAATGAAAATTTGACAAACAATAACAGGTTATTTGAAAGGTGTTTCTCTTTTAAGTTAAAAATGAAATTTGCATGATTTTAAACCAATGTGCATGATATTAAGTTACTTGGTAAGTAGCGTATTGGATAAAGGCTGAAGGTACACGGTCGAAACATTGGGTTTTGAAGGGGTTGGAGTATGCCTTTGTTTTAAATTAAAGTGGCACCTGCTTTACTTTAGAAAGGATAGCTTTCGACTCGGTTGGCTTTCGACTGAGTGAAATGTTGAAAGAAAAGGTTTCGAATGGGTTGCACTTTTTTATTTTAAGTAATGCTTTCAAAGGGGTTGAAACCCCTAGCCGCCCTCTTTCTACCTTTCGAAGTCAATGGTTTCAAAAGGTATACTTAGCTTTTAAAATTAGCCACTTCTCCAATGCTTTCAGAAAGGTGGTTTCGACACCATCACTTCTTTATTTAGGAATGCTTTCGAAAGGTAGGCTTTCGACTTAAATGATTTTATAGACCCTTTTGTTCTATTGAGGTATAACCCAAAGGTTTCGAAAGAGAAGGTTAAAATGGTTTCGAAAGGTGTTTTTCCATATGTTTTAAATTGAACCCAATTGCTTTCGAATGGTTTGTGTTTATAAAGGTTTGATGCTTTCAAAAGGTTTTAAAGAAAGGTTTTGATGGGATGGTTCCCTAATGGTTTCGAAGGTGTCGAAAGGGATGTATTTTCCGACTGTGTCGAAAGGGTTGAAAGGGAAGGTTTTTCTAAAGGTTTCAAGAGGCAATGTTTAAAGGTTTTAAGATATGATCTCTAATGTTTTATAGCTTTCGAAAGAAAGGTTTTTCAAGGGTTTCGAAAGGTTTAAAGGAAAGGTTTTTCCAATGGTTTCAAAAGGCTATGTTAAAAGGTTTTAAAGAGAGGATTTCTAAGGTTTTTGTCTTTTGATGAAAAAGGTATTTCAATGGTTTTGAAAGGTTTATGTAAATGGTTTCGAAAGGAAGGTTTTGGCCTTTCGGCATAGATGAAGGAGAGGGTTTATTTGGTTATGAAAGGGGTACTTTCAATGGGATCGAAAGGGGTACTATCAAATGTTTAAAGGTTTCATCAATAAAGATTTGGGTAAATTATATGTATAACATGGCAAGGTGATTTTGAGTAAAGCATAGAGTATATGTGTATTCCTTGTTTAAGTTTGGTTTAAAAGGTTTTAAATCAATTTCAGATGAAAAGGTTTTCAAGGAAAATTTTAGGAAGGTACCCTTAAGTAAAATGACTCATATATTAGAATAGCATATGAGACTGGTATAGGGTCGCTCCCTATACATTAGCTATTGGCCCCAGCTAATTTAGTCCAAAATTCCAGTCTGTAAGGCTTTGTCACAGGTAAGACTAAAATTATGATTACACACAAAAGGGAATATATGTTTGTATACAGATAGGTTATTGGTGAGCTCGCAAAACCATTAGGATCAGGTGACCCTGGGAGATGTTAAGTTAAGGACAGACCGTCCTGTGACGACTCGAAATTTTGGATATTTGAAATGGGGATATTTAATCGATTTTAAATATTCAAAGGGATAATTTTGACTTGAATTTCAAATATCACTATTTATTGGATAATTTAATTATCAAATTAAATAATTAAAAGTTGGTAAAATATTGAATCGGGAGTTTTAAGCCTGTTAAAAATAATTTGAAGGCTTGGAAAATTTACATTGATGATACTGAAGGTAATAGAACTTTTAAAATTGAATTTAAAAGTGTTTTGTTCAGTTTTAAAAATATATCGGTTATATCAACGTTTAAAATAGCCTTCCGAGACACAGTCTCGGAATTCGACGAAACCAGTTCCATTGGATCCGTAATATTGTATTATTATCGGATTTTAAATTTCGGAGCGATTGGAGTTGTTGTGTGAGCGTACGATATATAAACGCGCTGGAATTTATATTGAAAATTTAATATAACGACTGGGTCCAAAAGCTATCTTCTCCATACGATCGAATTTGGACTCGAAACCTTTTCCAATGAGTTCGTAATAGGGGTATAACATTATAAATGATTAGCAGCACGCCTCGATCGGATGTCAAGTTTTTAAGTTGCATTTACCGGAACGATTTGGATTGAATTTAAATTGAAATTATTTCACATCAAAACTTTTTCTATTCACATCAGCAGCACAGTAGTAAGATTATCTTCTCGCGCAAGACAAAGTAACACGTTTAACATCAGATAGCCGAGATATTTTTCTCCTTCTTCACAAACGAAACCCCTCTTCCTTTTATAATAAATCAGTTCAAAGAAATTAATGATCGCTCTTTTAATTTTAACCAAAAATCTCCTCTCCAAATCAAATACAAATTCGTTCGTATATAAAATGGTGGTCGATGTTCCTCTTTCTCCTTTTCCCTCTTCAGTTTCGAAATCAATCAGTTAAAAAAAATGGTCGTAGTTGAAATCCAAGACCAGGATTAAGTTCGCATAGGGTTTCTTTCTTCCTCAAGAGATCGAAGTCGCGTTTTTTCGTTTCCCCTCAACCGATTCTCGAATCGAGATTCGCAGGTAGAGGGAGAGCTATCGTGAGAACAAGGACGAGCTCGACAGCAGTGGAGGAGTCGTGACACTCATTTTAGCGTGTCATTGGGGAAGCACGCGCGCAACTAGGGTTCGAGATTTGGAGATGAGTTGTGGGGTACTCGGTGGTTGCTCAGTCGACAAAGGGAGGACTCGCGAGGGAATCGCGATGATGGGTGGTGGGTTGTGGATGGGTCGCCTGGATCGCCGATGATGGTAAGGTTGGAAATCGGCAGTGAGGTATATTTGTACGTATATGGTTCTTTTTTTCAATTTAAAATTTTAAAATACATATATTATACAGAAGAAGAAAATATATACAGAGATATGTATGCAGTTTTTTAATTTATATGTGTATGTATAGAATTTTTTTTTATAATAAATTAAAGTAAAGTAAAGTAAATTGCGGTTGTCATTCACAGAAAACAGAAAATTTGTTTATATAAATAAAGTTTGGAATATAGCAATTTATATAAAGATTTGATTTTTTATATATAATCTATATGGATTATTTTATTAATATTATATATGTAATTTCTAAATGAGAAATACCTATATCCATTCTAAACTTACTAGTTTATTTAAATTTATTATCATAGTGATTAACTTGTTTAATTAAATTATTTAATTTATTTTAGTTCTTAAAAATAATTTATTATAGGGAAATTAGTTAAAGTTGAATTATTCGTTTAAAACCAGAAAGGTTAGTTAAGTAAATTTATTAAAAAGAAATTAATTATCAGATTAGTTCAAGTATTAATAAATTATATAAATTGTTTATACAAGGTCAAGAACGGTGAAGAAAACAAGCTGTAATGGAAATGGATTGCAAATTAATGGTCAAAGGTGAGTTAATCTCACTCATCTGGTTGCTATTTAAATTTAAATAGATAAATTTAAATAATTGATTGAATGATTGGATCTGGTTTGATGTGTTATATTATATAGTAGTATATATATTGGAGTTGTTGATTTCCCCGCATTATATAGCGGATGAGACCCTATGTGCCGCATAATAGCGGATGATATTTTATAGAAACCCATATACCACGATATTCCACCTCGAAGTGGAATTGGTATTGTGCTAACATTTGTGGATGCAGGGTAAAAGGTTGGAGGAATCCAACTGGATTCCTCAAAATTATTTAGATTATTTGATATTCTGTGTTATGAATATTGATATCCTGTGATGATTTTATTGATTATTGAAATATTGGAAGATATAGTTGGATTGAATATCTAAGTATAATGAGTTATTAAATTCTATAGAATGGGATTTTTGAAAAGAAATAAAAGAGTAAATTTTAAGTAAATTAATTCAAGTGAATTGGAATAAATTTAATAATGAATTGGAAAGAAAATAAAAATAAAAGCAATTTAGAATTTTAACAAATATGGAATAAGGGAATTTTGAATTAACAGGGGAAATATAAACTTTAAAACTAAAGTGATATTAAATTTGAAGAATTTACTTTTGAATGTAAGGATTAAATTTAATTAAGGGATAAAGAAGGAATTTTGGAAGTTTAAAATTGGTATTTTCAGTTAAAAGGGTTTTAACTCACAATAAAGAAATAAATCTAAAAGTTAATGTATTTTGAAATACATAAAGTAGTAAAGGGAATTTATTTCAAAGTAAAGTAATGTAAAGACCCGCAAATCCGTCTTCCGAAAACTCGACGCCGATACGTCCACTGTACCAAATGTCGAAAAATCGAATGGCGGAAACGCAAAACTTTAGGGTTAAAAGAAGAGGTAGAAGAAAAGATAGAAGAAAAAGAAAGAAGAACAACACAGAAAACACAGAACAGGAACAATATCAGAATCTCACATATCGCAGCGGAACAATATATAATAGATAAATCAATATTCTTTAAAACAAAAGACTATATCAGTTTATACATACATCAATCATCAGAGTTTACAACAATGGACAGTTATATAAACTTGTCCTCATATAGAATACACAGCGGAATAAATAACAAGTACGATAGTACGCTTCGCCATCCAGCTCATCTCCAAAGCTCCAGAATATCCAGAATATCCTGATAACATAACTCTAGGCTGCCCGTGTGGAAAATTATGGGCACCCAGAGTTTAGAAAGGGAACAATAAACTCCAGGTCAGTCATGGTGACTGGTGTGAGACCGTAAAACAGTTATTTTCGCAAAGAAAATAAAACAATTCACAATGCTTTTGGAAAATGAAACTACCATAAGGCCTCCCACCACACACACAATGCAGACGCAGAATTGGAGGAGATTTCTTATTATGATAGTCAAAAATGCTTACTACGCAAATCAGTTGATATTATTATTAATGTCTAGCGTGGAAAACATTTCGAAAGTATAATATCAATCTTAGCCAACATACAACAATTGTTGTATGTCTACTATAGCTACTACGTTCAGTAGCAGGTTACCGCCACATTCCATAGCAGGTAATACAACTAAAAACCGTACAGGGTTCGTATTGTTTCTTTGGATTTCCAACAAATGGTCAGGCTAAGGAACTTCCTTACCGAAATAGAAACGCCTCTGGAAAGACGCCCCGGATCCTAACCGGATCTCTGCAAACAAAAGGCCGACGCTACCTCATGCTCTAACCGAGCTGTAACTAGGTAACTAACACACGAGCTATGCCATTCCTCGGTCGTTACCGACCTTTATCCGAGGATCCTCAATCAAAAACGCAACAGCCACAAAATATAATCCACATAGGTAAAATATCTGGGCTCCATACCATGATATCACCTTTTATCCAGAAGGAAATGGCATTCCCTAGGGGCGCTACCCCTACAAACCTTTGTCGCAACATTCCTGTTTCGACCATTACCGGGTTGTGAGGCTCGACGAAGTCTCGTCCACATATATTACGCTTTTTCACAAAGCCACGCTTTTTCACAAAGCCACGCTTTGATCCACAATTGATCAATAGCACTTCGTGTGCCACATTACCAAATTGGGAATGTATCACTAGTAACCATCAACTACATAACCTCTGAGCTCGTACGTCTCAGAGAAGGGTGTTAAGCTAAGAGAATAAATTCTCCGCCACCAACAGAAATGTATTTGATAGAAACCAGCTTTACATCTCAAAGTGTAACGTCAGACACACATCCATACAAGTCCGTTCCGGGGTCGAACGGAACCGAAGGAACTTCCAAAGAAGCCCTTGCAATCCGGATATTCACTAATCACGTCCGGACTTCCCATCACAAAAAGAGTGATATAAATCTCTATACCGGAGCAACTCGGTGCAGAGACATTCGACAAGTTGTCCTTTCATTTTCACAAATATCCGGTCTTCACACCGGTCTTCAAATGCTATCCATTCGCGACGTAACACTATTCGGAATGGGTTATATGACACAAAGGTCCTCTCCCGGCTTAACCGAATAATGAGCGTTTGTTTTAAAAACAAATCAAGTATCATTTCAAAGGCAAATATTGATAGTTGGTTCTTTAACTATCAATAACATTCATAACAAACATCCAATTCAAATAATTTTTCCCAAATTATTAAATTTCAAATCTTTTCACAAGATATACATATTTCCACACTTCACATTTGAAAATCCATTTCAAATCGTATTTCACACTTCACATTTGAAAATTCAATTTCAAATCACATTTCATACTTCACGTTTGAAAATTCAATTTCAAATCACATTTCATACTTCACGTTTGAAAATTCAATTTCAAATCACATTTCATACTTCACGTTTGAAAATTCAATTTCAAATCATATTATGGTCCATTTAAACCAATTTGATAAATCCTTATCGATTTATTTCAAATTTACATTTCAAATTTGTAAATTTATTTCCACACTTCATCACTTTGAAAATCTGATTTCAAACCATATTTTCCACACTTCTAAAAATAAATCAATATTTATTTTTAAAACAAATTTCCCTTTCCTTTACAACTTCTATTCGGAATTTACATTCCTAAAAATCCACTTTTACACGATTTTCAAATCATTTTCCAAATATTCATTTTCAACCCCGAATCAACTTTAAAAATTGATTTCTCCATTTTATTTCAAATCCCAAATCGAATTTCAAATTGATTTCTGAATTTACTTCAACACCGAATCACATTTCAAATTTATTTTAACTTTTAATCCCAATTACCAAATCATTTTACAAATCGATTCCCAAATTTATTTTCGACACAAAAATCAATTTTTCATTCAACATTAAATAAGTTTTCATATTGATTCCTCAAAGATTTATTTTAAATACCCAACCAATTATCAATTTGATTTCAAACAAATTTATTTCCTTTAAAATAAATTCTTTTATTTTTTCCAAACCATCTAAAATTCAATTTTAATTTCAGAAATCCAATTTCATTTATTTATGGTATCCAACGATACCAAAAACACATTCGGCTAAATTATAGCTCTCAATACATTCAATCACAGACAAGGTTTTAAATCTCCCCGAGATCAGCCGAGATGAAAATCCGAGATATTAGCCAAAATCCGAGATTTGGCAGCTTGGTTAGTTATAAGTCTTTTAAATATCGCCCGAGACAGCCGAGATATTTGCCCGAGATATTGGCCAAAATCCGAGATTTGAAACCTTGATCACAGATATGATCATCTACAGATTACAAATAATCAATCAAACAACATATGAAATAAATTCAAATGTTTTGAGGAATCCTGTTGGATCCCTCCAACCTGTTTCCCTGCATCCACAGATGTTAGCACAATACCAATTCCACTTCGAGGTGGAATATCGCGGTATATGGGTTTTATAAATATATCATCCGCTTACTAACGGCGCAATAGGGTCTCATCCGCAATAGAGAACTCTACACCTTTCGGTCTTTTATCTACATAGCTCTTCTACCTAGGCCGAGCTTCCTTCATTTCTTGCCCTTACTAACTCAATCTTCTTTGCTGCTTCTTTTACCAAATCGGGACCAAGACTAATCTATCTCCGATCTCTAACAAACATGTAGGGGATATACATGGTCTTCCATACAAAGCCTCAAATGGTGCCATCCCTATACTAGTCTGATAACTATTGTTATACAAAAACTCGACTAGGTGTAGATGGTCTCCCAATGATCCCTTGAAGTCTAATACACAAGCTATTAATAAGTCTTCCAAGATCTTGGTAACATTTTCCATTTGCCCATCTGTTTGCGGATTGTAAGTGTAACATCCCCCTATTTGGAGCTCGCATATAAATTTTACTTCTGCATTTAAAAATCAAATCGACCTGTATATATTTTTTTCTTTTATTTATATTCTTCTGTAAATATTCAGATAAGTAAGATGAAAAATCAAAAATAGAGAATTGGAATTCAGGGTCGTTACAAGTAAATTGGAAATCAATTGGAAATTGATTTAGTTGTTTAAAATTGGAATTTTAAAAAGAGAAGTGAGATTTTGGAATTTATCAACCGGATCGAAGTGGTTTTAAATATTCTTAAAGTATATATCTTTGAATAAGTATTAAAGTAGTTTTGATTTAAATGTTTTAAAGTATATTTTATAATAAAGTGTTTCTAAATTATTTTTAAAAATCAAATGTTTCACTTATATATATTATTTCTGCTCGCATATAAATTTTACTTCTGCATTTAAAAATCAAATCGACCTGTATATATTTTTTTCTTTTATTTATATTCTTCTGTAAATATTCAGATAAGTAAGATGAAAAATCAAAAATAGAGATAAATACTGTGAGGTTGAACTCACCGATGCTATTGTCAATGAGTCGCAATCGCCATGCCCTAGGTGATCGTCAACCTCTGACTTGATCGAACGAGCGCCTCGACCTCCTTTTGCCATCACGCTTCCAACCTTTTGCCTTCCCAAGCATTGCGCGTTGAACTGTTCCACAGCGAATCCAGACAAGCGCCACCAGCCCTAAGTCGATCGAGTTCGATCGCTACACCTCCTTTCTTCGATCGAAGTAAAATCTCGAGCTCGCCAACTTCCTGCCCACGTGACTACGACCTTCCAGCTCGCAGCGAAGCACAAATAGGATGACGAGATGCAGACGCGATTCCCTCTTCGCTCACAAAGTCGCATCGCTCGCTATACCTAACAGCCACATCTCAAAACTAATCGCGACCATGAACCCCAAATCGATCGACACGCCATCGCCGAGCTTTTCCCTCCAGCCTTCGATCGTGCGCCCCACTGCCTTGTGTTCGAGAAGGAGTCTGGGTTCGGTTCGATTTACTTGAACTGAATTGAAGAGGGAAAGATTTGGTTAAGGTTTGTTTCAGAAGGAAGGAGACCATTTATATTTCTTTGTTTTAAAAAGGAACGAAGCCCCCCCCCTTTTCTTTTTGATAATGAATAGAAGCATCAGGAGGAAATATCACTGCGCGTTCAGAAGGTAGGGTGGCTGATAGAGACGTTATAGACTTTGACCGTTCATTATATTATTATATATTTTTTCCAAACTGTCTCATTTCGCAATACGCGAAATCTCGAACTCCGAATCAGACATGCCGACAGGCGTCTATAATGTTATCCGCCTATTCTGAACGCAATGGAAAAGGTTCCGAGTCCAAATTCGATCGTATGGAGAAGATATCTTTTTGGACCAGTTATAATATTAAATCTTCGATTTAATTTCAGCGCGTTTGCTTATCGTACGGCCAAACGATCACTCCAAACATTACGAAAATTGAAATCCGATAATAATACAATATTACGGATCCAATGGAACTGGTTTCGTCAAATTCCGAGACTGTACCCCGGAACGCTATTTTCAAACATCGATTAAACGATAAAATTTCAAAACTGAACAAAACAGTTTCAAATTCAATTCCGAAACTTTCATTATCTTTAGTATAATCGATATGAATTTTCTAAGCCTTCAGATTATTTTTAATCAGCTTAAAACTGAAGATTCAAATTTTTACCCAGTTTCAATAATTAAATTCAATAATTTAATCGCCAAATTCGTTCTGATATTTGAATTTCAATTTAAATTATCATCCGAATTTTTAAACTCAATTAAATATTCACTTTTTAAATGTTAAAAATTCAGGGTCGTTACAAGTAAATTGGAAATCAATTGGAAATTGATTTAGTTGTTTAAAATTGGAATTTTAAAAAGAGAAGTGAGATTTTGGAATTTATCAACCGGATCGAAGTGGTTTTAAATATTCTTAAAGTATATATCTTTGAATAAGTATTAAAGTAGTTTTGATTTAAATGTTTTAAAGTATATTTTATAATAAAGTGTTTCTAAATTATTTTTAAAAATCAAATGTTTTTGGTACTTGGTGATTTCTGTGGAAATAGGAATATTTGGAAAATTTATTCCATAAGAGAAGGACGGTTTGGAATTGTTTCAAAGGATAGAAAATGGAAATATATCTTGCGAAGATATTTGAGGTTAATAAATAATTTGGGAAATTATTTATTGTTTGATGGATGTTTGTGAATGTTAATTGATAGTTAAAGAACCGACTATCAATATTGGCCAATGCGTTGATCGTTTCGAAGAGACCGAGATCGGGATTAATTTCTCGAAAACCACTTCGATCCGGTTTGTACGTTTCATGGAAACGATTTTGGAGTCGAAGATGGAGTAGTGAAGTGCAAGGGCTAGTCGCTACTAATCCTGAGGATATTTCTAAAATGGATGTAGTAGGAGTAGTGCCTTCGGTTCCGTTCGGACCCGGGACGGACTTGTATGGATGAATGCTTTCAGAACATCGTCAGCGGACGATGGGCATTCTAAGGGATATGTTCTGAAAGGTAACGCTTAGCCTCATGCCTCATCAATCGGGAATGACTGAAAATCAGGGGTTATGCAGCAAGGCTTCGTGGGTAGCCCCCACTTGAGAGTAAGGTCATCCCTGTCTAGATGTCCCTTTTTATATTCGGCTTAGTGGTGTGGTTGCTGATCACAATCGTGGGGTGATCTTATTTGGAATTATCCAGTAAGGGATGGTTCCGGCCTTGTGTTGCAGGGGACTTAGGGTGGGTCCTCGGTACTGTGATCTAGGCCACGTACTGTGACAGGTGGTACCCCAGTGCCTAGTCATTGATGGAAATCCATTCTCCCTACGTGCCTTGTACGGTATTTGTTTGTATTACCCACTTTGTGGCTAGTATGCTGGAATTTAATCATGTAACAATTTCAGCTATTCGAATAAGTATTTGTATATAGACACTATTATAATATCAGAGGATTTGATAAAAAGTGTTTTAGCTATCGTAAGGGAAAAACCCGACATGTTTATTTGTGGCGTGGTCTTACGAGACGCTTTTGTTTTAAAGGATTTTGAAACTTTAATAATCAAATTGAGTGTGATTTCTCACGCTGGTTTTTCCAGACTGACTCGGGTGTTATTTTATTATAATGCTCGGGTCAGACCGAGTATTATAGGGTACATGATATGATGCTGTGGAGCTCAGGAGACGAGCTGGATGTCGAGACATATCACACGTATAACTGTCCTGAATTGTGATGTTGATTGTATTATACTCTGATTCTGTACTCTGATGATGTAGTACATAAACAGATGTATTTTTCCTTTGTGTAAAGTTAATCTGGTATCTATTATATTTATTTCCGCTGCGATTGTGAGATTCTGATGTTGGTTTTCTATCTTTCTTCTTCTACCTCTTCCTTCTTCAACCCAAATGGTTCGTATTTCCGTTCTTCTTGAGTTCATTAATGGAGATTAATGTAAATTCAAGGGGTACGGAATTGCGGGTCATCACACTTGGTATCAGAGCCAGGTTAGCAATAACTTTGGCTCTGGTGGGGATTACTCATTTAAAAATAGAGTCCGTAGTACTCTAGAATGAGTTTGGGTGTATTAATAGATATGAGCGCATATTTGTTAGTGAATATAAAATTGTTTTTATATTGTGTTGATTTATCAGTCGAGTGTTTATAGATTCTGGTCGATGTGTGGGACGCCACAACATCGATAGAGGTTTCTAAACTCTTAAACAAGATAAACCGACACAGTATTGCTTTAAAAATAGGGTAAATGAAATAATTTTACCCAAACTATTTTTGTATATAAAATAAATAATTTTCCGTAAATTATTATAGCTATATATGATAGCTTGATTGTTAGGAAGTGATAATATTGAATTATTATCATTGTTATTAGGAAAATTTAATAAGAATTGGAATTTAATCAAAAGCCAAGAAATAAATTCATATAACCAAATGGGATTTGTAAATGTGAAATATAAATGAGATTTATAATTGAAATAAAAATTCCAGAGTAATGTTTGAATAAAATTGGATGGATTTGGAATTTGGAATTTTGAGAAAATTTAAATTCCTTTGGATTTGAAAATTGTTTTCAAAGGTCTTAGAGAAATAATCGTGATAGTATTTGAGAAATATTTTGAATAGAATTTAAAATCTGGTGAGACTTGGAATATAAGAATATTTGAAGATGTTTTAAAGAGATTAAAGCATTTAAACTCTTATGGTCACTGGAAAATAATTTTAGTGATGACTGCAGCATCATCGATGTTCATTTTCGGGTTTCCAAGAGAGAAATTTGCTACCAAATTGTTTTAAATTTGAATCGTTTGCAAAAAAAATATTAGGTTGGTTTTAAAATTCAAGGAGATAATTGAATTTGCCAAAGAACTTTGAATATAATTAATTTCAAATGACTGTTGAAAAACTTAAGAGATTGTTGGGAACTCTAGAGTTAGATAAATGTTTTGGAATGTTAAATAGATGGAAGTATGGATATAAATAAGTTTGTGACTTATAAAATTAGAAGTGGAATAAATAAGCCAAAATAAAATTGTTTGTATTTTGGGAAAATGAATAAAAATCTAAAACTTAAATTTTAAAATAGATTGAACTTCGGTAAAATAGTTAAAGTGATTTTTGTAACAAAAATCAAATATTGGGTATAAATTGGAATAAACTATGTAATTAATTAATGGAATATGGAAATAGAACTTAAATTGGTTAAATGGAAGTTGAATTGTGGTTTAATAATGGAATTGAAAATGAACTCGAGTTAAAAATAAATTCAACTTGGATTGTTGGTAAACTAAATATAATTGGAAATGTAGTCGCATAAAATAGAATTGGATTGTAATGGTGATGGTTTGAATTTGTGAATAAAATCCACGTTTTAGCCATTTAAATATAAGTGAAATGCTATAAACTTCCTATATTTGTCACTTAAATATTTAAATTGAGTAAGTATAGGTTTTTAGGAAGCTATATGGTTGGATTTGGTCGCGTAAAATGCTAAAATAAATAGACGCTTGCTTAAAAATGCTAAATAAAGGTACGCCTATGCAATAAAAATAGGAAATATGAACTGTTTTTGCTTTTTCCGACCGTGTGGGTCGATGTATATATATTTATCTCATTTGTCAAATTGCAAAAGCTCCTCCGTACAAGAAAGACTCGGCCAAAATTTTCTGAAAATTTTGGGAGTTAGAAATTTTTGGGAATTTTCACTAACGACAAATGATTTAAATCGAAATCTGAGATAAAGGTAAATAAAATTCAATATTCAGAGATTGAAGAGGAATTGAATTCAAGTAAAATTGAAATTGAAAGTCTAAATGAAAATTGGGAAAAAGTATTTAGATTTGAAATTAATTAGTGAATTGAAGCAAATTGAATTTATATGGAATTGGAATCCAAATTGATTAAGTGTAGGTAAATTAAAAACCAAGTGGTATAGTGAAAGTAATAATATAAGGGTATATAAAATGCTTATATTAAACTTAAGAAAGGTTAAGGGTGAAGGTTCTTAAGTAATTTGGTATTGGAAGTATACTAAGTTAATATTGAATGAAAATCAAATTGGGGTGCTATGATTGGATATTATTACAGAGAAGTATACAGGTAATTTAAAAGCAAGAGAAATCGGATTTTGATTTTGAAGATATATTTGTATTTCCCGACAAAAGGTATGTGTTTAAATTTCTATATGAAATTTGATTGGGTTTTGATTTAGCCGCTTGGCTTTTTGTTTTTCTTTTGGAAATTGAGGGCCGTAGAGGCAATTTTGTAGTTGTACCGAGCTAGCTGCGCAAAGGAGACACTGGCGAAATTTTTTGGAAATTTAAGGAGTTAGAAAAATTTTGGGAAAATTTTGATAATTTAAATTTGATTTAAAATTTAAATTTGAATTGATGAGTAAGTAATGTTATTGGGAACCGATGGACGGGTTTAGGAAGTTAAAAGAGGATTAGTGTGTCTTAAACAAAGATTATTTCAGAAAAGTTGTTTGAAACCATTTGAATTTGAGAAATAGTTAACGGGGATTGAATCATTCGTCCTAACTAGTAATTTCGGGGACGAAATTCTTTTAAGGGGGAAGGAATGTGACGACCCAAAATTTTGGATATTTGAAATGGGGATATTTAATCGATTTTAAATATTCAAAGGGATAATTTTGACTTGAATATCAAATATCACTATTTATTGGATAATTTAATTATCAAATTAAATAATTAAAATTTGGTAAAATATTGAATCGGGAGTTTTAAGCCTGTTAAAAATAATTTGAAGGCTTGGAAAATTTACATTGATAATACTGAAGGTAATAGAACTTTTAAAATTGAATTTAAAAGTGGTTTGTTCAGTTTTAAAAATATATCTGTTATAACGACGTTTAAAATAGCCTTCCGAGGCACAGTCTCGGAATTCGACGAAACCAGTTCCATTGGATCCGTAATATTGTATTACTATCGGATTTCAAATTTCGGAGCGATTGGAGTTGTTGTGTGAGCGTACGATATATAAACGCGCTGGAATTTATATCGAAAATTTAATATAACGACTGGGTCCAAAAGCTATCTTCTCCATACGATCGAATTTGGACTCGAAACCTTTTCCAATGAGTTCGTAATAGGGGTATAACATTATAAATGATTAGCGGCATGCCTCGATCGGATGTCAAGTATTTAAGTTGCATTTACCGGAACGATTTGGATTGAATTTAAATTGAAATTATTTCACATCAAAACTTTTTCTATTCACATCAGCAGCACAGTAGTAAGATTATCTTCTCGCGCAAGACAAAGTAACATGTTTAACATCAGATAGCCGAGATATTTTTCTCCTTCTTCACAAACGAAACCCCTCTTCCTTTTATAATCAATCAGTTCAAAGAAATTAATGACCGCTCTTTCAATTTTAACCAAAAATCTCCTCTCCAAATCAAATACAAATTCGTTCGTACATAAAATGGTGGCCGATGTTTCTCTTTCTCCTTTTCCCTCTTCAGTTTCGAAATCAATCAATTAAAAAAAATGGTCGTAGTTGAAATCCAAGACCAGGATTAAGTTCGCATAAGGTTTCTTTCTTCCTCAAGAGATCGAAGTCGCGTTTTTTCGTTTCCCCTTAACCGATTCTCGAATCGAGATTCGCAGGTAGAGAGAGAGCTATCGCAAGAACAAGGACGAGCTCGATAGTAGTGGAGGAGTCGTGACACTCATTTTAGCATGTCATTAGGGAAGCGCGCGCGCAACTAGGGTTTGAGATTTGGAGATGAGTTGTGGAGTACTAGGTGGTTGCTCAGTCGACAAAGGGAGGACTCGCGAGGGAATCGCGATGATGGGTGGTGGGTCGTGGATGGGTCGCCCGGATCGCCGATGATGGTAAGGTTGGAAATCGGCAGTGAGGTATATTTGTACGTATATGGTTCTTTTTTCAATTTAAAATTTTAAAATACATATATTATACAGAAGAAGAAAATATATACAGAGATATGTATGCAGTTTTTTAATTTGTATTTGTATGTATAGAATTTTTTTTATAATAAATTAAAGTCAAGTAAAGTAAATTGCTGTTGTCATTCACAGAAAACAAAAAATTTGTTTATATAGATAAAGTTTTGAATATAGCAATTTATATAAAGATTTGATTTTTTTT
This sequence comes from Allium fistulosum, assembly GCA_030737815.1. Classification (NCBI taxonomy): domain Eukaryota; kingdom Viridiplantae; phylum Streptophyta; class Magnoliopsida; order Asparagales; family Amaryllidaceae; genus Allium; species Allium fistulosum. The sequence goes on along the minus strand of CM060908.1, from coordinate 512,317,112 downwards.
ATATAATCTATATGGATTATTTTATAAATATTATATATGTAATTTCTAAATGAGAAATACCTACATCCATTCTAAACTTACTAGTTTATTTAAATTTATGTATCATAGTGATTAACTTGTTTAATTAAATTATTTAATTTATTTTAGTTCTTAAAAATAATTATTATAGGGAAATTAGTTAAAGTTAAATTATTCGTTTAAAACTAGAAAGGTTAGTTAAGTAAATTTATTAAAAAGAAATTAATTATCAGATTAGTTCAAGTATTAATAAATTATATAAATTGTTTATACAAGGTCAAGAACGGTGAAGAAAACAAGCTGTAATGGAAATGGATTGCAAATTAATTGTAACATCCCGGAATTTTCGACTTTCGAAAATTCGACATCGATACTCACCTTATCGACTGCCGAGCCATCGAATGCCGGAAACCCGAAAAGTTATGGTTTTAAAAAGAAGAAAAAGGTAGAAGAAGAAGAAAAGAGTAGAAGAAGAAGAGAAGAACAACAGAAAACACAGAACAGAAAACAATATCAGAATCTTACACATCGCAGCGGAACAATATATAATAGATAACACTAGTCTTTTAAAACAAAGAACTATATCAGTTTATACATACATCAATCATCAGAGTCAATATACAACAATGGACAGTTTTATAAACTTGTCCTCCTACAGAATACACAGCGGAATAAATACTATCAAATACAAATACTACGTCTCGTCATCCAGCTTATCTCCAAAGCTCCAGAATATCCTGATAACATAACTCTAGGCTGCCCGTGTGGAAATTGGTGGGCACCTAGAGTTTAGAAGGGAACAATAAACTCCGAGTCAGTCATGGTGACTGGTGTGAGATCGTAAAACAGTTATTTTTCACAAAGAAAATAAAACAAATTCGCAATGCTTTTGGAAAATGAAACTACCATAAGACCTCCCACCACACACACAATGCAAACGCAGAATTGGAGGAGATTTCTTCTTATGATAGTCAAAGATGCTTACTATGCAAAAATCAAATCATTTTTGATATTATTATTAGTGCATAGTGTAGAAAACAGTTCGAAAGTATAATATTAATCTTAGCCAGCATAGACATTTCGAACTATGCCTACTATAGCTACCATCCAAACAGTGGGGCGCCACCATAAGTGAATGATAGGTTCTACAACTAAAACCGTACAAGGCTCGTATTGTTTCTTTGGATTTCCAACAAATGGTCAGGCCAAGGAACTTCCTATGCCACGATGGGTACGTCCCTGGAATAGACGACCCGAGAACCTAACGTTACGGTTAGATCTCTGCCAACACAAGGCCGGGTTACCTCTGCAAAAATAGGTAACTACTGACACGCGTATGCCATCCCCCGATCGTCACCGATCTTCCCGAGGATCCCCGATTCGCAACAACCACAAAGTAATAAATTTGCAGGAACCACAGAGGTTAAGTATCTGGGCTCCATACCATGATACCACCTTTATCCAGAAGGAATGACATACACTAAGGGGCGCTACTCCCTAGAACCTTGCCGCATCCTTCCTGTTTTGACCATTTCCGGGGTGTGAGGCTCGACGAAGTCTCGTCCACAAAGCTACGCTTTCTACAAAGCCATGCTTCGGGCCAAACAAATGATCAACCTATGATCACAAAGATATAAGATCAAACAAATGATCATATCGCAAATGATCAAACACTGATCATTTCACAGCAACACTCAGTATGCCACGTTACCAAATTGGGATATATCGCTGATGAATTTCAACTACATAACCTCTGAGCTCGTACGTCTCAGAGAAGGGTGTTAAGCTAAGAGAATAAATTCTCCTCCACCAACAGAAATGTATTTGAAAGAAATCAGCTTTATATCTCAAATTGTAACGTCAGACACACAATCCATACAAGTCTGTTCTGGGATCGAACAGAACCGAAGGCACTTCTCACGAAGCCCTTGCATATCCGGATAATTTTCTAATCACGTCCGGACTTCCCGTCACTAAGGGTGATAAAACCTCTAAACCGGAGATCAGCCGATGTAGAGTAACTCGACGGTAATCCTTCCGTTTTCAAAAATATCCGGTCTTCAACACCGGTCTTCGAATGCAATTCATAACGACGTATCACATATTCGGAATGGGTTATACGACCCCATGGTCCTTTCCCGGCTAACCCGAATAGTGAGCGCTTATTCAAAAATAAGTGTGGCATTCAAATTCATCCAATTCACAACAAATACCTATCTAAAGGTAATTATTGATAGTCGGTTATTTAACTATCAATAAAGATGCGCAACATCATCAGATTCCAAATAATTTATTTCCCAAAATATCTTTACTAGATATAAAATTTCCACACTTAACCGTTTGAAAACAAATTTCAAATATTCACTTTTCAATTTATCTTTAAAAGATAAAGTTTCAACCCTTCGTTTCATATTGGAAAAGCAATTCCATACTTATTTAAAATAAGTAATTCACAAAACTATTTATTTTCAACATTTGAAAATATTCAATATACTTAGATCAATATTAAGTATATATTTCATTCTTTAAGGAAAACATTTGAGTCAAAACGAATGTTACGTAAAACATCGTTACGACGACTCAAAATCACTAGTATAGGGATTCGGATTTTAAGATAGATATATAAATCCCAATGCTACATAAAACATTTCCTTTCGGAAATCATTTACTATAACAACAATGTTATAGTCCACCATTTCCTTATATTTCTCGAAAACGTCTATTTCAACAATAAATGTTGAAATCTATAATTTCGATATTCAACCTGTTTTAAAACATCTTTCAAAACAATTACTTCATTTCAATTATCACTTTTCCAAAACCATATCCATTTTACTTAACAATATATTCACTGTCCAAAATCGTGAATATACTTCACTAATTACATTTCACTATTTTCTACACGTTTTATTTCAATAATAATTCGCTATCCAAAATCGCGAATATATCTCCCTTAACAACCTTCTATATTTAATTTATCAAATTCAATTGATCTCAAATTTATAAAACAACGTTTATAAATTCTATTTCTATTTTCTAACAACTTCAATTTAATAAATCTCCTTTATTAACAATTCGATTTATAAATCTTCTTTAATGACCTATTCAATTTATACTCAATGTATATACCAAAGGTCCATCTTATAAGTTAATAACTTACAATTCATTTATTTTAAAAGAAATCGTTCTTTTAAACTTCACAGATTTTAAATCTTATTACTTATAAGATTTCATTTATAACCTTATTTTCAACCATAACCGAACTACTTTTATACTATTTATAAATCTCATCTATTAACCATTCATACTTGTTCAAAAATCTCAATTAAAATGCCGAAATCCAATTTATACTTCATTTTACCACTTATAAAAACTTGTTTTATAATTCCAACATTTGATTTATAAATATCAATTTGTATAAATCTTTTTATACAAATCGTTTATAGTTTTTCAAAAATCCCAACTTAAATCATTTTATAAATAAATCAATTTTTATTTCAAAAATGACACTTTGGTTATATTCCACTAACATTATAATCTCCATAACTTTAAATTTATAACATTTATTTATTTAAAGTAAATCAATTCAAAATTTCAAATAAAATGTATAAAAAAATCTCTTTTAAAGTTAAAATCGTTATTTTTAAACTTCAAAATTTTGAATCCGATGATGCAACAGCACCAATTAGTCAATCACAACATTCAATATCATATATCAACATGATAACAGAATATACATCAATATCTGTAAATAAATAAATACAGTTGAGGAATCCAGTTGGATCCCTCCAACCTGTTTCCCTACATCCAAAGACATTAGCACAATACCAATTCCACTTCGAGGTGGAATATCGCGGTATATGGGTTTTATAAAAATAATCCGCTTACTAACGGCGCAATAGGGTCTCATCCGCTATACGAGGCGGGAAATCATCAATCCAATATATATATATGCCAATATGTATATATTGCTACATATATATAGATATATCCTACTATATCTAATATCACATCCAAATAGCAATCATATCAGTCAATAACTGCCAAACAAAAATTTATTTGAGTGAGAAAAATCTCACCTTAGCTTTTATTTGCAATCCCATTTTCCACTTGACTCGATTTTTCTTGCTTTATACCTTGTATAAATTATTTATACAATTTGTTAAAATTCGAATCAATCGAATAATAAATTTTCATTTGATAATTTTGATTCAATAATCTCTTTCCAAACTAATTCTCCTTAACAAATTTATTCAACTAAAGTTTTTAGTTTAAAAATTAAATTTTCTTCTTTAATCATTTTCTAACAATAAATTACTTTTAAAATTATACTAGTAAATAAATACGTATGTATATATTTTCCCTCATTTCCAAAATAAATTATATAGGTATAGAAATCAAATTCTTTATATAAACTTAACATTTTAAAAATCCTACTTTATTCTTTCAAAATCTTATCTGTATAAACTTTTCGCTTTACTGTTTAAATTAGTTTTTCCCAATATATATACATTTATCAATTCAAAACCAAATAAATAAATATCTTACTGCATATTTATTTCTACTGATATTTATATATATATTTTCTTCAACTGCGTATATATTTTTTTCGAAGATAATTTATACCTTACTGCCAACATGCACCCAGTCGAGAATCGAACCACTTATACACGATCGACCTGATCCATCTTCCTCGAGACGACTACCTGCTCGCGAATCCACTCGCCTGCCGCCCTGCTCTCATCTACTGTCGAACTCCTCAAAAGCAGTTCTCACGAGGCTCCAAGACTCCATCACTACGACGACTCCATCCTCCTCATCATCGCTGCGCCTCGCCTCCATCCACACACGCGAGCCCAAAATCTATCATGCGGCCACCACTCGCGATGCCGACCCCAAAATCGAACAAGCGCCTCGCAGCCCCGACCCATTCGAGAGCCACGCATTCATCAAATCGCGAAGCCCTATCACGCGAGCCCCAACAAGGGAGACGAAGAGGTGGTGTGTTTACAAATTCCAACAATCCAGTGAAGGGTGTTAGTGGAAGTTCTAATGTTCCAAAAGCTGTTGCAAAACCAGTTGTGAATGAGGTTGGGAAGACGAAAGTCAATAATGGTTTCAAGTGTTATAATTGCCAAGAAATGGGCCATAAAAGTAATGAATGTCCAAAGCCGAAGAAGAGAGCTATGATAGCTGAGGTTGAGGATGAGGATGAAGAGGCTGAGTGTTTCAATTCATTACCGGTTGAAGAGGAAGAATTATTGTCGGGAGATGATGGTTATACATTAATGATGAGGAGGAATTGCTTGACACCGAAGCAAGAGGAAGAGACTAGCTGGTTGAGGAGTAACATCTTTCAATCAACATGTACTATCTTGGGAAGGGTTTGCAAGTTTGTCATTGATGCGGGAAGCTGTGATAATATTATCTATATAGAAGCAGTGAAGAAGTTAGCATTGAAGACAGAGAAACATCCAAAGCCTTACAAGTTAGCTTGGTTGAGGAAAGGTGGGGAGGTGAAAGTTAGTCGAAGGGCTTGTGTCAATTTTTCAATTGGGAAGAAATACAAAGATGAAATTTAGTGTGATGTGGTTGATATGGATGTATGGCATCTGTTGTTGGGGAGGCCGTGGCAGTATGATAGAGCAGTACAACATGATGGGCATACAAACAGTTATAGTTTCATGTTTGAAGGCACAAAGATCACTTTAGTTCCTAACAAGCGAAGACAAGAAGAAAGCAAGTTGGAGGAGATTGAAGAACTTAAAATGTTGCTATCTTTGAAGGAGTTTGTTAAGGAGGTAGAAGAGGAGCCTGAAGTATACTTGTTGATTGGACGGGAAAGTCATGAAGTGGTGGAGATACCTGATGAAGTAAAGCCAGTGCTGGAGGAATTTGAAGATGTATTTCCAGAGGAGTTGCCAACGGAGTTACCGCCGTTTAGGGACATTCAACATCAAATTGATCTTGTTCCAGGAGCTGTGTTACCTCACAGACCACACTACAGAATGAGTCCAAAGGAGCACGAGGAGTTGCGAAGGCAGGTGGAAGAATTGCTTGAATAGGGGCGTGTGCAGGAAAGTTTAAGTCAATGTGCTGTACCAGCATTGCTAGTACCAAAGAAAGATGGGACGTGGAGGATGTGCACCGATAGTCGAGCATTGAATAAAATAACTGTCAGATATAGATTTCCAATGCCGAGGCTTGATGATTTATTGGATCAGTTGAGCGAGGCTACTATATTTTCGAAGATCGATCTGAAGAGTGGTTATCATCAAATTCGAATTAGACCAGGGGACGAATGGAAGACAGCATTCAAGACAAGGGAAGGATTGTACAAATGGCTGGTGATGCTGTTTGGTCTTTCGAATGCACCAAGCACATTTATGCGGGTGATGAATCAGATTTTTAGACCATTTATTGGAAAGTTTGTGGTGGTGTATTTTGATGATATACTGATTTATAGTGGAAGCGCAGAAGAACACTTGCAACATCTGAGAGAAGTGTTAATGGTACTGCGACAGGAACAATTTTATGCTGCAACAAAGAAATGCGTGTTCATGACGCATAGTGTTTTGTTCTTGGGGTATGTTATATCGGGAGGAGGTATACAGGTGGATCAAAATAAAGTTGAAGCAGTCAGAAATTGGCCACAACCGAAGACGATAACTGAAGTTAGAAGTTTTCATGGTTTGGCATCATTCTACTGAAGGTTCATTCCACACTTCAGTAGCGTGATGGCTCCAGTTACTGATCATATGAAGGGGAAACAATTTTCATGGTCGAAGGAAGCAGGATTTGCTTTTGAGAGAATCAAAGAACTTTTGACGACAGCACCAATTCTAGTGTTGCCAGATTTTCAGTTGTTGTTTGAATTGCATACTGATGCATCAAAGGTTGGAATTGGAGGAGTGTTAAGTCAGAAGGGGCGTCCTATTGCCTATTTCAGTGAAAAACTATCAGGAGCAAAGATGAGATATAATACTTATGATGTGGAATTTTATGCTATCGTGCAAGCTGTGAAACATTGGAGGCATTATTTGTTTCATAAAGAATTTGTTTTATATACTGATCATGAAGCGTTGAAGCATATGCAGGGGCAGGACAAGATTGCAGCAAGGCATGCTTCGTGGATTGCATACTTACAACAATTTACATTTGTGGTGAAGCATAAATCGGGAATTACAAACCGAGTGGCAGATGCATTGAGCAGGAGAAATCATGTGTTGACTACAATGAAGATAGAGGTGACTGGATTTGATGTATTGCCAGAATTATTTGTCGATGATCCTTACTTTGCAAAGTATGTAGATGAAGTCAAGGAGGGGAAGACAGATGAGTTTGTATTGGTGAATGGTTTTCTTTTTAAGGGAAATCGATTATGTATACCGGAGTGCAGTTTACGATTGAAGATTGTGAAGGAATTACATGAGGAAGGACATGTGGGTAGAGATCGAACTTTGCAGTTGATTTCTCATTCTTACTATTGGCCTTCGATGAAACGGGAAGTTGGGAAGTTTGTGGAAAGATGTCATATTTGCCAAGTTTCCAAGGGGACAGCGACGAATGCGGGATTGTATATACCGTTACCCGTGCCAATTAGACCGTGGGTTGATATCAGTATGGATTTTGTTTTGGGATTATCGAGAACTCAGAGGGGGAATGATTCGATATATGTTGTAGTGGACAGGTTTTCGAAGATGGCACATTTCATAGCTTGTAAAAAGACAGTTGATGCCGTCCGTGTTGCCGAGTTATTCTTTAAAGAAATATATCGCTTACATGGTTTACCAGAATCCATTGTTTCTAATCGGGATACTAGATTTTTAAGTCATTTTTGGCTAAGTTTGTGGAAGATGGTGGGAACAAAGTTAAATTTCAGTAGTGCTTACCATCCGCAGTCCGATGGTCAGACGGAAGTTGTTAACAGATCTTTGGGAAATTTGTTGCGGTGCCTTGTGAAAGACAATCTGAAGAGTTGGGATGTGAAGTTATGTCAAGCGGAGTTTGCTCATAATCATGCTATAAACCGTAGTACGGGTTTCAGTCCATTTCAGATAGTGTATTCAAGTTTACCAAAGGGGCCGTTGGATTTGACTATAGTACCACAACCAAAGGGGACAGTTAAACGGGCTGTTGATTTTGTTGATGGATTAGCGGAATGTCATAAAATTGTGCAGGAACGATTGGAAAAGGCGAATGAGAAGTATAAAAGATCTGCAGATCTGAAGCGAAGGAGTGTCAAATTTAATGAAGGAGATTTGGTGTATGCTGTACTAACAAAAGATCGTTTTCTAGTGGGAGCATACAATAAACTTAAAGCACGAAAGATTGGTCCTGTAAAGATTGTGAAACGGATCAATGAAAACGCTTATAGATTGAAGCTGCCGGAGGATGTGTACACTTCTGACGTGTTTAATGTTAAACATCTTATACTGTATCACGGGAATGAGTTTGTTGTGGAAGAAGAGGGTGCAAATTCGAGGACGAATTTCTCTCGACCAGAGGAGGATGATGCAGGCCAAGTACTAGGTCGTGACCGACCTAACAAACTCGTAAGTTGTTCGGGAATAGTAGGTCGTATACGATCTAAGAACTTTGAAGCTAACGAAGCTAACGAGAAAGGGAAACAAAATGAAGTCCTAGGTCGTGGTCGATCTAATGAAGCCCTAGGTCGTGACCGATCTAATAATGCCCTTAAGTCGTTCCAGCGACTTTGTGAAGCTCGCCAACGACATAGCGGAATGCACACGTTAAAGAGATAGGTCGCTGCACCGGATTACGACCTAAGCTGAGTCGCGTGAAGAAGTCCTGAAACTGGTCCTTAAGTCGTCACTGACCTATGATAAGTCATTGCTACCGACCTATGCTGCATCGTTTCTGTTAAGTCGTTGATATTGTAACTGATATTGTGTTAGGTCATTGGGCCTGCTAAGTCGTAGGTCGTTCTTTTATACCTCGTAAGTCATCATGTCTTGTACATAAGTCGTGAGTCGCATTTGTTAGGTCGGCTGAGGCAGATTATGTGTTGTAAATATGTATTGTAATATGTTGAATTGTGTTTGTTGTTTTTGGGTCGTCTAATTTTAGGTCGTCTGGTCGTAAGTCGTAAGTCGGTTGGGTTTTAAGTCGTATGTCGTAGGTCGGTTCCGACCTAAGTGTTGTACATAATTGTATGCGTGTGTTGTAGCCTATAAATAGGCAAGTTGTGTCATTTTGTAAGGGGGGTTGAATTTGAAATAAACTTTTGTTTTGTTAGCTTTGTGCTTTCAATTAAATTGGTAGTTGAGTGTAATCTCCTATCTCCTCTTTCGGTTAATCGAGTGCGCTCGATTCAACGATCGTAGAAGCCGATTCATGGAATCTAGTGCGCTAGATCAATGTGCAAAGAATTGTAGATCTTTAAACACGGTATAGTGCGCTATCAACGTGTTTGAGATAGCTAGAATTCGGTATCTTCGGATCAACGAATTTGGGCATTTCAGCATCTTTAATCCATCGATCACTACTTTCACAGATTCACACAATTTGGTATTTCCGCTACTGCATCACCAGTTCTCCGATTTAACCCGGAAGTTTAAGGAGCAATTCAGACTGTACGCTTCAAAGGCAAAAGACATAATGTCATTGTCTAGCCTTGAGCAGAATCCGGGAGAATCTATTAAGTCCTTTTTGAATCGCTTCAACATAGCTCTAGCTGAAGTCGACAACGCGGAGCCATGGATGATTTTGACTTATCTGATGCGGGCTATCGATAATTCAAGTGAATTTGGTAAATGGCTGAAAATGAAGGAGCCGAATTCGCTCGAGAAGTTTTATAAGAAAGCTGATGAGTTCATACGCTTGGAAAATCTTCCTGCACCAATGAAAGTGGTGGCGATAAGAGCGGAGAATAACATTCCTGCTTCATCTAAGAAAGATTCCGGAGGTCAGAAGAGGGAGAATAATGATGGGAAGAAACAAAAGGATATAAAGAAACCTCGCTTCTTTAAACCCTCAGATTTCACTCCTTTAACCGACACTTCGGAGAATATCTTCTTTGCCACCAAAGATGCCGTGAATTATCCTAAACCAGCTGAGATAAAACCTGGAAAGGGTGCTATGCGGAATGGAAAATTTTGTCGATTTCATAACCAACCCGGCCATGATACCAACGAATGTCGTCATTTGAAGAGCTTGATTGAAGAGTTGTTAAGAGAAAATAAGCTGCAACAGTATGTTAAAAAGAATAGGAATGACTCAACTTCGTCTGCTCAAGGGCAGCAACCTCCTGCTTACCCATCTGGATCAGGTGAAGGTACTACCGCGCATGAATCTGAAAGGCCCGTAATCAATGTGATCACAGGAGGCCCACACCCAGCGGACAGAAGCTGGGGTGAAATGGAAAGATATGCTCGTGCCTTGAAATATACTCCAGCGGAGGAGGATGTTTTTGTTTTGGAAGACGCTGCACCCCTGAAACAGGAGAGAACTTCTAACGAAGACATTGTGTTTAAAGCTAGGGATTCTATGGGTATTGAAGCTCCAACCATGGATCCCTTGGTCATTTCCGCAGGAATTGGGCCAGCTATTGTAAGGCGGGTGCTTGTTGATTGCGGCGCCTCTTGCAATATATTCTTTAAGAAGACATTTGATCAAATGAAGGTTCCAATGGCTGACGTTCAGGCTTCATCGCAGAAGATTGTTGGGTTTACAGGAGAACCGCAGCAGCCAATTGGAACCGTCGACTTGTTTGTGGAACTCGGAGATGGACAGAAAAAGGTGGTTCGGAAGCAGACTTTTGTAATTGTTGATGGATTTTCTGCCTATAATACCTTCCTAGGCCGGCCAACTTTAGCTGCGTTCAAAGTCATTCTCGCCCCATGGTGCCTAACTATGAATTCCCTACAGATAATGGTATTAGTGTCATTAAAGGGGATCAAAACGCTGGACGGGAGTGTTATCTTATAGAGCTCCGGGAAGCAAGAAAGAGAGAGACGGGAAAAGATGCGGCAACTCCGCTCCACATCAAAAAGCCAACCTTATAGCAAGTACAGGGTGGCCCCTGCACTGGCGAGCATAGTGGTGCAAGAAGAGAAATGGATCCCAAAAAAGCCAGTGCAGGGGAGAATAGAGTGGTGCCGATGGAAGTAACGGTACCGGTACCCGTTGATCTTAAAGACCCGAACAAAGTGCTAAATGTGGGTTCGCAACTAAGTGTGACAGTTCAAAATATGCTGATATCATTTTTGAAGGCAAATCTGGACGTATTCGCTTGGAGTCACGCCGATATGTGTGGAATATCTCCAGAGATTGCTGTACATACTCTAAATATTGATCCGAAATTCACACCTGTGAAACAGAAAAGGAGAACCCAGGGTCCAGAGAGGTCAGCAGCGCTAAAGGAAGAAGTAGATCGCTCATGGAGAATGATTTCATCAAAGAGTCCACCTATCCAAATTGGGTTTCAAATCCAGTACTGGTTAAAAAAGTAAATGGAAAATGGAGAGTATGCATCGATTTCTCAGATTTAAACAAAGCTTGCCCCAAAGACTGCTTCTCGTTGCCGAGGATTGATCAACTGGTAGATGGAACTGCAGGGCATGAATTGTTGTCTTTTATGGATGCTTACTCCGGGTATAACCAGATTATGATGAATGAGCCGGATCAGGAGGATACAAGCTTCGTCACCAATGTTGGTCTTTACTGCTACAAAGTCATGCCCTTCGGACTGAAGAATGCAGGGGCAACCTATCAGAGGCTCGTCAATGCAATGTTCAAATCACAGCTTGGGAAAACTATGGAAGTCTATGTCGATGATATGTTAGTGAAATCAAAGAAAGCAGTTGACCATATGGATCACCTAGCGGAAATGTTCGCAATTCTCCGAAAGTATGGAATGAAGCTCAACCCTTTGAAATGTTCATTCGGGGTGGAATCTGGAAAATTCTTGGGATTTATTGTGAGCGCTAGGGGCATTGAAGCTAATCCTGCTCAAATTACTGCTCTGAGAGAAGTCAAAGCCCCTAGGACGAAGAAGGAACTGCAGAGCCTCAATGGGAAAGTCGCTGCTTTAAGTTGTTTTATCTCCAAAGCCACTGATAAATGCATTCCCTTCTTCGACGCTCTAAAGAAAGGAAAGAAGAACTTCGAATGGACTCCTGAATGCCAGAAAGCTTTCGATGAACTAATCCGTCACATGGAAGCGCCTCCAATACTTTCTAAGCCCAACAATGGCGAAGACCTTTTCTTATACTTGGCAGTTTCGTCTCATGCCCTGAGTGCAGCATTAGTGCGGGAAGATGCAAAAGTTCAGCGCCCGGTCTACTATATCAGCAAAAGATTCACTAGGACATAAATGAATTATTCAAAGCTAGAAAAGCTCGCCTTTTGTTTACTGATTGCTTCTAGAAAGTTGAGGCCGTATTTTCAAGCTCACCCTATCAAAGTTCTCACTGATCAGCCCCTAAAGCAAGTCCTATTTCGCCCTGAAACTTCAGGCCGCCTTCAGAAATGGAATATTGAACTTAGCCAATATGATATCGCTTATCATCTCCGAAGAGCGATCAATGGACAAGCTTTAGCAGATTTCATTGCAGGGTACACAGATAAGGGTGATAGTGAGGAAGAGGTTACAGTTGACGTCCCGACCAAATGGAAGTTATATGTTGGCTCAAGAAATGATTACTGTTCCGGAGCTGGGGTTGTGCTTGAAACCCCCGAAGGGCGATCATTATGTTACGCATTAAGATTGGAATTTCCTTCTACAAACAATGAAGTAGAATATGAAGCTCTAATTGCTGGATTAAAGATTGCAAAGGAACTAAACATCAAAGCATTCCAGATCTTCAGTGATTCTCAGCTTATTGTATGTCAAGTCAAGAAGGAGTTTCAAGCTAAAGGAGGAAATCTGCCTGCTTACTTGTCAAAGACTTCTAAGCTTCTCGATGATTTCGATCACTATTCGATAAGCCACATACCTCGAGAGGAAAATATGAAGGCAGATTCTCTCGCAAAGTATTCAAGTTCCGAAGAAGCTCAACTATTGGGATTGGTTCCTGTGGAGGTCTTATCAGCTCCAAGCACTAATGAGATGGATATCGACTTGATCAGGGCTGTATCTCAAAAACAAGAGTCATGGATGACCCCGATCAAAGAATTTTTACTCAACGGTTCCTTGCCAAAAAATTCTAAAGAACGCCGAAAGCTGTTAAGAAAAGCATCGAGATATGCAATTCAAGACGGTCAGCTATACAGATGGGGATTCTCAATGCCATTACTCCGATGTGTAACCAAGGAAGAAACTAAGGCAATTTTAGCAGAGGTACACGGAGGAGAATGCAGTGATCATTCAGGTGGCCAAACTCTTGCCAAGAAAGTTCTCCGGTATGGGTATTTTTGGCCAGATATTAATCGAGATGCTGCTATCTATTCCCGAAAATGCGACAAGTGCCAGAGATTTGCAAAAATCCCAAGAGCACCTTCCACCGAACTAACACAGATGGTCAGTCCATGGCCATTTGCCATTTGGGGGATAGATCTAATCGGACCATTACCAATTGCCAAGTCGAGGATCAAATATGCTATTGTTGCTGTTGATTATTTCACTAAATGGGCTGAAGCTAAACCTTTGGCTACTATTACCTCTAAAAAGATGATAAATTTTGTGACCAAAAATATCATTTGCAGGTATGGTGTGCCACAGAAGATAATCATAGACAACGGTACTCAATTCGAAAGCGAAGAGTTCCAGGACTTTTGCAAGCCATTCAAAATCCGAAAAAGCTTCTCAGCAGTGGCTCATCCGCAGGCAAACGGGCAAGTGGAGGCAGTAAACAAAATTATCAAGTCAACCATCAAAAAGCAGCTTGAAAAAGCAAAAGGTGGATGGGTTGATAAGCTACCACTAGCACTATGGGCATACAGAACAACACATAAAACTGCGACTGGGCACACTCCATTCTCATTGGCATATGGATCAAAAGCGATGATTCCGATAGAATTAGAAGTCCCTTCACACAGGAGAATTCATTTCAACCAGGCTAAAAATGAAAAATTGCAACTCGAAGCACTTGACTTCCTTGATGAAAGAAGAGAAGAAGCTAGACTCAGAGTTGCGGCCCATCAGCAAAGGATAGCAAGGCACTTCAACTCTAAAGTTCGTCAACGAAGCTTTGAAATCGGGGACTTAGTCTTGAAGAGGATCATGACAGCAACTGGAGTGTTTGGACCAAATTGGGAAGGACCATATGTCATAAGCAATAAACTTCTCAATGTCACTTTCAAACTCACAACTGTTGAAGGAGATCCAATCCCGAGAGCCTGGAACAACAATCACTTGCATCCATATTTTACTTAGAAGCAATGCTTGAAATTGTAAAATGATAATGGATGTATCAATTGTATTGTAAACCATTGTAAAATCAGTGATGATCAATAAAAGAGCTATAAAGTGGATGTAGGCCCAGTTCTTGGCCGAACCACTATAAATTCTGTGTTCTTTATTATTATAAAATGCCTATTTCATTTCGATGTGTAAATACTTTAAATGTATTGCTAAAATATCGATTCAATATTGCAGGACATTAAAACAAAGCTTACCCGACACAAGGCCAAGTGAGCCCCGCGAATCACTCAATAAACGAATTTCAGGCCACAAAAAGTTCCAAATTTAAATCCAACATAAGATGAACTTCACACAAAAAGTTGATGATTCCACCAGAGGGACACTTTTCCAAAGAAAAGGAACCAGACACTTGTTAACTAATTACGATCGTCTGTATAAACAGACATCTGATTAGATAACTTGCGCCTATCCCGTGAAATCACTTAATAGTGAAGTACACTCCATCGGATAAAGCAAACTGCTTGCAAAAGAAAGGAACAAGGGCTCGGAGACAATAACAGGGGACCACTAATGAGCAAACAACAAAGAGGCATGGGCGAGCCAATCAACAAAAGCCCTCTTCGGAGGCACAAGACATCTTCGGAGGCGCAACTCTTCGGAGGATAAAGACCTCTACGGAGGCACAAGCCCTCTTCGGAGGCACGCCAATAAATGGAAGCGCTCTTCTCAACAAAAAGGTTGGTGGAACCACCGAAGGGGCACCTTCCCGAGCAGAAGGAATGGACCCTTGCTAACTGGTCGCGATCGTTCATACAAATGAACATCCGATCGGACAGCTTGTGTCCGTCCCCTGGGTCCATTTAACTATGAGAAAGTAACTTTCAGGCAATCAAATAAAGACCTCTCCGGAGGCACAAGACCTCTCCGGAGGCACAAGACCTCTTCGGAGGCACGCTGCCCTCTTCGGAGGCAGAAGACCTCTCCCGAGGCACCACAAGCCCTCTTACGAGGCACAAGCCTTCCCCAAAGGCACATACTGCCCTCTTCGGAGGCAGAAGACCTTCCCCAAGGCACACAAGACCTCTCCGGAGGCAAAAGTCCTCTCCGGAGGCACAAGACCTCTCCGGAGGCACAAGACCTCTCCGGAGGCATAAGACCTCTTCGGAGGCACATCCCAAAAATGAAATGCTCTTCTCAAACAACAAAAATAACGGAACCACTATAGGGGCACCTTCCCAAGCAGAAGGAATAAGACTCTTGCTAACTGGTCGCGATCGTTCATACAAACGAACATCCGATCGGACAGTTTGTGTCCGCCCCGTGAGTCTGTTCAATTGCGAGGAAGTAATTTCAAGCGAGTCAAACAAAAAGCCCTCTAATGGGGCACAACAACAAAAAACACACTTCAACTCTTAAAGGAAGATTAACTCGTTCATCTTGAAAAGTTGTTCCTAAAAATTGAAGTGCTACATAAAGCCCTCTTCAGAGGCCCGCTTTACCGCGTAGGAGAATTCACTTCTCAAAAATATGAAGTGATCATCTACGAAGGTTGAAGTGTAAAAAACGAGACACACTCCATTAAAGCAGAATAATTTTTCCTCAAAAAAATAGATTAGTTGTTCTCCGAAAATAAGAGTACAAGTCTCGTCAGAGCAAAATATATTACTATGCACTTGTGGTATGGGGGCAATATCATACAAGATAACTACGTCAATAAAAGTAGTATTCAAAAAGTAGTATTCAAGCAACATACCACAAGTTCATTACAATATCACGCAAAAAAGATGTGGAATAAATGCATTCTCAAACACAGACCAAAAATTTGTACAAGTAAAAAGAATCGTTTATTCTACACTAAAATGAGAAATAAATGCATTCTTACATACACAAGAATTTGTACAAGCAAAAGAATTATTTTATTCAATACTATGAAAGTTCTTTACATGTGCAGATCTCAAAAAAGCGGGGACCGATGCCCGCACAATCTCCGGTCAATACATGCAAAAAGAAAAAAAAAGCAAAACAAGAAGCATGAAGTCTATCTTATCACTCCTTCTTCCCGCCACCCTTGGAGCTCTTCCCTGGCTTAATAACTAATTTTGGGAGCCGTTGTGGATGGGTTGGGAGGGGAGGAGAAGGAGGAGTAGTCAGATCTTCTTCTACTTTGTCTTCTCCAACTGAAGTGCTTTTCTTCTTCTTCCTCAATGCACGCTTCCCTTTCCTCTTCGAAGAAGACTCACTTCCCGGAGTGAGTAATGTAGAAAGCTTTGTGTCATCATCAAGAGACTGCTCCGGAGTCTTCTCGCTGTCCTCAAGATCTTCCGCCTTCTGTTCTTGTGAAGCGGGCGGATCCTCCAAGCCTTGAAGGGCTTCTATTTGTTCTTCCTGCGACCCTGGCTGAGAAGCAGGTGTGACTTGAAGGGATGGAGGAGGAACAACTGGAAGAGGAGAAGAGTGCGCAACGCTCGGTGCTTCCGCTACAGAAGAAAAGAAGTTAAAATCAGAATTCTCCGAAAAAGAGAAGTTATTAGATCATCAGGACTTAAGTAATAAGCGAGAAATTCATCGAGCTTAGTTGAATCGAATGAGTAGTCGGACTTGAAGTTACCTGGAGAAGTTGGTTTGATTACGACGACTTTGAAATTTTCGGCTTCAACATCATCTTGGGACTTCTCCTCGGCTTGAATAATGGGAGACTCGGAAATGACGGGCTTAGCCTCAGCTTTTGCAGGAGGTGGAGAATAAGAGCTGGAACCGATGATATTAACGTCGGCCGAAGTCGAAGTGTGGGCAGGGGCAGTTGGTGATACTTTCTTTTCCGGATGCTCCCCCGCCACTGCAGCTCTAACTTCGGCAAGTTGCTCCTTTCCTCTGGCAAGAGCGGCACGAGTTTTGTCATCAAAATAATGTGCCTCAAGCTCTGCCTCATCATAGCCGGCACCTCCGAGCATATCAATTGCGGACTACCATACTTCAGCTAAAGTGATTTCGTATTTCGGTCCTAGAAATGAGAGGCTTCCGCGCCTCAAGACACTGTGAACATAGAAGTCAAATAAAGTTGAGCTGATAGTGGCTTTGGTTGCTTCATGAGATTCTTCAGCTGCAACTTGTCCAGAAACCGCCTCGTCGCGCTCTTTCCCAACTTTAAGAAGTCGAGCCTTTAGCATTTCGATCTCCATGTTCTGGGAGTTAACTGTTTCCCGCAACTGGGCGGTTTCTTTGCGGTATTTTTCAGTAATATGCTGTTCAGCTTCAAGTTTTATTTCAGCATCCCTTTGCGCAGCATGTGCATCCCGCACTTGTTTCTGAAAAACTTCTTCTTTTTGAGTATGCGAGGCAGAAGAAGTGGCGAGATCTTCCTTAAGTTTCTTGACTTCGGACTCAAGTCTCGCATTGTCATCTACAATGCTCGCCATCTCCGCGTCGTGTTGCTTGCAAATTTTATCCCACTCCATCTTATCGTTCTCCATAGTCAACATGGATTCAAGATTCATATGATTAACCCTTTGAAGCTCGTTGACGAGTTTCTGCCATCCAGACATCCTCTCAATATCGAGCTTAACAGCATCGAGATTTCTCAGCATGGCCTGCTTGTCGATTGGGACCAAATCTAAGTCAAAGCGCACCCCTTTTAAACACCAATTCGGGAATCGGCTTTGAAGAGTAGGAGGGGCATCTTTGACTTGGTATTGAGGCCTGCTAATTATCGCCTGGATGTCAGATTTCTTTAGAGCAGAAGAGCCGGATGGGATATCAGAAGAGATAGGGGCATCAGTCTTTTCAGAAATCGCAGACGCGTCCTTTTCGCTAAGCCTAGCCCGTTTACTGGGATCTTCAGAAATTTTGCTCTTTCCTCTGTCGTCGTGCGACTTTCTCTTATGAGAAGCGTCATCTCTTTGAGAAGAGTCATGGTGTTCTTCCCTCCTCCTTTGTTGCTCCTCATAAGCTTGTCTCTCTCGAGCTTTTCTAATCGCTCGCTCCTCATCAGTTTCCCTACGAACAGGGAGGTAGCGTCCATAGTCATAAGAGTCACGCCCTCCGTGGCGACGAAAGTTATCATAATGTGAACCACTTCGCCCCATCGGAGAATCTGAAAATAAAAGTCAAGTCTTAGAAATCTTCAGAGTAGAAGAGTTAAGTGAATAAAAGTGCTAAGCATCCTAAGTGTGTGCGGCATGCAAACTACATGCTTCAGACTACAAACCACTCTTTGGTGTGGGAATGACGACGGCTTGTGTAGTGGGTGTTGTAATTTGTTGTAAGGAAGAAGTCGCCTCGACGATAGGAGAAATAGCTTTTGAAATGTCATCTTTAAAAAGCTCCTGTGAAGTTATCATCAGATCGCTCAACCCATCAAAAGTGTCATCGCCGTTATGCCCGGCAGAACTTTCTTTTTCAACTTCTACGTTGGCCGTCTTTTCAGAATGACGAGGAGTCTCTTCTTCCTCAATAACCGGGGTAAGTGAAAATTTGCCGAACAACCCCGCAATGTCAATAGAAGTAGAACACTTCACCAGTGAAGTCTCAGTGGTAGGTTCTTTCGGTGTAAGTCCTTCGGCAGGTGCTGGGGCATCTGATGTCTTTGCTGGAGAATCAGGAACTTCATGAGGCTAGATAGAATGGGAAGAATGTAGAAGTTCGAACTGATGCAAAAGCTCATCTTTCAACAAAAATTTGGCGCTTCTTTCTTCAGCAGCCACAGCATTTAAAGATTCAAAGATTGACTTGAGGCTAGGATTTCTAAGTGGAGGAGGAAGTACTGCAAGAAGTAGAAAATGAAGTTAAGCATTTGATAATTCGAGTTTCGAGAGGCTCATGAGATGAACAGAGAAAGGCAATCTTACTTCCGACTCTCCAGATGGCATAGAATCCTAGAGGACAGCGAACGAAAAAGAATTGACTTAAGAACCCGTGTGCACTGTCGGGCAAGTCTAGAATCAATTTCCGATTTCTGGCACCTCTTATAAGCACAATTGAAGGGTGATCTTTGTTCTTAGCAAAGGTGCACAAATAGCAAATCTCATCGAAGCTTGGAAGATGGTTGAGCGTCCTCCTGAACAGAACACACAACCCCATCAAGACAGCATAACCATTGGGGTGTAGCTGGAAGGAAGAGATAGCTAATCGAAGAAAAAGTTCTTGGAGAAAATCATTAAAAGGAGGAATAGCTCCGCTCAAGCACATCTGACGATTAACTGCGACAAAACCAAGAGGTGGCCTGTCAACAGTATCGTTTGCTCCAAGAAATAAAGCATCTTCTTCGCAATACCGAACTAGATGCACAATTGTCTGAAAACTTTGTGGCTCAGGGTGGTCGGAGTTCTTTCTGGAGGGTCGATCAATGGAATAGCAATCGGAAAAGCTTCTCCATCTGGTCCTGTATCTTCTTGTTGAGATGCCATTCTACACAATCAACTGGATATTCAAATATGAAGGTGCACGTTTCCTAAAAAGTGTGAAGTGTTGTGCAAAACTAATGCAATAACAGGCAAATATAACTGAAATCAAGTTAGTTGACATTTGTCGATTATAAAGTTTCAAGGCTTGTCATTTTAAGTCCAAGCACAATGTTGTGTTGATGCAAACAAATCAGCTTTAGTTGATTATTTCAGCTTTGCTTTAATACTTCATTTGAATTTGTTGTTTCACAACATTTCATTCACAAAGTTCATTTAAGTTGATTATTCTTTATCGACTAATCTGTCATTCGATGTGGGCAGTCAATGGCAGTATATTCGTCCCATTTTTTCTGCAAATATTGTGTTTAACAGGTTATTAGCATTAAAGTTAAAACAATCTGCAAAGAAGTGCAATACAGTTCAAGCTCGAGTTCAATCAAATTCTCCCAGAACTTTACAAGTCATAGGTCGTCCAGCGACCTAGCATAGGTCGGAGACGTTCTTATATCGTACTGTGCAAGTCAACAGGTTCAAGGCAATGCAAATTTGTCAAGTCCTAACTCGGTTGCGACCTAGAGCTTATGCCGCAGAAATTAGGTCGTTCAATTGTTAAGTCGTCCTGTTCAAAGTTCAATCGAGTCCAAACGGTTCAAGTCCTAGGTCGCTCATGACCTAGCGTAGGTCGGAAATGTTCGGCTTTATTTAGGTCGCAGGAATTCTTAGGTCGCAGGAAATGTTCAGAGTGTTAGCTCGGCCGCGACCTATATGTCATTAAAAGGTAAAGTCGCAGAAGGTTGTTCGGCTTTATTTAGGTCGCAGGAATTCTTAGGTCGGTCAGGATTCTTAGGTCGTAAGACTTAGGTCGTGAAAATCCCAACACAACCCAATTTTTAGGTCGCTCAGATCTGATAGGTCGATGACTTCCTCTCCACGCAATCACTTACTAGACCCGATAACCCGATATCACCATTACAAAGAAATCTATCGTCCTCTTCGTGAATTTCATTCATCTCCACAAACCACCAAATCACCCAAAAAATCGATTCCAAATCCCTCCGATCCATTATAAATATTACCGTGCCTTCATGAATCACAACAACATATCAAACGACGATCAAAAGTCGATTGTAATAACCATTCAAAATGAAGCACAACACATGAAATTGGACTTGGGTCGGAAAACATGGATTCACGATTGAGCAGCGATTATGGTGGAATAGAGATTGAATTCACTTACGTAGTATGTTGGTAGAGATGAATCAACGACTAAATGGATTGAATTCGCCTTTGGAAGTTCGAAGATACGTCAATGGAAGTGGGAGATCGGAGCAGTAAGGTAGGGAGGAAGGAGCGACCTAACAGTTTATATAGGGCAAGAAGGAGACGAATGGGCGCGCGAGTTAATATGTGTTTTTAGGTCACTCACGACCTAGCAAAGTTAAGTCGAAGCACACGACCTACGACATAGGCCTGTACTTCAAGGGGCAAATGTTAACTCCTATTTTTGAGCGACTTAAAACTCTGCGACCTATAACTTCACGACCTAAGGGACTTCACGACCTAAGGGACTTCACGACCTAATGACCTAAGGGACTTCACGACCTAACAATCTAAGGGACTTCACGACCTAAGGGACTTCATGACCTAAGGGACTTCACGACCTAAGGGACTTCATGACCTAAGGGACTTCACGACCTAACTACTGAAAGGACCTACGAGCTAACGACCCAGAAGTCAGCGACCTAAAACACTCACGACCTAAGAAGTTAACGACTTAAGGAGTTCACGGCCCAATGTCCTAAGGAGTTAACGACCTAAGGCTTCGCGACCTAACGACCTAAAGCTTCGTGACCTAACTTCACAAAGCAGCTCAACGACCTAAAACTTCTGCAACTACTCCTTAGGTCGCTTACGACCTACCACTTGCCACCTTGTTCAGATAAGACCGAGTGCAACTCCATCAGGCTACACTTCCTAAGTCGCGAGTGGACCACGACCTATCTTAGGTCGCTCGCGACCTACGACCTAACTTAGGTCGTACACGACCTAAGACCTGGAGAGGGATTTTTGCCCAGAATCTTCCTATAAATACGGCCTTAACTCCAACTAGGGGGGCTTTTCCAATCATTCTCTGAAGTGCTGTTACTCTGCAGAACTCTAAACTCATCCAACACTTGAAGAACTCCGGACATTGAAGAGACTACAACAAGCTTCGTAAGAGATTTTACACGTCCGATATGGATTCAAAGAACTCGATCACATCGAAGTTTGAGCTACTAGTCTGAAGTGTTTTGGAATCAAAGTGTATTGTATTTTAAAGTGTATTGTGACAACTTGTAATCGAAATCAGCAATAAAGGAATTCAAAGTGGACGTAGGCTTGATCTTAAGCCGAACCACTATAAAATCGCTGTCTTTTACCATTTTCTGCTATTTTACTGCTTATTTCTTGTTCCCGTATCACGGGTGGTGCTTTCACAACATTACTACACACACCAGGGTGTTAGCGTTCAATTTTTAGCGTTAACAAAATTTATCAGTAGATATTTGGAAAAATAAATTCACGGTGGGAATTTATTATAGAAATGGGTAAATTTGCTTAAAAATAAATAGTGATTTATTTTGAAAGATGTGAAAGAAAAGTGTATTTCCCTGAATAGCCAAGTACATTTCCAAAGTAAACTTTTAAGTATAAGCTAAAGGTTTAAAAGTTGATTTAAAGTATGTTTTGGAAAATCTATTATTTTTAATGTTTAAACTTTAAAGTAAGTATTTTCAAATCTATTTTAATAGTAATTATTTAAAGATGGTTTGGAATTATGTTTTAAATGATAAAAGGATCTAGTTTTATATTTTATTAAGTAGCTTTATTTTAAATATTCTTAAAGTATATATCTTTGAATAAGTATTAAAGTAGTTTTGATTTAAATGTTTTAAAGTATATTTTATAATAAAGTGTTTCTAAATTATTTTTAAAAATCAAATGTTTTTGGTACTTGGTGATTTCAGTGGAAATAGGAATATTTGGAAAATTTATTCCATGAGAGAAGGACGGTTTAGAATTGTTTCAAAGGATAGAAAATGGAAATATATCTTGCGAAGATATTTGAGGTTAATAAATAATTTGGGAAATTACTTATTGTTTGATGGATGTTTGTGAATGTTAATTGATAGTTAAAGAACCGACTATCAATATTGGCCAATGCGTTGATCGTTTCGAAGAGACCAGGATCGGGATTAATTTCTCGAAAACCACTTCGATCCTGTTTGTACGTTTCGTGGAAACGATTTCGAAGTCGAAGATGGAGCAGTGAAGTGCAAGGGCTAGTCGCTACTAATCCTGAGGATATTTCCAAAATGGATGTAGTAGGAGTAGTGCCTTCGGTTCCGTTCGGACCCGGGACAAACTTGTATGGATGAATGCTTTCGGAACATCGTCAGCGGACGATTGGCATTCTAAGGGATATGTTCTGAAAGGTAATGCTTAGCCTCAAGCCTCATCAACCAGGAATGACTGAAAATCAAGGGTTATGCAGCAAGGCTTCGTGGGTAGCCCCCACTTGAGAGTAAGGTCATCCCTGTCTAGATGTCCCTTTTTATATTCGGCTTAGTGGTGCGGTTGTTGATCACAACCGTGGGGTGATCTTATTTGGAATTATCCAGTAAGGGATGGTTCCGGCCTTGTGTTGCAGGGGACTTAGGGTGGGTCCTCGGTACTGTGATCTAGGCCACGTACTATGATAGGTGGTACACTAGTGCCTAGTCATTGATGGAAATTCATTCTCCCTACGTGCCTTGTACGGTATTAGTTTGTATTACCCACTTTGTGGCTAGTATGCTGAAATTTAATCATGTAACAATTTCAGCTATTTGAATAAGTATTTGTATATAGACACTATTATAATATCAAAGGATTTGATAAAAAGTGTTTTAGCTATCGTAAGGGAAAAACCCGACATGTTTATTTGTGGCGTGGTCTTACGAGACGCTTTTGTTTTAAAGGATTTTGAAACTTTAATAATCAAATTGAGTGTGATTTCTCACGCTGGTTTTTCCAGACTGACTCGGGTGTTATTTTATTATAATGCTCGGGTCAGATCGAGTATTATAGGGTACATGATATGATATTGTGGAGCTCAGGAGACGAGCTGGATGGCGAGACGTATCACTCGTATATGATGTATATTCCGCTGTGTTGTGTATGTTGTGTATTCTGTGTGGGACAAGTTATTATAACTGTCCTGAATTATGATGTTGATTGTATTATACTCTGATTCTGTACTCTGATGATGTAGTATATAAACAGATGTATTTTTCCTTTGTGTAAAGTTAATCTGGTATCTATTATATTTATTTCCGCTACGATTGTGTTCTGATGTTGGTTTTCTATTTTTCTTCTTCTACCTCTTTCTTCTTCAACCCAAATGGTTCGTATTTCCGTTCATCTTAAGTTCATTAATGGAGATTAATGTAAATTCAAGGGGTACGGAACTGCGGGTCATCACAGTCCAGAAGAGAAGTATTTAACAGATAGTTAAAGACAGACCATCCAAAAGAGGTGTGTCTAACGGATGGTAGCTTATTTTGTTATTTTGTCTGGTAGGCTCGAGTCAGCCAAAGGTTAGTAGTTAGCCAAACAAAACTATAATGTTTGGACAGATAGTCTATTTGTTACCTGATATGTAAGTTTACATAAAATGCTTTACAGTTTTAACTAGTTTTTGTTGCAGGATTATGAATTGCAAAAGATATGTTTTACATATCAGTGAGGGGACACCCATTGTGCGAAGCGGTGTGGTCTCACTAAATATTGTATATCCGAGATGTATAGTATTATTCACACCAGGCTTTATGTCTGACTCGAAATTTATGTTTTTCCCCTTAAACTATTGGGTGCTCAAAAATTGATTTGAGTAGGCTGAGGGTTGAGGTTCTACAGGTTTTAGTAGGTTGGCGATTAAAGCTTCCGGAGATGAGCAGGTGGCTGACGGATAACTATTTGGGAGTTACTATTTTTTTCCATTGATTTGTATTTAAGACAGTTATTTCTATATAGTACTCTGGTCAACTAAGGGGGCATCATCATATGTCACTCTTGGTGTATTTGTGTAATAATTATATTTTATATGAACTTGGGAAACGATTATGGGATTACGTAATTTGAATGTGAAACATGTGTTTTGGAAATGTAATGTGAAAAGATTTTTTTGAATCTGTGATTTTGTTTCATATTCAAATGCTTTTGATCTTACGGATAGCATTAACATAGCCATATTTAGTCGCCGGAAGTTAATGCTATGGATGACTGCAGCATCTGTAGCGCTTAGCTTTGGGCCTCTAGATAGGGGATATTATAGATTTATTTGAGGGAGATCGTTCGACTGCATGGAATTCCGGTAAGTATAGTCAGTGATCATGAACCTATCTTCAGTAGTCGATTTTGGGGAGCAATGCAAGCCGCTTTAGGGACAGAGTTGAATTTGAGCACAACTTATCACCCGTAGACAGAAGGTCAAACCGAGAGGGTGAACTGAAATTTGGAAGATCACTTGAGAGCATGCATTTTGGATTTTGGAGGTTCTTGGGAAGATCATCTACATTTGGTAGAGTTCTCTTATAACAATAGTTACCAAGCTTGCATTGGCATGGCACCCTAGGAAGTTTTGTATGGACGGCCATGTAAGTCACCTTCATGTTGGGTTGAGACCGGAGACCGTTTAGTTCTTAGACCAGAGATGATTTGAGAAGCATCAGAGAAAGTGGCTATAATCAAGGAAAGGATGAAAGAAGCCCAGGATAGACAGAAAAGTTATGCCAATTGACGGTGAAGGGACTTAGAGTTTGCGGTCGGGAATTTGGTATTTGTGAAAGTTTCCCCGATGAAAGGAGTTGTAAGATTCAGAAGGGTAGGAAATCTAGCACCTAAATTCGTTGGACCATTTAGAATCCTTGAGTGGATTGGATTTTTGTGGCCTATAGAGTAGAATTGCCTAAAAGATTGTCAAAAGTCCATAATGTTTTTCATATATCTCATCTGAGAAAGCATGTTCATGATTCGTTGTTGATTGTTGAGATGTCTGTTCAGGAAGACTTAATAATAGAACCAAATTTGATGGTAGTTCGACATCCAGTTCGTTGTAGATCGGGATGAAAGGAGATTGAGGAACAAGGTGGTCAAGCTTGTGAAAGTTCTGTGGAGTGATGACCGTCGTGACTGTACTTGGGAGACGGAGGATCATATTAGAGAAACTTACCCTAATGTAATGTCAGGTTAGTTATTTGTTATTTGAATGTTCTTGTATGGCATAGTTGCTTTGCATTGTTATGTGAATTTATAGGTATAATAAATACCTTTTCGGTTGTCTTTTGTGTATTAATTTCGAGAACTAAATTCTTATAAGGGGGGAGAGTGTAATGACCCATAAATTAATCGCTTTGTATTTGAATTTTTAAATAATTTTTAAATATTTAAAAAATGGATTTTAATAACCAAATAAACATGTTTTAAATATTAATTAATGATACTAAAATCATTTCTTTTGATTTTGTTTACCAAGATAAATAGTTCAAATAAAAATAGAAAAAGTGAACGAAGAACGTTTTCCGAAAATTCGATTTTTCGGCATCGGAAAAGTCATCGAAAACGTTATGCACAATTTGTATCACTCATGCACACACGTGAACATATGTCATTTGATAGGTTAATGATAGTGTTAACATAAATAAACCATATCTCGAATAAAATAAAAACTAGATTAGACTTAAAAATATAAATTAAAACCTAATTAACCTAAAGAAGTACTTACCTATAACCTAAGCTAGCCATGTGAGTACAAGGCATGGTGAAAGGGGGGATCCATGAAGGTTGCGTGTGCACCTATGAGCATGGAGTGGCATGGCCTCCATGTTTCATGACAACATATACTATATTTTAATGTTTAAATTAAATTAAATTAATATTCACTCTTTACCTATAAATACCACTACACATACTTTGTTATAATTTTACACATTCATTTACATCTTCGTTTCTTATCTCTTCATGTTCATGAACACTTCCATGGCTTCCAAGAGAGATTCCAAAATCAAAAACTAGTGAATACACTACTAAACATCAATTTAAATTCCATATATACACATACAAACACTCCTACACAAAAACCAAGGCCATTTCCACCTCATTTCTCCAAGGCTGAGCCCTATATTGCCAAGGCCAAACCTAAATCAGCCCATTAAGGGCCCAAAAATCCATGCTAAGGTGTTGTGATATTAGTTTGTGAGTTCGGCAACTTGTTGTAGCGATCTGGTTAAGTCAGAAGCATTTTCAGTGAGTAAAGCTTCTACCTTTGAACCCTAAAGTTTAAACTATATTCATTCCCATACTTGTAACTATTGAATGCTTATTATATAATTGTAATAATGGTTTGGTCGATGGTTTGGTTTGATGCTTGAAAGATGGTCGCTTTGGAAAGTTAGTAAGCGAATCATTGGTTATATGGAAATCTAGTAGTAAAACTAATGTCATTGTTATTAAATGCTTGATATATGTTATGTTACTATAAACCATCATGTATTTATGCTCATACCTTTGTTATGTGATGTGTGGTTGCGTTGCAAATGTTATATGTTCGAATTCCGAACTGTCTGTATAGTGATAGTCGCTATATCGGTATTTTTGGAAAAATCACCTTTTATCGAAATCGTTTGGTTTCATTATCTTACTTGGAATTATTTTACAAGTTAAGCAATTTTTTGATTAATGATGTTTCTAAAAATAATTAATCATTTTAATAATGATTATTTAATTTAATTAATTAATCAATTATTTAAATAAATAAAGATTAAGGTCAATTGATTAACTTATTAATGATGTATTTTAAATTTAACTAATTACTAAGTTGATGATGTTTTAATTTTAATTAATCATTTTATTTAATGATGTTTTAAGGCTAATTAATCTTTAGATAATGATGGATTAAGATTAATTAATTTATTAATTAATAATTTTTAAGATTAATTAACCTTTTTTAATTAATGACTTTTAAAGGTTAATAAATCTGTTTAACCTTAAATAAATATTTTCTTAAATTTCAAATTAATAAATTTTAAATAAAGATATTTAATTATTATTTAATTAATTTAATTAATTATATTATTATTTAATTGAATTAATGATGTTTAAAGGAGATTTGCCCTTTTTAATTGAAGGTTATTGAAGTAAATTAATTAACTAGTTAACAAAGTTTTAAAGTTAATTAATCAATGTAATAAGGATTGTTAAGTTGTTAAATCCTTTTTATAATGATGTTTCAAAATTATTAAACTCTTTTAACAAAGTGTTTTAAAGCTAATACTTGTAATGTGAAGCCAAGTATGAATTCAAGTTTTTATTTAAAAGAAAAAGTTTGAATTGTTTATGGAGATGAATTAATTTCTGTAAATTGATTCACTTATATGGAAACGATTTATTTGTATAATTAGCACTAAACATCGAAGAAGTAGACTTGTTGCTTTCGAAATTCAACAATAATCGTGAGACATGACTTTGAGGTAACACTACCTTGACTTGTCCAGTATTATTGTTAACCAAGAAATAATACAAGTTTGAATTCGATGAGTGTTGATAAGTATACAAGACTTAATTTCCATATACGATCGTTTTATATCCTCGATAGTTGATTCCTCAGCTATTGGTTACTTTAGCTTCTTTATTATTGTCATTCTAAGATGATTTCTTGCTCTGTTAAGCTTTGATAATCCTTTGTCAGTAAATGACTGAACCTAAAGCGCGAAAGGACGTAAAACTATGTGGGGTTTCTCCCATTAGGGTATTTTCACATCTCATCTAGATCGAATTCATTTGTGCATTTAGATGTGAAGTATTTGGATACTCGGTAAGGTCTGGTGGGGTCTGACTGGTACATTTCCGAGAAGTTTCATAGAGTAAATGGCTTCTCAGAAGTATATTACTAGAGGTATACTTCAAGAGGCATGCGCCTTCCTAGTCATTGGTTGGAGATTTTCCTTCTCTTAATTGATTCGAACCTTCAAATTTATCTCCTTATTCGCGCCGAAAAGAGTCAACCACTCTCCTTTGTGTTTAATTATTTATCCATTCTTTACGTTTGGATGTCAATTTATATGAGAGTAAACCCATTCCATGGTCAGCGGCGTGGTCTCACATGTTTTGTGTTTAATTTCACACCCATTGTTTTAAAAGTTTTACTCATACCAGACATATAGTCTGACCCGAGTTGTTTGTTTCCATAAACTCTCAAGTACTCATTTCATTTGAGTAGTCCGAGAGTAGCAGGTCCTTGTTGGGCTCTTTGAAGACGGGGTCCTAGCAGGAGGCTTTTCATCTTCTTAGTTATCTATTCCAATGTATTATCTAGTTTGTGTAAGTGTAATTTGTTTCAGCATTTGTAAAGGCTGGATGTTATAACCGCCTAAGCTGATTTGTAGTACTTTTGTGTAACTCCGATAAATCCCTGTTAAGGAGTAACCTGATGTACTATTTACTTTTATGTTTTATTTAGCAGTTTCATTGTGAGGTTTTCTATTCTGTTCTTTATTTCAACCCACCACGATTTATCTTTCCGATGCTTGGACAACGACACATGAACACCGAGGATGTGTTAAGTGTTGTTCCTAGGGGTTGGAAAGGTGGGTCATCACATAACCTGTCCCCCTGCATCACAGCTTATATATCAGCACATATATATAAATAAAATCAATTGTGGTGAGAAATCCCGTTGGATCCCTCCAACTTGTCCTCCTGCATCGCAACTCATATAGTATGGGTCATCTGCTACTAGGCGGGTATATATAAAGGTCATCCGCTCTAGGGGCAAGGAATAAATCCAAACCAACTAATAAAACATTAAATCATCCAAACTTCCAATCGATAATATTTATCAACAATATAACATACTGGTTAACCAAAAAGGTAAGCTTAACTCGCTGAAATTCCAGTTGTCGCCAAAACATTCTGGATTCCATCCAAATCGAACGACATTCGATTTAGCACATATCCAACTAGCTTCAAATCCATCCAATCTAATTCTATATCGTAGTGCATGTCAATACAATCCCAACGCGACTTACCACGTTAAATTCCGACCTAAGACGAGAGAGATATTTAGTTCACAATTTCACGAATTAAATAATATAGTTTATATACACTAATTATCATTAAGTTAATTACTCACCCTAATCCTCTTCTCTTCCTCGCGTAAACACCCAGGCCCCAAAACAATGTCGCCACTTCCTCGATCCACACGCCTACCTCTGGCCATCCTGCAACCACCGCGTCATCACCCTACACTTCCCCGACCTTGTTGGAGCATCAGCTCCAGCGCCGGCCCCCAGTTCGCCTTTGTACGCCGCCAATCCCATAAAACCCAAAACTCATTTAACCACCCCTAACTCCGTCGTCCGACTACCTGGGAGCTCACTCCGACCATCGACAAATTCCCCTAGACCCCATCTACCTTTCCCCTTTAGACTCCATCACAAAACAATCGATGAAATCATCGAAAGTTGCCATAAACCCAATCAAGTTCAACCTCGGATTCCAGCCACCGTGCTCCACTAAAACCGATCTACAATGTTGAACTTCATCAGCTCGATGTTGCAAAGAAAACACTATTTATGACCCTCGCTAGAAATGGCCTCTAGCGGCTCCGATGGGTGAGGACCGTTGGATTGAGTTGGGAGAATTTAATTTTGAAAGTGTTGAACCCTTTCTCTGGTCGGGATGCATAGTTTAAAATATTTGAGGGGGTATGGTTTAAACATAGTAGAGGGGTACGGTATGAACAGTGAAAAGTAGGGTAGGAGGATGGACTGATTTGATAGGGTATGGGATATTATTTATCTTATTTAAAATTATCTAGCTTGACGTACCCGAAAATCTCAAACTCCAGTTAAGGTGTGCCGCCTGGCGTTCTATTTGTAATACCCCTATTCTGAACAAAATGGAACTAGTATCGAGACCTAATTCAATCATATACAGAAGTTAGCTTTTGAAATCGAATTATATTATTTAAATTTTTGTAAGTAATTTCTATCAACCTCGCATGACCACACGATACGTCTAATTGCCACGAAATTCGATGGCGTACAATAATTTATTGTTACAATTCCAATGAAACTGGTTTCATCAAACTCCGAGATAGTGCCTCGGAAGGCTATTTTCACACGTTAATTTAAACAATTATTACAAAACAAGTTTAATCGCATTTAAATTCAAATTCAAAAGTTTACTATCTTCATTCTTATCCAAGTAGAACTTAAATCAACTTTCGAAATCATTTTCATTCACATAAAATTCAAGATTTAATTATTTAAACAATTTCAAATAGTCACATAACCATTATATTTGAAATTCAAGTCTATTTAACTTATAAATTAACTTTTCAATATTTAAAATCAATTAAATATTCCAAATTCAAATGGCTAAAATTCTGGATCGTTACAAAATATCTTTCAAAAGATATGTTCTCAACACCATTTTAATCTTCGATATTTAGAAAACATTTCCATATACATATCCCAACAATATATGTATATTCACAAACCATTTCATTTTCAACACTTAGAAATTATCTCTAATACTTAAATCCGTAATAAGTATATTTACAAATCTTTTGAGGAATGTTTCATTTCTTCCAAAACACGCTTTATTGGGTCAAAATGAATATTGCATAAAACTTCTTTACGACAACCCAAGAACAATAGTACATGGATTCGACTATTTATATTTATATAAATCTTGTATACTATATAAAACACTTCCTTTTGGAAATCGCTTACTATAACAACAATGTTGTAGTCTATGCCTTCCTTGCTTTCTCGAAAATAGCTATCACAAAAATAAATGTTGAAATCGATGTCTTCATCCCTTAGTGCATTTTAAATCACCTTTTTAAAACCATATAACTCCATCTAAAAATATAACCTTCAAAGCATTCCTTTAAAAGGTTATTTTAACTTTAAAATATGAATGTATTTCCTTTATAAAAATCCATATCCACATCTCAACATAAATCAATTTCATATTTATAAAACTAGGTTTATAAATCTCCATTCAATTTTATAAGGCTTTTCTTTATAAAATCTCTTTATTTATAAAATTCTATTATAAATCCATTTCTTTATTTATCTCATTTATTTATAAATCCTATTTTGTAAATCTATTTACCAAATATCAATTACAAATTCATTTTTAAAATATTTATTAAACTTCGTTTATAAATCTATTACTTTATTTATAAATATTACTTTTATAAATCTTTATATAAGCCATTTCAGAAATATTTGTTTCAAACTATTTCTATCTTCTTTAAAACTATATTTCCTTTAAAATAAAAGATGGACTTATTTATTAAGTTTTTAAAATCATTATAATACAGTTCAAAAATCTCTATTTAACATATTTCACAAATTATCAGTTTATAATACCAATAATCAAACTTTTATTTTATTTAAAATAAACTCCTTCCATTAATAATTCAAGAATAATTATTAAAAACATATATTATTTCAAAATCACTTTAAAATCCTTTTAAATCAAAATCTTCCCTTTATAGTATTTTGAAATATTAAAAAAAGGGCTAAGTATTACTATAGCTCTAAATAAGCAAAATCACATCCATGTCATCAAATATGACATCCAACAAATTATATATCATAATATATATGAAGAGTAAAATCAACAGTAGTGAGAGATCATGTTGGATCCCTCCAACATATCCCCCTTCATCACATACAGTATATAATCATATAATATGGGTCATCCACAACTAGGTGGGTACATATAAAAGGTCATCCGCTTCAATGGCGAGAATAAATCCAAACCAACTGATAAAATAGTAAATCATCCAATCAATCAACAACTAGCATAAATAAAAATTATCCACACTTATATAAAATATAAATGGGTCAAAGAGGTGAGTTAACTTACCGAAATTCGAATTATCGCCAAGGCGTTCCAGTTTGGATTAAAATGAACGGGCGTTCGATTTTAACACAAGTTCCTACTAGCTCCAAACCAGCTCCATAACATAGTATTCGTCAATAAGAGCGCAATGCAACTGACCGCGTCCAAATCCGACCATGTATGGACAAGATATGAATATGTGAACCTTTGAGATAATTAAATATTAATTAACTATAATTAATTAAGTTTTAAACTTAATCACCTTCAATTACAAATCCAGGTCGTGCCTCTTTTTCAAACTCACGTCGCCGTTTTTTGAGCATCGCCGCTGCTTCGCGCCTCCTGTTGCCGCCACAAGCTCGTTGAAGATCGCCTCGACCCTACCGCGTCCAACGCCGATGGTCCAACCCCCTTGGTGCCCTTGTTCGCCTCAAAATGGCTAGGGAAGTCGCGCCATTCATCTAGGGATTGCTGCCACCACCATCGATATTATGCCAATCCTACCGGTCGATGCCTTCATCTCATCACTGCGGTCAATCTTCATGTTGACACCTCCGCCCATCACGGGCTCTAGTAGCTCCGATCAAAAACGGCCGTTGGATTGTGGAGGTTTAATGGCGATCGTGTTATTTTCATTTTTTTAGGGTTTTGAAAAATGGAAAATGTCGAGGCCTTTTATAGAAAGTTTTCAAAGCACCATTCGCGCTTTAAAATTCGAACTCCAAACGAGACGTGTCGCCTGGCGTTCTTTACTAAACACCTTTATTTCTAACACAATGGAACTAGTATCGTAGCCTAATTCCATCATATATAGAAATCAGCTTTCAAAATCAAATTATATTAAATTAAATTTCTTTAATTAATTTCTACGTGTTTCCAGCTCGCACTGCCAAACGATACATCCGATCGCTACAAAATCCGTTAGCATACAATAATTTATTATTACGGATCCAATGGCACTAGTTTCATCAAAATCCGAGATAGTGTCCCAGAAGGCTATTTTCACATGTTAATTAAAACGAATTAATATTAAAACCATTCTAATCACTTTAATTATAAATTAAAGTTTACTATCTTCATTCTTATTTAAACAGAATTTAAATCATCTTTCGAAATCATTTTTATTCACATTAAATCCCTATATTTGAAATTTAAGTTGTTTGACTTATAAAATTAACTTTTTCTATATTTAAAATGAATTAAATATTTAAAAATCAAATGATCAAAATCCTGGGTCGTTACATACTCCCCTCCTTAAAAGAATTTCGTCCTTGAAATTGCCAAGGTAAGAAAAATGCCACAAAACTCATTAACTTTCCAAAATCCATTAGTTGAAATAGATTATAAAATTTTCTAAATCTTTAAATTCATTCAACGATACAAACTAATATCATCCCAAGTTATAAAACAAAAATCAAATTTTAGTTATCAAAATTTCACAAAATTCTCAAAAAAATTGTAACGCCTTAAATTTATGGAAAATTTCACCAATGTCTCATTTACGTGGTTCGATCGGAAAAATTTACAATATATATATAATATACATCTCATCTCATGGATGTAGCATCCCGTAGGGAAGAATATAAAAATACGATATGTAATCCAAAATGTGTACCTTTACTTAATATTAGCAAGCATATACAATCAATATAATGTGAAAGCGGACTCCAAATGCAAAGCATACATGATACGTGCCTACTAAACACTTAGCAACAAATGAGAACAAGTATATGGAAAGTAATATCACTATATAACATAGACTAATATAACCACCATATGCAACCAAAGAAACCATCATGCATCCTTACTTAATAGTGTTTACAATACTATAAACAAAGTTAACTAAACATAGCATACAATCATACCAAAGCCCGTAAGATGTCCATAGACCATCTGTACTCAATATCAAATCCGATCGCGCTCTCGAGCACATAATTTCACTTTTGAACTAGAATCACTTACTCGACTTCTCTAGTGCGGACTCCGAACCGGTTTCTTGATTAGAAAACGCCATTCTCCTTGCATAGTCATATACTATGATAGAGAATTTCAGAATAAATCAAAAATCTATATTCGGTGTTCACCATCAAGAATTGAGTGAAAAATCCTAATTCGGATCGGTGTAAATCACATCAAAATTATGCACTTGAATCTGGATCAAACAGTTATGCAAATAAAATGATCTATGTACAACTTATGTATTTATTTCAATTGGTTTTTAACTATACCGAATTCTTTTTCTATTCACATTCATTTTATTATCATTCATTTCATCTAATTTATTTCATTCTTAGTATATTTCTTTTAATACCAATATCACTTAGGAACCATTCCATAAAATCATTACCTAAGTTTATTATAAACATTTTATACAACACAGCTTATTTTTTTATCACTTCCAAGCTTAAGTTCATATTCATTTTAATTCACAATCAATTTCATTTAACTTTAATTAAGTTAAATTTCATTTTATAGCTTCAATTCCAGATTTTCTTTTGTTAATCAAATATTTAACCATTTTTTAAAATTTTGTTTTACTTTCCATTTTCTCAAATTTATAAGTTATGTAAACTTATCTACTTATAATTTCATAAATCTTTACTTAAGTTCATCCACATTCTATAATTACAACTTATGGTTGTATAATCACTTTACAACTTAAGTTTATATTCATTTCACACTCTTCTACATCCTTAGAGTGTATAAAATTTCCAATTTGCCTTACATAACCAAAATATTTAACAAATTTAAAATTTGTTTAACTTACTATTTTTCAACTAATAAGTTACAAAAACTTATTTTCTTATATTTTCACAAAATACTTAAATCAAAATTTTCAAAACATGTTGAAATCATAATATATTTATACCTTTGTATATCAAATCATACTTTTGAAATCTAAAACAATCCTTGTTTTCTAAAACAAGCTTTATTTTACCAAAACATACTTTTATAGCAAATTACTATAGTAGCAATCCATCACTTAAAAACTCGAAAATGAATACTGATGATGTTGAAGTCATCATCCAAATCATTTTCCAGCAACCGAAGTGAGTTCAGTACTTTCTTATCTCTTTTAAATTCCATTTTAAAATATTTCTAATCAAAAATTTTTCAAAATGATACTATTATTATTTCTTCCAAAACCTTTGAAAAGCAATTTTCAAAGTTAGCAGGATTTAAATTCTCAATTTCTTGTTTTAAATCCATTTTTATTTATAACCCATTTATAAATATACTTATACCATTTCATTTCCTTTTTATTTATAAATCACATTTATAAATCATACTTATATAATTTCACTTCTTATATAATATCATTTCACAAATGTTGATTATTTTAATTATAATCAATAATTTATAATTCACATTTATAAATTCACTTCCTTATATAACTCATTTAACAAATGTTTATCTTTATTTAGGTAATAATAAACACTTTTATTAATATTATACCTTAAATCAAACCAACATACCATATATAACTATAATAATTTTTGAAAAAATATTCCTTTATATATAAAATATAATCACCGTAAAATTATTTCATTTACCCAATTTCAAAACAATACAATGTCAAATTGCTATGTTTAAGTATTTAGATATCCCTATTAATAATGTTAATTACTCGTATAGACTAGAACCTATAAGCCACTCAACAGATCAACCAACACAATATAAAACATTTTTTTATACCACTAAAAATACGCGCTTATACACACACACATACACACACTTAAACTCATTCTAGGGTGCTACTGACCCTATCTATAATAAGTACCCCACCGAAGCCTAGGTGTTTGCTAACTTATGCTCTTATACTAATTGTAACAACCCATAATTCCACACATTTCAAGCTGACAATAAACCACACATGTCTAACTTAAATTGAATGAAAAGGTGAATGGTTAGGGGAAAGAAAAAAGAAAGAAGAAAGAAGAAAGAAGAAAGAAGAGAAGAGAGAAAGGAAACCAAACAACACAGAATCTCACAACGCAGCAGAACAACATATAATATAATACTAATGATCTTTACAGAAGAGAAACTATAATATACATACATCAATCAGAGTACAACAACAAATCACTAATCATCAGCCTGGATAGTTATAACAACCTATCCTCACAAATGCTGATGATTTTAAACAACCAATGCAGCGGAAAATAAATATATACGTGAATATGACTTAGAGATTTCCAGCTCGTCTTCGAAAGCTCCAAAACATCAAAACTGAATCTGTAAATATACTCGGTCTGACCCGTGCATTTGAAGGGAATAATGCCCAGATCAATCTGGTAAACCAGCATGAGAAAACACATCTCAATTGGATTTTGAAGTTATAAAAACCTTTCCAAACAAAGGAATCTCATAAGACCACGTCGCACATAAACACGGATCGGTTTTTACGTTACAATAACTAAAACATTTCATATCAAATCTTCCGATATCATAATAGTGTCTAGGATACAAATACATACTAATCATAGTCGAAATTGTTACATTATTAAATTCCATCATAATAAGTTTACACCTAAAACCGTAAAGGCTCGTATTAGAGAAAGGATTCCATACAATGATAGGTAAGGGACTACCTTTCGTATAGTACATTTCTAGAGGAATGTACCGAGGATCAATACCTTTGAAACCTCTACTACATCTACCAAGACCGACCTACCCACAGACCCATCTGGTGGCAGATAGAACTGAATATGACATCACCCTGGTCGTTCCCGACCTATCCTTGGCCATGGCAGACACAACAAAACCCAAAATATAGTGGGTAATCTAGAAAGGTGATGACCATACCCTGATGGGACCTCCCACTTAGCCTTACTGCATACTCTTTTTCAGCCGTTTTCGGGTATGAGGCTTAAGGTAACATTTACCTTTTACAGAACATATTCTACTTTGAATGCCACATTTTCATTTCTAATAACACACGATTGATTTCCACAAAAGTACAACCTCTAAGCTCGTATGTCTTGGAGAAGAGTGTTAAGTATAAGAGGGGTCACCTCCTACACCACCAACAGATGTACGTTTGTAAAAATTAATGTACGTGAATCTTAGTAATGAAACGTTAGACACTCGTCTATACAAGTTGTCTAGGAATAGGACAAACCGAAGGCACTCTCCTACTACATCCTGTCGGGAGTCAACCGTAGGATTAGTAGCGAGCAGTCCTTGCATCGAAGATTTTCATAACAGAGCACTACTGCCACCATATATATATAATATGGAATCATGGGGCTAGTGGCAAGCAGCCATACATCATGAAGATCTCCATCCTCAAATATCATCATCTTCAACAATTCTACACTTTCGAATGCATACTTTGGTCCGAAGTGTTTTTGGATAAATCTCATCCCTGTCTCTCCGAACCAACAATCGATAAGAGGCCCTCAGCCTCATAAGGAAACCAAGTCTCCTAGACTTATTACGTTTCCAACACTCAACTTGCTATCCTTCGGCCAAGAAGGAAGCTCGGTAGATTGGAGTACCATAGTCACTCCGCACTACTCAAATCAACATTTTTAACACCAAACGATAATCAAGCCTACTCAGTTGGCCTCGTACTAAGTGCGCGACTAATCGGTTCCCTCGCAAAGTCAAGGAACCAAAAATGGCTAAAAATACAATTTAGCACATAAGCAGTCATTAGGCCAGTTTAATTAATCTTTTATTAATTAAATAACTTTTAAAATATTTATCTCAAAATATCTTTAAAAAGATATGTTCTCAACATCATTTTAATCTTTCAATATTTGGAAAACATTTCCATATACTTATTCCAAAAGTATAAGTATATTCACAAACGATTTCGTTTTCAACACTTAGAAAATATCTCTATATACTTAAATCCGTAATAAGTATATTTACAAACCTTTTGAGGAAAGCTTCATATTTTCTCAAAACGAATGTTGCATAAAACTTCATTACGACAACCCAAAAATAATAATATAGGGATTCGACTATTTATATATATATATATATCTCTCGTAACTATATAAAACACTTCCTTTCGAAAATCACTTACTATAACAACAGTGTTACAGTCTATGCCTTCCTTACTTTCTCAAAAACAGCTATCAACAATAAATGCTGAAATCGATGTCTTCATCCCTTAGTCCATTTTAAATCACCTTTTTAAAACCATTTAACTCCATTTGAAAATATCACTTTTAAAAAATTCCTTTAAAAGATTATT
This sequence comes from Allium fistulosum, assembly GCA_030737815.1. Taxonomy (NCBI): domain Eukaryota; kingdom Viridiplantae; phylum Streptophyta; class Magnoliopsida; order Asparagales; family Amaryllidaceae; genus Allium; species Allium fistulosum. The sequence continues at coordinate 512,278,219 of CM060908.1, read as the reverse complement.
TTAACTTTTAAAACGTGAATGTATTTCCTTTATAAAAATCCATATCCACATCTCAACATATATCATTTCCATATTTATAAAACTAGGTTTATAAATCTTTATTCTATTTTATAAGAGTACTCTTTATAAAATCTCTTTATTTATAAAATTCTATTTATAAATCAATGCCTTTATAAATCTCATTTATTTATAAAATCCTATTTATAAATCTATTTACCAAAATCAATTAAAAATTCATTTTTAAAATATTTATAAACCTCTATTTATAAATCTATTACTTTGTTTATAAAATATTACTTTTGTAAATCTTTAAATAAATCATTTCAAAAATATTTGTTTCAAACTATTTCTATCTTCATTAAAACTGTATTTCCTTTAAAATAAAAGATGGAATTATTTATTGAGTTTTTAAAATCTTTATAATACAATTCAAAAATCTCCATTTAACATATTTCACAAACTATCAGTTTATAATACCAAAAATCATACTTTTTTTTGTTTAAAATAAACTCCTTTCTTTAATAATTCAAGCATAATTATTAAAAACATATATTATTTCAAAATCACTTTAAAATCCTTTTAAATCAAATTGTTCACTTTATAGTATTTCGAAATATTAAAAATAAGGCTAAGTGCTACTATAGCACTAAATAAGCAAATTTATGTTCATCTCATCAAATATGGCATCCAACAAATCATATATCATAATATATATGAAGGGTAAAATCAATAGTGGTGAGGAATCCAGTTGGATCCCTCCAACATGTCCTCATGCATTACATACAGTATATAATCATAAAATATAGGTCATCCACAACTAGGTGGTACATATAAAAGGTTAGTTGCTCCAATGGAGGGAATTAATCCAAACCAACAGACAAAACAGTAAATCATCCAATCAATCAACCACCAACATAAATAAAAATATCCATACTTATATAAAATATAAGTGGGCCGGAGAGATGATTTAACTCATCAAAATTCCAGTTATCCCCAAGGTGTTCCGGTTTGAATTAAAATCGAATGGGCATTCGATTTAACACAAATTCCTACTAGCTCCAAACTACCCCAATCCAACACCATAATATAGTATTCATCGATATGAGCGCAGTGCGACTGACCGCGTCCAAATCCGATCAAATATGTACAAGATACAAATTTGTGAACCCTTAAGATAATTAAATATTAATTAACTTTGATTAATTAAGTTTTAAACTTAATCACCTTCGATTACAAACCCGGACCACGCCTTATTTTCAAGCTCACGTTGTCGTTTGTTTATCATCGTCGCCTCCTCGTGCCTCCTGCCGCCGCCGCAAGCTCGCCGAAGATCGCCTCGACCCTACCACACCCAACGCTAGTTGTCTGACCCCCCTTAGCGTCCTCGTTCGCCTGGCTACGGAAGCCACGCCGTTCATCTAGGGATTGCCGCCACTGTCGATGTTATGCCAATCCCACCAGTCGATGCCTTCGTCTTATCACTACGGCCAATCTTCATGTTGACACCTTCGCCCATCACCGCCTCTAGTGGCCTCGATTGAAGACGGTCATTGGATTATGGACGTTTAATGGCGGCTGTGTTATTTTCTTTTTTTAGGGTTTTTCAAAATGTAAATTTGAGGCCCTTTTATAGAAAATTTTCAAAGCACAATTCATGCTCTAAAATTTCGAACTCCAAACGAGGCATGCGGCCTGGCATTCTGTGCCAAATACCCCAATTCTGAACATAATGGAACTAGTATCGGAACCTGATTCCATCATATATAGAAGTTAGCTTTCAAAATCAAATTATATTAAGTTAAATTCCTTTAATTAATTTCTACACGTTTCCATCTCGCACGGCCAAACGATACATCCGATCGCCGTGAAATTCATGAACAAATAATAATTCACTATTACGGATCCAATGACACTAGTTTCGTCGATATCTAAGACAGTGTCCTAAAAGACTATTTACCCAAGTTAATCAAAATGAATTATTATTAAAACCATTCTAATAACTTTATTATAAATTAAATTTTACTATCTTCATTCTTATTTAAACAGAATTTAAATCATCTTTCGAAATCATTTTTATTCACATTAAATCCCTATATTTGAAATTTAAGTTGTTTGACTTATAAAATTAACTTTTTCAATATCTAAAATTATTTCAAATTCAAATGACCAAAATCGTGGGTCGTTACACTTTTCATTTTCCATTTCATGTAAACAAAGAAAGAAATCAATCCACACATTCAAAAATCCAAATTTAACAATCTACTAATTGAAAAAATTTAAAGCAAGATTCTTTGAGTTCGTATTAACAAGATCTACAAATCTATATGTGAATTGTTGGTTGCGGTCGTGTTTGGGTTGTTCAACAGTGAATAACAACAATTAAGGTTTAGGGTAGGCAAGGCTACGGGCAACGATAGGATAGGATGAAGTTGGCTTTGTCTTTCTCATTCAAAGGAGTGTCTTCCCACAAGTTTTCGTCATCCCCGATGGACTAGGATAGAATGCGACAATTGGGAGGGTGGGGCTCGACCATCAGGTTGGAATTTGACTGGGCTACCAAGCTCGATAAGAGTGGATGCGACGCGAAGAGGTTGCGAAGTGGAGTGCTACACATTCGACAGTTGTTGATTTCGTGGATCGGAGAGCAAGTTAAGGAGGATGAAAGTCGGCAGTTGGGTTCTTGTGCACATTTCCATGTAGAAGGTAGTGTTGGGTTTGAGAAGAAAGGTTTAAGGAAGGAGTTTGTTTTAAAGTTGATTAGTAATGTTAATTAAGTGAATTAAATATTTAATTTAATTTGAAAAAATATAAATTGAATATCTCTCTCATACGACGTACATTGAGCCATGATCTTTTGCGTTACGCTGATAGAAGCAATATCTACGTGCTAGAACTAGTTTGGTCGAGTTTAGAATAAGTGGAAATTTGAGCTAAAATCGAACAAACTGGAACGCTTAAGTGTTTGTTGGAATTTCGATGAGTTATCTCACCTCTGAATGAATACTATAATGATATATAGTAGATATAAATTATTGTTTTGTGTTTGAATGATTTATTGGTTTGATTTGGTTAAATTTTCGCTTTGAAAAGCAAATGAAATTTAAAATGAAATACAGGGAATTTTGTAGAGAAATCCGAATTTCTCACCATTGTGATTTAAATTTCAGTTATATATATGTTACTTAAATTTTTGAATGTTAAAAGTCCGGCAGTTAACCATATAGGATATGATACTGATATATGTTAAAAGTTGAACCTTTTTAGAGATAAAAGTAGTAATAGCAATGGTTAAGTGCTATGGTGGCTATTGGCCTCGTTATAATATTTTGAAATACTATTAATTATTGTTTTGATTCGAAAATGTTTTATTTCGGAAAATGATTTTGAAATCTGAATTTTGGATTTTCTATGATATTTTATTTTAAAAATAAATTTTTGACTTTTTTATTTTTCTCTAACCTTTTTGTAAATGTTTAAAAATTATTTTAGAAAGTATGTATTTTTATAGAAAAAAGTTATTATAATAATGATTGTTTATTTTAAAGAAAATAAAAGAGTTTATCTTTTATTTTATAGTGATTCTGTTTTAAAAAGAAGATAGAAATGTTTTGGAATAAATATTTATGAAACATTTATATAAAATGGTGTATAAAAAGGATAGATTTATAAATGTTATTTATAAATAAAAAGATAGTTTTATAAATGGTATTTTATAAATAAAAGAATAAATTTATAAATGATATTTTATAAAAGGGAAATTAACATCATTTTGATAAATTGGAATAATAAATTCCATTTGTGAATTTATGGTGATATATGAAATGATAGTTTTATGGAGTACTTGGTCTTATTTTGAAAAATGACGGTTTGTGTTAAGCATAAAAGGAGTTTTATAATTATACTTGGATATTTATAAAATAAGTTTTAAAATTATATTTGTAGAATTATAAAAGAATTTTTAAAATTATAGTTGGAGATTTATAAAAGAAGATTTATAAATGATATTTTATAAAGAAAATTTATAAATGAAGATTTATAAAGAAATTTATAAATGAAGTTATAAATATAAAAGAGATTTATAAAAAGGAATTTTGAAAAGGAAATGAGGTTTGATTTCTATAAATGATCATTTTAAATTATGGTGATATAGAAAGTATTCTTTTCATAGTTAACATCAAACTCCAAGGTACGGAAACTCATCTCTATCTTAAGAAGTAAGAATGTATGTCATGGCAAGGTTACTACGCCAACTTGTCCAACTACATTGTTAATTGAGGGATAATACTGTTTGAAATCGGGAAGTAGTGTTGAGTATATCTGTTTTAATTTCCATACGACCCGTTTACTTACACCAGAAGGAAAGTATTTTGGGTTTGTTTTTATCAATGTTTTAAATGACATTTGTTTTTAAGCCAATTAATTATTATTTTTGAAATGAAATCTTCCTTAAGATTTGTGAATATACTTATACCATAGAGATAAGTACATGGGTACATATTCTAAGTATTGGAAATGTAGCGTTTTGTGAATATACTTATATAGTTGATTTAACTATATGGAAAAGTTTTCTAAGTATTGAAAGTGAAATGTTTTGTGAGTATACTTATACAGTTGAGATAAGTATATCAATATTTTTTCAAGTATTGAAAGAGTACAGAAGATTTATGAATATATCTTTGTAAAAGTATTTTGATACAAGTATTTACAAAGTGGATTTAATTAATGAAAAGATTAATTAAAGAGGCTTAATGGTTGCTTTGTGCTCAACCATGCTTTGTTAAATCTCCGGTTGAATTGTTTGTTTATTTGTTTGTTAAATAACCAACTATCAAATCTTGACCAGTTTTTAAACCATCGTTGTCAGTTCGGAGAGACTGGGATTGGATATATTATCTGAAAACCACTTCGAACCGGCATTAGCATTCGAATTAGTACATCTTAAAGGTGATGGAACTGAACACGGAGTTCTTTGAAGTCCAAAGGCTACTTGCTACCAATCCATAGAATGGAGCAAAAGTAGTGCATTCGGTTTGTTCATATTCTAAACAACCAATATTGATGAATGCTAGCATTGCATTGTTGCTTGAAGGGCATTGTTCGCATTCCAAAGTGGGATTTGCTAAAAAGGGTAAAACGTAACCTCAAGCCTCACAACCGGGAATTACTAAAATAGGAGATATGCCGCAAAGCTATGTTGTGCACTATTATTAGGGTATTGTCATCACTCGATCTAGATCGATATTGACCCATTATGTATGCTTATGACTCGGTATGGTTGTTGGCCAACAACCGAGGTGATGACATATTTGATACTATCCAGTATAGGCCGGTCTTTCAATGTTTGGGGTCCATACGAGGCCCTTGGTATATTTTCTAGAGGTGTACTGTGATAGGCTGTAACGGCCCGTAAATTTCGATAATTTAAATTAGTTAATTTAATAAGATTTTGATAATTAAATTTGAAAGAAATAAAAATTGGAGATTTAGTAATGTAATAAATATTAAAATGAAATGTAACAATGGTAATTAAAGCTAATTATTGATTAATTGAATGAAATTACAATAAATTGAAATAATGTAAATGTTATAACTCGGTTATAAATTTAATATAAGGAAATGAATGTAAATATTGAATTTATGAATGAGATAAAGTATAATGAATGGTAATTGAGTAAAACCATTGTTATGTAAGTAATTGTAACATTGGTCTGTAAACAATAAACTTATAGTGTAAATAAAAGTTTAGGGTAACAATTATTGGAAGTACCTATTTATTTAGGCTGCTAAAATTTAATTTGGAAATCAATTGTAATTGAATGGAATTAAATGTTACATTAATGTGGGTTAAGACAATGACTGTAAATTGTGAATGTAATAAATTAAATAGGAATGTTAATTTTATTCATAGGGTAATAATTGATGTAATAAAAAGAATGAAACCAAGATAAAATAATTAATTAGGATTTAAATTTTAATTAATGTGTAAAATTGACAAAATTCCAATATAATTGAAATATAGTAGTTGATACAAATAAAGATGAAATTTGGAAAATATAAATGTAATGAAATATGAAAAATTGTTCACTATGTTAGATGAGTAATAATTGATTGGTTTTAAAGTCTGGAATAAAATCAAAACAATTTATTGGAATTAAATTTTAATTAATTAGATTAATTGCAGTTTGAATTAAACAATGTAATTATTGAAATAATTAACCCTGAAATTGATTTGTAAATTTATTTTAAATTATTATAAATGTCCAAGCAATCAAAAATGATAGAAATTGTAAATTATTAAATTGAATTGAAAAAGGTGATTTAATTAATTTAATATTAATTTATTTAATTAAAGTGAAAATAACCATTTTGGCCACTGACTCGGATTTTGACAAAACTAGTTTCATTGGATCCGTAACAGTGAATTATTGTAGGATTTCAAGTTTCGTAACGATCGGACTAGTCGTTCGATCATACGGACTTGAAACGCCCAGAAATTAATTCAATTGAAATCAATATAAATAATCTGGTTTTAGCATAACTTCTTCATACGATGGAATTTGGACTTGAAACCTGTTCCATTGAGTTTAAAAATATTGTAAACATCTATTTTGATATATGGGATGATCCAATTTTGTTCCGGAGACAAAACGGGCTTTATGGGCTATTTATCATTCAACGTGTAAATCAAATCTTGTTCATCCATTCTATATTCTGATCTGTCTATAAATAGTCTGTTATAAACCCTAATTGTTTCTCAACTTAGTTTGTCTGTATGTACAATTCTGTCTACTTCTCCTCCTCAATGGCAGACAAATCATAACCAATTCCAAATTCAAATTGAAAATCAAAATCAAATTGAAAAAAAATCGAAAAAAAATATATATCGAATATCTCAACAATACGAATCTACGTCTGGTGTCCGTTTCTGCAAAAGGTGCTCGAGTCAATCAAAAATCATGGTTAAAGCCACGAAATCGTGAAATCCTAATGCCAATTTGGGGTTTTTCGATTTCGACACCAATTGGCAAAATTGGTTTGCGGGTTTTGGAGCGCTTACCATGCTGAGTCGACCGGTGGTGGAATTGGAGGCTACTTCCTCCTGTAGGGGCTGGAAATCAAGGAGGAAAACCCTATAAACGGCGGCGGCGGTGATGCCTTGCGGGGGACGCATGGTGCTGGGTTGTAGGGGATCGAAGGGCATATGGAGGGAGGTGGTGCGAGGCGTCCCATGGCCGGAAGCAGCCGAGCGATGTGGTCAAACGTGGATGGGCACGTGGTGTATCTGCTGTCGAACAAGAGTGGTGAAGTGTGACGTGGCTTCTGCCCATAGGTCTTTTACTGGTTAATTTATTTATTTTTATTTATATTTAAAATCGTTCTAACCTTAATATCTTTTGCCTACGAACTCCAATTCACGCGCGGTTTGTTCCTTTGGGATCGTATCAAAATTTCGAACATTTTGACGCTAGTTTGGATGAATTCTGAGACTATACAAATCTTAGGCTCAAATTGAATTTAAATTCGATTTAAATTCAAAGGTGAGTGTTTTAACCCACTCACAACTTCTAAAATTTCTTATGTTTGTTAAATTAAATTTATGATGTGATTAGAAATTTATTGAATGTTTGGTATATTTTAAATCATCATCTCAGTTAATTTGCATTTATTTGAATTAAATCGTTATTTAATTTATTATTGAATATAAATTGCCAGTTAATCACCTATAATTGATAACATGTTATTTGTTGATACTTATTAATTGATTCGGATGATGATTGTGATTAATGTTTGATTTGTTGTATTGGATGAATGGATGTTGTATTTATATTGTTATAACTGCAAGTTCCCTATGGGTTGAAATGATACATACCCGAATGATCAATAGATTAAGGAAAAATCGTTATGGGTTGAAATGATAGACTCGAGCGATTTTATGGATTTTATTATTAATTTGGGATTGCGGTTTGAAACGATATATAACCGTAACATTTTAAACTACAGATTGAAATGATAAATATCCATATCACTTGACCCTAGGGTAGAAAATTATATACGGACACCGGATTGGTTAAATTAAAAGATTTTAAAATCTTTAATTTTTGAGTTGAGTTAAATGGTATTTTGAAATAAGAATTTGATTATATAAATTGAATTATTTTGGAAATCAAGTTTATGTTGGAATTGGAATTGGTTTAAAGGAATTCTTTAAAGGAATAAAATTGAAATTTTAAATTTGAATTTGAAGTATAAGTGAAGTTATCGAAAAATGACTTATTAAAATGGTTTGAAATATAACTTTGAAATATAGTGAAATTGGGGTAATTTAAATTGATATTTGAACATGGATTGAAACGATATGAAATTCAATAGTTTATTGAAATGTTAAATTTAAAGGTTTGGAATTTGGTTTGTTGACTTGGAAATTGAAAATGGTCCAAATGTGTTGAAATGAAATGAATAGTTTAATTTGATATTAATTCCAAATTCATGTTTTAATATAAACTGTTTTAAAAATATATTATTTCAAAATTTCTAATTTTTAAGATTTTCAAAGTATTAAACTATTTAACCATTATTAATTATATTAAATCATTTTAACCTATTTTAAACCATTTAATTTATTTAAACTAATTAACCTGTTTTAACTTATTTTAAATCTAATTAATCTATTTTAAAGCTACTTAATCTATTTTAATTATATTTAATCTATTTTAAATCTATATTAATTATTTATAACTACTTAAAACAATTTTCTTCTAAATTCCAAACTAAGTAAAATGGATGGGTTTATATTCAAATTCTCGATTTTTAAAGTGAATGTGGTTAAGCGACATTATAACCTAAGTTGGGAGCTAAATAACATATTTGATTTAATATGATATTTTGAAATGAGAGTTTAGCCTATTTTGGAAACATGACTTTTGAAAGGAAATATAATTTCGAACTATGATTTCAATTGTGATATGATTTAAAAATGTGAATATGATTTTGAAAGTAAGTAATGATTTCGAAAATGATATGATTTGAATTGAATATGATATTTTGATATCAATTATGAAATGATTTTGAAAATGTAAAAGAACCATCCAGTGTGTAATAAGCGATTGGTTGTTAAAGAGACTGGGATCGGATATTGTCATACTCTCTGCCAATACCGAAAACCACTTTGACAACTGTGTATGCGGTGGAGATTCCAGAATGAAGTAGGATGGTTGGCGACGATCCTATATGAGGTATATACGTGGACCTAAATCCCATGAGTTAGCTTAAGGTGGCTAAAACAGGAGCAATTGACGGGAGGTCATTCCTCCGATCGGGCACATTCCTTCGATACTATATTTTGATTTGCGATTTTGGTGGCCACTCTCGATTTTTGATTTGGGAGTGTGTTCCGAGGTGGGCGGTAGTAGCTGCTATGCGTTACCACCAGTCCGGAAGTGTAATTAGTATATCTACTCTGGCATTGCCTAGTTGTGTCGTGTCACCTACCCTAGCGTGCCTTCTACGAGTTTGTTTTATGTCGTACCTATGGGGTATCCTCTGGCAGCCCTAGTTTACAGGGAGTTACGGTACTGTATAGACTATTGGCATTATAAAAATGTGTTAAGGGGGATATGGGTAACGCCTTAACGCTATTTTAATACTTTTACTTTACTGTAGACATATTATAACAGCGTATTGTACTACATAGTAGATAGTTTAACGGATCCTTAGGAGATGTGAATCCCGAACATCCCTTAAGTTACTGCACTCACGTTAGACACTGGATAAGAGATGTCAAACCCCATAAACATCTCCGACGCCGTTTACACTCATAGTTATTTACCATTGATTTAACTCACATAAGATCTTTTAGTTCTGACTCGAGTGTTTTGTCTTTTTAATTCGCTCGCGTCATCCTGAGCATTTCAGGATTTGAAGACCTTTTTCTGGGGGACGAAGACGAAGATTTGTACTATGATGACTTATTCTATTATTCCACTGCATTCATACTGTTCCATTGCATTTGTATATTTATTCTCTGTTTATGTAACTCTGATTCTGTATTGTATAAGTATAATCAAATGTTTTATAAACAGCTTCATGACCTGTTATTTGATTATTATATTTTATCATTCCGCTGCGAGTTTTTGTTTTTTTCTTTCTTCACCTTTTCTTATTCACCCCAATAACAATCCGCCCTTCTATATGGTTTGAGTCGGCATGTGTGTCTGCTTAAAGCGTCCAAAAAGGCGGGATGTTACAGTTGGTATCAGAGCTTTGGTTTAGCGATAACCTTAGCTTTGTGGGGTCTGACTCTTTATAAATAGGGTAGTAATACCCTATGATGAGTCGTTGAGTGTATATATATGAGAGAGCGTATTTGTTAGTGTTATAAAAGGTTTTTATATTGTGTTAATTTGTTCCGTTTTGTATTTATAAATTCTGGTAGGTGCATAGGACGCTATGACATCGATAGGGATTTCTAAACACTTAATAGGACAGACCGACCAATATTTGTTTTGAAATATAGGTAAATGAAATAATTTTGCCTATTGCATATTCTATATATATAATAATGATTTATAAATTATATATTTGGTTGTATTATATTGGTTGTTAGGTAGTGAAATTTATAAATATAGGTTGGAAATAAGGTTTGAAAATAAGATAAATGAAATTTGGAAATTTAGAACTTAAGTTTCGGGGTTTTGAAAATTTCTTTCGAATGATTTTAGGATATAATAATATAATTAGAAGTAGTTTCTGATATAAATATTTCAATATAATTTGAAAGAATTGTTTTAATGAAATTTTAGAAAGAAATAAGTTATGTACTCCCCTCTTTGTCGTTGGAAAATAATTTCAGTGATGAGTTCATGCATTATCGACATTCATTTTTGAGTTTCAAAGTGGGAAGATTGTTGTAGTAGTTTTACTGCACAATTATTTTGATAATCTTAATTTTGAATTCCAATTTTGATTCGATATATATATATAAGGTATGATTATATAGATATTATTATTTTGAATAATTGAAATGGAACCCGGCATTTAGTTCTTAAGTTTCTATAAATTAGAGATTTCAACTATTGTAATGGAATAAAATTTTAACTATTTAATAATTGAAACTTCCAAATAAAAATAAGAAATGGTATGCTAAGTTATAACTAAAATATACAAGGAATTTGAAACTTGTAACTTGTAAACGAAAAGAATATGAAAATAAGAAATGATAATTATTGAACCTTAAGTTAATTAAAATAAGTAAGACAAACTTGTGTAACTTTCACTTGCATGCTTAAAGACATATATATAACTTACCAATTATAAAAAGTTGAAATGTTAAAGGAATATGTAATGGAAATTTTTACAAGTAAAACTTATGTAATGGAAGTGTTCAATGAAATTTACTTTTATAAATTAAAATTTTGATATGAAAATAGTTATAAACTTGAGTTAAAATTGTAATACTACTAATTAAATGAAATAGAAAATGAGTACTGGATTTTGAACTTAAGTTAATATTGAAACTATTTATAATTAAAGTAAATAATAAAATGAATGTAATGCAATAAAAAGAAATTGACATGATATGAATAAATGAAAATGACTTTTTTTGTAAGTAATAAAGGAAAATAAATGAAATAAACACTGAATGAATGAATGGGAATAAAATTTTGTAAGAGATAAATGTAAGTTAAAGAAATAATCCTTATATGAATGAGAAGAAAAAAAAACTGTAAATGTTGTGAAAGAAATTTAATAAGAATAACTCAAGCACATTGTAAATTATTGTTTGTTTTGGTTTATGGGTTGTTTGGGATATGATACTTCTAATTGTTTAAGATGTATGAATAATCTATTGAGTTCATCTAAGACTGTTGAGTAAATGGTGCACTCGGTAGTTTATTTTTCATTCTAGGTGGTTAAAAATTTCTGAACCCGAACAAACCATTTGTTTGTTTGCTATGGTTGGATAGTTGATTTTATTGATTTCATATGATGATTGTATGCTGTGGTTGCCAGTGATTGTTGTTTATATTGATTTTTTGTTAGTGGTTGAAACAACTTTAAATATTTCATTTTATATAATTATTAACTCATTTTGGATTATATAAGGGAAATACAGGTTATGGAAGCAATTGCCACTGCTTTTGGTTTCATAATTAAGCGTTGTTTGCCGATAAATAGGTACGTTCTCGGATTACGGTTTTCTAGCGATATTTTATTGTTTTCCCACTGTTGGGATATATTATGTTGAAAATTTTGATATATATTATTATTATTATTGATATTATTATTTGCTCCCGAGCCTCTCCGTACAAAGGAGACTCTGCCGAAATTTTTCGTGAATTTTGGACTTAGAAAATTTTGAGAAATGTTTTCCAAACTTTTGTTAATTTGAATATAAAAGGATTTAATTATTTGTAAATTAATATATTTTATTTAAATTATTTATTATGTAAATAAATTGTTATAAATTTAATATTTTGAATAAGATATATTGATTACTAAATTTCTTCTTTTCCCTTCTTTTTCCTTTTCGGGGATGAAAAGTTTTGAGTGGGGGAGAGTGTAACGACCCGTAAATTTTGATAATTTAAATTAGTTAATTTAATAAGATTTTGATAATTAAATTTGAAAGAAATAAAAATTGGAGATTTAGTAATGTAATAAATACTAAAATGAAATGTAACAATGGTAATTAAAGATAATTATTGATAAATTGAATGAAATTACAATAAATTGAAATAATGTAAATGCTATAACTCGGTTATAAATTTAATATAAGGAAATGAATGTAAATATTGAATTTATAAATGAGATAAAATATAATGAATGGTAATTGAGTAAAACCATTGTTATGTAAGTAATTGTAACATTGGTCTGTAAACAATAAACTTATAGTGTAAATAAAAGTTTAGGGTAACAATTATTGGAAGTACCTATTTATTTAGGCTGCTAAAATTTAATTTGGAAATCAATTGTAATTGAATGGAATTACATGTTACATTAATGTGAGTTAAGACAATGACTGTAAATTGTGAATGTAATAAATTAAATAGAAATGTTAATTTTATTCATAGGGTAATAATTGGCGTAATAAAAAGAATGAAACCAAGATAAAATAATTAATTTGGATTTAAATTTTAATTAATGTGTAAAATTGACAAAATTCCAATATAATTGAAATATAGTAGTTGATACAAATAAAGATGAAATTTGGAAAATATAAAGTAATGAAATATGAAACAATGTTAACTATGTTAGATGAGTAATAATTGATTGGTTTTAAAGTCTGGAATCAAATCAAAACAATTTATTGGAATTAAATTTTAATTAATTGGATTAATTACAGTTGCAATTGAACACTTTAATTATTGAAATAATTAACCCTGAAATTGATATGTAAATTTATTTTAAATTATTATAAATGTCCAAGCAATCAAAAATGATAGAAATTGTAAATTATTAAATTGAATTGAAAAACTGATTTAATTAATTTAGTATTAATTTATTTAATTAAAGCGAAAATAGCCATTTTGTCCACTGGCTCGGATTTTGACGACACCAGTTTCATCGGATCCGTAACAGTGAATTATTGTAGGATTTCAAGTTTCGTAATGATCAGGCTTGTCGTTCGATCATACGGACTCGAAACGCCCAGAAATCAATTCAATTGAAATCAATTTGTAATAAGCTGGTTTTAGCATAACTTCTTCATACGATGGAATTTGGACTTGAAACTTGTTCCATTGAGTTTAAAAATATTGTAAACATCTGTTTTGATATATGGGATGACCCAACTTCCTTTTGGAGACAGAACGGGCTTTTCGGGCCATTTATCGTTCAACGTGTAAATTAAATCTTGTCCATCATTCTATATTCTGATCTGTCTATAAATAGCCTGTTATAAACCCTAATTGTTTCTCAACTCAGTTTGTCTGTACTACAATTCTGTCTGCTTCGCCTCCTCAATGGCAGACAAATCATAACCAATTCCAAATTCAAATTGCAATTCAAAATCAAATTGAAAAAAAAATTCGGAAAAAAATATATATCGAAGATCTCAACGATACGAATTTGCGTTTGGTGTCCGTTTCCGCAAATGGTGCTCGAGTCAATCGGAAATCATGGTCAAAGCCACGAAATCGTGAAATCCTAATGCCAATTTGGGGGTTTTCGATTTCGACCCCAATTGGCAAAATTGGTTTGCGGGTTTTGGAGCGCTTGCCATGCTAAGTCGACCGGTGGCGGAAATGGTGGCTACCTCCTCCTGTGGCGGTCGGAAATCGTGGAGGAAAACCCTATAAACGGCGGTGGCGGTGATGCCTTGGGGGGGACGCATGGTGCTGGGTTGTAGTGGATCGAAGAGCGATTTGTAGGGAGGTGGTGCGAGGCTTCCATATAGCCGGAGGCAGCCGTGCGACGTGGTCAAAGGCGGATGGGAGCGTGGTGTATCTGCTGTCAAACGATAGTGGTGAAGCGTGACGTGGCTTCTGCCCATTGGTCTTTTACTGGTTAATTTATTTATTTTTATTTATATTTCAAATCGTTCAAACCTTAATATCTTTTTCCTACGAACTCCAATTCACACGCGATTTGTTCCTCTGGGATCGTATCGAAATTCCGGAAATTTTTACGCTAGATTGGACGAATTCTGAGACTGTTCAAATTTTGGGCTTAAATTGAATTTAAATTCGATTTAAATTCAAAGGTGAGTGTTTTAACCCACTCAAAACTTCTAAAATTTCTTATGTTTGTTCAATTAAATTTATGATGTGATTAGAAATTTATTTATGACTATTTGGTATATTTTAAATCATCATCTCAGTTAATTTGAATTTATTTGAATTAAATCGTTATTTAATTTATTATTGAATTTAAATTTCCAGTTAATCACATGTAATTGATAACCTGTTATTTGTTGATATCTATTAATTGATTCTGATGATGATTGTGATGAATGTTTGATTGGTTATATTAGATGAATGGATGTTGTATTTATATTGTTATAACTACAAGTTCCCTATGGGTTGAAATAATACATACTCGAATGATCAATAGATTAAGAAAAAATCGTTATGGGTTGAAATGATAGACTCGCACGATTTTATGGATTTTATTATTAATTCGGGATTGCGGTTTGAAATGATATATAATCGTAACATTTTAAACTGCGGATTGAAATGATAAATATCTGTATCACTTGACCCTAGGATAGAAAATTATATACGGACACCGGATTGGTTAAATTAAATGATTTTAAAATCTTTAATTTTTGAGTTGAGTTAAATGATATTTTGAAATAAGAAATTGATTATATAAATTTAATTATTTTGGAAATCAAGTTTATGTTGGAATTGGAATTGGTTTAAAGGAATTCTTTAAAGGAATAAAATTAAAATTTTAAATTTGAATTTGAAGTATAAGTGAAGTTATCGAAAAATGACTTATTAAAATGGTTTGAAATATAACTTTGAAATATAGTGAAATTGGGGTAATTTAAATTGATATTTGAACATGGATTGAAACAATATGAAATTCAACAGTTTATTGAAATGTTAAATTTAAAGGTGTGAAATTTGGTTTGTTGACTTGGAAATTGAAAATGGTCCAAATGTGTTGAAATGAAATGAATAGTTTAATTTGATATTAATTCCAAATTCATGTTTTAATATAAATTGTTTTAAAAATATATTATTTCAAAATTTCTAATTTTTAAGATTTTTAAAGTATTAAACTATTTAACATGTATTAATTATATTAAATCATTTTAACCTATTTTAAACCATTTAATTTATTTAAACTAATTAACATGTTTTAACTTATTTTAAATCTAATTAATATATTTTAAAGCTGCTTAATCTATTTTAATTATATTTAATCTATTTTAAATCTATATTAATTATTTATAACTACTTAAAATTATTTTCTTCTAAATTCCAAACTAAGTAAAATGGATGGGTTTATATTCAAATTCTCGATTTTTAAAGTGAATGTGGTTAAGCGACATTATAACTTAAGTTGGGAGCTAAATAGCATATTTGGTTTAATATGATATTTTGAAATGAGAGTTTAGCCTATTTTGGAAACATGACTTTTGAAAGGAAATATAATTTCGAACTATGATTTCAAATGTGATATGATTTAAAAAGGTGAATATGATTTCGAAAGTAAGTAATGATTTCGAAAATGATATGATTTGAATTGAATATGATATTTTGATATCAATTATGAAATGATTTTGGAAATTTAAAAGAACCATCCGGTGTGTAATAAGCTATTGGCTGTTAAAGTGACCAGGATCGGATATTGTCAGACTCTCTGCCAATACCAAAAACTACTTTGACAACTGCGTATGCGGTGGAGATTCCAGAATGAAGTAGGATGGTTGGTGACGATCCTATATGAGGTATATACATGGACCTGACTCCCATGAGTTAGCTTACGGTGGCTAAAACAGGAGCAATTGATGGGTTAAGTGAGGTCATTCCTCCGATCGGGCACCTTCCTTCGATACTATATTCTGATTTGCGATTTTGGTGGCCACCCTCGATTTTTGATTTGGGAGTGTGTTCCGAGGTGGGCGGTAGTAGATGCTATGCGTTACCACCAGTCCGGAAGTGTAATTGGTATATCTACCCTGGCATTGCCTAGTTGTGCCGTGTCACCTACCCTAGCGCGCCTTCTACGAGTTTGTTTTATGTCGTACCTATGGGATATCCTCTTGCGGCCCCAGTTTACGGCAAGTTACGGTACTGTATAGACTATTGGCATTATAAAAATGTGTTAAGGGGGATATGGGTAACGCCTTAACGCTATTTTAATACTTTTACTTTACTGTAGACATATTATAATAGCGTATTGTACTACATAGTAGATAGTTTAACGGATCCTTAGGAGATGTGAATCCTGAACATCTCTTAAGTTACTGCACTCACGTTAGACACAGGATAGGAGATGTCAAACCCCGTAAACATCTCCGACACCGTTTACACTCATAGTTATTTACCGTTGATTTAACTCACATAAGATCTTTTAGTTCTGACTCGATTGTTTTGTCTTTTCAATTCGCTCGGGTCAGCCTGAGCATTTCAGGATTTGAAGTCCTTTTTCTGGAGGACGAAGATGAAGATTTGTTCTATGATGACTTATTCTATTATTTCATTGCATTCATACTGTTCCACTGCATTTGTATATTTATTCTATGTTTATGTAACTCTGATTCTGTATTGTATAAGTATAATCAAATATTTTGTAAACAGCTTCATGGCCTGTCATTTGATTATTATATTTTGTCATTCCGCTGCGAGATTCTATTTTGTTTTTTTCTTTCTCTTCTTTTTCTTATTCACCCCAATAACAATCCGCCCTTTCTATATGGTTTGAGTCGGCATGTGTGTCTGCTTAAAGCATCCAAAAATGCGGGATGTTACATAGGCGGTCCCCAGTAGCCTTGCCATTGTTGGAATCAATAAGTGCCTTACGAACTTAGTTGTGTCCAAATATGTTGGAATGTGAGATGCAAGCATTCCAACTATTTTATATATTTATTTTAAACCCTAGACATTATTATAATATCATTGGATTTTATATTTGAAATGGGTTAGTTATCGTAAGGGAAAAACTTGGATGTGATTATATGCGGCGTGATCTTTCGAGATACCTTTATTTTTTTGAAAGGTTTTATAACATTAAAATCCATATGATGGGTGTTTCTCATGCTGGTTTATCAAACTGATCCGAATGTTATTTTCTTATAATGCTCGGGTCAAACTGAGCTTATTTCTAGATTTAGTTATGGATGCATTAGAGCTTTAGGGGATTAGGCAGATGCCTCCAAGATGTATTCACATATTTTTTATTTCCGCTGCATTTGTTGTTTTGTATTTATCAGCATTCGTGAGGGCACGTTGTTATAACTATCCATGGTGATGATTGGTTAGTTGCCTCTGATAGATGTATGTATATGAAACTTTTCTTTTGTAAAGATATGTTGTATATTGTATATTACTCGTCACAATTTCAGGTTCTATTCTGTCTTTTCTTTTTTCACTCCAACAATCTAACTTTGTGACACTCGGATGCTCGACACGTGAATACAGTCGATGTATTAGTGTCGACTTTGAGGGACAAAAAGGCAGGTCATTACAATTCTCCTCAAGACCGCATGTCGATATTACCTAGTATACTGACTTCGTTCATATTTTTCTTTACATTCGGGAAAATCCACTGGTTCATCTCCTTCCATAAGCTCCAAAAAGCCACCATCAAGGCAATTCTACTCATTTTGGTTTTCAAATCTTCCCCTTGTCTTCTCGACGAGGTAATCAACTACTTGTTGAATTTTATATTACGAATTTGTAAATTTTGCTTATTGTTTACAATATTTCCACACCTCTTTGGAGAATTCACATTAAAAAAAGATGCGAATGGTTTTCATTGTCTTTACTGCATATAATGCATATTTTTTCTTCTGTAATATCCCAACTTGAATGTTTATCTCTTGTAGATAGTCTACCTGTAATTGCCTTGTACGTAGTCAAAGCCATTTTTCAGTTATTTACTCTGTCCTATACAATTTTGCCCCACTTTTTGCATTAAATCCTCTTTCTTATTGTCTCCTGGATGAATTTGTCATGAAATCCTTTTTAGTAGGTTTCCGGATCAAGATATCATTTTCTCTTCCTAGAAAGAGTAACATGTACGTAATTTGTTGTTTCTGATCGGTGTTGATAGGAATAGAGTAACAGTTCTAATTGTTGTCTTGAATCAGTACTTCGACTTTCTTATTTGGACAACCATATGTAGAAAAAGTATCACAACCTAGTCTATCAATCAACGATTCTCCATTAATTCATGGGTGTCTCCATAAATCTGTATATTTCCCATATGCAATTTCTCTAGTGCAACATGCAGTTAGTTTACTCCTGATCCCATAGATACATACATACATATCTCTAGTGCTACATGAAGTTGTTTACTCCTGATCCCCATATATGATTCCTCTTTCTTATTGTCTCCTAGTTGAATTTTTCATGAAATCCTTTTTAGTTGGCTTTCAGGTCCAGGTATCATTTTCTCTTCCTAGAAAGAGTGGCATGCACTCAATTTTTTGTTTATGTCAGTGCGGATACGAATAGAGTAACACTTCTAATTTTTGTCTCGAATCAGTACTTTAACTTTCTTATTTGGACAACCATATGTAGAAAAAGTATTACAACCTAGTATGTCAATCAATGATTCTCCATTAATTCATGCGTGTCTCCATAAATCTGTTTCTTTTCCATATGCAATTTCTCTAGTAAAACATGCAGTCAGTTTACTCATGATCCCATATATACATACATACATATACATACATCAACATATATGTATGTATATATATGTATAAACACACAAACATGTATACACACACACACACATTGTAACGATCCCGGATTTTAATTAAGTTTAAATTGATAATTAATTTCATTTTTGAATAAAAATTGTGAAATAATGGGTAACTAATATAAAATATTAGTTAAATTATGAATTTATTTGGATATTTGAAAATAAATAATAAAATGTTGGATAATTAAACTTTAAAAGGAATTCAAATAAGTGTTGATGTTAAACAAATATTTCAAATAAATTTATAGTTGTATAACATATGAAATGAACATATAAGCTTCTAGGAATAAATATTTAAGTTAAAATAGAAGTAAATATACAAAGTAAAATAAAACACAAACAAAATGTACTTACAAAATACATCAAAAATAAATATACAATATAAACTATTGAAATAAATATATAAAGTAAATATGTATTGATACAAACAAAGTATATTCATAAGATAATAAAAATAAATATATATGTAGACAATAACTATTTGGGTTAGAAACGAGTGTTTAAGTTAAAATAGGATTTCATTAATATTACAAAGCCATAAGATAAGCAAAAAAACACATATACATTCAAGTACATTCAACTAAGTATTCAAATATACATACAAATATCTATTAGCTTGTAAATGAAGACAACATTCTATTCATCTATGTACAAACGAAGGTAAAGAGATAAGTATAAGTTGGTACATGTTAATTAATGCAGCCACCATAGAAAGAAAAATATCCTTGTATTGTTGTACAAACAAATTATAAATTTTATTACCCTGTACAAAATAATCTCACCTGTTAACTCATTTGTATATCAGCTTTCTCATCCCATTTTTCATTCATTTCAAAACTGAGAAAAATCTGAAATTGAAAATCATTCAAAACTTAAACAAACAACAAATTAAATCAAGTCAAACCAGAGAATCAAAGAAGGAAGCTTCAGCTAGGAAAAAAAATTCAAGCCTATTTCCAACATAGCAACTTTGTTCTTTCTTCTGGAAGAAACCACTTTGAGTAATCTATGTTTTAAAATTTAAAAACTTGAATCTGTCATATGGATATATCTGTGAATAAGTGTGATATATATGTATGGTTCTCTAAATATATTTCAACCTGAAAGTATGTGTAGAGGTTATTGTTTATATATATCCTCTGTTTTGAAAATTTAAACACCAGACTTGATTCAAAAATCATTTTCCCTTGATCTACTTGCTATTTGAACTTTGTGCTAAAACAAAAATTGTTTATAATAGCCTATATTTAAGATTAAAATTTTATTCGAGTCAAAACAATTTGTTAATATTTCTGGTAATCAAGATAATTGAGCCCAACTTTGAATAAGTAAAATTTCAAACACTTTAATTCACGCATTCAAGAATATAAATTGAATCCTCATACTAAAACATGATTTTTGAACAAAAAATCATAACTTTTAGATCTAGGATTTGAGAGCAGTTCGAGTTTGTTCGAACTTCATCGTTTTGGCGAATTTCGATGATCTCGATGATGAAGGAGGTCGGGGTTCTCTGAGATGGTAGTGGAGTGTACGGGGGTTGCAGCAAAAATGAAGCGGTGGTGTGCAGTTAATCGTGGCGGCGGCGGGAAGCTCTCGAAGTCTGGTAACCTAGTTTTGAGAGGTCGGAAATTTTCGATTCGTTCGTCGCCAATAGACGATCGAGTGCTGCGGAGTACGGGAGGTGGAAGAGGAAGTGTTGACGAGTTCACGGCCGGAGTTTCAGGGATACTGGTGGTCAGCGTCGTCGAGTCGAGAGGGTTTTCAAGCGATGGGTTTGTTTCCAAATCTGACCAAATAGCTCGATTTTGATCTGGGATTCGTGATGAAGATTTGTTGGTCGGGATTGTGAGTAGTGGTCGTCGACGTTGTGTTGGAAGGGTCGGCGGTGGTCGGAGTCGTTTCGTTCAACGGTGCATGTGCACGATGCCAGGTTGGTGTCAGTTGCCTGGATTTGAAAGGAAAGGGTCTTGACTCGAAGTGTTCTTCGGGGAATCAGGGTGCTGGCTCGAGAAAGCTCTCGGGTACTTTTGAATGCGTACCGGGTTAACAATTAAATGAAATTAAAGTTTTAAAAAGATAGTTACGGTTTAGTTTGGGGAAAGACTCGAAGCAAGGCTTGGGTAAATTAGAATTTGGCTAGGGTTACATTCTGTTACAAGCATTCAACCTGAAATAAATTTTTAAACCAGATTTCCAGATTTTGAAATTAATTAAGATTTATAACTTAAGTGTTAAAGTAAAATTTAAATATTTTAAATTTAAAAGAAAAGTGATTTTAAACTTTTTAAAATTTCCTTTATAACTAATGTTATTGTAACATGTAAATTTAAAGTGTTAAGGAAATTTGCTTTAAACTTTATTTAAAGTAAATAAGGATTTATTTCAAATTTTAAATCTAAAGTGGAATTAAAAAGGAAATTTGAAATAATGTTTCAATATATGGTAAATAACAATTAAATCTTAAACATGAATGAGTTGACTTTAAGAAATGGAGATTAATTTCATTAATATGATTAATTAAGAATAATTTAATTAATTAAGGTAATTGATTAATTAATTTATATCAAATGATTTTTAATTAATTAATTAATCAGGATTGGATAACTAATTCATAAGTAATACATCTGGTTTAAGTTAATCAATTGATTAATAAATTTTACTTGTGAATGTTTGGATTTTATTGAATGGGTGAATTGTTTGATATCCCTGATCTGTGATGCTGTGTGATATATTCTGATTTATGTTGTGATCTATTTCTCTGGGATGAATGTAATTAATTCCCTATGATGTAATTTATTATCTATGATATATATCTATCTGTGGTCTGTGTATGAAAGATAAGCGTTATAGTTTATACCGCTTATCAAATATATTATTGTGTTTAATCTATGATGATTGAATGATGTTGCACTATTGTGTGTGAAACCCCTGGACCACACCATACACACACAAATATGGATTTCACGTGGAAATCGGTTAAGTCACAGATTTTTAATAATTTTAGAAATTGAATTCTTGAGTTCAAAATAGTTTTGGAAATTGGAATTGAGTACTTTTGAAATAAGTTTCAAAAATAAAAGTTATTTTAAATAACTTTATGAAATTTGAAATTCAAATAATTTGATTTAAAATTTGAATTCGATATTGGAAATCGAATCCAATAACTTAGGATTTTGGGTCTAAAAGATTGTACAAGTTATAAAAGGTGTTTATCTGGGTTTTTAACCATTTAAAAGCGTGGTTTTGGAAATCTAAATTTAAATCCAAGTTTTATACTTGGATGGCTTTAACCTATGTAATTATAATCAGTTTTTCCGAAAATCAAAACTATTTGTTTTCAAATAATAAAAGCTTTCATATAAGGAATGAATTTCCAATTTGTGTCAAAAGAATTTCAAGTTTGAAAGTAAAATGGTTTTCCGAGTTATGAATAAACCTTTATGAAAGATTGTTGAACTTTGTTTTGAAATTGGAAAGGTGTACCTTTCGTATAAAAGATCGAAATGAAATTGTTTTGAAAGCTATGAATTAAATCTTTGATTTAAAGATTTAATGAGTTAATCCAATTGAAATGGAAATTGATTTGGAAAATCTATGTATAGATCTTTGTGAAACTGGGTGAACTTACTAAGATAAATCTTTTTGTGTTAAAGATTAAAATGGTAATTTGTTTAAACCATTTGAAAGGAAAGTTTTGGGTAATAAGTTGTGACTTAATTGAAATCCCAATATCCATATGTTTTAAAATATTACGCTCATTATTCAGTTTAGCCGGGGGAGGACTTTGTGTCATATAACCCATTCCGAATAGTGATACGACGTAAATGGATAGCATTTGAAGACCGGTGTTGAAGACCGGGTGTTTGCGAGAATGATAGGATAACCTATCGATTATCTCTTCACCGAGTGGCTCTGGTATAGAGATTCCCTAAGTGATGGGAAATCCGATCGGAATTGTGAATACCCGGATTGCAAGGGCTTCTTTGGAAGTGTCTTCGGTTCTGTTCGAACCCGAAACAGACTTTTATGGTTGTATGTCTGACACTACACTTTGAGATATAAAGATGATTTCTTTCAAATAAATTTCTGTTTGGTGGCGAAGAATTTATTCTCTTAGCTTAACACCCTTCTCTGAGACGTACGAGCTTAGAGGTTATGTAGTTGAAGGTTATCAGTGATATACTCCTAATTTGGTAGTGTGGCATGCTAAGTGTTGCTGTGTGTTACTGATCATTTGTTGATCAAAGCATGGCTTTGTGAAAAAAGCGTAGCTTTGTGGACGAGACCTCATCGAGCCTCACAAACCGGAAATGGTCGAAACAGGAAAGATGCGGCAAGGTTATGAGGGTCGTGCCCTTTAGGGTATGTCATTTCCTTCTGGAAAAAGGTGATATTATGGTATGGAGCCCAGATATTTACCTATGTGGTTGCTCCAATCTCATTTACTGTGTGATTGTTGCTGTGTGATCGAGGCGCCTTGGATAAAGGTACTAAAGGACCGGGGGGTGGCATATTCATGTAGTAGTTACCTAGTAAAAGGTAACCCGGCCTTGTGTTGGCAGAGAGTATTTGTCTGTCGGGGCATCCCTCCAGAGGCGTTTCCATATGGCGGTAGGAAGTTCCTTAGCCTGACCATTTGTTGGAAATCAAAAGAAACAATACGAGCCCTTTACGATTGCAGTTGTATAACCTGTCTCCTTAGACGGCAGCTATAGTAGGCATAATATAATGGTACCTATGCTGGCTAAGATTAATATTGTATTTTCGAAATGTTTCGACAGTATGCACTAATGATAATATTAAAAAGAATTTTGCGTAGTAAGCATATTTGACTATCATAAGAAGAAATCTCCTCCAAGTCTGCGATTGCATTGTGTGTGTGGTGGAAGGTCTTATGGTAGTTTCATTTTCCAAAAGCATTGCGGATTTCAATGTTTAAAATTCTTTTGTTGTTTGTTTAAAGATAAACTATTTTTGTTTACTCACACCAGTCCCATGACTGACTCAGAGTTTATTGTTCACTTCCTAAACTCTGGGTGCCCACAATTTTCCACATGGGCAGTCTAGAGTTGGATTTTTCAGATAGTCAGGTTTAGTAGATTATCGGGAGCTAGTTCAGTTTTTGGAGTTCACGGATGACTGACCTTGTTTAGCTTTGTGCAACGTGATAAGGGGTTCTTGCTTCGCAGTTTGGTGGCGAACGGGAGACTCTTACCCCTACATGTCCCTGAGTGGAAGGGGTTGGTTAGCCGTAAGGTGTGACATTCGAAAGGCTGGCCGTAAATGCAAGGTCAGGGTACCAGTGTAAGCCACGGTGGGTCTGGGATGGTTGCAAAGCCTACCGGTCGCCACTGCCTCGTGCGGGTCGTTACATTTGGTATCAGAGCTAAGGTTGAACTTTAGCTATGGAGTATAACACATTAAGTAACTCATTAGAGATAGGGTGAAGTATACCCTAGAATGAGTATCTCTAAGATATCCGTTCGAACGTCTCAGTAAATTCTCTTACTATCCACTGATAGTAAGTATGAGTGCAAGAAGAGGATGAGATAGGGGACAAGGGAATACGACTATAAATGGTCAATACCTTGTAACAACAAGGAAACAGTCTCTTCTCTATCAATCCCTTCTGTTCGTCATCTTTTCTCAATTCTTTGATAGTTCCTGGTAGATTCAGGAAGAAGATTTGATATATGAATATGGGACGTAAACTCAAAATAGGTTAGAATTGTTTGTTTGGATGAATTGGTTGCTTTGTTTGCTATGGTTGATAGGTATACTTTAGTTTCTAAACAAAAAGTTTTGAAATTGTATACATATATCTATACAATTTGGGTCCCGATATGTTCTACGAATGGTTAGTTATCCCTTCGAACTAACCAATGCCATTGCATATTTCGTAGATCTAGATAACCCGAGTATCGTGGAAAAATTAAAAAGATTCGTTCTCGTATCTATTATTGATATTCTGATTTGGTAAGCCAAATGCAGAATAGATGTTCAGTTAATTTGATGAAACATTTTTCATCTATCTTTGTATCTCCCTGGCAAATTTCGGGGACGAAATTTTTTTTTAAGGGAGGAAGTCTGTAACGATCCCGGATTTTAATTAAGTTTAAATAGATAATTAATTTCATTTTTGAATAAAAATTATGAAATAATGGGTAACTAATATATATTACTTAAATTATGAATTTATTTGGATATTTGAAAATAAATAATAAAATGTTGGATAATTAAACTTTAAAAGGAATTCAAATAAGTGTTGATGTTAAACAAATATTTCAAATAAATTTATAGTTGTATAACATATGAAATGAACATATAAACTTCTAGGAATAAATATTTAAGTTAAAATAGAAGTAAATATACAAAGTAAAATAAAACACAAACAAAATGTACTTACAAAATACATTAAAAATAAATATACAATATAAACTATTGAAATAAATATATAAAGTAAATATGTATTGATACAAACAAAGTATATTCATAAGATAATAAAAATAAATATATATGTAGACAATAACTATTTGGGTTAGAAACGAGTGTTTAAGTTAAAAATAGGATTTCATTAATATTACAAAGCCATAAGATAAGCAAAAAAACACATATACATTTAAGTACATTCAACTAAGTATTCAAATATACATACAAATATCTATTAGCTTGTAAATGAAGACAACATTCTATTCATCTATGTACAAACGAAGGTAAAGAGATAAGTATAAGTTGGTACATGTTAATTAATGCAGCCACCATATAAAGAAAAATATCCTTGTATTGTTGTACAAACAAATTATAAATTTTATTACCCTATACAAAATAATCTCACCTGTTAACTCATTTGTATATCAGCTTTCTCATCCCATTTTTCATTCATTTCAAAACTGAGAAAAATCTGAAATTGAAAATCATTCAAAACTTAAACAAACAACAAATTAAATCAAGTCAAACCAGAGAATCAAAGAAGGAAGCTTCAGCTAGGAAAAAAAATTCAAGCCTGTTTCCAACATAGCAACTTTGTTCTTTCTTCTGGAAAAAACCACTTTGAGTAACCTATGTTTTAAAATTTAAAATCTTGAATCTGTCACATGGATATATCTGTGAATAAGTGTGATATATATGTATGGTTCTCTGAATATATTTCAACCTGAAAGTATGTGTACAGGTTATTGTTTATATATATCCTCTGTTTTGAAAATTTAAACACCAGACTTGATTCAAAAATCATTTTCCCTTGATCTACTTGCTATTTGAACTTTGTGTTAAAACAAAAATTGTTTATAATAGCCTATATTTAAGATTAAAATTTTATTCGAGTCAAAACAATTTGTTAATATTTCTGGAAATCAAGATAGTTGAGCCCAACTTTGAATAAGTAAAATTTCAAACACTTTAATTCACGCATTCAAAAATATAAATTGAATCCTCATACTAAAACATGATTTTTGAACAAAAAATCATAACTTTTAGAGCTAGGATTTGAGAGCAGTTTGAGTTTGTTCGAACTTCATCGTTTTGGCGAATTCTGATGATCTCGATGATGAAGGAGGTCGGGGTTCTTTGAGATGGTAGTGGAGTGTACGGGGGTTGCAGCAAAAATGAAGCGGTGGTATGTAGTTAATCGTGGCGGCGGCGGGAAGCTCTCGAAGTCTGGTGACCTAGTTTTGAGAGGTCGGAAATTTTCGATTCGTTCGTCGCCAATAGACGATCGAGTGCTGCGGAGTTTTGGGAGGTGGAAGAGGAAGTGTTGACGAGTTCACAGCCGGAGTTTCAGGGATACTGGTGGTCAGCGTCGTCGAGTCGAGAGGGTTTTCAGGCGATGGGTTTGTTTCCAAATCTGACCAAATAGCTCGATTTCGATCTGGGGTTCGTGATGAAGATTTGTTGGTCGGGATTGTGAGTAGTGGTCGTCGGCGTTGTGTTGAAAGGGTCGGCGGTGGTCGGAGTCGTTTCCATCAACGGTGCATGTGCACGATGCCAAGTTGGTGTCAATTGCTTGGATTTGAAAGGAAAGGGTCTTGACTCGAAGTGTTCTTCGGGGAATCTGTAACGACCCGGTATTTTGGACCATTCAAATCGACAATAATCCACACATGTCAGACTTGAATAATGCAAAATAACAGATTGTAATAAATTTGGAGCAAATAAAATCATTCACAAAATCACAGGCACAGAAATATCAGAATAACTCGCAGCGGAATTTAAAAATAACCATAGTGGTTCATGAAGCCACTAGAATACATAGTCTCAAAACAAGTACAAATTACATAGTCTAAAACCAATACAGTTTGAATAACCATAGAAAATCCCAAATTCATTTGTCTTAATTACATAAGCTAAAATAAAAGACTGAATAGAAAAATAGATAACAGCTTGATAAAGATGATCTCCAGTAGTCCAAGCTCCGTGAAGATGAAGTCCAACTAATACTCAGGCTGACCGGAGCGTAAAATAAAACGTAAACACTCGAGTCAGGATATACATACTTACACAATGTAAACCAACTCAAGTGAACTGTAGTAAAGGTACAAGTAACTTAGAAGATGCTTGGGACCGCCCACCCTCTAAGGATCCGTTAAAATATCTACTATGTAGTAATATTCGCTATTATAATAGGGTCTAAATAAGTAAAGTATAATCATATCGGAAAATAGCGTTAAGGGGATGGAGAACCTTAATGCGGTCGGATCTTAAAATCATAATCGTAGTAAAGCTCGATATGATAGGTGACACGGCACAACTAGGCAATGCCAGGGTAGATATACCAATTACGCACACGGACTGATGGATACGCATAGCAGCCACTACCGTTCCACCTCGAACAACATTCCCAAATCGGAGGATGGCCATCTAGTCAAATCACAAGTCAGAGTATAATATCGAAGAAATGTGTCCGAGAAGAGGTGCTACCTCACTGGTCCGAGATCGCTCCTGTTTTAGCCACCTTATGCCAACACACGGGAGGTGGGTCCACGTAACATACCTTAAGAACGTCGCCACCATCCTACTTCATTCTGGAATCTCCACCGCGTACACGGTTGTCAAAGTGGTTTTCGGTATCGACAGAGAGTATGTCCATATCCGATCCCGGTCTCTTTGCCAACCAATCGTTATTATAACCCGTGGTTATAGATTTAAAACAATTTATCAAATATACTTCGAATTAAACCATTTAAAACAAAGTCATTATTCTTTTAAATCAAATATTAAATTCCCAAAGTTTAGCCTTTTCGGAGTTCTTTTATTCACTTAAAAACAATAGCGTTAAAATTTTCAGCTTTCACAACATTTAAAAAAGTGCGACGGTAAGTTATATTTGAAACCATTTTATTCAGCAAAACAACATTTATAAACTGCTATAACAGTCCAGTTTTAAACAAAATCATATTTCAGCCTACTGCAGTCCTTAACAAGTGCTACAGTAGCCCTTTTATTAGTTAAGGTTAAATTTTAGTTTCTGCTACAACAGCACTTACCAAGTACTATCATAGCCTTAGTTCATTTAAGTCTTTTTGTTCACTTATATAACCACAGCACTTAACAAGTGCTACAGATTCTACCTAGTTCAGAACTTATAAAATCATACATTAAAATGTTCATTTAAATCCTTTAACTAATTTATTTTAAAGAGAAATTTTTTTTTACACAATAAAACCAAAACTTACACATTCGCTTATTACATTCATTTCAACATTTAAACTTAAACTCCATTTTTCCACCATTTTAAAACTAATTTTTCATTTCAATTTAATTAACTTAAGTTTCCATCTTTTCTTTTAGTCAAAATTTCAAATTTAAGTTTCGTTTTAAAATCAATATTTCTCCATTTATTTATATTTATCACATAGAAAAATCATTTCTATTCTAAATAAATCACTTAAAATCTCGATTTAAATCAATTTAATATTTTTAAAATGTTTAAAAATATTTAAAGGTATCCAGAAAAATACAGAAAAATAACCACGGGTCTGTATAATATTTTCTAGCCTAAGTCAAGTGATACGGATACTATATCATTTCAATCTGTAGTTTACAAAGAAAAATCCGAGTTTTATCATTTCAAACCGCAATCCCATGTAAATAAAATTTAATTGAAAATCGTTCAGGCCTATCATTTCAGCCCATAACGACCTTCCCTTATTCTAAAGTCCGTTCGGGTATGTATCATTTCAACCTATAGTGATTCTATTCTACAGGGAACTTGTAGTGTGATTTAACAGAACAGAATAACAGTAAAATAAGAACAAAGTATAACAGATGATACGATATGCAGTTTTTACAATTAACATCAACTATAAATAAATCACAGGTAATTATAACATCATTTATTTATTTATTTATTTCTACACATTCAGTTGCGGTCGTTTCACAATCATATAGGTATGAATATTCATGTGAGATTTACTCACCTCTACGGAGCTGGAGATTCGATACAGAAAGGAAATACGATGTTTATCGAAAGCACGCGGATAGCACGATCAGTTGTTAGCGAATGCGCCAACTAGATTCAAACCAAAAGCACAATAAATAATCAAATCTAAGATTGCACGAATAACGAATTTTCAGATGAAGCAAACAAACGAAAAAAAACAGGTTGAAAATCGAAAGCAATAGCACGACCACTTTTAAAAATATAGATTATAACTTTAAATTTGCAAAGTGACAAAACATTTTTTTTTTCAAAACAGAGGTTTGGAAAAATATATAACTTCAAATAGACTATAACTCCAACATTTCACAAAAGTAACAAAACAGTTGTTGTTCAATCCTCTTTTTTTCTAAAACAAAGGTCAGTAAAACCGACTAAGATACCAAACACATGACAAAAGTAACTTTCCCATTCCTCTTTTTTTCTAATACAGAAACATTCAGACAAAGATTCAAATACACAGTGGCTACCAAACTCTTTTTTTTCTAAACAAAAGCCAGGTCTAGAATACAAACTAAGATACCAAAAATTCAAAAGGACACAACAGTTTCATTTCTCAGATTCAAATACCAGGCTCTGACTGGCCATAAAACTTCAAGACTGCAAGTGTAAAGGTGGCAAACAATATTCGTTCCATTCACTGGTTCAAAAACAAGGCTCGATCGGTTTGTGGTGACCTGGGTGGAGGTGTGACTGGGGTTCTTGCATGGGTTCCTAGAGTCGGTGGTGGTAGGCTGGTCTCGGCCTGGAGTTGTGGTGGCAGGCAGGGGTTTGGTCGGTGACGTGGGGACTGGTAGTGGTCTAGGCCGGGCGTAGGGGCTGATGTGGGTGGTGGCGAATGGGGTGACGGTGATGATCTGGGGTTCGGCATGGTGTTGGAGGCTAACGAGGGGTTCTCGGGTTCGGTGGTGGTAGGCTGGGGTTGGGCGTACGTGGTGGTGGGCATGGGCTGGTCTCGGCATGGGTGGAGGTGGTAGTGGGTCGTTGTGGTAGGCTGGATCTCGTCTTGGGGTTAGAGGAGTGGGGACGTGAGTGGTGGCTGGCACGGGTTGGAGTGGAGGTGGTAATAGCATGGAGTAGGCAAATGATAAAGTAAACAAAACAGGGGACAGGCAAAAAAAATAATATGCTGTCCATTACCTTGGTCACGAACCTCAATTGAAAGCTGAAGTGAAGAATTTTGAGGGATGAGATTTGTGAACGTGGAAAATGGAATAGCTGTTCACTTGATTAAAGTAGAAAAGGCAGTAATAAATGTTTGAACGAAACGTAAGGAAGGTAAAAGGGAATGGAATGATTCTCACGTGCACGATTTAAGGCTAGATTTGAGCAAGATTTTTGAACGGCTGAACTTGCAATGTTAACCCAAAGTAACATACAATTTAATTTATTTCTCTTATTGAATAAATTTAAGAATGCTAACGGTTTCTTTTAAATAAAATAGCGTATCATTTTTAAACCAAAAATTAAATAGCTATTACCATAATTAATAAAATTTTGATTGTTAAATATAAAGTTAAGAACGGATATAAATATACGTAACGAAATGTAAAGTTTAAATTTTCCGTTTCACACA
This sequence comes from Allium fistulosum, assembly GCA_030737815.1. Taxonomy (NCBI): domain Eukaryota; kingdom Viridiplantae; phylum Streptophyta; class Magnoliopsida; order Asparagales; family Amaryllidaceae; genus Allium; species Allium fistulosum. Next base: position 512,246,825 of record CM060908.1, on the reverse strand, counting down.
AATTATTACACTTTTAATTTAAATCAATATTTCAAAATGTTTAATTTTAAATAAAAATTTGTTAAAAAATTTGGGCTGTTACAGAATCAGGGTGTTGGCTCGAGAAAGCTCTCGGGTACTTTTGAATGCGTACCGGGTTAACACTTAAACGAAATTAAAGTTTTAAAAAGATAGTTACGGTTTAGTTTGGGGAAAGACTCGAAGCAGGGCTCGGGTAAATTAGAATTTGGCTAGGGTTACATTTTGTTACAGGCATTCAACCTGAAATAAATTTTTAAACCAGATTTCTAGATTTTGAAATTAATTAAGATTTATAACTTAAGTGTTAAAGTAAAATTTAAATATTTTAAATTTAAAAGAAAAGTGATTTTAAACTTTTTAAAATTTCCTTTATAACTAATGTTATTGTAACATGTAAATTTAAAGTGTTAAGGAAATTTGCTTTAAACTTTATTTAAAGTAAATAAGGATTTATTTCAATTTTTAAATCTAAAGTGGAATTAAAAAGGAAATTTGAAACAATGTTTCAATATATGGTAAATAACAATTAAATCTTAAATATGAATGAGCTGACTTTAAGAAATGGAGATTAATTTCATTAATATGATTAATTAAGAATAATTTAATTAATTAAGGTAATTGATTAATTAATTTATATCAAATGATTTTTAATTAATTAATTAATCAGGATTGGATAACTAATTCATAAGTAATACATCTGGTTTAAGTTAATCAATTGATTAATAAATTTTACTTGTGAATGTTTGGATTTTATTGAATGGGTGAATTGTTTGATATCCCTGATCTGTGATGCTGTGTGATATATTCTGATTTATGTTGTGATCTGTTTCTCTGGGATGAATGTAATTAATTCCCTGTGATGTAATTTATTATCTGTGATATATATCTATCTGTGGTCTGTGTATGAAAGATAAGCGTTATAGTTTATACCGCTTATCAAATATATTATTGTGTTTAATCTATGATGATTGAATGATGTTGCACTATTGTGTGTGAAACCCTTGGACCACACCATACACACACAAATATGGATTTCACGTGGAAATCGGTTAAGTCACAGATTTTTAATAATTTTAGAAATTGAATTCTTGAGTTCAAAATAGTTTTGGAAATTGGAATTGAGTACTTTTGAAATAAGTTTCAAAAATAAAAGTTATTTTAAATAACTTTATGAAATTTGAAATTCAAATAATTTGATTTAAAATTTGAATTCGATATTGGAAATCGAATCCAATAACTTTGGATTTTGGGTCTAAAAGATTGTACAAGTTATAAAAGGTGTTTATCTGGGTTTTTAACCATTTAAAAGCGTGGTTTTGGAAATCTAAATTTAAATCCAAGTTTTATACTTGGATGGCTTTAACCTATGTAATTATAATCAGTTTTTCCGAAAATGAAAACTATTTGTTTTCAAATAATAAAAGCTTTCATATAAGGAATGAATTTCCAATTTGTGTCAAAAGAATTTCAAGTTTGAAAGGAAATTGGTTTTCCGAGTTATGAATAAACCTTTATGAAAGATTGTTGAACTTTGTTTTGAAATTGGAAAGGTGTACCTTTCGTATAAAAGATCGAAATGAAATTGTTTTGAAAGCTATGAATTAAATCTTTGATTTAAAGATTTAATGAGTTAATCCAATTGAAATGGAAATTGATTTGGAAAATCTATGTATAGATCTTTGTGAAACTGGGTGAACTTTGTGAGATAAATCTTTTTGTGTTAAAGATTAAAATGGTAATTTGTTTAAACCATTTGAATGGAAAGTTTTGGGTAATAAGTTGTGACTTAATTGAAATCCCAATATCCATATGTTTTAAAATATTACGCTCATTATTCAGTTTAGCCGGGGGAGGACTTTGTGTCATATAACCCATTCCGAATAGTGATACGACGTAAATGGATAGCATTTGAAGAGCGGTGTTGAAGACCGGGTGTTTGCGAGAACGATAGGATAACCTATCGATTGTCTCTGGTATAGAGATTTCCTAAGTGATGGGAAATCCGATCGGGATTGTGAATACCCGGATTGCAAGGGCTTCTTTGGAAGTGCCTTCGGTTCTGTTCGAACCCGGAACAGACTTTTATGGTTGTATGTCTGACACTACACATTGAGATATAAAGCTGATTTCTTTCAAATACATTTCTGTTTGGTGGCGGAGAATTTATTCTCTTAGCTTAACACCCTTCTCTGAGATGTACGAGCTCAGAGGTTATGTAGTTGAAGGTTATCAGTGATATACTCCCAATTTGGTAGTGTGGCATGCTAAGTGTTGCTGTGTGTTACTGATCATTTGTTGATCAAAGCATGGCTTTGTGAAAAAAGCGTAGCTTTGTGGATGAGACCTCATCGAGCCTCACAAACCGGAAATGGTCGAAACAGGAAAGATGCGGCAAGGTTATAAGGGTCGCGCCCTTTAGGTATGTTATTTCCTTCTGGAAAAAGATGATATTATGGTATGGAGCCCAGATATTTACCTATGTGGTTGCTCCAATCTCAGTTACTGTGTGATTGTTGCTGTGTGATCGAGGCGCCTCGGATAAAGGTCCCAAAGGACTGGGGGTGGCATATTCGTGTAGTAGTTACCTAGTAAGAGGTTACCCGGCCTTGTGTTGGCAGAGAGCAGTTGTCTTTCGAGGCGTCCCTCTAGAGCCGTTTCCATGTGGCAGTAGGAAGTTCCTTAGCCTGACCATTTGTTGGAAATCCAAAGAAACAATACGAGCCCTTTACGATTGTAGTTGTATAACCTGTCTCCTCAGGCGGCAGCTATAGCAGGCATAATATAATGGTACCTATGCTGGTTAAGATTAATATTGTATTTTCGAAATGTTTCGACAGTATGCACTAATGATAATATTAAAAAGAATTTTGCGTAGTAAGCATATTTGACTATCATAAGAAGAAATCTCCTCCAAGTCTGCGATTGCATTGTGTGTGTTGTGGGAGGTCTTATGGTAGTTTCATTTTCCAAAAGCATTGCGGATTTCAATGTTTAAAATTCTTTTGTTGTTTGTTTAAAGATAAACTGTTTTTGTTTACTCATACCAGTCCCATGACTGACTCGGAGTTTATTATTCCCTTCCTAAACTCTGGGTGCCCACAATTTTCCACACGGGCAGTCTAGAGTTGGGTTTTTCAGATAGTCAGGTTTAGTAGATTATCGGGAGCTAGTTCAGTTTTTGGAGTTCACAGATGACTGATCTTGCTTATCTTGGTGCAAAGTGAAGATGGTTTGAGCTTGATGATGGAGTTATTGGTCTCATTCTCTTTGTCGGATCACTTGGAGTATCACTTCTGTTGTTTCCGCTGTATCATCATTTATCTCTGATATTCTTGTATCATACTGATATCATTCTGGATATTGTATTCATTGGAGTTGTATATGATATCATTGATTTCTTTATTCCGCTGTGTTGTTATACTTACTGTGTTATAAGCTCCAGCGAGCCAGATTTGGCGTTTGAATCTGCGGCATTTTGAGTACAAGTAAAATACGGGTGCCGATTTTCGAAGGCCGAGTTTAGGACCGTTACACACATACATGTGTATATATATTTACACAAGTGCGTGTGTGTGTATGCGCACATACACACATGCATGTTGTTCCATTGTGAATTATGAAAGGTATAGCTAGAATATTAGTTTGTTTGCTATTATCATAACCTAACAATTCTTTATTTACGGCTTTCCAGATTTGAATGTCGATTCGAGCATTAAACTAGAGGGTCGATAATAGCGGTTGTCACACAACCTATCTAATGATATTAATCATGTTGATCAGTATAACATGCTATTGAATATTCGAAAAGAAAATTTTATGGCGATACTTTTTTGGTGCAATAGACTGATTGAAAAAAATAAACAAATTAAAACCGAAAAAGCTCAAGGGTCATTCAGTTCCATTTGAGCTTGTTTTTTTAGTTTTCAATGTTCATTATAAAATATGAGGGTGACAGAAGAGAAAATTTAAAACTTTAAGTCATTTCAACGACGATGGAGGCACGGCGGAGAGGATGGAGGGACAAAGGAGAGGACGGTGGGATGAATTGTTTTTCATACTTGTGTTATTTTTTCAAAACATGTAAAACAAAATAAATTTGTTTTCTATTTTCGTATGGTAGGTTCATTTTTCAAATTTGTTGTTTCTAGAAATACATGCATCGTGTGCACGTTTGTTTGAAATATCCATAACTAAAAATGGTAGGTAATTGGGCCGTCGGCTTGGATTATCGCTGGGCCTGAAGTCAAAATGTTTCTCAAACGCAGGAAAATCCAACCAGCTTTACCCTCCCAACCGACATTTCTGATTCCACACCCGGCCAATATATTGATCGGCTAAGTTCTTACTGCCCAAAATCTGCCCAAGTCTCTTCACGCTCTTCTTAAGGTTCGATTCTTTCCAACTCGTGTTTTTTTTTTAATTTCTTTTTTTAATAAAGTAGAATCATTAAACTTCTATAAATAATTGATGTTAATTTGAAAATATGCGAGCATTGATGAAGTTTATTCTTGGAATGTTATGCATGTTTCTGCTGTCAAGTTTTTTGATTGAAATCGTGAATTAATTAATTCTTATCAAGATTTCTTTTGCCTTCGCAAGATTGATGTTTCTATGTGAAGAAGAAGCTATTATTTATGTTATAATGAAGATAACTACAATGTACAGAATGCATGTAGGAATAACTTGTCATTTTAGACATGTTAACCACAGCTACACCTTTTTTGGCCTGATGGAATTTGACCTTTTTATATGATTCCAAGCAAAATGAGGTGGTTTGTGCTTTTTGATTAGTTAGCTGCAGCAGCCCTGTATGCTCTATTTTATTACCCATCTACTAGTCTAGTACTTCGTATTACTGTACGAATTATATTTGTGTGAGAAACTTCATACCAGCTTATGTACTCTTAAGCAAAAATTGACGTTGCCAAGACGAAACAGTTATAGAGTATCAATTATTTTAGTTAAGAGGTTGTGGGACTATTTTCAACATGTAGTAAACTGTGTCATGATTTGTCAATATCAGTTACTTAAAATGGGGCCAAGGCTAGTGCCATGTTGTTTGATAGTTCAGGCTTTTTTTTTTTTTGGAAACGGATGTGCAGTGCGATACTACACAACCAAGAGCTTAGTTAAGAATAAAGAAGTCTTCCGATCAACCTGCCTGATCGGTGGCAACAAAAAGCAATGTAACTAGAGTTTTATAGGACAGTTACCACTAGCATAGTAAATAACATAATACATAATACATACATATAGCAACATAAGGCAGCAAAATAAAATGTCATAGGACATTACAGGGCGAAGACAACAGAAACCTTGAAGCCAGGGGCGTAGAGTGCTAATCCACATCAGAGGGGTCAACATCACCAGGAATGGACGGGAGGATCGCGTCGCAGCTATTGACTGATTCATTCTCGAGCTCTGCACGATAGTTTAGGCTTCTGAATTTAAGCAAATGTAGCTGAAGTAAATTTACACTTAATACGCTTGCTATTTGTTTTTGTTGCTTCCAACTTGTTTATATTGTTGTTTTCTAAAAATATGTCCTTAAGGAACTAAATTTTCCATTAATGGGACTTGAACTCAAGTTTCTCAAATGAGAGCAAGGATGCTAACCGACTATACTGCAGTCTAATTGGAAAAGCTTTTTCTGTAATATTTCTCATGCTTTGTTATGGTTTGACAAGCTAACTGCTATTTGGTAGTTTTGACAAGCTGTCAACTTTTATTTTGAATAATGAAGCTGGGTCTTGAACTTCTTATCTATCGTACTATAAACTAGACATTATATATAAAAATAAATTTAAGGAACAACTAACTATGCTATTTTGATATCCACACTTCTTGTACATAACATTTATATATCTTTTAAACTTTAAACATAATGCTTGTAGAAAAAACATATCATTATTGACATGTTAGCTGCATTTACATCTTTTTGTAATTATCAAACAGATGAATCTTTATTTTAACACAAGCAAATGGAAATAGTTTGTACTTCATGACAATTTTTTGCCTACCCCATAGGCTTTACTCGATAGATTAAGCGTGGATATGAATTATAGTTCACTCTCCGAGGTAGTGAACACGAACCTCCAATTTCAGTTTGAACTCATATTGTTCTCAAAGTCAGTGAGCTTAACTTACCTTAAGTTTCGTAGCAACACAACCGCGGCGTATTTACTTCCTCCTTTTACATAAATAATAATTTGTATCCTATCACACAAACTTTACTCTTAATGTCCTAAAGCAGTGGGAAGATACATTTTCAGTCTGCCTTGTGCTTATAAGGGGTGGACTGAAATATTGATATTTACTGCTTTATGGAAAACCACTAGACTGGGTATATTTGGCTGAAGCTACTTGCTATGCCCTTGCTTAAAACTCATACCTGGTTACATTCATCTTCTCCATCATTAGTCTATCAATCTCTTCCCAAATAATAGCAATTTTTTTTGGAACCATGGGTGGAAATTGCATATTTGGCTTAATGAATATTACAAATAGCTTTTATATTCAATGTCAATTTCTTTTATTTTGTGTGAGTGTAGTTTTCTTGATTTATCGTGGGGTTGCATGCGCATGGACAAGTCTGCAGCTGTCATGAGGAAATAAAGAAGATGGTGAGATGTAATCATTAAAATTAAATGTGTCGAAAGTAAATGAATGAAAAGGGAAAGTCAGAAATGCCTAGAGAGCTGCGTTAGATTTCTACATATGCATCTATACATTCAAAGATAGTCATTCATATAAAATTATCTGCATTGGATTAAAGACTTTAAGATGTTTGCCCAGCTGTCACTTGTTAGCATTTCCATTTATAACTAACAGCAATTTGATTTATGAATAATTACTCATTACTTATTCACAACAATGTGTTTGCATTGGTGGTCTTTTAAGTTATATGAATTGGCTATGTATAGAGAGTAGTAGATGTAAAATCTCAAGAATCATGAATGTAAAAATTCTATGTGAAATGGCTCATGATTTGTTCATGTTGCTGTACTTGTCCGGGATGCTTCTATTGTGCATTGAATGTTTTGTTTAAAGGGTGTACATCTATTAACTATTGCTTTACTTTGGTATGAAGAATGCCAAGTTCCCAATAGCTTGTACTTGTGAATATAGGCAAAATGTGTTGTGACTGAAAGAATTACTTGCACTTAATACCTTTATATCTTCCTTTTGTCGTTTTTGGTTACTTGATATTTTTGTCATCAATGTATTGCATATGCAAAATTTCCATTGCAGGTAATTGATTGAACCCAAGTCTGTTAGGTAGGAGCCAAATATCCTAACCAACTAGACTACAACGAATTTAAAGCTTAATACTATAAGTGCTTTACTTATTCACTTATCATTTATTAATTTAACCTTCTTTTTTTTGCCTGTTGAAAAGCTACCAACTTATGCCACTTTTTTAAAACATGGAACTGTGTCTTGAAATTGTGTAAGTATCATTATATAAACTATACTAGATGATTTTGAAAACAATACTTACCATTTTATTTTCTTACATCCTTTCTCTTGGATACATCATGTTAGTTGATCTGGTCATTTGGATAATTGATGGTTGGATTAACATGGTTTTGACTATCCTTATGCTCGTTTGTTGTTGCAATTTCAAGTCTATAACCTGATGGTATCTGTGGTTGAAAATATTGCTTAGGGTTAATACCTTTTATTTATTTTGATATTCATCATATAGAACCAATCCATGTATGTTACTTAAATAGCATTTGAAACCGAGACCTGATTAAATTAACTAAATAATTGTACGAGAGGTTAGAGGAGGCTACATTGTGAATTAGCATTATTACAAAATATATTCAAAGGCTAACCATTTAGGCTTGTTGTGTAGGAATCAGATGGCGGCAAGAGAATATAAACCATATGACACAATGTGCTATGACTCATTTCTTGGGTCTACCAGCTCCAATTGCCTTTTGAAGACTTCCTTCCAAATTGAGCTTCTAGAACACAAAATTGCTACTCAAGCTTCTGAGATAGAAACCCTTTTGACACAGAATCAGAAGTTAAATGCAACTAATGCCATCATGAGAAAAGACTTGGCTGCTAATATGAAAGAAGTGCAAGGGACTAAAATTAGCATAGGAAGCATCAATATTGAAAGTGACATCCAAGTAAGAAGTTTAATGAAAAAGATCATGGAGACCGAAGATGGTGTTCGTGAAGAAGCTAGTCTGAAGAAAGAGCTACAACAAGCTCATGCTAAGGTGCAACACTTAATTAATAAAAAGATGAAGCTGAATGATGAAATTGAAATGTTGATTGAAAAAATCAAAACTGGTAATGGAATTGTTCGATCGCTCCCACAGTTGATTGCGGAGCGAAATGGCTTGAAGGAGGAGTATAAGAACATAAGGTATCTTTTTGTATTGTCTAAGTTCTCTAGTCTTTTAGTAAGAAAACAGTGATAATTTACATAGTGGTTCCTTTTGTAGTACTACCTTTGAACATGACAAGAAATCCAACACGAAGGACGTTGAACATTTGTATGTCATGGAGGCGAAATTGATAGCAATGGCATCTGAATCCAAGAAACTTCAAGATGATATATATAAGGCCATGAAAGGGCAAACTGGTTAGTCCTATTATTGATTATAGTGAATATTAGGCTCGGGTCCCTAATAAATTTCAAAATACATAAAAACCTCAGTAAAAAAAAGTATGTAATTAGGTCCCGAAAATTAAGTTACTAAATAATTGCATATAGTTATGCAATTATTCACTGAATAATTGCAGACATTTATGCAATTATATCCAAAAGTTGCATAAATTTATGCAATTTTTCGGTGAATAATTGTTGAATTTTCCGCAAATTTTTGAAAAAATTGCGGAAATTTCCGCAATTTTTTTGTGAATAATTGCGGAATTTTCCGTAATTTTTTAAAATTGCGGAAATTTCCGCAATTTTTCAGTGAATAATTGTGGAAATGTCTGCAATTTTTCGATATAATTGCATAAATATCTGCAATTATTCACTGAATAATTGCATAAGTGTATATCATTATTCGGTAACTTAATTCTAGAAACCTAATTTACAAACTTTTTTTTACTGGGGTTTTTGTGTAGTTTGAAACTTATTAGGGACCTTTGTCAAACTGTCCCTTGATTATATCCCATTTTAATATAAAATTGCATTTCTATTCAGATTTTTGATGACCTTTTGCCTCAAATGTTATTCAGCAATGCAACCTAGTAATTTTTTGAATGTGTAGGCAATGTGGTGCATTTTGTTTAGTCCTTGCTGTGTACATAATGGTAGTGTTGAAAGCTAATGTATCTGAGGCTGAAAGGGTCTGCCACAATGGCTTTTTTGTTTAGAACAAATTATGTAAATACTAATGTAGGTGGTCATTTCTTTTATCTGCTTGGATTAGTGAAATATAGGTTCAGCCAAAGCATACTCTTTTTTGCATTTCATGGCATAGAGCTGGGTCCTAAACGCACACGCCTGCCCACCCACCCCCCCCCCCCCCCCCCACGCGCGCACACACACAAAAACCAATATAAAGTGAATTTTATGATCATTTATGTCTGGATTTCGTTATTTTTAGGGGCTCGGCAAGCATTTCTTTGCAATATCTTGTTTTTGCACAACAAGAACTTGTTTTGAGTATCCTAGTAATTCATAATGGTTATTTACCTGATTATATCCTAAGGGTGATATATGTTGAGAATATTTAATGTTTTTCATTTTATTTTATTAGGTGCATTCTATTCATGCACCTTAGATTACTTTAAATACACCAAAATAATTATCAAGATCATATACACCCTAATTTACTTATTATACACCATCGATATTACAACATTACCCTCACTTTTGTTTGAAGTAAGACATTAAATTCATCTTCTTTTTTTTCAATCAATCAAACCCATAAATAACTTATAAATTTTCTAAATTTAATTTTGCAGATTTTAAATTAAATGTCTCGTTTGGCTTGTCGTTTTTAGTTTTGTGTTTTCGTCTATACAAAAACGCATCCGTTATATGTACAGTTGAAAAACAAACGATTTTGAAAAATGAAATTAACATATAAAATAGAAAACAAGTTTATTTTATTTTTCGTATTTTGAGGGATAACAAAAGCACGAAGAACAATCAAATTCTTTCGTTGTCCGTTGGTCGTCCCAACGGTTAAGAATTATAAATCTTCTTCTCTTATTTCTTGCTATTTCTTAGTGCAAGTTGAAAACACAAAACTCAAAATACAAAATGAAACCAAACGGACTTTTAGTTTTTGAACAACTAGCTTATGAAAAGGCGTTCTCGATCATTCCATCAAATAATATGGCTCATTTGATATTGATTACAATTTTTGAATTTAGGTACAAATATGATTTAAACTTTTGGGAGTACGTTATCTTAATATCTTTTCAAGGAGAGATGAATTTGATTATGAAATCAAAACTACATGTATAAGTTTTGCATTTAAACCTGTAGTTTGAACAATAATTTTAAACTTTGAATTAAAAATCAAATGTTAAACAAAGATAGATTCCGATTTTATGAAGATAGGTTCTGATGTTAAATTCTAACCATGACTCGAAAAGTTTAACTTTTAGTTTAAATTGTAAAAATTTATAATTGTAGAAACTTGATATTGAAAATAGTTTGAATGAAGTAATTTTGAATTAAAAACTGCTATAAAAACTTCAAAACAAAAAGTATTGAAATATAAGGATGTTTTTGTCCTAATTTTATTAAAAAGTTAATGATGTATGTAAAATAATTTATTGTGTATGAATAAATTAGCCATTTTATTAAGGGAATTGTAGTTTTGTAAAAGGGTTTCATAGGCTTTTCAACTTCATTAAAATTTTGGCTAAAGATGGTTTGACGGACTGGGCCGCTTCGTTAAAATTTTGGTTGATTATTCAGTTTCATAATTGGTGCGTATGTTTGGATTCTATTATTTACTATCTTGTTCCCCTTTTTTGTGTTCAATATTTCATTGTTTGACCATGGCTACTGAGAAATCCAACTAGCTCAAGTTTGCAAGTGTGTTCAATGTAAAAAGAAAAAGAAAAAAAAAAGTCGTGTGTAATGGGGAACTCTCATGAATTAATAGTATGAAATGAGAAACTTATGGTTAAAGAAAACGTGAGGATATGTTATTAGAACCTATGTGCAACATATAGGAGTGTTTGAGGTAATTCAATGATAAATAGTTGGTGGGAAGTATGAGACAATGAATGAGATTTGGGAAAACATGTACATATAAAAAATTCTTACAAATTTAAAATTTAAAATTTCAAAGTAGTTTTAAAAAATTAAATTGAAAAATATAACGATTTTTTTTGGAACAGTTTTAAAATCATAACCTTATGTATGGTCCCAAATTTTCATTTGAAAATATATGTTAATATTTGTTTTCAGTGGAATTCGAATTGAATACATATTGTTTGCATGTAAGGGTATTTTTAAAACTTTGCGGTCGGATTAAAAGATTGTGTTTCTATTCTAAACATTAACAAAGAATGTGTGTGTATATGTATGTGTATATATATATATATATATATATATATACATACATATTATATATAAATACACACTATGCTATACTATTAAAAGTGAGTTTTCTTCGCTTACCATGTGCATTATTTCAATACATTTCTCTTAAATATCCTTTTTCCCATCGATTTCACGAATAAAAACTCCACCTATTCCAATAAATGTTCGTTCTCTAATTTACCTGGTCTTTTTTTTTTCTAAGCTACAAACTAAATTCTTCTTCTTCAATTTCGCATAGATCAGATTTTTCCCATTAAGTCTTGCTTCTATATTTTTCATTTTTGTTTGTTTTTTTTTACCGGTAGCAAATGGTACAATTTAGTTATATTAATCATACTACTTTTATTCATTTCCATTTCTCCTACAGAAGAGCATGCAAGAAAATTCAACTATTGGTTATTGTATGTATATATAAATAAGTGTGGTTTTGTTTTTATGAATTCTAAATGTCACAATCAGTTTTATTGGATGATTTGGAGCTGTTTGTTCTTCATTCATAAAGAGGCTTCGAACACTTTAAAGCTAGAAGGTTTCCACCTTGATGTATCGATTATTTCAAAATTCATACCATGTATTATAATATTTTATTGACTAAATTAATTTTTTTTATTAATTTTTTTTATAATTGATTGATGCAGTCTTATAATACATAGGTAAATACAACATGTCTTTCTCTTGGAAAATTTGAGTGATATGTTTAATTTGATAGAGAACAAAAGTTTTAGAGATATAATGATATGTTTAATTTTATCGGATTGCATGCGGTTAATTTTGTATTGAATGATGTTCTAGTGGTAATTTATATGATTTATTTGTAATACTTTTTTATACCTATAGGAGGTAACGCTCTCATTTACTAATCATCATTGCTTACATCATTTTCATCCTTTTATAGAAGTTGCAATTTACTTTCAAATTTGAAATTAAGGTTGGATCAAATTGAGAAGGTGATGGTTTATTTGACTTTGTTACGACTTATTGTTTTGGTTTTAGCTACGAGTGTTATCACACTTATATTATTTAAGACTATTGCAATTTTACTTGATTTTTTTCTATCACACAATTCTTGGTTAATGAAAAAAGTTGACAAATCTTGATCTTCTTGAGATGATGATAGCTAGACTTACGAAATTCATTATGTAACTGGAAATAAGAACTCAAAATCTGACGTACTGTGCAATCGCATTTTTCATCACTCATATCATTCTATGAAAAAAGACAATTTGAGTGACATATCAATGTTATAAATCATTAACAATACTTTAGTTTAGTATTCTACCTAATGTATAACATGGTTCTCTATCAGTTTTTATTTGGTAATCGAAACAAATTTTGTGATGATCAATTAAGTTAGGATCAATATGAAATCCTTTATAACTGTGTCAAAGGTAAGTAGTCTATTTAAATGTTAAGAATTTAATATATATATATATATATATATATATATATATTTGTAGTATTGCAATAATTTTGAGAAATTTCTATTATGAAATATAAGAAATTATGTTTAATAGTATGAATTTATAGTTAATTATTTATGTTGATTGTTTGTATAACAATGCAAATTACATTTTTGCGTAACGAAAATTAAGGGATGTGCCATTTCATTCATACAAAGAGGCGTGATGGAGTTAATATTAGAATTTAGAGGTGTTGTGTAATGATCCCGGATTTTATATATATTTAAATTGATAATTAATTTAATTTTTGAATAAAAAAATTGTGAAATTAATTGGTAAATTGATTTGAGTTTCCCCAAATTCAAATAAATATGTGTTAATATATATGTATATGTACATATATGAGTAGATTTGAGTATATATATAGATATATTGGGTTTGAATTAAATTTTAAGTTAATGGTTTAAAAATAATTTGAATTTATATCTTATTAATCTTAAGTCTAAGTATAAAACAAATTTGTTGTTTAGAAATAAAAAAAAGTATTACAAAGTAAAATAAAACACATAGATAAAAACTAACACCAACTTAACTATAGAACTTCCTTCATATTTCAAAGTATTGGCTTGTAAAAGAAAAAAAACAAAATTTTATAGTTATGAAATAATATAAGTCAACACATGAATAAATCATAACGACATGTTAAAAATAGAATCCATTTATATTGCAAAGCAAAAGAAAGAAATATACATTCATGTTTTCAAAACATATGTATAGATAAGTATGCAAGCTAGAAACAAACACATATATATACCAATGAGCTTGCAAAAGGAGATAAGTTGTAGGCTGAGAAAAGAAACATAAATATCTATCTAAGCTTGCAAAACAAGGAACAAGATAAATATATATATATTTGTACAAGATAATAAATGCATGAAACCTTAGTACACTACAACAAATCACTTCAGCCACCAACGCAAGAAATATCCTTGATATTTTTTGTACAAACAAATAATTACCCTGTAACTCATTTTATACATATCAGCTTTCTCATCCCATTTTCGTCCATCAAAGCTGAGAAGAAACTGAAGTAAATATCATTTCAAACTCAAACAAAATTCAATATAAACAACAATATAATCAAAACAAATCAGAGATCAAAGAAGAAAGACGTCAGCTTGCAAATTTTCAAAGCCTGATTCAAAAAGAAACTCTGTTCATTCTTCTGGAGTCACGGTGAGTAACATCACCATTAAATAGTTCGTGTGTATCAGTTTTGTGGCATGTTTTTCTCTGGAATTCAGTTTGCTTTGAGTACATTTCTATGTTATGCATGAATTTGGTGGTGAGCAACTCTGTGCTTCTCTCTGACTTTAGTTCCAGGCTTAAATCCTCCTCAAAATTTATTTGCTCTTAATCCAAGCATTGATAAGACTTAAGTTTTGAACATAAAATGTTTGTTATAACATAGACTTAAGTTTAAAAATTTGTTTAAGAGAAAGAACAATTTGTATTGGTTTTGGGAATATAAAACAGCAGTGAAAACTAAAAAAAAAAGTTAAAATTCAATTTTCATAATTCATGGATTCAGGTATATGAATCAAATGCTAAAACCAAAACTTGATTTTTGAAACAAAAATTACTATTTTTAGTTTTGGGATGTGAGAGCAGTTTTGAGATGATCGAAAATTTAGTTTCGATCAAATTCTGGCGATCGACTGAGTTGTAAGGGTCGGGGCTTTGGCTAATGATGGAGGGACGAGCGATGATTCCAGGAAAAATACTGGAATGGTGGATAGTTGAACGTGGAGGCGACGGGGAGAACTTGAAATTTCTAAACCTAGTTTTGTCGAGCTAAAGAAATTTGATTCGTTCTTAAATTAGGAACGATCGAGTGCCACCAGATTTTGGGTAATGGAAGTTTGGTCATTGACGAGGTCATGGCCAGAGTTGCAGAGTTTCTAGCGATCGGAGGATCGTAGGCGAGGTATTTCCAGGTTTGGGTGTAGTGGTTCCTGATTTTTCCAGGGTTGAATGTGACACTCGAATTCGATTTTGAGTTTGGATGGTCGATCTGATGATCGAGTTAGAGTGTACGAGTAGTTGTTGAGGAGGGAAGATCATCGTTGATGATCAATGATGATCAGCGTCATCGTGCATGTGCACGGTGCCCTGTTTGGTTCGGGTGGAGTTGTTTCTGGACAGAGGGTTCGTACTCGAGTTTTACTCGAAGTGATTGGATGGTTTGCTCGAAGTATGGTGATGTTTGGCTCGAAGCAGATTAGGATGGGCTCGGGTAAACCTGTTTTCCAGGTTTAAACGGAAACTTGTTTCTGTTTTGAAAATTTAAACTAAATTTAAATTTTATAAATCCAGGTTTAAACTTGAGTTGAAATTTAAAGTTTAAATATAAATTCAAGTTAGTTTTGAAACTTACTTTGGGAATAAATCAAGTCTTAAATTTAAATTGTCTAATAACTAAAAATGGTTAAGCAATTTGAAAGTATATTTTAAACAATTTGAATTTAAAATGGAATTTGAAATCATGAAGGAATAATTTATTTAATTTATAAATTAATGATTTAGATTTATTTATAATTAGAGAAATGTTATTAGTTAATGAAGATAATTAACTAAGAATTAAGTAATTTAAATAATCAATTATAAATGGTTTAAATGAAATTATTTAATGAAAGTAATTAAGGATTAATTACTTCTTGTAATTAAATTTGGATATTTTGATTAATCAAAGTTAATTAATTTATTTTAATCAACTTAAGAAAATCATTAGATAAATTGGTGATTAATGATTAATTGTTATGAGATAATTGCTTAATGGTAAATAATTAAAGGTTTAATTTCTTAAAATAATTAATTAAAGGGTTAATTAATTATGTAATTGGTTTAGAGGTTAATTTACTTAATGTGATTAATTAAGAATAATTAATTAAGGTGTTTGATAAATTAATTTATATCAAATGATTTGTAATTAATTAATCATGATTGGATAATTAATTCATAAGTGATTAATTTAATTGGAAATTAATTGAATTAATTAGGATTAAACAATAAATTAATCCTGCTTATAAATGATTATTGTATGCTTGACCTTACTTATGAATGATTGTATTGTATGAGATGCCTTGAATTGATTGTCCTATCTGATCTGTGATATTTTGTTCTGTGGATTGAACTGTGTATAATTTATTCATTTATTTGTGATGCATTTGTATATTATCTGTGAATCTGTGAATGAACGATAAGCGTTATAGTTTATACCGCTTATCAACTATATTTTCGTGTTGAATATGTGATGATGTGATGATTGAATGATGTTGCACTACTGTGTAAAACCCCTGGACCACACTCTTACATACACAAATATGGATTTCACGAGAAAATCGGTTAAGTCACAGATGATTTAAATTTAATGTTTTTGAAATTGAAATTTTAATTTCAATTGATTTTGGAGATAGATTTGGGTTAAATGTTAAAGCTTTTGAAAAGGAGTTTTGAGAATAAAAGTTATTTTGAATAACTTGGTAAAGTTTCCAATTTAAATAATTTAATTTGAATTTGAATTCAAAAATTTTGAATTGAATTCCATGTTTGGAAATTATGGTTAAAGATGTTATAAATGTGTTATATGAATTTAAGCCATTTTAAAACTATGGTTTTGAGAATTTGAATTTAACCCAAGGACTTTAACTCATATAAATGAATAAGATTTTCCGAAATGAAAATTATTTGTTTTCAAATAATAAAAGCTTTCATATAAAGAAGAAATTCCAATTTTAAATTAAAAGAATTTCAAGTTTGAAATGAAAATGGTTTTCCGAGTTATGAATAAATCTTTGTGAAAGATCGTTGAACTTTGTTTTGAAATTGGGAAGGTGTGCCTTTTGTATAAAAGGTCGAAATGGAACTGTTTTGAAAGCTATCAGTTAAATCTTTGTTTTAAAGATTGAACGAGTTAATCCGATTGAAATGGAAATCGATTTGAAAATCTATGAATAGATCTTTGTGAAACTGGGTGAACTTTGTGAGATGAATCTTTTTGTGTAAAAGATTAAAATGGTAATTTGTTTAAACCATTTGAAGAGAAGTTTTGGGTAATAAGTTGTGACTTAACTGAAATCCCAATATCCATATGTTTTAAATATTGCGCTCATTATTCGGTTTAGCCGGGAGAGGACTTTGTATCATATAACCCATTCCGAATAATGATATGTCGTATATGGATTCATTTGAAGACCGGTGTTGAAGACCGGGTATTTGTGAGAACGATAGGATAACCTATCGATTGTCTCTGCACTGAGTCGCGCCGGTATAGAGATTTCCTAAGTGATGGGAAGTTCGATCAGGATTGTGAATACCCGGATTGCAAGGGCTTCTTTGGAAGTGCCTTCGGTTCTGTTCGAACCCGGAACAGACTTGTATGGTTGTATGTCTGACATTACACTTTGAGATATAAAGTTGATTTCTTTCAAATACATTTATGTTGGGTGGCGGAGAATTTATTCTCTTAGCTTAACACCCTTCTCTAAGACGTATGAGCTCAGAGGTTATGTAGTTGAAGGTTATCAGTGATATACTCCCAATTTGGTAGTGTGGCATGCTGAGTGTTGCTGATCATTTGTTGATCAAAGCATGGCTTTCGTGTAAAGCGTAGCTTTGTGGACGAGACCTCATCGGACCTCACACCCCGGAAATGGTTGAAACAGGAAAGATGCGGCAAGGTTATGAGGGTCGCTCCCTTTAGGGTATGTCATTTCCTTTTGGAAAAAGGTGATATTACGGTATGGAGCCCAGATATTTACCTGTGTGGTTGCTCCAATCTCATTTACTGTGTGATTGTTGCTGTGTGATCGAGGCCTCGGATAAAGGTCCCAAAGGACCGGAGGGTGGCATACTCGAGTAGTAGTTACCTAGTTACAGAGGTAACCGAGCCTTGTGTTGGCAGAGATCCGGGTAGGTTCTCGGGACGTCCCTCCAGAGGCGTTTCCATGTGGCAGTAGGAAGTTCCTTAGCCTGACCATTTGTTGGAAATCCAATTCCCAATACGGACCCAGTACGGTTTTAGTTGTAGAACCTGCCATTTACTTATGGTGGTCACCGCTGTTTAGATGGTAGCTATAATAGGCATAGTTCGGAATGTCTATGCTGGCTAAGATTAATATTATACTTTCGAAATGGTTTTCTACACTATGCACTAATAGTAATAATATCAAATGATTTTGCGTAGTAAGCATGTTTGAGTATCATAAGAAGAAATCTCCTCCAATTCTGCATTTGCATTGTGTGTGTGGCGGGAGGTCTTATGGTAGTTTCATTTTCCAAAAGCATTGCAGATTTCAATGTTTAAAATTCCTTTGTTGTTGTTTAAAGATAAACTGTTTTTGTTACTCACACCAGCCCCATGACTGACCTGGAGTTTATTGTTCCCTTCCTAAACTCTGGGTGCCCACAATTTTCCACACAGGTAGTCTAGAGTTGGGTTTTTCAGATAGTCAGGTTTAGTAGATTATCGGGAGCTAGTTCAGTGTTCGGAGTTCAGGGATGACTGACCTTGCTTCTCTTAGTGAAATGTGAAGATGGTTTGAGCTTGATGTTGGAGTTACTGGTCTCATTCTCTTTGTCGGATCACTTGGAGTATCACTTCTGTTTTCCACTATAACATCTTTATTTATCTCTGATATTCTTGTATCATATTGATAGCATTGTTGTATATCATATTCTGGATATTGTATCATTTGTGATGTATATAATATTATTCATTTCTTTATTCCGATGTGTTGTTATACTTATTGTGTTATAAGCTCCGGGAAGCCAGATTCGGCGTTTGAATCTACGGCATTTGAGTACAAGTGAAGTACGGGTGCCGATTTTCGAAGGCCGAGTTCAGGATTCCTTACATGTTGACCATTTGGTGAAATGTATATATGTCTGTGAATTATAATATTGCCATCACACACAAATGCAACCAAAAAACTCGTTGATGATGATTTATAAGTTATAACCAATATGTAAAAGCTTTATGTCAAATTTTACATTATTTAATGTTAGCTTTCTTTTTATTTATACTGACAGTTTGCATTTAGTTGAATCAGTTAAAACGGAATCAATGAAATCACGAAGTAATAATTCAAATGAAAGCAAATTTCCTATACTTATGCAACGACAGTCGACTTCCAAATATCGACACTAATACATCCACGGTATTCACATGTCAAACACTCAAATGCTGGAAAGATAGAATGTTAGGATAAAGAAAACGAAGAAAAAAAAGAACACGAATGAGCAAAACAAAAACATCAGAATTTAACATGAGGAATGATAACATATAATATCGAAAGATAATACAGAGCTACTTTAACATACATACCATTTCAGAGTTACTAACTAAAGTATTACCATCAGCCTGGGCAGTTATAATAGTTCATCCTTACAATTGCTGATATATATACATAAAGTAATGCAGTGGAAAGAAATACTGTGGTAGGTAAAATGTCCAGCTCCTCTCAAAAAGCACAATAAACAACAATGAAAAACTGTCTTTCTCAGATTGCTCGAAAGAGCACCCATGGAAATAAGGGAAAAAGAAAACCATGGGTCAGACATAAGTCTGGTGTGAGAAACTCAAGGAATATGTGTGATATATAACAGCACCTTTTGAGATCATCGTAACAGTTATCCCCTCAGAAGAGCCCAAATATTATGATATAATAGATAATGTCTAGGGTGAAGAATATAAATCAGAAAATAGTTGTGCCGCTTGCATCTCATGACACAACAATATTGAAGTACAATCAAAACCGCTAAGGTGCGCACGCATATGGATTTTCCATGGAGACCTCCCTAGTAAACTGAGACTAATCTCCATGACAAGAATCGGAAACTACCTTCCAAGCGTCATATATCTCTAGATAAAATATACCATAAGTAAACACAACTAGTTCAACGTCCGAACATATAGAACCATGTGGAACCAAGTATCAACAACTCCCCACGGGCAACATATCGATAAGCATACTTTAGATATGGAGTTGATATACCCTCATGGATTAGCTAAACCCGAGATTGTGCATCCTACTATATCTTTAGTCATAACTCGAATAGATCATGAATCATAAAATGGATTCCAGCATCCCGAACAGATCATGAACATCTACATGGATTCGAGCATCTCGAACAAATTACGAATCTCCACATAGATTCCAGCATCTTGAACATATCACAATCCTCTTTCAAAGCATAGATCATGTATATGGTTTTAAAGTGGTTGTGGTTTTGAGTCATCTCATTTAAGTACACTCCCCCGCTTACCAGGCGCTCCAAAACCAATCGATAGATTTTCGGTTAACACAATTCCGGTTCTTTCAAAAATAAACCGACAATACATAACGGTGGAGATCATCTCTTATCTGGATGGATTTCCTTATCATTTGTCCTAGAAGAGCAAGACGAGTTTATACTTAGGTTATATCATCACCGAGTGAATAACCTTACCATATAATCCTCTTGTTTCTTATAGATATTTCCTAAATTAATTTGGTCAAATTCAACAACAATGAAATGATCGCATATGGAAACTATGTCTTATATACTTATCACGTTTTCAAATTTCTCAACTTCCACTATCCATCGATAAAGAATGAAGCCGGTATGTTAGAGCGTTATTGCTTCTACACCCTACTCGAATCATCATTCTTAACTCTCACAAATGGAACACGCATACTTCATCCGCTTTTAGTGCTTGGTACATGATTAAATACTTTCCATAGACGAGTAATTAAACAAAGCACGATTAATGCACACAAAGCATGATCAAGTCACATAAACGATATTCAATCCCTTTTTTATTTAATTAATCCTTTATTAATTAAACATCTTTTATTAGTGAAACCCCTTTTTATCTAATAAAACTTCTTTCATTTACTTAAACTTCTTATTAATTAGAACTTCGCTTATTTAATTAAACTACTTTATTAATTAAACTCCTTTATTGATTAAAACTTCCTTATTTAATTAAAGTTCTTATTAATTAAAACTTCACTTATATACTTGTATATATATTTAATTTCTCTTTATAAAAGATATATACTTGTATTCAACCATTTCACTATTCATTTATGCTCTTTTCATTACTTCAAAAGGTATTCATATAATAATCTCAATAGTAAAAGTATATTCACAGATCACTAATAAGATTTACTTACTTTAAAATATAATCAAAGAGGTTAAAAACAAATAATACTCAAACTTTGTTACTATAAACCCCCTTCTCTCTTTTATATTTTAAATATATACTTTTTCTATCTTTATTCCGAAAGTTTTTATACTTGTTATTAATTTTAAAATTCAATTATTAAAGATCTAAGTATATTCATAATCATTTAACAATATCTTTCCACTTTAAAATATAATTCAAGGGGTGAAAATACTAGAATATTGTTTACTACAAACCCAAAACATTCCATAATTTAAACATATTCTTTAAAACTCTCTTTTAAAGATCTAATTACTTTATAAGGCTTTAAGACAAGTCTTACTAACGAGTCTTTTAATTTCTAATTTCGTTTATTAAATTTAGTAATTATATCTTGATATGTATAAAATCATCCTATTTATTTAATTTATATTTATTTTTGATAAAAAAAGATCTTTCTAAGTTTTCTGAATTAACGAATGGTTTTATTCGAAACGTCTCGTGATTTTTAATTTGGAATTAATGATCAATTCTTTCTAACTAATTCATCAAACCATCACCCATTAATACAACACCAACATTATTTGATTCCAAATTGATTTAAAGTGAGTAAACAGAATTCCATACTCGATCTCATAAATACATATAGAATTCTGTTGAAAGCCATATTCGATGCAGGAAATAGGCCAATTCGGCAGCTTTTTGTTCAATTTCCAAAATGAACTCCCGACTCCATCATCTCTTCCAAATGGAAAGAAAAAAATTAAGAAAAAGAAATCGATCAAAAAAGCGCGTCCAAGGCCTTTTGTTCTTCTTGGCATCTGTTATTTTGGCACAAATTTTTTTGGTTCTTAAAAAGAAACGTGAGAACTTCGATTCGCCCAACATTGTCAAAACAACCCAAAACTGTTCACTTATAATTATCTTTAAAATGTTCGTTATTAAATATCTAATTATATTTCTAAGTATAATTAATAAATGTTAAAAACAAATGTTACTAAAACATTGTTTACTACAACCTAAAACCATTTACTTATAGTTATCTTTAAAATATTCATTATTAAATATCAAAGCATATCCGTACTTATTAATTAAGGTGATACACTTTTAATTTAACTTCCTAAAACCATTTATTTTAACTTAACTGTTCAAATCCAAAACTTCTTTTATTAATTTAAAAAATACTTAACTTATTTATCCCAACTTATATATTTACTAAAAACCTTTATATAATGATGTATATATCTATATGTATACTAATTTACTTATAAGCTAACATAATTTAAAAAATTCTAAAAAAATTTAAAAGATATTATATTACATAAGTTTTTTAATGCTTTAATAAAATCTTTAACTAATTTTCTAAAAACTACATATATTTAAAATACTTTAAAAATAATTATACTATGGTTTAAAAAATTTATATTAAATATTACTTAAAAAATACTTATTTTATAGTTTATTCAAAAACCATACAAAGCCTGTTTTATAACTTAAAACCCTTTACTTTAAAAATTCACAAATAATTATGAAAAAAAAAATCAAACTTTGATTATTTTCCAGTAATAAGTACGCTTATGGTACTTATTGAAAATAAAAAGAAGCCTCTAGGATGTTTTACAAAGTCGACTTTAGAAATCGCCGAACACAAGGCATTTTCAAAGTGCATTCATAGCGATCTTTCCGCTTCTAACTTTCACACTTAGTTCTATTATTTCCATAACTTCCCAAACCAGTTACTTTATGTCAATCACAACAAAAAAAAATGTAGAGAACATTCAAATATATATATTTTTACAATATATTCATATTTTTACCAATTTAACATATGTTAAGTACAAGGAATTTCAAAGTGCATTTATAGTGACTATTTCGCTTCAAACATTCACAACACACTTCAACTTCACATACAACATTATCTAACATGTAAACAACAAGTCTTGGCCACGTTATATGTTTTAGAGGGTTATAAAAGATATATAATACATATAATGTTGTCACTTACTTTTCAAAGCATGGAGGGGTCCAAAAGTGATAACTTGCATTGTTCTCTATTTTAACAATCAAACATTATATACACATACATACGAATTAAATGGTGAGTAAACTCACACAAGCCCAACCCAAACCAAGATGTAGATAATCTCAATACGAGTGCAATGACGAAGACGGCGCCTAGATAGGAACTCATATGCAAGAGATACGAATTAAATACAAATCAAATAATTAATCTCTTAATTAATATTTAATTAAAAGCTAATTACCATTAAAATCCCAAGTCCCTCTTCTACCCCGTTTGTGCATCCCTGTACACGCACATGGATACACCCACCATAGTCGTGCACGTTTTCTCCCCTAACTCGAGCAATACTCCACAAAATGTCGCACGGTCACTTCCAACAAGCTTCTCTTAGCGCGCCAAGTCCAACCATGCCACCGAAACAAGGTCCGGCTCCCCCCATGGATTTTGGATTTGCTCCACCTAGGTATAGCTACATGTGCTGATTTTTAACGTGCCCAACCGGAGTTCACATCGTTGGTGCCGGCTGGTGCGTGTCATCAAGAGGAATCCAACGGTGTCCTTCTCATCGTCTAACTCCGCCTCGACCGGCCATAAAACCCAACCCTATATCCACAACTATGTATGGCCACCACTCCAATCAACATCACACGCCACCTCATCATCACCGATGCAAAGCCCTCCTCCATACGAGTCCAATGGATCTAATGCCATCATTTATCGTTGCATGTAGCTCTCCATTTAATTGATTGAAGGCAGTGGCTGAGTTTTTATGAAGGAGAAGATGAAGAAAGATAGTGAGGAAAGTAAACGTGTGGGTGGTGTTTATATAATAAAATATATATTATGTTTAATTTTTCTCAAATAAGTCATCCTACATTCTGAGCTCGTACGATCACGTGGAACGTTGGATCGCTACGAAACTCGTCGGCGTACATCACCTTATTAATCTGGTCCCGACGAAGCTAGTTTCGTCATAATCCGAGATAATGCCCCGATATGATAATTCCACATGTTACGAGGTCGTATATCGATAAAACTATTTACGGTCACATTATTGATATTCCTTCAAACTATTTATTTTTTCAAACATTTTTCTAAAAAAAGTTTACCTTCATTAGTTATTAATTAAAGGGAGTTAGCAAGGTTATTATCAATTTAATCATATTAAATCCAAGATTCAAATATTTAAATAATTTAGATTTTAAATACGTGTGTCGACTGCCATCATTGCTTTCGAAGGCATGTGATCAACAATACACTTGTGATACCAGTGATCAACATCGGGAATGTAAAGTTGGATTAGCATTAAAGGGGTCGGATGTCGTGCTTCATCAATAGAGGGACATAAACAACATCGCTAGTAATAAAAGAAGCAACGACGTCGAACCTAATCATTATCGTGAGTATACAACATCGTGCTTCATCGATGAGGAGTCCCATTTGTTACTACCTTGACTATCCTAGAAAGAACAGAAAAGAGTTTGGGCTGACACCAATGACGCCAACCTTCATCAAGTTGGCATCGTATATCATAAACAAGTCCAAGAACCCAAGACAACATCAGTATCAACGACTTCCATATGAAACTTAAAGGACGCCAAACATCAATATTTGAGATGTTGATGGCGGACGTAATCAATGTCCACGAAAGCCATCAACACCACATTAAAGCAACGCCACACTTCATAATACTTACGAGATAGGTATCTTAAATAATCAGTGTTGTTGCTATCTATATGTTGCCACTGTAGTAAGCTCGTCGCCAATAAAGCTCTGATGATGTTGCTGCACGATGACGCCAAGGGCTATCAACCCTGACAATATACCAAGTAAAACCGCTTTATATCAACGCTACACCAAATCGATGTTGCTCCTCATCAAGGGTTAACACTACTTTTAAACAAGGCCCCTAGTAATCAATCAAGATTGTCTCAAGGCAAAGAGTCATCGATGCCGAAGGTTGTTGCAACCGAGGCGGCACCGAAGTTCCACTATAATCATTAAGCAAACATATAGTAGCATAAAGGTCATTAAAGCTATTGCTGAAGCTTACTGATGTCGTGAGCCATGCTGCTTTTTTCCTCTATAAATATAGACCTAAGGGTGTCATTTTGGGGATGAATTCATTCTCTTCCCACCTCTTACATTTTCAACTTTGGAGACCCTAAATTGATTTGGAGATTTTTACCGATTGTAACACCCAAACATTGTGCACATAAGGAATCAAATATCAAACAATTGCATAGCATATTTGACTACTTAACCCTTAAATTGAGCCTTGCATATTGCCTTGCATATTGACTTTGATTATGCATGACATTCTACGTGACTACAATGACTATGCAAAGACTTGTTACGGACTTAGCACCATGCGTGCTTCATCCTAACGACCTCGACTAGCTTCGACAAAGCCTCTACTTGATTGGCTCTATTTTCTAGACACATTTAGGTTAACGAATTTATTCGTTAACATTTTTAGCGCTAGAAGGAGGGCTTGAACCTCCGACTCCATTAAAATCCCAAGTGGAACTATCTTAGCTTGCATATTTAGGGCTTAGAGAACTTGACCTTACCAAGCATATCCCATTCAAAGCTAACCTACCTTTGAGTCCTAACACTGATTAATCACATCAACTAAGTTTTTCTTAGCCATGTTAGCTAATCATGTTAAATTCTCCGACCGATGATCCTTCGAGCCTCAAGTGACTACGCCAATCTATCAAGCCATTAGTGATCCTCGACTTCATGAAGAACAAGTGCTAAGATTTGCAGTACTGCAAGTTATGGAAGAAAAGAAAAGACAAATAGTTCCATACAATCCTAAAAGATGGAGTCTGAATTCATTCCATGTAGGACCAACACCAATCTTTTCCCTAAAGAGACAATGTAAAAAGAATAACACATTCTTAAGAATAAGAAAGAAAATCCAGCTTAAGGCCCAAGGAACTATTTTCGAGAATCAGATAGAAAGGAACATTTATTATTTCACTAAAAAATGGAAAAGCGTGCTTGGTCAATCTTATAAGACAAATGAAGTACCAAGCTCTCTAAAAAGGAAATTACCTCTTATAAGGAACCTAGTGTGAGCGGCAAAAGAGCTAAGCATCGGCTAAAAGGGCTAGTCTCTAAATCACGACTTCCAAAGGATTTCACCTTCACTACTTCTATTGAACACATCTATTTCTTGACCAAAGATGTAACGACCCTAGATTTTATTTAATTTAAATTGATAATTAAATGAATTTTTGAATAAAAATAGTAAAATAAATCGATGAAGTGAAGCGAGTTTCCCCGATTCAAATAGAAAATATATGTATATATTGGATTTGAAATAATTTAGTAAATACATAAAATGTCTTTACAAATGAATTCTTATTTTTAAATAGAAATTGTCATTTCAAATTATTTATAAATATATATACAAATATATGTGTTTTGAAGAAAAAACTTTTGAAATAGTAATAATTAACATAAGTAATATAAAAATACATAAGATAAATTATAGAAAATTAAAATAGAAATTTGTTATATTATAAAGTAGAAAGACAAAGTAAACAAACAAAAAAATTTGATAAGTAGTATAATATGCAAGTTTATAAACAAGACAGCAAAAAAATCTTTGTACAAACAATTATGTAAGGTAAGAACAAGCAAATATATGTTCAAGTATTTAAAACTAAGTACCTATGTACCAACTAACATAATCTCAGCCAAAATCAAACTAGCATAGTAGAATGCAAGACAGAGCATTTAATACAAGAACATGCCTTTTGTACACAAGGAAACATATCAGCCACCACAACAAGTACCTTCAACCTCCAAACTAGAGAAAATATCCCTGCCTCTTTTACAAACAAAATTATATCAACTTGTACAAATAACATTATCACCTGTAAACCCATTTTCTTTTATCAACCTCCTCACATCAGTTCGTTCCATTCCAGCTGAGAAAACAAAAATAACATCATCTTAAACTAAAACAAAATTTCAACTAAAACAAATCAAATGCAAATCAGAGGAGTTTCAGCTAGCAAAAATTCAAGAGCCTGTTTCAAATTGAAGAACTCTGTCATTTCTGGAAACACGGTGAGTAACTTCATGTTTTAAAAATATTCTAAGTTTTAATCTAGTTGCGTGATGGATATCAGTGATGTGTTGTATGAAATATATGCATTTCATTTAATTTTGATAAGATGAAGCCTGTATTTTTATCTGGTTGTTGCCTCTGTTCAAATTTTCAACAGTCTGAGTTACTTCAAAAATCATGTTTGCTCAACCTATTGATTTTTAGGACAAAGCATATAAACAAAATATGTTTGGGTAAGTGTAAAGTAAATTTTGAAAATTTAATTCATGCTAATAAAGTTGATCTACTTTGGGAAGAACATAAGAACAGTACAAAGTTAGTACAAGTGACAAATTCAAACATCATGAATTATCAATTCAAGTTTACAAACTGATTTCTTAATAAAAATTTGGATTTTTAAAACTCGAATCATATTTTTTTGTGATAGAATGAGTTGTCATTGCTGTGTTGAATGGAAAATGGGTTTTGGTCAAAATTGGGTGGTCGGAAGCACTGGGTTGGCCGGGGTTTCTCGAGGAGGTAGAGGAGCTTACGGGGTATCTGGGAAAATTATTGAATAGTGGATTAATGCATTGAGGCAGAGGTGATTTAGAATTAATTTTTTTAACCTAGTTTTCAGCAATGGTGGAAAATTGATCACCGCGGCCTCAATGTTGACTCGAGTGTTTTGATACTTCTGGTGGTAGGAGTTTGGGTGATGTCGAAGTCGAGGCCGGAGGTGGAAGTTCGCAGATGGTCGGAGTGGCGAGAGGTTGCTGTTGACAGGTTTTGAAGGGTGGACGAGCTCGTGTTCCAGGTTGAAGAGGAGAACTCGAATTTGATTCGAGATGTGGTGATGGGTTCTGGTGATCGCGAGGTCATCTAGGGATAGTCGGCGATGGGTTGCGATGTTGGTGAGTGGCCGGAGGTGGCTGGAAGCACGGTGCACGTGCACGTGCATATTGGAAGGACTGTCGTTTTTATTTGGGTGGTGCAGTTTGGACTCGGGAAGAACTTGAGTTATTCGAGTGTTTTACTCGAGGTAGTTTGTTGGCATGGAGTTGTTTTTAGTATGCTACAGGTTTTTATAAAAGCCTGTCAATGTTTCGGGGGGGTTCATCTTCTCGGGAAGGACTCGAGTTACTCGAGTACTCGACTCGAAGCAGGAGGAAGTAGGACTCGGAGCAACCTGGGTTGGTTCGAGACAGTAGAGCATTTCAGGTTTTAGAATTCAAACAGATTTTCAAAATTTAGGAATGTTAGTGGAATATTTAATCACGTTTTGTTAAACAAATTCCTAAATGTTTTCAAATGAAGTTAATGATATAATTGAGTCATTAATTAATGTGAAATGGTTTATTCTTAATTTATTAAGGTGGATAACTAAAGAATTAATTAAATGATAAATTAATGAGAGTAATTAAAGATAATTACTTAATGAAAGGATAATTACCCAATGTAATTAAAAGTATTAATTATGTAATTACTTAAAGATTTATTAATCAAGGTGGTTAATTTATTATGTGATAAATTAAAGGTTGATCAATTAATTAAGATTAATTAATATAAGTAATTAAAGGTAATTAATTACGTGAAGATAATTACTTGATTAAAAGTAATTAAATGATTAAAATTGATTAATTAAATAATTAAATAATTAAAGGCTAATTATTTAATTGATTAAAGGTTAATTAATTAATGATTAAATGATAAGTAATCAAAATGATTTGTAATTAATCAATGTTAATTAACCAGGATTAGTGATTTATTCATAAGTAATAAATCTGATTTAAATTAATCGGATAATTCATTGATCTTACTTATGAATGTTTGGATTCTATGGAATGTTGAATTGTTGATATCCCTGATATATGATCCTTTGTGATATAAATTGCTTTGTGTTGAGCTGTGATGTCTGTGATATATTACTATGTGAATATAAAAACCCTTGATCCGTAAACGACATTTGAATTTCGATGCGACAGGGAGTCGGATTCCAGTTGGTTATCCGAAACCCACATCGAATTGTAATGATGAATCTTGTGACTGATAAATTTACTTTATCTATAAATCTGTGAATGAAGATAAGCGTTATGGGTTATACCGCTTATCGATATATCTGTGATGATTGATGTTGCACTATTGTGTGAAACCCTTAGACTACACTTTTACACACACAAATATGGATTTCACGTGGAAATCGGTTAAGTCACAGATGATTTAAATTTTAATGTTTTTGAAATTGAAATTTTAATTTCAATTGATTTTGAAATTGGAAATTGGGGTTTAATATGAAGAGCTTTTGAAATGGAATTTCAAAGATAAACTTATTTTCGAATAACTTGATTAAGCCTTGAAATTTAAATAATTTGATTTAAATTTGAATTCAAGTTTGAAATTGAATTCTATGATTTGAAACTAGGGATTAAAGGTGATGTACAAGTTATATATGGGTTAAACCATTTTAAAGATATTGATTTGGGAATTTGAATTTTAATTCAAGGGTTTTAACTCGTGTAAATATAACTGGACTTTTCCGAAACGAAAACTACTTGTTTTCAAATAATAATAGCTTTCATTTTAAGGAAGGATTTCCAAATTATGTTGAACGGTTTCAAGTTTTAAATAGAATTGAAATGTTTTGAAAACTATGAAATGAGTCTTTGATTTCAAAGACCGGATGAGTTAATCAAACTTGAAATATAATTGTTTTGAAAGGCTATGAATGAATCTTTGGAAACTAGTTTTGAAAGCTATAAGTTAAATCTTGACTTAAAGATTTAACGAGTTAATTCAATTGAAATGGAGATTGTTTTGAAATCCATGAATGAATCTTTGTAAATGGGGTGAACTTTGTGAATTGAATCTTTTTGTTTAAAAGATTAAAAGTGTGGAAATTGTTTAAATCATTGAAGGTTTTTGAAATGAATCTTTTTGTTTAAAAGATTGGAAATGGTAATTTGTTTTACCATTCGAATGAAAAGTTTTAAGCTTTAAAGCTGTGATTTAACTGAGACCCCAGTATCCATATGATTTTTAATTGCGCTCGTTATTTGGGTTAGCCGGGAAAGGACCTTTGTGTTGTATAACCCATTCCGAATAATGATAAGACGTATATGGATAGCATTTGAAGACCGGTGGTGAAGACCGGATACTTTCGAAAACGAAAGGATTACCATCGATTGTCTCTGCATCGGTTGATCCCCGGTATAGAGATTTTTATCACCTTTAGTGATGGGAAGTCCGGACGTGATTAGAAATTATCCGGATTTGCAAGGGCTTCTTTGGAAGTGCCTTCGGTTCCGTTCGATCCCGAAACGGACTTGTATGGATGTGTGTCTGACATTACACTTTGAGATATAAAGCTGGTTTCTATCAAATACATTTCTGTTGGTGGCGGAGAATTTATTCTCTTAGCTTAACACCCTTCTCTGAGACGTACGAGCTCAGAGGTTATGTAGTTGATGGTTACTAGTGATACATTCCCAATTTGGTTATGTGGCATACGAAGTGCTGATGATCATTTGTTGATCAAAGCGTTGCTTTGTGGAAAAGCGTGGCTTTGTGAAAAAGCGTTGCTTTATGAAAAAGCGTGGCTTTGTGAAAAAGCGTAGCATTGTGGATGAGACTTCGTCGAGCCTCACAACCCGGTAATGGTCGAAACAGGAATGTTGCGACAAAGGTTTGTAGGGGTAGCGCCCCTAAGGTATGTCATTTCCTTCTGGATAAAAGGTGATATCATGGTATGGAGCCCAGATATTTTACCTATGTTGATGCTGCACAGTTATTATACTTTGTGGTTGTTGCTTTATGATTGAGACGTCTCGGATAAAGGTCGGTGACGACCGAGGGATGACATAACTCGTGTGTTAGTTACCTAGTTACAGCTTGGTTAAAGCGTGAGGTAGCATCGGCCTTGTGTTTGCAGAGATCCGGTTAGGTTCTCGGGGCGTCTTTCCAGAGGCATTTCCATTTCGGTAAGGAAGTTCCTTAGCCTGATCATTTGTTGGAAATCCAAAGAAACAATACGAACCCTGTACGGTTTTAGTTGTATTACCTGCTATGGGATGTGGCGGTAACCTGCTATTGAACGTAGTAGCTATAGTAGGCATACAATAATGGTTGTATGCTGGCTAAGATTTATATTATATTTTCGAAATGTTTTTTCTACACTATGCACTAGTAATAATATCAAAAGAGTTTTGATTTTGCGTAGTAAGCATTTTTGACTATCATAAGAAGAAATCTCCTCCAATTCTGCGATTGCATTGTATGTGTGGTGGGAGGTCTTATGGTAGTTTCATTTTCCAAAAACATTGCGGGTTTCAATGTTTAAAATCCTTTGTTGTTTGTTTAAAGATAAACTGTTTTTGTTGCTCACACCAGTCTCATGACTGATCCGGAGTTTATTATTCCCTTCCTAAACTCTGGGTGCCCACCATTTTCCACACGGGCAGTCTAGAGTTGGGTTTCTCAGATATTCAGGTTGAGAAGATTATCTGGAGCTGGTTCAGTTCTTGGAGTTCAGGACTGCACTTGCTTCTCTTTGTGGTTCGAGCTTGACGTTGGAGTTGTTGGAGTCATTCTCTTTTAAGATCATTTGGAGTGATCTCTTCTGTTCTGTTATTTCCGCTGTATCATTATTTATCTCTGATATTGTTGTATCATATTGATATCATTGTTGTATATCATTCTGGATATTGTATTCATTGGATTGTATATGATATCATTTATTTCTTTCTTCCGCTGTGTTATTTACTTAAGTGTGTTATAAGCTCCGGCGACTCGGATTTGAACGGTCGAATCTACGGCATTCGAGTACGATGTAAAGTATGGATGTCGATTTTCAAACGCGAAAATTCGTATCATTACAAAAGATGAACTCAACTATTGGCCTTCACAAAAAAGAATCCAAGTTCGAACGGAATCGTGGAAGAACATATTGTCATTATCATCTGGCAAATGACCATGAGACCAACCAATGCAGAAGCTTAGAAGGGATGATCATTAATTTTCTGGGGCAAGGAAAACTTAACGAATTTGTAAAGAGATGTTAAACAAGTTTACAATAATGGAAGGTTCTCCAAATAAGTGAATCTACATGGTTATGAAGTAAGATTTTCCTATGGCAAAAGACCTGCTCATCAAAGACGTCAAAGCCTTCAGTGTCATCATTAAAGGCCTCATTGAAATGCCTCGTAAGGGAGGATGGGTACGCCTTTGGTCAGTCCAAAGCACCGAACCAGCCTTCAGTGCCGTCATCAAACGCCTCACTAAAGTGCCTCCTAGAGGGAGGATGGGTAAGCCTTTGGCCTGTCTAAAGCGCCGAACCAGCCTTCGATGTCATCATCAAAGGCCTTACTGAAGCACCTCCTAGAGGGAGGACGGGTAAGCCTTTGGCCTATCCAAAGCGTCGAACCAGCCTTTAGTGCCATCAGCAAAGGCATCACTAAAGCGCTTCCTAGAGGGAGGTCAGGTAAGTCTTTGGTTCTGCTCAAGATAGCTAACGAAATGCACCAGACAACAGACTTAAATCCTCACCTAAGATAGTGACAAAGGGTATGAGCTAAGTAGTGCTCTAAATCTATCAATCTTCTAGAGGGAGATCTATCAAAATCCGAGCCAAGTAGTGCTCCAAATCAATCAATCTTCTAGAGGAAGATCTATCAAAATCCAAGACAAGTAGTGCTCCAAATCAATCTTATAAAGGAAGGTCCATCAAATACGAGCTATTATTGCTCCAAATAAATGCAATTTTCAACTACCAGATAAGAGATTCTGGTCTTTTATTATTATCGCCAGAAAAGGATTCCCAGTCTTTAATTATTATTCCTAGATAAATTTTTCTGCTCTTTTATTATTCCTGTCAGATAAAAGTTTCTGGTCTTCTATTATTATTGTCAGATAAGAATTTCCGGTCTTCTAATATTTTTGCTAGATATGGATTTTTGGTCTTCTGCTAATATCGTCAAATAAGGATTCCTGGTCTTTTATTATTATCGCTAAATCTGGATTTCTGATCTTCTATTATTTCTACCAGATAAAGATTTTTGGTCTTCTATTATTTCTGCCAGATAAAGATTTCTGGTCTTCTATTATTATTGCCATATAAGGATTTATGGTCTTCTGTTATTATCCCCAAATATAGATTCCTGGTTTTGGTTATTATTGCCAGATGAGAATTTTTGGTCTTCTATTATTATTGCCAGATAAAGGTTTCTGGTCTTCTATTATTTCTACCAAATAAAGGTTTCTGGTCTTCTATTATTTCTACCAGATAAAGGTTTCTGGTCTTCTATTATTATTGCTAGATAAAGATTTCTGGTCTTCTATTATTTCTGCTAGATATGAATTTCTGGTCTTCTGTTTTTATCGCCATTTAAGGATCCTAGTCTTCTATTATTATTGCTAGATAAGGATTTCTGGTTTTCTATTATTTCTGCCAGATAAAGGTTTCTGGTCTGCTATTATTATTGCTGGATAAGGGTTTGTAGTCTTCTATTATTTCTGCCAGGTGGGTTTGTTGATCTCCCTTACTAGATGCTAAACGGGATTTCTGGACTTCTATTCACACTGTAACCAGTTTGGATTTATGGGCTTCTATTTAACTTGTTATTGAAAAGATTTTCCTAAATAGTAGAGCGCCGCTAAATCATTTCTCAATTCCATCTAGAATACATTTAACGAGAATCTCCATTACTAAGCAAACTACTGAATATTTATGAAAAAGCAAATTCTTATATCGACTCCTAAAAAAGCCTAATTAGAAATGTTCTTAGTAAGCGGGCTATCAAAAGTTCGAAATACAGAATGATAAGATATCAATTGATATCCGATTCAAGGCTACCTACTTTACATTTAAGGTAACTTTTATTTCAATACAAGTTTGTTTATAACTAATATGTTACATGCAAACTTACAGGAACAAAAATCAGACAGAAAGGAGAATCTATATAAAGCAAATTTTTGCAAAGGCTTAAGACTCTGTGCTTGCTTGTCCAAGTCAATGGCAATTAAAGGATTAGTAAAGTGGTGAATAGCCACATCTAGGAGTTCTTTGAATTTCTTTTCTTTTTTCTGAATAGTATTTGCATCATCAATT
The DNA here is from genome assembly GCA_030737815.1 of Allium fistulosum. Lineage (NCBI taxonomy): Eukaryota > Viridiplantae > Streptophyta > Magnoliopsida > Asparagales > Amaryllidaceae > Allium > Allium fistulosum. The sequence goes on along the minus strand of CM060908.1, from coordinate 512,212,462 downwards.
GAGCCGATCTGAGTTTTCAAGGCATGATGGAGAGTTTTGTTGGCTCCTCATAAAGTTTGAACCATGCTCTTTAACTCTTCAATCTTTTATTTAAAAATGTACCTCACACTCGAGCTCTTGAACTTTGCTCTCATATTCATGGGTACGTTGAGATACTTTTTCATCACATTTCTTGCTGAAGTGTTGCATACATTCAAATTTAACTTTTCTACTACATATTGAGATCGTGTCATCGCTTAAACCCAGAGGTGGGTTTAATAAAGTATGGAATTCTTGGCTCATCAAAGACTGAGATCTGGTCATTCTCCCGAGAGTACGGTGGGAAGGCCAACTTCGCCTTCACTCGCAGTAAGTTCTAAAGACTGATAGTAGACTTGGCTTTTCATTAGCTTCTCTTCGAGATCGTTTATTTGTTGATGCAATTTATCCATTTCAGCGTCGAAATCAACTGGAGGTTTTAATTCTAAGACCGACTCAACCCTCCCCATCAACTATTGAACTCCTTCATCCTTCTCCCTCATTTCTCCTTCCAAGCTGGAAGTTCGCTCTTTCAGAACTTTAAAAATCACTCTCTATTGAAAGTATTTCCTATGACATTTTTGTGCCTCTGGATTATTCGAAAATAGTAAAGATAAATCGTCTTGGGAAGATTTCTTCTTCTAAATGTCTACTGACAATCTACCTTTGATTTCTACAACTCGTGAGAAGGCATCAAGAGGATCAAATGTACGCACTAACTAAGTCTCCCAATAAGAATAAGTGAGACAATGATTAATGTATAAGGAACAAACTTTTCTATTGATAATAAGAAAAGTTTACAAGTAACACAGAAGATCAATATTGCATCACAACTCTATTTCTAAACATTCAAATAACACTTAGAGTTTCGAAACTGTGGTTTTAGCCATTTCAAATGACCTAGCCGATAAAGTGAGTGTAGAATCAAAAGAAGCTTTAATTCCTTTTAGGGTATAAACATGATGGAATCAATGATAATCTCACTCCCCGACTGGAGGGCTCTCACGACCACATATTAGTTTAGCATGATAGGATCAAATTTCGTTGAGTAACTTATCCTTTTCATCGCCCAAAATGTCAAAATGGAGACGGGGAAACTACATGTAAACTTCTTGTAAATTTCTGAGGAAGCAATGTCTCGCTAGTTGTGATGTTTTAAGAATCAAAGAGTTTTCCTTAAAGTCCTTCTTTAACTTTACAAACTCACTCAAGAATTCCCTAGGGACCAGACTGCTTGATAAATCTTTAGTTTGTACAATATGCTAAAATTAGACTAAGGATATAAAAAACGAAAATGATAAAGTCCATAAGTAAACCAAGTTGCGTATTACAATTATACAATCATTCGGGTTCCTACAAAATTAATTTCCTATACATTTCAGAAATGACCCTCTTCCTATTATATTTAAGTTTCTTAGGGGGAAGAGAATAAGAAGAAAGAGGAACAGAGCAATTCTTGGAGATTCCACTACACCCTCGGATGGGGATCAGGCCCATGTTCGTCCAGGTATCTATGATGAAAACGTCTAAGCAAACCTCTACAGTTGTCGCCTAAATATGAGAAGTCAACGAATGTACCCCTCGAGTAAGCTCTGAAGAGAAATTCTTCTAAGGCATTCCTATCGTCAATTAACATCCAGAAAAGAGTCATTAGCTCAGTGTTCTCTACCAATTGTAACGACCCCGGATTTTAATAAAATTTAAATTGATAATTAACTGAATTTTTAAAGACAATTTGTAAAATTTATTGTAAAGCAACAAGAAAATAAATAAAAATAAACTAAATATACAGTCAAGTAAGAAACAAAGTAAAATAAAATATCAATACAAATGAAGCTTGCAAGAGAAGACACTCAAATTTATCACATATATTGTATCAGCCGAAATGAAGATAGATTTGTACACAACATATCAGCCAAGATGATAGCTTCATTTCAGTAAACAAAATAAAGTATATCTATACAACATATAGGCAAGTTCTAATGTATGAATGCAAGGACAAGTTCACTTTTTCAAAAGAAAAAAAAGGGTGTCAGGCCTTATTATATACAAGTATGGTATAAAGTGTATTCATATACAAAAATATAATAAGAAAAGCAAGAAGCTACATCACACTATCTCAAGCATATTGTACAGCCGAAGATACAAACATAAGAAAACACAAAGTACTTGGCAATTAATGCCATCATCCTCTCAGCCACCAAAGTGAACGGATCAGCCTAGTCAAAGAAATGAAGATTGTATATCTATGAATAAACAAATAAGATAAGTATATGTAGATTGTACAAAACATATCTATCAGCCACCAATCGAAATAGAAAATCTCTGGCCAAACTTTGTATAAAAATATTTTTGTACAAAAGGAAAGAAATATCCCTGATTTTGCTTTGTACAACAAATTATAACACTTGTACAACACTCCACATCAGCTTAAACAAATAAGCTTAATACCCTGTAACTTGTTTATATCTATCAACTTGTACACTTCTTTCTATATATCATACTTCATTTCAGTTCGTCCATAAAACTGAGAAACAAAAAAAATCTGAAGTAAACAATCTCCAAAACTTAAACAAACTTCGACATAAACTACAATACGAATCACTACAAACCAGGGATCAAAGAGGCAAGTTTCAACTGGAAATTCAAAGCCTGTTCAACAAAAATGCATCTCTGTTCTTTCCTGGAAACAACTGTGAGCAACTCCTATTTTTAGAGTTTACCCTGTTTTGATTTCTTGTTGCTTGTGAGTAAACTTCATTTCTTAAAACTGCTGCTGTGAAATTTCTGGTATGAAGGTGAATGTGCTTGGGTGTACAAATTTAGATATGCCTGTTGAATTTACAGACCATGCTAGTCTCTGTTGATTACAGTTTTTTTTTCTCGATCTCTGATTCATGATGCCAAAACTTCTTTCTAGAATTTATTCTAGGGGTTAGGATCTGAATGGGGTATGTTTGTTAGATCAAGATATAGCATCCAAAAATACTTTTAAGAAGAATCAAACTGGGTATTATCTGGAAATTTGAATTTACAGTGAAAAATCAATAAATATGATAAAATTGAATCTCAGAATTAATTGATTCATATACATTTTTGGGTTCAACTGGAAAATTCATGATTTTTAAAACAAAATTCAAGATTTTTAATTCACTAAATCATGGGAAATTGTGGAATGAACGAGATTGACATTTTCGTCAATCTCGGGTGATCGGCGTAACTAGAGGGGTCGAGCTCTCAGCCGAAGCAAGCTTGGTGATGGTTGGTGTTGGGAAAAATGTTCAATAATTTTTCCACTGAAGGAGATGATGGGACGAATCGATTTTAGGGTTTAAGCTTCGATTTTGACCATCAGTTTTGTGTGAGCTCGTGTGTCGTGAAGGTGGCTTCGGGGGTGATCGGACCAGTTTAGGATGGAACATGGGTTGATGGAGCAGTTCTAGGTGGACGGCCATGATCACTGGAGATCGGGATCACCGATGGCTAGGCAATGTGTAGAATCAGGTTCGAATGGCTGGGGGGAACGAACAGCTCGTTTTCGATTTTGGGATTGATTCGAGGTCGAGGTGGTCGAAATCAAGGAGGTTTGCTAGCAGTGACTTGTTGGCATCGGTGGCGACGATCGGAGACGCCTCCGTGGATGGTGCATGTGCACGAGATGGCTCGCGTGTCAGTGGGTTTTGTCGTGGTGGTCGACTCGAAGTTAAGCTGGGAAATTTGGGGTTTCGACTCGAGTTCGTACTCGTGAATTCGTAGGTGATAGGCCAGCAGTTTTAAAGCTTTAAAAATTTAACTAAGTTTAAAGCAATAAAAGAAGAAGATGAAGATGCATAGAGAAGACTTGGGGAAATGGATGGCTAACTCGAAGTAACGCTCGAGTTTAATCAAGGGGAGCTCGGGATTTTGTCAATCTGTTGTATCCCATTTTTTTTAAAAAAAATGTTAAGTAGATCACTTTCAACAGTTCAGCACTGAAAAACTTAATAAGGTTTAACAAATGTAAGTTGAAACTTAAATACTAGTTTTAATTATTTCAGTTAATACTTTAACGATGTTTTAAACACTTAATGATTATTTTAATTTAGAAATTAATTTGAGTATAAAATTTAATTAACAGTAAAGTTTGTGGTTGATAATGATTTGACTTTCAAAGTAAAGAAGAGCTTTAAATGTTAATTAAATTAAATAGCAATTAATTAATTATCTTGGGAAGCAATTAAGAATAATTAATAAATGATTTAAAGGACCTTTAATCAAATGATTTGGAATCGATTAATGTTAATTAACCAGGGTTAGTAATTTTCGTAAGTAATTAAAACTGATTTGGATTACTCAAAAAAAAATAAAAATTAACTGATCTTACTTATAGATGTTTGATACTTTATTACATGTTATGTGATGGATGGATATATTAGTTATGTGATGCGATGCTATGTTATGTTTTGTGCTTAGCTTTGATTTCTATATCTGTGGTATATTACTATGTGAATATGAAACCCTTTGACTCGTAAACGACATTTGAATTTCGATGCGACAGGGAGTCGGATTCCAGTTGGTTATCCGAAACCCACATCGAATTATAATAGTGAATATTTGTAACCGATAAATTCATTTTATCTATGAATCTGTGAATAAAGATAAGCGTTATCGATTATACCGCTTATCGATATATCTGTGATGATTGATGTTGCACTATTGTGTGAAACCCTGGACCACACTCTTACACACACAAATATGGATTTCACGTGGAAATCGGTTAAGTCACAGATGATGTAAATTTGATGTTTTTGAAATTGAAATTTTAATTTCAATTGATTTTGATTTGGAAATTTGGGTTTAAAGTGAAAAGCTTTTGAAATGGGATTTCAAAGATAAAATTTATTTCGAATAACTTAATCGAGTTTTGAAAATTTAAATAATTTGATTTAAATTTTGAATTCAAGTTCGCAATTGAATCCTATGATTTGAAACTAGGGATTAAAGATGCTGTACAAGTTATATATGGGTTAAACCATTTTAAAAGTATTGATTTGGGAATTTGAATTTAATTCAAGGGTTTTAACTCGTGTAAATATAACTGGATTTTTCTGAAACGAAACTATTTGTTTTCAAATAGTAAAAGCTTTCACATAAGGAAAGGATTTCCAAATTGTGTTAACAGATTTCAAGTTTGAAATGGAATTGAAATGTTTTGAAAGTTATGAAATGAGTCTTTGATTCAAAGACCGGACGAGTTAATCCAACTTGAAATGGAATCGTTTTAAAAGCTATAAGTTAAATCTTGATTTAAAGATTTAACGAGTTAATTCAATTGAAATGGAAATTGTTTTGAAATCCATGAATGAATCTTTGTGAAATGGGGTTTTGTGAATTGAATCTTTTTGTTTAAAAGATTAAAAGTGTGGAAATTGTTTAAACCATTGAAGGTTTTTGAAATGAATCTTTTTGTTTAAAAGATTGGAAATGGTAATTTGTTTTAACCATTCGAATGAAAAGTTTTGACTTTAAGCTGTGATTTAACTGAGACCCCAGTATCCATATGATTTTTAATTGCGCTCGTTATTCGGTTTAGCCGGGAGAGGACCTTTGTGTCATATATCCCATTCTGAATAGTGATACGACGATATGGATAGCATTTGAAGACCGGTGGTGAAGACCGGGTATTTGCGAGAGCGATAGGATGACCTATCGATTGTCTCTGCACTGAGTAGCTACGGTATAGAGATTCCCTAAGTGATGGGAAGTCCGATCAGGATTGTGAATACCCGGATTGCAAGGGCTTCTTTGGAAGTGCCTTCGGTTCTGTTCGAACCCGGAACAGACTTGTATGGATGTGTGTCTGACGTTACACTTTGAGATGTAAAGCTGGTTTCTATCAAATACATTTCTGTCGGTGGCGGAGAATTTATTCTCTTAGCTTAACACCCTTCTCTGAGACGTACGAGATCAGAGGTTATGTAGTTGATGGTTACTAGTGATACATTCCCAATTTGGTAATGTGGCATACGAAGTGCTGCTGATCATTTGTTGATCGAAGCGTGGCTTTGTGAAAAAGCGTGGCTTTGTGAAAAAGCGTGGCTTTGTGAAAAAGCGTAGCTTTGTGGACGAGACTTCGTCGAGCCTCACAACCCGGTAATGGTCGAAACAGGAATGTTGCGACAAAGGTTTGTAGGGGTAGCGCCCCTAGGGTATGTCATTTCCTTCTGGATAAAGGGTGGTATCATGGTATGGAGCCCAGATACTTAACTCATGTGGACACGGTAATTTATTACTGTATGATGTTGCTTTGTTGGTTTTCGGGATCATGCGGATAAAGGTCGGTAACGACCGGGGGATGACATGACTCGTGTGTTAGTTACCTAGTTATAGCTGTACAGCATGAGGTAGCGTCAGTGTGTTAGTTACCTAGTTACAGTATAGCGTGAGGTAGCGTCGGCCTTTTGTTTGCAGAGATCCGGTTAGGTTCTCGGGGCGTCTTTCCAGAGGCGTTTCTATTTCGGTAAGGAAGTTCCTTTGCCTGATCATTTGTTGGAAATCCAAAGAAACAATACGAACCTTGTACGGTTTTAGTTGTATTACCTGCCATGGAATGTGGCGGTAACCTGCTATTGAACATGGTAGCTATAGTAGGCATACGATGAAATGTCGTATGTTGGCTAAGATTGATATTATACTTTCGAAATATTTTCACACTATGCACTAATGATAATAATATCGAATGATTTTGCGTAATAAGCATTTTTGACTATCATAAGGAGAAATCTCCTCCAATTCTGCGATTGCATTGTGTGTGTGGTGGGAGGCCTTATGGTAGTTTCATTTTCGAAAAGCATTACGGATTTCAATGTTAAAATCCTTTGTTGCTTGTTTAAAGATAAACTGTTTTTGTTGCTCACACCAGTCCCATGACTGATCCGGAGTTTATTGTTCCCTTCCTAAACTCTGGGTGCCCACTATTTTCCACACGGGCAGTCTAGAGTTGGGTTTTTTTCAGATATTCAGGTTTAGTAGATTATCTGGAGCTGGTTCAGTTCTTGGAGTTCATGGATTGACGTTGCTTATCTTGGAGCATTCTATTGGAGACATTCTATCCTCTGCTAGTGTTATGTATTTTCTTTCCGCTGCTATTTCTTGTATCATATCTCTGATGTATATTGGTATCTGTTGTATCATTCTGTTGTATCATACTGTATCGGATTTTGTATCTGTCATTGTATCAATATTATATATATTGATATATTCTTTTTCTTCCGCTGTGTTGTTATACTTAATGTTGTTATAAGCTCCGGCGAATCGGATTTGAACGGTCGAATCTACGGCATTCTAGTACAAGGTGAAGTACGGATGTTGATTTTCGAACGTGAAAAATTCGAGTCGTTACATGTGGTATCAGAGCTAAGGTTGAACTTTAGCTCAGGAGTATAACACATTAAGTAGCTCATTAGAGATAGGGTGAAGTATACTCTAGAATGAGTAATTCTCAGATATCCGTCCGTATACCTCAGTAAATTCTCTTACTATCCACTGATAGTGAGTATGAGTGCGAGAAGAGGATGAGATAGGGGACAGGGGAATATGACTATAAATGGTCGATACCTTGTAACAAAAAGGAAACAATCTTTTCTCTATCAATCTCTTTTGTTAGACATCTCTTCTCAATTCTTCGATAATTCCTGGTAGATTCAGGAAGAAAATTCGATATATTAATATTGGACATAAACTCCAGAATAGGCCAAAATTGTTTGTTGGATGTATTGGTTGATTTGGTTGCTATGGTTGATAGGTATACTTTAGTTTTAAACTAAAAATTTTGAAATCGTATCCATATATCTATCTATTCTTTGGGTCCCGATATGTTCTACGAATGGTTAGTTATCACTTTGAACTAACCAATGCCATTGTATATTTCGTAGATCTGGATAACCCGAGTATCTTCTGAAGTATTAAAACAGATTCGTTCTTGTATCTGTTATTGATATTCTGATTTGGTAAGTCAAATGCAGAATAAATGTTCAGTTTGATTAGATGAAACATTCTTCATCTATCTTTGTGTCTCTTTGGTAATTTCGAGGAAGAAATTCTTTTAAGGAGGGAAGTCTGTAACGACCCCGGATTTTAATAAAATTTAAATTGATAATTAACTGAATTTTTAAAGACAATTTGTAAAATTTATTGTAAAGCAACAAGAAAATAAATAAAATAAACTAAATATACAGTCAAGTAAGAAACAAAGTAAAATAAAATATCAATACAAATGAAGCTTGCAAGAGAAGACACTCAAATTTATCACATATATTGTATCATCCGAAATGAAGATAGATTTGTACACAACATATCAGCCAAGATGATAGCTTCATTTCAGTAAACAAAATAAAGTATATCTATACAACATATAGGCAAGTTCTAATGTATGAATGCAAGGACAAGTTCACTTTTTCAAAAGAAAAAAAGGGGTGTCAGGCCTTATTATATACAAGTATGGTATAAAGTGTATTCATATACAAAAATATAATAAGAAAAGCAAGAAGCTACATCACACTATCTCAAGCATATTGTACAGCCGAAGATACAAACATAAGAAAACACAAAGTACTTGGCAATTAATGCCATCATCCTCTCAGCCACCAAAGTGAACGAATCAGCCTAGTCAAAGAAATGAAGATTGTATATCTATGAATAAACAAATAAGATAAGTATATGTAGATTGTACAAAACATATCTATCAGCCACCAATCGAAATAGAAAATCTCTGGCCAAACTTTGTATAAAAATATTTTTGTACAAAAGGAAAGAAATATCCCTGATTTTGCTTTGTACAACAAATTATAACACTTGTACAACACTCCACATCAGCTTAAACAAATAAGCTTAATACCCTGTAACTTGTTTATATCTATCAACTTGTACACTTCTTTCTATATATCATACTTCATTTCAGTTCGTCCATAAAACTGAGAAACAAAAAAAATCTGAAGTAAACAATCTCCAAAACTTAAACAAACTTCGACATAAACTACAATACGAATCACTACAAACCAGGGATCAAAGAGGCAAGTTTCAACTGGAAATTCAAAGCTTGTTCAACAAAAATGCATCTCTGTTCTTTCCTGGAAACAACTGTGAGCAACTCCTATTTTTAGAGTTTACCCTGTTTTGATTTCTTGTTGCTTGTGAGTAAACTTCATTTCTTAAAACTGCTGCTGTGAAATTTCTGGTATGAAGGTGAATGTGCTTGGGTGTACAAATTTAGATATGCCTGTTGAATTTACAGACCATGCTAGTCTCTGTTGATTACAGTTTTTTTTTCTCGATCTCTGATTCATGATGCCAAAACTTCTTTCTAGAATTTATTCTAGGGGTTAGGATCTGAATGGGGTATGTTTGTTAGATCAAGATATAGCATCCAAAAATACTTTTAAGAAGAATCAAACTGGGTATTATCTGGAAATTTGAATTTACAGTGAAAAATCAATAAATATGATAAAATTGAATCTCAGAATTAATTGATTCATATACATTTTTGGGCTCAACTGGAAAATTCATGATTTTTAAAACAAAATTCAAGATTTTTAATTCACTAAATCATGGGAAATTGTGGAATGAACGAGATTGACATTTTCGTCAATCTCGGGTGATCGGCGTAACTAGAGGGGTCGAGCTCTCAGCCGAAGCAAGCTTGGTGATGGTTGGTGTTGGGAAAAATGTTCAATAATTTTTCCACTGAAGGAGATGATGGGACGAATCGATTTTAGGGTTTAAGCTTCGATTTTGACCATCAGTTTTGTGTGAGCTCGTGTGTCGTGAAGGTGGCTTCGGGGGTGATCGGACCAGTTTAGGATGGAACATGGGTTGATGGAGCAGTTCTAGGTGGACGGCCATGATCACTGGAGATCGGGATCACCGATGGCTAGGCAATGTGTAGAATCAGGTTCGAATGGCTGGGGGGAACGAACAGCTCGTTTTCGATTTTGGGATTGATTCGAGGTCGAGGTGGTCGAAATCAAGGAGGTTTGCTAGTAGTGACTTGTTGGCATCGGTGGCGACGATCGGAGACGCCTCCGTGGATGGTGCATGTGCACGAGATGGCTCGCGTGTCAGTGGGTTTTGTCGTTGTGGTCGACTCGAAGTTAAGCTGGGAAATTTGGGGTTTCGACTCGAGTTCGTACTCGTGAATTCGTAGGTGATAGGCCAGCAGTTTTAAAGCTTTAAAAATTTAACTAAGTTTAAAGGAATAAAAGAAGAAGATGAAGATGCATAGAGAAGACTTGGGGAAATGGATGGCTAACTCGAAGTAACGCTCGAGTTTAATCAAGGGGAGCCCGGGATTTTGTCAATCTGTTGTATCCCATTTTTTTTTAAAAAAATGTTAAGTAGATCACTTTCAACAGTTCAGCACTGAAAAACTTAATAAGGTTTAACAAATGTAAGTTGAAACTTAAATACTAGTTTTAATTATTTCAGTTAATACTTTAACGATGTTTTAAACACTTAATGATTATTTTAATTTAGAAATTAATTTGAGTATAAAATTTAATTAACAGTAAAGTTTGTGGTTGATAATGATTTGACTTTCAAAGTAAAGAAGAGCTTTAAATGTTAATTAAATTAAATAGCAATTAATTAATTATCTTGGGAAGCAATTAAGAATAATTAATAAATGATTTAAAGGACCTTTAATCAAATGATTTGGAATCGATTAATGTTAATTAACCAGGGTTAGTAATTTTCGTAAGTAATTAAAACTGATTTGGATTACTCAAAAAAAAAATTAACTGATCTTACTTATAGATGTTTGATACTTTATTACATGTTATGTGATGGATGGATATATTAGTTATGTGATGCGATGCTATGTTATGTTTTGTGCTTAGCTTTGATTTCTATATCTGTGGTATATTACTATGTGAATATGAAACTCTTTGACTCGTAAACGACATTTGAATTTCGATGCGACAGGGAGTCGGATTCCAGTTGGTTATCCGAAACCCACATCGAATTATAATAGTGAATATTTGTAACCGATAAATTCATTTTATCTATGAATCTGTGAATAAAGATAAGCGTTATCGATTATACCGCTTATCGATATATCTGTGATGATTGATGTTGCACTATTGTGTGAAACCCTGGACCACACTCTTACACACACAAATATGGATTTCACGTGGAAATCGGTTAAGTCACAAATGATGTGAATTTGATGTTTTTGAAATTGAAATTTTAATTTCAATTGATTTTGATTTGGAAATTTGGGTTTAAAGTGAAAAGCTTTTGAAATGGGATTTCAAAGATAAAATTTATTTCGAATAACTTAATCGAGTTTTGAAAATTTAAATAATTTGATTTAAATTTTGAATTCAAGTTCGCAATTGAATCCTATGATTTGAAACTAGGGATTAAAGATGTTGTACAAGTTATATATGGGTTAAACCATTTTAAAAGTATTGATTTGGGAATTTGAATTTAATTCAAGGGTTTTAACTCGTGTAAATATAACTGGATTTTTCTGAAACGAAACTATTTGTTTTCAAATAGTAAAAGCTTTCACATAAGGAAAGGATTTCCAAATTGTGTTAACAGATTTCAAGTTTGAAATGGAATTGAAATGTTTTGAAAGTTATGAAATGAGTCTTTGATTCAAAGACCGGACGAGTTAATCCAACTTGAAATGGAATCGTTTTAAAAGCTATAAGTTAAATCTTGATTTAAAGATTTAACGAGTTAATTCAATTGAAATGGAAATTGTTTTGAAATCCATGAATGAATCTTTGTGAAATGGGGTTTTGTGAATTGAATCTTTTTGTTTAAAAGATTAAAAGTGTGGAAATTGTTTAAACCATTGAAGGTTTTTGAAATGAATCTTTTTGTTTAAAAGATTGGAAATGGTAATTTGTTTTAACCATTCGAATGAAAAGTTTTGACTTTAAGCTGTGATTTAACTGAGACCCCAGTATCCATATGATTTTTAATTGCGCTCGTTATTCGGTTTAGCCGGGAGAGGACCTTTGTGTCATATATCCCATTCCGAATAGTGATACGACGATATGGATAGCATTTGAAGACCGGTGGTGAAGACCGGGTATTTGCGAGAGCGATAGGATGACCTATCGATTGTCTCTGCACTGAGTAGCTACGGTATAGAGATTCCCTAAGTGATGGGAAGTCCGATCAGGATTGTGAATACCCGGATTGCAAGGGCTTCTTTGGAAGTGCCTTCGGTTCTGTTCGAACCCGGAACAGACTTGTATGGATGTGTGTCTGACGTTACACTTTGAGATGTAAAGCTGGTTTCTATCAAATACATTTCTGTTGGTGGCGGAGAATTTATTCTCTTAGCTTAACACCCTTCTCTGAGACGTTCGAGCTCAGAGGTTATGTAGTTGATGGTTACTAGTGATACATTCCCAATTTGGTAATGTGGCATACGAAGTGCTGCTGATCATTTGTTGATCGAAGCGTGGCTTTGTGAAAAAGCGTGGCTTTGTGAAAAAGCGTGGCTTTGTGAAAAAGCGTGGCTTTGTGAAAAAGCGTGGCTTTGTGAAAAAGCGTAGCTTTGTGGACGAGACTTCATCGAGCCTCACAACCCGGTAATGGTCGAAACAGGAATGTTGCGACAAAGGTTTGTAGGGGTAGCGCCCCTAGGGTATGTCATTTCCTTCTGGATAAAGGGTGGTATCATGGTATGGAGCCCAGATACTTAACTCATGTGGACACGGTAATTTATTACTGTATGATGTTGCTTTGTTGGTTTTCGGGATCCCGCGGATAAAGGTCGGTAACGACCGGGGGATGACATGACTCGTGTGTTAGTTACCTAGTTACAGCTGTACAGCGTGAGGTAGCGTCAGTGTGTTAGTTACCTAGTTACGGCTGTATAGCGTGAGGTAGCGTCGGCCTTTTGTTTGCAGAGATCCGGTTAGGTTCTCGGGGCGTCTTTCCAGAGGCGTTTCTATTTCGGTAAGGAAGTTCCTTTGCCTGATCATTTGTTGGAAATCCAAAGAAACAATACGAACCTTGTACGGTTTTAGTTGTATTACCTGCCATGGAATGTGGCGGTAACCTGCTATTGAACATGGTAGCTATAGTAGGCATACGATGAAATGTCGTATGTTGGCTAAGATTGATATTATACTTTCGAAATATTTTCACACTATGCACTAATGATAATAATATCGAATGATTTTGCGTAATAAGCATTTTTGACTATCATAAGGAGAAATCTCCTCCAATTCTGCGATTGCATTGTGTGTGTGGCGGGAGGCCTTATGGTAGTTTCATTTTCGAAAAGCATTGCGGATTTCAATGTTAAAATCCTTTGTTGCTTGTTTAAAGATAAACTGTTTTTGTTGCTCACACCAGTCCCATGACTGATCCGGAGTTTATTGTTCCCTTCCTAAACTCTGGGTGCCCACTATTTTCCACACGGGCAGTCTAGAGTTGGGTTTTTTTCCAGATATTCAGGTTTAGTAGATTATCTGGAGCTGGTTCAGTTCTTGGAGTTCATGGATTGACGTTGCTTATCTTGGAGCATTCTATTGGAGACATTCTATCCGCTGCTGGTGTTATCTATTTTCTTTCCGCTTCTATTTCTTGTATCATATCTCTGATGTATATTGGTATCTGTTGTATCATTCTGTTGTATCATACTGTATCGGATTTTGTATCTGTCATTGTATCAATGTTATATATATTGATATATTCTTTTTCTTCCGCTGTGTTGTTATACTTAATGTTGTTATAAGCTCCGGCGAATCGGATTTGAACGGTCGAATCTACGGCATTCTAGTACAAGGTGAAGTACGGATGTTGATTTTCGAACGTGAAAAATTCGAGTCGTTACACCAATAGTGTTTCTCAATGGTGGCGTGCTCTTTTCATCCGTGGAGCGATTTTCCTTTTCTTGAAGAATCTTAGTTTCGACGTGCTTGCAGCAAGCTTCTCATATTTTTCATCTGTCTATCCAATTCCATATTCAGCCATTTTATCTCCATTTGCTTCTTTTCGAGTATTACATCATAGTGATATTTTGATTTATTTCTTAACTAGAATAGTTAACACATTAACTATGAATTATTAATCAATTTAAGACATCTAAATAAAGAGATCCATACTTGAGTAAGTGGAATTGAAGATGAAGAAATCTTTTCTTTTCCCTTGAATTTTTTGCCTCGGGAAGCACAGTCCTTTTTCGGAGAGCTTGTCCATGGAGGGTCAGGAATTTCAGCAGCCTCCATGCCTTGAGCCACCAGGTCTGGGTTAGCATCTCTTGATCCATCCTTGTCATCTAATGGTCCAAAGAGACCCTTTCCGTCACCTCCACCATTATTATCGTTGCTATCATCATTATCATAATAGGGACCATCATTGTCATGATCATCCCCATCCTTGTTCTTCTCATCGTCCTTCCCTTCCTCATCTAACTTTGTCTCCTCATCGGTTGGAGGATTATCGAAAGTCAATAGCTTTGCAACATCAATATCCTCCTCTTTCTCGGGGGGACCTTCTCCAGGTGCTTGAGATTTATTCGACATCGCTTCAAATTTTTCCATAAACTTTTTGTTCCACATTGGAGGGAGAGAAGGGAAGCCAAAATCTGGACATTTGTGGGGGTTGTCAACATATGCAATAAAGAGTGTTTTCTCATTAGAACTATCGATAATGGTATCGAGGAGCGTACCGCGAAAATAGAACACCTTCTATTTCCCATCTTTAATCATGTCGGTTGACTTATCTAAAAGAACTCCTTTCTTTTTTAGCCATTTCTTGAGAGATGCATTCTCTTCTACAAGTCTTAGCCTCCATCATGCCGACTTCTTCAAGTGCTAATTCTAATGCCTTTACACTGTCATCTGAAATCTGTTTTATCACATTTTTTTCTTTAAGGAGTGAAGCTTCTATTTCCTTAAGAAGGGTAGCTAGCTTTTCTTTTTCTTGCACAGCTTCATCTCTCGTCGGGGAGATATCAATTATATGATTGTTAAGCGAGGAGTTTTGTTCTATAAGCTTAAACATCCCGCTAGATGATGCTGAAGCTTCCTATTGAAGTGAGAACAAATGTTTGGCGACCTGGAACGAGTAACAAAACTTGAGTTAAAATGTTATACGTGAAATATTAAGAGTTTAAAATAGTTAAACATGAAAGGTACGTACTGATAGGTATTGCTTGAGAAGGGAAAATCGATGGTCTTGAGTATAAGAGGAATGCTGTAATGGTTTAAGGACAATAAAAGAGGGGGATTGGATGACCAATTGCAGAAGGTCATCAAACTTACTAACAGGAGTTGAAGATTGAGACTTGGAAGGAAGTAGATCCTCTAGTGTAAAAGAAAATCCGAGATCCTCACAAATGTGATTTAGAGCTTCAAGGGAGCCTGCGAAAGTAATATGGAGAAGTGGGTCCTAAGAATGCCATGCTTCAGCAACCTGTTGGTCCTCATCTCTAGTAGTGTTTTGAGGTCTCAAGGTTTGAATTAGTACCGACCAATTCTTCCTCTTCAATAATAACAAGGGAATGCACATCCCCAATCTTAGGTTTCTTACTGGGAGTGGGTGCAGCAACGAAACTATCACTCGGTTTCCTTTTTGCAAGCATGAATGAGCTAGAAATAGTATCCCTAAGAGGTTGGGGTTTTAGGAGCCTAATAAGAGCCATCTTTATCCAACTTATCCTTGAGAGCATATTTTGTGGCCTCCTTCTCTATAGTGGTAACTGTGAAAGCAAATGAACTCGAGTCAAAGGAATACGCTTATAAAATAATATTATAATAGATTTTGGATAAATGCAATAATACCTTACCAGTTATCCCCGGTTGAATAGGAGAGTTAGATGTAAAAGATTCAAGATTGCCCATTACCAACGAGCTTTTGCCTCGAGCGTTATACTTTACTATCGGAGGCTCTCCTAGAATCTTGTGGCGGTCCAAAATGATAGAGTATTGGAGAAGCTTTGTCGGGGTTAAAGTTTGAGCATGTTTCCCATTTTCTCTGCTTCCTGAGTTAGCAACAGCATAATTTTCTGTCTTCAGGGTTTAGCTTTTTGGGGGGCGGAATATGAAAGAGAGACACTTATTAGTAAGAAATAATAATTCAACACAGGTAACACGGAAAAAGAAACCGACTAGTAGTAGAAAATGTTCCTCTGATATTGGACAAACATTTGACAAAAAAGAATTGCATTTCCCATCCTCTCGTCTTGTTGAGACCCTTAGAAATCATACTTTTTGGTTGGGGATGGATTCAATACAATTGGTGGCCCGTTTATTCGCCAACCTTAGTACGACTAGCTATGGAATGGAGAATTTTAGCACTAAGGGAAGGGAGTCCTGCCTTTTGAGCTAAGACTTCCAAGCAAGAAAATATGTATAAGCATTTGGCAAGAACTAGATCGCCGCAATATTCAAATGCTCCAAATATCTTAAGAGAAAGCCGGGGAAAGGAAGGCAGTCTGTGAGCCAGATATGTGTGGGAGTGAAAGTAAAGTATCCCTCCGATGGGCTATAAATGTTTTCTGAGGGTCCAATGGGAATGGCTTCAACCCTAGTAATTCCAAACTATTTAAGAATAGAGTCTATCTCAGCCTGGTTGTGATGTATGATGGATTCGAAATGATAACTCCCTTCTTGCTAGTTGAAGGTGAAGGTTTGGGCACTTTACTAGGCTTCTTAATGGATTCTTGTTGCATTATTGGCCTTTCTTTTTTCTACCAGGTGATATTATTCCAAACTTAAAAACTACCATGATTAATATCATATAAAAAATTTAGTACATGTTAAGTCTAAAATTGTTGCTTAAGTACTCTATTTACTGCCAAAGTGATGATTTATATGTTAGTCGTAGGGTAACAACTCTTAAATGACAAATTCCAAATTCATTAGTAGATTTAAATTTCAATCTTAATAAGAGAAACCCATAGAGAAGGTAAAAGAGAATAGATATGCAACACTAATAACTCACATCGACTGCGATGAGTAACTTGAATTATGAAACATTAATGAACCCCACAAACATAACTAATGTCGAAGTAGTAGGGTCGTCGGCATTAATGGATAGCGGCGACATGGGTTAGTGGTAAGCTAGTCGGTCAAATAACTTATAATGTGTTAAGCCAGCTATAGGTCGAAGGCAATGATACTGAATAAAGCTGAACTTAAAATAGTTATGGAACAATAGCGATAAACAAAAAGATCGTCGACGTCAAACTAGAGCTTTGTAAATCAACGAAAGCGAACGACATCGGTTATGGTTAGATGACGTCGCACCTAATTAATGTACACTTACTTTTAAAAATGAAAGGTTATCACATATCATCATGATTGGCAACGACACAAGGATGTGGCACCATCGAAGTAATAGGTTAATGAGAAATCTTGTCAATGTTAAAGGCCATGCTAGTATCACACTATCGACTTTAATTAATACCAGTGTTTTTGACGTTGCATCCAAACAATTCAGGCATCTTAACAATAGTGACATCTGTAGCTCTAAATGGGTCATTGCGTCCCCCCCTCATTATTTACAAAAGAAAAGCTTTGTACCCAAAACATTAACTATTAAACTAATAAGATAATATAATGTTTTATTTATTTTGAGTACCATGGCAATGTCGAAAACTATCAATATCAATAATCATAACTGAAAGTCTATGCGGATCGAGTAATATGTTTATATCTACTAAATTAAAAATTGTATATAGTAGCAGCGGAATTAAGGAACTATAAAGTTAAGTGCACCAGATATTTTTATACTGGTTCGGACCTCCAATCCTACGTCCAGTCGCAGACTTCTTCTGGAATTAACTAACAAACACCCTCACTTTGCCCAGAGGAATAGACACCTGAGCAATAAAACTAGATTTCAATACACTTGCCCGAGCAGCCGAACGGGACTTCAATACTTTTACCTGAGCAGTAGAACAGGACTTCGACTATGACTGGTAGCAAGTTTCTTGACTGATTGTGTTCTAGATAATACAGATAAGTCTATTAAGTACACTCTTCCTATAATCCCCTTTAGATGATGATTTGAACATGTAATTGTAGAAGGTAAATTGTTGAGAATATTTGTAACTCACAAGTGCGTATAAATGAGAAAGACATAAAGAATTAATTCTTGTTTTTTTAAAAGTGAATTCTCAACTCTATTTATTAGTTTGAAGAGTTCTAAATCAATAGTTGTAACTATTAAAAGTGTTGCAACTCTTGGGAAGAAGAGTGACTCTTCAAAATGTGATTTTCTATAGTAGTTGCTTCAGTTTGTTATGTCCAAAAGTCTGAACAAATGTGCCCAGAAGTCTGAACGAATATAAAAAATTCCAAAAAGCAAGTGATTTAGACGTTTGAAATTTTCATACCAGACGTCTATATGAATCTAGACGTCTATGATGAATTTTATAGACGTCTGAATTTGAACTAAAAAGTACCTTTTTATTTGAATATCACCAGACATCTATGATGAAATGTCCGAAGTCTGATGTTGAACTAAAATGTTCCTCAGACATCTATGATGAAAGTTAGACTTTTGGTTTTGAACTAAAATGTTCTTCTTCCTTTTAAATTTTATTTTGTGTATATATTATAAAATAGTCATATTGTAAAAATAGTTTTCCAAATATATTTATGTGTGTGTATGATCATCAAACTGGAGATTGTACATATAATCTAGAACGGCAAAAATAATATACAAACTTTATTTGTTTTCTTCAATTTTAGCCCGATTTAGATGTTGATTGTCGTATCTCCTTGTATATATTCCTATACAATATAATGATAGAGAATATACAGAAATATATAGTTGTCTCATTAAAACAGAAGAGATCTAACAATAACAACGTTGTGGATGATGTAGTGAAAATCGATATCGAGTTTCAGGTCTAGTACGTCATTTTCATCGATTAGTAAACCTAGTACATATTAGTCTTTCACACTAATATCGATTAATATCAAGCTAATTTGTGAGGTACAAAAGCCTTACATTATTTATTAATCAATGTTAAACTTTCCAGGGGTGTCGTGAGTGTCGATGTCAACACAAGTTTAAATGGAAGTGGATCCGGGTTTAATAAGCAACCTGCTTTATCATTAATTAAAAAGCCCCAAATATCCAGTTCGACGTTGATTCATAAGTAATTGATTCAACAATTAATGCAAATACAAGACATACAGAAATGGCAGATTTACAATTTCAATCCTTAACGCATTGATGATCAAGTTGAAATTAATGAAACGCCCAAATCAAACCCTAATAACAACCTTGAAATCTGATTAATTGAATTGACTTCTTAATTAAATCGATCTAAAATAAAAGTCATACCTGAACGAGGATCAGATTCTTTAGAATTAAAGAAGTTCTAATTTTTTGATTTCTTGCTTGAGCTTTCGATTATAGGTAAAGGAAGAATGGAGAAAAGGCTTGGGTATTTATAGGAAGAAGTGGGCACATTGAAGCCATTAGATTGATTTTAAATTAATGCTTGATTGGTGCAAGAAGACCAATAGGCGAGAAAGACGACGATGACAATATTGACTTGAAAAGTCAATGACTCCTCTATACTAGGGAGAAAATGTTATCACCATTATCGACTTTGAAGATATACGAAAAGAGATGGATATGATGTCGCCTTTCATGATGAATAAATGCTCTTTGTTTGCATCGACTACCTTAATTGTTTTCGAAGACTTGTGATCAATAATACACTTGTGATACCAATGATCAACATCGAAAACATAAAGTTGGATTAGCATTAAAGGGATAGGATGCCACGCTTCATCAATAGAGTACATAAACAACATCGCCAATAATAAAAGAAGCAATGACGTCGAACCTAATCAATATCGTGAGTATACAACATCGTGCTTCATCGATGAGGAGTCCCATTTGTTACTACCTTGGCTATTCTAGAAAGAACAGAAATGAGTTGAGGTTGACACCAATGACGTCGACCTTCATCAACATTGGCATCATATATCATAAACTAGTCCAAGAACCCAAGACAGCATCAGTATCGACGTCTTCCATATGACACACAAAGGACGCCGAACATCAATATTTGCGATGTTGATGGCGAACGTCATTAATGTCTGCGAAATCCATCAACAGCACATTAAAGCAATGTCGCACTTCATAATACTTAGGAGATGGGTATCGCAAATCATCAGTGTCGCCATTATCTATCAGTTGCCACCGAAGTAAATTCATCACCAATAAAGCTCTGATGATGTTGCTCCACGATGACGCCAAGGGCTATCAACATCGAGAACATACCAAGTAAAGCTGCTTTATATCAATGCTACACCAAGTCGATGCTGCTCCTCATCGAGGCTTAACACTACTTCCAAATGAGGTTGCCAGTAATCAATCAAGAGTATCTCAAGGCAAAGAGTCATCGATGCAGAAGGTTATTGGAACCAAGGCAGCATTGAAGTTCCATTATAACCATTAAGCAAACACATAGCAGCATTAAGGTCGCCTAAGCTATTGCTGAAACTTACCGACACCGTGAGACATGCCGCTTTTTTCCTCTATAAATATAGACCTAGGGGTGCCATTTTGGGGACGAATTCATTCTCTTCCCACCTCTTACATTTTCAACTTTGTAGACCCTAAATTGATTTGGGGATTTTTGCCGAATGTAACACCCAAACATTATGCACATAAGGAATCGAATATCAAACAATTGCATAGCATATTTGACTACTTAACTCTTAAATTAAGCCTTGCACATTCCTTACTTATTGACATTGATTATACATGATATTCGACGTGACTATAATGACTATGCAAAGACTTGTTACAGACTTAGCACCATGCGTGCTTTATCCTAACGACTTCGACAAGGCCTCTACTTGATTGGCTCTATTTCCTATACACTTTTGGGGTATACAAATTTTTTCGTCAACAACATATAATATCAAAAGATAGTACACAAGTACTCTTATATACATAGCATTTCAGAGTTACTAAACAAAGTACTACCATCAGCCTAGACAGTTATAACAACCTATCCTTGCAATTGTTGATATATATACATAAAGTAATGTAGCAGAAATAAATACTATTGTAGGTAAAACATCCATCTCCTCTCCAAGAGCCCAATGAACATCAATGAAAACATGCCTTTCTCTGACTACTCATAACAACACCTATGGAAATAAGGGAAAAATAAAATCACGGATTAAACATAAGTCTGGTGTGGAAAACTCAAGAAATATGTATGACATATAATAACACTTTTTGAGACCGTCATAACGGTTATCCCCTCAAAAGAGCCCAATCATCTAATAAGTACATATTGCGATATGATAGATTATTTCTAGGGTAAAGAATATAAATCAGAAAATAGCTGTACCGCTTGCATCTCAAACGCAACATTATTGATGTATAATCAAAACCGCTAAGGTGCGCACGCATATGGATTTTCCACGGAGAACTCCCCATTAAACTAAGACTAATCTCCATGACAAAGATCAAAAACTACCTCCCAAGCGTCGTATATCTCTAGATAAAATATACCATAAGGTAAACACAACTGGCCCAACGTCTGAACATATAGAACTACGTGGAATCAAGTATCGATAACTCCCCACACGCAACATATAGATAAGCATACACTAGATATGGAGTTGATATACCTCCATGGGTTAGCTAAAACCGGGACTGTGCAGCCTACTCTGTCTTTAGTCATATAACGATAGTGAAGTTATGTTCAGCATCTCAACACACAAGCCATAGCACAAATAGATCATGAATCTCCAAATGGATTTCAGCATCCTGAACAGATCATAAACCACTACATGGATTCGTGCATCTCGAATAGATCACGAATCTCCATATAGATTTGAGCATCTCGAATAGATCACAAACTTCTTTCAAAGCATAGATTGCGTGTATGGTTTTAAAGTGGTTACAGTTTCAAGTCATCTCATATAAGTACACTCCCCCGCTTACTGGATGCTTCAAAACCAATCGATGGATTTTCGGTTAACTCAACCTCGGTTTTTTCAAAAATAAACTGATAATACATAAGGGTAGATATCACCTCCTATCCGAGTGGATTTCCTTATCATTTGTCCTAGAAAAGCAAGATGAGTTTATACGTAGGTTATATCACCACCGAATGAAAAACTGTACCAAGTAATCCTCGTTTTTCTTTTAGATATTACCTAAGATAATTTGGTAAAATTCAACAACGATGAAACGATCGCATAGGGAAACTAAATCACATATACTTACCATGTTTTTGAACTTTTCAACTTCCGCTATGCCTCGATTAAGAGTGAAGCCGGTAGATTAGAGCACTATTGGTTCTGCACCCTGCTCGAATCATCATTCATAACTCTCACTGTAACGACCCACCTTTTTGGACGGTTTAAATCGACAATAAACCACACATGTCAACTCAAACCATTCAAAAAGGAGGATTGTTAATGGGTAAATAAGAAAATAAGAGAAAAGAAGGAAAAACAAAATACAGAATCTCACAGCGGAATGACAAAATATAATAATCAAATAAACAGTTCGTGAAGCTATTTTACAAATAACATTTGATTACTTACAATACAATCAAGGTTATACATACAGCACGTATAATAGGATAATGCAGCGGAACAACATGATGTAGTGGAATATATATATATATAAATAGTACACAAATCTCCATCTTCGTCCACCAGAAATAAAGTCTTCAATACTGAAATGCTCAGGCTGACCTGAGCGTAATAAAAGACAAAACACTCGAGTTAGAACTAAAAGATCTTATGTAAGTTAAATCAACATAAATAAATATGAGTGTAACGACTTCAGAGATGTTTACGGGATTTTACATCTCCTATCTAGTGTATAACGTGCGTGCAATAACTTAAGAGATGTTCGGGATTTCCATCTCCTAAGGATCCGTTAAACTATTTATATGTAGTAATATATGTTATATATATAATGTATATCAGTAAAGTAAAGTATCAAAATAGCGTTAAGGCATTACCCATATCCCCCTTAACACATTTTATAGGCATCATAGTCTATACAGTACTGTAAACTCCACCATAAACTGGTGGGCTATCAAGTAGCATTCCATAGGTATGACACAAACCAAAATTGTAGTGGGCTCGATAAGGCATATGACAGGGTACACGAGGCTATACCAATGGTAGGATTCTATCGGATTGTGGAACCAGGCTGGTGGTAACACATAGCAGCTACTACCGCCCACCTCGAACAACACTCCTATAATCAAATCGAAGTGGCCACCAATCAATCACAAAGTAACATATATGTTATCGAAGAAGTGTGTCAGATGGGAGGAGCGACCTCACTTGGCCTGGTTATGGCTCCTGATTTTAGTCATATTAAGCTGACTTAGGGGGGTCGGGGCTTCATTCATACTTCATACAGAAGCGTTCGCCAAATCATCCGACTTCATTCTGGATTCTTCACCACGTGCACAGTTGTTAAAGTGGTTTCGAAATTGGCAGAGAATATGACAATATCCGACCCCGATCTCTTTAACAGCCAATCGTTATATTTTTCACACCGTGGTCATTTTTATAAAACATTATAATAATAATAAATCCCGAAAACCGTTATACTTTCATATCAAGATATCCATATACTTGTTCCAAAAGTATAAATATATTCATAAGTACCGAGGAAGATTTCTTTCAATCAATTTCGAAAATAATTTATAGATCTCTTCTAAACCATTTATAAACTACTTATATGCTTTAAAACCATTTATAAAGCTATTTATAAATTCCCAAAACAATTTACAATTCTTCCTGTTATCATAAACCTTTACACAAATTCCTTTATATGCTTCCAAATCCCTTTTATACAAGTTCTTTTATAAAACCATTTTTAAAATCCTTTAAAACCTTCATAAAACCATTATAAAATTCTTTATAAAAAACCTTTTATAAAAACTTTTTTATAAACCATTATAAAATCTCTTACAAACTTTTATAAATTCCTTTTAAAAACCTTTTACAAAATTTTAAAATCTTTTACAAAACTTTAAAATCTTTTACAAAAATCTTTTATCTATTAAAGTTATTAAAAAAGTCTATATTTATTATCTTAAATCAAAACTATATTTATTATATTAAATTAAATTTAAAAAATATATATTAAAACTATATTGAATATTTTATTTAAATTAAAATTTTAAACTATTTAAATTATATTTTTAAAACTAAATAAAATTATAAGTTAAAAACTTAAAATTACATTTAAAACCATATATTAACTTATAATCTGAAGTTTCAAAACATATAAAATAAATTATTTTCCAAATATAAATTTTAAATAAAATCACTAAATCAAATTTAAAATCAAATTTATAAATAATACTTACCTTAATATTTAGAAAATAATTTAAAACCGACCAACGTTGTCCATATATAGTTTTCTACCCTATGGTCAAGTGATAGGGTATGTATCATTTCAACTCCAAAATAGTTAAATTTCCCGAGTATATATCATTTCAACCCGTATCCCGAATCAAAAATTTCCAAACTAATAAAATCGCTCGAGTTTATCATTTCAACCCATAACGATTTTCCCTAATCTATAAGATCAGTCGGGTATGTATCATTTCAACCCATAGTGATAACATGGATATAAACATCCAATCAACCAAAATGTCAACAAATAAACATCCATCATAATCAACATCCAAATCAGCCAATAAATCACAACAATTAACTGGTTATCATTATCAGGTATTTAACTAACAATATAAATTCAATATTAATTTAAATGGCAATTTAATTCCATAAATTTCAATTTCGATAAAATGTCAAATTAAACTAC
Organism: Allium fistulosum; assembly: GCA_030737815.1. NCBI lineage: Eukaryota > Viridiplantae > Streptophyta > Magnoliopsida > Asparagales > Amaryllidaceae > Allium > Allium fistulosum. The sequence goes on along the minus strand of CM060908.1, from coordinate 512,187,643 downwards.
CAAACAGCAACCAATAATATTCTTACCACATCTTAAATTTAATTTAACTAACATAAGATGGTTTAGTATTTGTGAGTGGGTTAAATCACTCACCTTTGATTTCTAGTCGATTTAAAATCCAAATAAAGCCCAAAATTTGAACAGTCTTAGAATGTAGTCAAACTAGTTCCATGTTGTCTGAAATTTCGATACGATCACAATGCAAGAAACCGCGTCCAAAACCGAGCTCGTATGAAAAAGTTATCGATGTTAGAAGATTTAAAAATTAAAAATTAAATTTAAATTAAACACATGGCAAAAGGTAATTACCTTTCTTCTAAAACCCTAACGGCCACGCAACGCTTGAACCCAAACGTGAAAACAGTCACCACTCTTCTCGTCGACGCCACCGCCGCCTCACGCACTTCCACCACAATCAGACAACGCCTCGCGCTCCACCTCACCAGGCCACACCTCCACCATAAACGCGACCACCTCCCGTGATCCCCCCAAGCCACGCCGTCGCTGATGATATTAGGTGATTTCTGGAAAATTTATGGTGCCTTGACATGAACGGCCACCATAGATCAACTTTATTCGACGCCCTCTACCAGGCAGTACCCTCCGATTGTCGTATAATTGACGATCCACCGTTGGATCGACAACCCTAGAACGAACGACCAAGTTTAAATCGATGATTTCTGGCCAAGATGTGACTCGAATCGAAAAATGAATTGCAGTAGTAGATTGCGCTCGTCGAGAGCTTTCCAACGATATATAATTTGTTATGGTTTAAGGAGTTTGAATTTTGAAGTTTGATTTTTGATTTGAAAATTGAAATTAGGGTTTTGATGTTCTATCGTTTGAGAAGGAGGAACAGATGAGAAATAGAGGTAAGTACAGAAATAAAATGAAAGGCTGCTAGGGTTAGAAAAAAAATTCTATTTATATAGATAGATGGATAAGAATGAATGGACAGATCAAATTGGTTCGAAACGATAACACGACCCGAAAAGTCTGTTCCACTCCCGAAACGAAAGTAGGTCATCCAGTATATCGAGATATATGTTTTCAATGTTTTTAAACTCAATGGAACTAGTTCCAAATTCTAATTCCATTGTATATAGAAGTTAGCTTTCAAAATCAAATTATATTCATTTAAATTCTATTAATTGATTTCTACGCGTTTCAAGCTCGCACGGCCAAACGACAAGTCCAATCGCTACGAAACTTGAAATCCTATAATAATTCACTCTTACGGATCCGATGAAACTGGTTTCTTCGAAATCCGAGACAGTGGCCAAGATGGCTAATTTTCACGTTAATTAAATAAATTATTATTAAATTAATTTAATCACCTTTAAACTCAAAATTAAAAGTTAACAATCTTCATCATTCTTGATTACCCAGAAATTTATAATTTTTTAAAATTAATTTTTCCATGTTAAATCCAATAATTAAATATTGCACTAATCTAGCGTTCAATTACAACTGTAATAAAATACCAGTTAATAATATTACAATTTCAATCAAATTCTTTTATTTCGATTTACACTCTTATTATCGAATCAACTATTACCTTATGAATATAATTAACATTAGTTTACATTTTATTACATTCATATTTTACAGTTATCATCTTTTACCATATTAACTATAATATTTCAATTTCATTAATTCCATTAATTACCAATTTAATTCCTTATTTACAAATATAACCAAATTAACTTTACAAAAATTTCAATTGATTGAAATTACATTAAAATAGTTGTCAATAACAATCAAACAACATTATTAAATCATATTCTAATTATTTTTCTCATAAATAAATCATAATTTTAACTTCTCATAGTATTAAATTCCAAAATCTTATTTAATTTAATATTTTTTATTATCAAAAATACGGGTCGTTACACTCTCCCGCACTTAACACTTTTCGTCCTCGAAACGGAACAAGAAGGAATTAAGAAGTTGATATAATTTTTTCAAAATAATCAATTTATAAACACTTTAAACTTACATAATTAAGTATTTTAAATAAAATATATCAATTTATAAACAATTAAATCTTTCATATTCAAGTTTAGTAAAAGTATGAAAATATTTTCACTTTCACAAAAAATTTCTAAGTCCTAAATTTTTGAAAAATTTCGGCAGAGTCTCCTTTGTGCGGTTAGGTCCGGAAAAATAATATCAATAATTATAATATATATATACACCATATTTAATAATAAAACATCCCAAACCATGGGAAAAGCAATAAAATATCGTTCCAAAACCGTAATCCGAAAACGTACATATTTGTCGGGCAAACAAACTTTATTTATGAAACCAAAAGCAGTAGTTATTGCTTCCATAAACCTGTATTTCACTTATATAATCCAAAAGAGTTAAAATTATGTAAAAGAATAATGTTTTAGTTGTTTCAAATCAATAGCACAAGAAAAACAACATATATAATAACCATATGCAAACAAAAGTATTACAATCATTCTATGCAACAAAAGAAACCATCACACATCCATAGCAACCAAAACAAATGGTTTGTTTAGGTTTAGAAACTTTTTATCGTACAGGGTGATAAATAAACTATCAAGTGTATCCTACGCTCAACAGCCGTAGATAATTACTTAATAGATTATTCATACAACCTCAAACAATTAGAAGTATCCCTTCCCAAACATCTCATTAGCCAAATAATACAGAATTTTAATGTTATTTAAGTTTGTTCTACTGGTTTCCTTTTTACTCTTTTATTTACTTTTATTTATTTTCAGTTCCCTTTCATACTAGGCCATCTTTTATAAATTTTCATTCAGTTACTTACATAATATATTTCCCATTCAATATTTGAAATCATCATTGAATACATTGCTAAAGTATTACATACATTTCATTTATTTCCAATTTATTCATACAAGGTTATCACTTATTAATTTTCATTTATTTATTCACATTTATTATTTACTTATATAACTTGATTTCCATTTAATATTAATATTCATTAGTGAATAAATTCATACTTATGTTTCTTAACTTTTAAATTTACATTCATTCCTTCATATATAGTATCACTTAATATTAAATATATTTATGAGTCATTTCAGTCTTTTTCTTAAATTTATAATAATTTACATAATATTATTCGCCTTTTCCTTTTATTCAGTTTAATTATTAAGCATTTCAAAATATTATCTTAAGTTTATATATTCCTTGTACATTTAATTTTTCATTTAAAAACATACGTTCATTTTGAAGCATTTTTGTTATTAAGCTTTTACTTGTATAATATTCTATTACACATTCATATTTAACATTTTCACTTTTTAAATATTTTAGGTAAGTTTTATATATATTTATAGAATGTAATTGAATGTTATACAAATTTATCTTATCCAGTTTAGTTAACAAAAATGTTCAACGATTTACATCTTCTTAATTTTCATTATCTTTTAATTACAGTTACAAATCTCCAATTTCTTATATTTTCATTAAACAATTACTTTTTAATTCAGGTTTCGATTTGAATGCTTCCAACTTATTAAAATAGACAAGATTTCATTTCATTACAATAACTGAAATTCCTAATTTATGGAAAACTTAAGAACTAAATTTCGATTTCATTTTAAATCATTTTGAAATTATATATATACTTATATATTTTATATAGTGAAACATACTTGGAAATTAAAATTAAAATTTATTTATCAGAAGGAATGTGCAGCAAAGCTACTATAGTGGTCTTCTCACTTTGAAACTCGAAAATGTATGTTGATGATGTCACAGTCATCACCGAAATTATTTTTCAGCAACGGAAGATGGGAGTACAGAATTTGTCTCCTTTCAAAATTCTTTTAAAACATTTCTTTCAAATCACATTGAAAATATTTATATCCGAAAATACTTCCAAATAATACTAATATTATATTAGAAAATCTTTTGAAAACCAATTTCAAAACCCCGATACTTAAGTTCTCAAATTTCCAATTCATATTTACTTTATTTGTAAATTTTATTTTGCAACCAATATTTATTAAATTTCACTTCCTAACAAACAAACATATCACATACAACCATATCCATTTATAAAAATTATACTTTTATATACAAAATATAATACTAGGTAAAATTATTTCATTTACCTATATTTCAAAAACAATATTATGTCGGTATGCCCTATTAAGTGTTTAGAAATCCCTATCGATGCCATAACGTCCTATGTACCGACTAGAATACATAAATACTCAGCAGAATAAATTAACAAAATATAAAAACATTTTTATAACATTAACAAATACGCTCTCTCATATATATACTCTTAAACTCATTCTAAGGTATTAATAATCCAACTCTAATGAGTTAACCCCAAATAGGCTAAGGTATCTATAAACCAAATCTCTGATACTAACTGTAATGACCCACCTTTTTGAACGGTTTAAATCAACAATAAACCACATATATCAACTCAAACCATTCAGAAGGGAGGATTGTTAAATGGGGGTAAATAAGAAAATAAGAGAAAAGAAGGAAAAACAAAACATAGAATCTCACAGCGGAATGACAAAATATAATAATCAAATAAACAGTTCATTAAGCTGTTTTACAAATAACATTTGATTACTTTTACAATACAATCAGAGTTATACATACAGCCGGTATAATAGGATAATGCAGCAGAACAACATGATGTAGTAGAATATATATAAATAGTATACAAATCTCCGTCTTCGTCCTTGTTAACGTAAAAACCGACGCTAACACCCCGGTGTGAGTATTAGTAATGTGAAAGCACCACCCGTTGGTATGGGAACTAGAAATAAGCAGAAAATAGCAGAAAAGTAAAGAGACAGCGGTTTTATAGTGGTTCGGCTCGGAATTAAGCCTACGTCCACTTTATCTTCTTTATTAATGATTCGGTTACAACTCTTTACAATACACTTTGATTACAACACACTTTAGATGAATAGCTAGAACTTTGATGTAGAAGGATCTTTCGAATTCATGTTGAATGTGTTTGATCTCCTCTTGAAGTTCGTTGAAGCGTCTTTGGTGTTTGAAGTGCTTGAAGTGTTGGATGAGTCGAGAAAACAGCAGTGTATCGGTGTTCCAGAACTGATCCAAAAGTCCCTTTGAAGTTGGAGCTGGTGATGTATTTATAGAGGAAAATCTGGGCAGGTGATAGGTCGTGAACGACCTAAGATAGGTCGTAGGTCGTGAGCGACCTTGGATAAGTCGTAGATCGTAAGCGACCTAAGGAGTACGGGCTACGACTTAATAGTTTTGCACTTGATCATTTGAACATATTGATAAGTCTTAGGTCGTGAACGACCTAAGGTAGGTCGTGAACGACCTAAGGTAGGTCGTAGGTCGTGGGCGACCTAGTGGGCATGGTTTGCGGCTTAACAGGGGTGCACTTGATCTGTCTGAATCGAGGTGGTAAGTTGTAGGTCGGGAGCGACCTAGGGAGTAGTCGACGACTTAACTGTGTTGAGATATCTTGGTGGAGCGACTTAAGCTGGCTCGACCTATAATTTAGGTCGTTGAACTATTCCATCTTTAAGTCGCTAGGTTGCTTTATGATGTTAGGTCGTTAGGTCGCTGGAGACTTTAGGTCGTTAGGTCGCTGGGGACTTTAGGTCATTAGGTCGCTGGGGACTTTAGGTCGTTAGGTCGTTGGGGACTTTAGGTTGTTAGGTCGCTGGAGAATTTAGGTCGTTGGGTCGCTTGTAAATTTAGGTCGCTTCAAAAGAGGAGTTAACACTTGCCCCTCGAAGTACAGGCCTATGTCATAGGTCGTGTGCTTCGATCTAACTCTGCTAGGTCGTGAGCGACCTAAATCATGTGCTAACTCGCGTGCCCATTCGCCTTCCTCTCTTTACCCCATATAAACTGTTAGGTCGCTACTTCTTCTTTACGTAACTGCTTCGATTTTCCGCTCTGCCATTAACGAATCTTCGAGCTTCCAAGGGCGAATTCAACCTATTCAGTCGTCAATTCATCTTTACCATCATATTGCGTAAGTGAATTCAACCTTTATCCAACCATGATCGCCGCCAAATCGTGAATCCCCATCCTCTGACCCCAGTCCAACTCCGTACGTTGCGTTTCTCTTTCGAATCGTGTTGCGATCGATTTCCGATCGCCATTAGTTATGTTGTTGTTGTGATTCGCGAAAGCACAGCAATGAGTTGGATCTATGATAGATCGGAGATGTTTTGAATCGGTTTTCGGGTGATTTGGTGGTATGAAGAGATAATGGATTTCATGAAGTGGATGATGGATTTCATTGTGTAGGTGATAACGGGTTATCGGATTAACAGTTAAGGAGATAGCGAGCTGTTGAGTGGAGAAGAAGTTAGCGATTTAACAGATCTAAGCAACTTAAAAACCTTCACGACCTAAGAAAACTGGCCGACCTAACGGACCAACCGACCTAAGAATTCTCATGACCTAAGGAAAGCTGAACGACCCTTGAATCTGCGACTTAACTTTTAGGTCGCGCTGGGATTCGAACGAATTAGGACTTGGCTAGATTTGCACATGAATTCCAAGCAGAACGACTTAACAAATTAAAGACCTAACTTTTTGCGGCATAGGCTTTAGGTCACGGCCGAGCTAGTACTTGTAGGAATTTGGACATAATGACTTAATGGAACTTCGACTTATGCTAGGTCGTTTGAGCACAGTCAGGACGACCTAAGAGATAAGCAAAAATGAAACACTTGTAAAATTTGAAAGAGCTTGCTTGAACTGTTTGAACTTGAACTTGATCTGTTTGAACTTTGTGGCACTTCCTTACAGATTATACTATCTTTTAAGCTAACAACCTGTTAAACACAACATTTGCAGAAAACTAGGGCGAATATACTGCCATTGATTGCCCACATCGAATGACAGATTAGTCGATAAAGAATAATCAACTTAAACAAACTATGTGAATGAAATGCTGTGAATCAACAAGTTCAAGTGAAGTATTAAAGCAAAGCTAAAATAATCAATTAAAGCTGATTTGTTTGCATCAACGCTGTACTTGGACTTAAAATAACAAGCCCTGAAACTCTATAATTGACAAATGTCAACTAATTCAATTCCAGTTATATTTGCTTGTCATTTTACTAGTTTTGCACAACACCTCACACTTTTTAGGAAACGTGCACCTTCATATTTGAATATCCAGTTCCTTGTGTAGAATGACTTCCCAACAAGAAGGAACAGGACAAGCTGGGGAGGTTTTTCCAATTGCTAATCCGTTGATTGATCCTCCGGAAAGAGCTTCAACCACCTTGAACCACAGAATCTTTAGTCAGTTGTGCATTCAATTTGGCATTGCTGAAGCAGATGCTCAGCTTCCCGGGATAAACGATACTGCTGATAGGCCACCTCACGGTTTTGTCGCAGTTAATCGTCAGATGTGCTTAAGTGGAGCTATTCCTCCCTTTAATAATTTTCTTCGACGGCTTCTTCTACGATTGACTATCTCTCCATTCCAGCTACACCCCAATGGTTATGCCATCTTGATGGGGTTGTGTGTGCTGTTCAGGAGGACGCTCGATCGTCTTCCAAGTTTTGAAGAGATCTGCTACTTGTGCACATTCGCAAAGAATAAAGACCATCCCTCTATTATACTTGTGAGGGGCGCGCGGAACCGAAAACTGATTCTAGACTTGCTTGAGAGTGCACACGGATTTTTAAGTCAATTCTTCTTCATTCGCTGCCCCCCAGAGTTCTATGCTGTCTGGAGGATCGAAAGTAAGATTGCTTATCTCTGCTCACTTCATTTTTCTGAATTTCTTGAAACTTGAATTGTCAAGTACTGAACTTCATTCTTTACCTCTGTAGCACTTCATCCTCCTCTTAGGGATCCCAGCCACAAGCCAACCTTTGAAACATTGAGTGCCATGGCGGCTGAAGAGAGAAGCGTCAAATTTTTGCTGAAAGATGAGTTCCTTCACCAATTCGGACTTCTACATCCCTCTCGATATACTCAGATTCATGAAGTTTCCAGTTCCGAGACTGAAACATTAGTTGCCCCGGTTTCTACCGAGGAAGTCATATCGAAGGAACTCGACGCTGGGGCTTCGTTGGTGAAATGTTCCACCCCTGCCGATGTCGCGGGGTCGTCCGGCAAGCTCACACTCTCCCCGGTAATCGAAGAAGAAGAACCTCCTCAACACTCCGAGAAAGCTGATGATAAAGGAGTTGAGAGAAAGAGTCCCGCTAAGCTTGACGGTGATGACACTTTTGAGGGATTGATTGATTTAATGATTACTTCACAGGAGCTCTTCAAAGACGACAATTCCACAACTAAAGTTACATCTCCCGCAGTTGAGGTGACATCTGCCTTGCAGCAAACTTCGTCAGCCCAAAAGTTGACTCCTGCTTCAAAATCTGTCATCACTCCCCAACCAAAGAGTGGTTTGTAGTTTGACGCGCGTAGCTTGCACATCACACACACTTAGGATTTTTGGCACTTATACGCACTTAGCTTCCTTTTCCTGGAGATTTCTAAATTCTATCTCTTTCTCATTTTCAGATTCTCCAATGGGGCGAAGCGGTTCGTACTATGATGACTTCCGGCGCTATGGATGGCGTGACACTTATGATCATAGGCGTTATCTCCCTGCCCGTAGGGAAACTGATGAAGAAAGAGCTGCTAGGAAGGCTCAAGAAAGAAGATCTCATGAGGAGCAATACGAGAGAAGGGATGAACGATACGACTCTTCTCACAGAGGTGATGATTCCCATAAAAGAAATTCCATGATGATAAAGGGAAGAGTCACATCGTTGAAGATCCAAGCAAGCGGGCCAAACATAGCGACGCGTCTGCAATTTCTGAAAGGACCGCTGCTTCTATCTCTCTTGACATCCCCTCCGGTTCTCCTGCTCTCAAGAAAATTGATATTCAAACAATCATTAGCAGGCCTCAGTACCGAGTTGAACAAGGTCCAGCTACTCTTCAAAGTCGGTTTCCGAAGTGGTGCTTGAAGGGAGTGCGCTTTGATCTTAACTTGATTCCCATCGACAAACAAGCCATGTTAAGGAATCTTGATGCCGTCCGACTTGATATCGAAAGAATGTCCGGATGGCTAAAACTTGTCGACGAGCTTCAGAGAGTCAACCGTGCCAATCTTGAGGCGATGCTGACTATGGAAACGATAAATCCGAGTGGCAGAAAGTTCTCGACCAGCACGATGCAGAAATGAAGAGCATCGCTGATGATAATGAAAGACTTGAGGCTGAAGTTGAAAAACTCAAAAATGAGCTTGTTGCTTCTTCTACTTCCTACACTCAAAAGGAAGAAGTGCTTCAAAAACAAGTTCGCGATGCTCATGCCGCTCAACGGTATGCCGAGGCTCAACTTGAAGCTGAACAGAAGATGACAAAAATCTATCGCACCGATATTGCCCAGCTACGGGAGAAGGCAAGTTCCCATGATTTGGAAATCATGCGGTTGTGAGCTCAATTGTCAAAAACTGAAAAAGAGCGTGATGAGGCTATTACTGGAAAAGAAGCAGCTGAACAGTCGCATGAAGCAACAAAGGCCAACGTCAGCTCTTCTTTATTTGATTTTTATCTTCATAGTGTTTTGGGACGCGGAAGTCTTGCTTTCTTGGGCCCGAAATATGAAATTACTTTGGCCGAAGTGTGGGAGTCCACAATTGATATGCTCGGAGGTGCTGGTTATGCTGAAGCAGACCTTGAGGCGCATTATTTTGATGATGAAACTCATGCCGCTCTTGCCAGAGGAAAGGAGCAACTTGCTAAAGTGCGAGCCGGATCGACGGGAGAGGAGCATTCAGGGAAGGAAGCACCTTTAACTGCCCCTGTCCATACTTCGATTTCGGCCGACATTGATATCACAGGCTCCAGTCCCCATTCTCCGCCTCCTGCTAAAGCCAAAACCGAGATTACAGCTGCAAAGGGCGGAGACGAAGGCGAAGAAAGCACCGAAGCACAAGCCTATGAGGTTGACATTATAAAGTCGACTCCTCCAAGTAACTTCAACGTTGAATCCGGTCAAGCGGACTACTTGTTTGCTTCAACTGAACTTGATGAATTTCTCGCTTATTACTTTAGTCTCGATGAGCCACCATCTCCTCTCTTTACGAGGAATACTGACTTTGACTTTTCTTCTTCTATAGCGGAAATACCAAGTGCTGCACAAACTTCTCCTCCTCCAACTGTTGTTCCTCCATTTTCTCAAGTTACTCCTCATTCTGCTTCCCAACCGGGGTCACAGGAAGAAAAAATAGAAGCTCTTCAAGGCTTGGACGATCCGGCTGCTTCGCAAGAACAGAAGGCGGAAGAACTTGAAGAAGGTGAGAAGACCCCGGAGCAACCTTATGATGATGACACAAAGCTTTCTACATTGATTACTCCGGGAAGTGAGTCTTCTTCAAAGAAGAAAGGGAAACGCGCAGCTTTAAAGAAGAAGAAGAAAAGCGCTCCTGCTGGTGAAGAAAAAGTGGAAGCAGATCCAGCTACACCTCCTTCTCCTTCTTCCCCGACCCGTCCATGCCGGATTCAGAAACTAATCATCAAGCCGGGCAAGAGCTCTAAAGGTGGCGGGAAGAAGGAGTAATGAGCTGGACTTTACACTTCTTATTTTGCTTTTTGCTTGTATTGACCGGAGATTGTGCGGGTACTGGCCCCCGCTTGAAACCTGCACATGTACAAAAATTTTATAGTATGGAATAAAATGATTCTCTTTACTTGTACAATTTCTTGCCAGTATACGTGTGAATGTATTTATTCCTTGTTTTTGCACAAGTTTCTTTATTTACTTTATATGATACCGCAGTGAGCTCGTGGTATGATGTTTGAGCGTTGTTTTTATTAATATAGCTATATGCCCCCATACCACGGCTTACTGTAATATTTTGAAAAGACTTGTACTCTTATTTTAGAGAATAATTCTTCCGTTTTTGAGGAAATATTATTCTTCTTTTAATAGAGTATGCTTAGTATCAGAGAAGTTTTTCTTTCTTTCTCTTTTTAAAGAACACTTCAATTTTCGGGGATGGTCACTTTTATTTGTTGAAAAGTGGATTCCCCTATGCAGTGAAGCGGGCTTCTGAAGAATGCTTTGATCTGTTGGATGTGCCTCGTTAGAGGGCTTTGTTTAGCACTTCACTGTTAAGAGTAAAAGTGTGCCTCTGAAGAGGGTTTGTTTGATATGCCTTTGGGAAGGGCTTTTTTTGTTATGCCTCGGGAGAGGGCTCCTCCGAAGAGTTGTGCCTCCAAAGAGGGCTTGTGCCTCGTTAGAGGGCTTTTGTTTAGCACTTCAACTTGGTGAAGTGTGCCTCCAAAGAGGGTTTGTTTGATATGCCTTTGGGAAGGGCTTTTTTGTTATGCCTTGGGAGAGGGCTCCTTCGAAGAGTTGTGCCTTCGAAGAGGGCTTGTGCCTCGTTAGAGGGCTTTTGTTTGGCACTTAAACTTGGTGAAGTGTGCCTCCGAAGAGGGCTTTTGTTTAGCACTTCAACTTGGTGAAGTGTGCCTCCGAAGAGGGCTTTTGTTTGGCACTTCAACTTGGTGAAGTGTGCCTCCTAAGAGGGCTTTTTTTGGTTTGCCTGAAAGTTACTTTCTCACAGTTAAATGGTCCCACAGAGCAGACGTAAGCTACCCGACTGGATGTTCGTTTGCACAAACGACCACAATCAAGTAACAAGGGCCTGGAACCTTCTATCTGGGGAAGGTGCTCCCTTGGGTGGTCCCACCAACATTCTTGGGCGAGAGAAGCATTTCGATTTGGGCATGCCTCATTGGAGGACTTTTGTTTGTGTGCTAGGAAGTTTGCATCTCACAGTTAAGTAGGTCCACGGGGCAGACGCAAGCTACCCGACTGGATGTTCGTTTGCACAAACGATCACAATCAAGTAATCAAGGGCCTGGAACCTTCTATCTTGGGAAGGTGCCCCCTTGGGTGGTCCTACCAACATTCTTGGGTGAGAGACAAGATTCCATTTCATATGTTTTTGTCTGCTTATCCGTGCCATTACATCCACTGTCGCCGAGCGATTCCTCGTTATCATTCTCAAGTTTATATTCTTTTCTTTGCTAGCTGTTTGATTTTTCCGGAAAAGTGTATTTCATGGTCGAGTGAATCCACAGGCAGACGCAAGCCACTTAACCGGATGTCCGTTTGTACAAACGATCATAGTCAGTTAGCAAGGGCCTGGTGCCTTCCTTTTGGGAAGGTGCCCCTTTGGTGGAATCACCAACCGTTTGTAGGAATTAAGTCTGGAATTTTTGTGGCTTGACATTTGTTTGTTGAGTGATTTATGGGAATCGCTTGAGTTTGTGACGTGTTGGATAGGTAATTTTTGCTTTGATTGCCTGCAATATTAAATTGATATTTTAGCAACACACTTAAAATATTTGCACATCGAAATAAGATAGGCAATTTAAAATAGTAAAAGAAACAAGATTTATAGTGGTTCGGCCAAGAATTGGGCCTACATCCACTTTATAGTTTTTATTATCACTTTGCACTGCTTTTACAATGGCTTACAATACAAGTATGATACATTCATAATCATTTTACAAATTTGAACATTGCTTCTAAGTAAAATATGGACGCAAGAGATTGCTGTTCCAGGCTCTTGGGATTGGATCTCCTTCAACAGTTGTGAGTTTGAAAGTGCCATCAAGAAGATTTTTGCATATGACATACGGCCCTTCCCAGTTTGGCCCAAACACTCCGGTTGCTGTCATGATCCTTTTCAAGACTAGTTCTCCAATTTCAAAGCTGCATTGGCGAACTTTAGAATTGAAGTGCCTGGCTATTCTTTGCTGTTGAGCTACAACTCTGAGTTCAGCTTCTTTCCTTCTTTCATCAAGCAAGTCAAGTGCTTCGAGTTGCAGCTTTTCATTTTCAGCTTGGTTGAAATGAACTCTCCTGTGTGAGGGGACTTCTATTTCCACTGGAATCATTGCTTCTGATCCGTATGCTAATGAGAATGGAGTGTGCCCAGTCCCAGTTTTGTGGGTAGTTCTATATGCCCATAGTGCTAGTGGTAGCTTATCAACCCAACCACCTTTTGCTTTTTCTAGTTGCTTTTTGATGGTTGATTTGATGATTTTGTTCACTGCTTCCACTTGCCCGTTTGCCTGCGGATGAGCCACTGCTTAGAAGCTTTTTCGGATTTTGAATCGTTTGCAAAATTCCTGGAAATCTTCGCTTTCGAATTGACTACCATTGTTTTTTATTATCTTCTGAGACACACCATACCTGCAAATGATATTTTTAGTCACAAAATTTATCATCTTTTTAGAGGTAATAGTAGCCAATGGTTCAGCTTCAGCCCATTTAGTGAAATAATCAACAGCAACAATAGCATATTTGATCCCGGATTTGGCAATCGGCATAGGCCCAATAAGATCTATTCCCCAAATGGCGAATGGCCATGGACTGACCATCTTTGTTAGCACGGTGGAAGGTGCTCTTGGGATTTTTGCAAATCTCTGGCATCTATCACACTTTCGGGAATAGCTAGCAGCATCTCGATTAATATCCGACCAAAAATAACCATAGCGAAGAATTTCCTTTGCAAGAGTTTGACCACCTGAATGATCTCCACACTCTCCTCCATGCACCTCAGCCAAGATTGTATTAGCCTCTTCTTTAGTTACACATCGGAGTAATGGCATCGAGAACCCACGTCTGTACAGATGTTCGCCTTGAATTACGTATCTTGGAGCTTTTCTCAAGAGCTTTTGACATTCTTTTGAGTTTTCTGGCAAAGAGCCGTTGAGCAGATATTCCTTGATTGGAGTCATCCATGATTCCTACTCTTGAGATACTGCCATGATCCAATCAATATCCATCTCATCAATACTCGGAGCTGTCAAGACTTCTACAGGGACCAATCCCAATAATTGTGCTTCGCCAGAGCTTGAGTATTTCGCGAGAGAATCTGCCTTCATGTTTTCTTCCCGAGGGATATGGTTTATTGTATAGTGATCAAAATCATCGAGAAGTTCACAGGCTTTTGACAGGTAAGCAGGCAGATTTCCTCCTTTAGTCTGAAACTCTTTCTTGACTTAGCATACAATTAGTTGGGAATCACTGAAGATCTGCAACACTTTGATGCTTAGTTCTTAGGCAATCCTCAGACTGGCAATAAGAGCTTCGTATTCGGCTTCGTTGTTCGTCGAAGGAAATTCTAATCTTAATGCATAACATAATGATTGTCCTTCAGGGGTTTCAAGTACAACCCCAGCTCCTGAACAGTAATCATTTCATGCACCATCAACATATAATTTCCATCGGATCGGGATGTCTTTAGTTAACTCTTCCTCACTGTCACCTTTATCTGTGCATTCTGCAATGAAATCTGCTAAAGCTTGTCCATTGATTGCTCTTCGGGGATGATAGGTGATATCGTATTGACTGAGTTCAATATTCCACTTCAGAAGACGACCCGAAGTTTCAGGGCGGAATAGGACTTGCTTTAGGGGTTGATCAGTGAGGACTTTAATCGGATGAGCCTGGAAGTATGGTCTCAACTTTCTGGATGCGATTAATAAACAATAGGCGAGCTTTTCTAACTTTGAATAATTCATTTCTGCCCTAGTGAACCTTTTGCTGATGTAATAAACTGGACGCTGAACTTTTGCATCTTCTCATACCAATGCTGCACTGAGAGCATGAGATGAAACTGCTAAGTATACAAATGGATCTTCACCATTGTTGGGCTTAGAAAGTTCTGGAGGCGTTTCCATATGGTGAATCAGCTCATCAAAAGCTTTTTGACACTCAGGAGTCCATTCAAAATTCTTCTTTCCTTTCTTCAGAGCATCAAAGAAGGGAATGCATTTATCTGTAGCTTTGGAAATAAATCGACTTAGAGCAGCGACTTTCCCGTTGAGGCTTTGCAATTCCTTCTTCGTTCTAGGGGGTTTGAATTCTCTTAAGGCAGTGATCTAAGTAGGATTAGCTTCAATGCCCCTAGCACTCACAATGAAACCTAAGAATTTTCCAGACTCAACCCCGAATGAACATTTTAGGGGATTCAATTTCATTCCATACTTTTGGAGGATCGCGAACATTTCTGCCAGATGATCCATGTGGTCTACTGCCTTCTTTGATTTTACTAACATATCATCAACGTACACTTCCATAGTCTTGCCAATTTGAGGTTTGAACATGGCATTCATGAGTCTCTGATAAGTTGCCCCTGCATTCTTTAATCCGAAAGGCATAACTTTGTAGCAGTAAAGACCAACATCGGTGATGAAGCTCGTGTCCTCCTGATCTGGCTCATGCATCATGATTTGATTGTATCCTGAGTAAGCTTCCATAAAAGACAATAATTCATGCCCGGCTGTTCCATCCACCAACTGGTCGATTTTGGGCAATGGAAAACAATCTTTGGGACATGCTTTGTTCAAGTCTGAAAAATCGATGCATACTCTCCACTTTCCATTTGCTTTTTTAACCAACACCGGATTAGAAACCCAATTTGGATAAGTGGATTCTCTGATGAAGCCATTCTACATGAGCCGATCTACTTCTTCTTTCAATGCTGTTGACCTTTCAGGACCTTGGGTTCTTCTTTTCTGCTTTACGGGCGTGAATTTTGGATCAATATTTAAGGCATGTACTGCGATTTCTGGAGAGATTCCACACATGTCAGCATGACTCCAAGCGAATACATCCAGGTTTGCTTTCAAGAAAGATACTAGCATGTTTTGAACTATCACGCCGAGTTGTGAACCCACATTTAGCACCTTGTTTGGATCTTTTTGGTCAACAGGAATTGGCACCGTTACCTCTACTGGCACCACTCTATTCTCCCCTGCACTGGTCTTTCTGGGATCGATTTCTTTTCATGCACGACTGTGCTCACCAGTGCAGGGTCCACCCCGTACTTGCTACAAGGTGGGTTCTTTGATGCGGAGCGGAGCTGCCGCATCCTTCCCCATTTCTCTCTTCTTCGCCTCCCGCAACTCTGTGAGATAACATTCCCGCCCAGCACCCTGATCTCCCTTCAAAACACCAACGTCATTATCAGTGGGGAATTTTATGCTTAGGCACCATGGGGCGAGAATAGCTTTGAATGCAGCAAAAGTTGGTCGTCCCAAGAAGGCATTATAAGCAGAAAATTCATCAACAATAACAAAAGTTTGCTTGCGGACCACTTTTCTTTCCCCTTCACCAAGTTCTACAAATAAGTCGACGGTTCCGATGGGTTGTTTCGGTTCTCCAGTGAACCCAACAATCTTTTGTGAAGAAGCTTGAACATCAGCCATCGGAATCTTCATTTGATCAAAGGTCTTTTTGAATAGGATATTGCAAGAAGCGCCGCAATCGACAAGCACTCTTCTCACAATAGCTGGTCCGATACCGACGGTTATTACCAACGGATCCATGGTAGGAGCCTCAACTCCCATAGAATCTCTAGCTCTGAATATGATGTCATCGTGACAAGTTCTTTGCTGTTTTGTAGGCACAGCATCTTCCAAAACAAAAACAGTTTCTTCTTTTGGGGCATGTCTCAGAGCATGAGCATATCTTTCCATTTCTCCCCAACTTCTGCCTGCTGGATGTGGACCTCCTGTGATTACATTAATTACAGGCCTTTCAGATTCCTGCACCACAGCCTTTTCACCTGAGCCAGATTGACGAGCAGGAAGTTGTTGCCCCTGAGTAGATGAGGCAGGATCACTTCTATTTCTCCTAACGTACTGTTGCAGTTTATTCTCTCTTAACAGTTCTCCAATCAAGTTCTTTAGATGGCGACATTCATTGGTGTCATGGCCAGGCTGATTATGAAACCGACAGAATCTTCCATTAGGCACGAAGTTTTTTCCAAGCTTTATCTTAGGTGGCTCAGGGTAGTCGATGGCATCCTTGGTTGCGAAGAAGATCTTCTCTGGAGTCTCAGTCAAAGGAGTAAAATCCGAAAAACGGCGTGGTTTCTTCATATCCTTCTGTTTTTTCCCACCGTTATTTTTCCTTTTCTGACCACCAGATTCTTTCTTGTTAGAGGTTTCAATTGTTGTTTTGAATTTCAGCAACAACCACCTTTGCTGGTGTAGGAAGATTTTCCAGACGCATAAATTCATCAGCCGTTTTATAAAACTTCTCCAGTGAGTTTGGTTCTTTCATCTTCAACCATTTTCTGAACTCACTTGTTTTATCGATGGCACGCATCAAGTATGTTAGAATCATTCGAGGCTCAGCATTATCTACTTCGGCCAAGGCTATGTTAAGGCGATTCAAGAAGGATTTGATAGATTCGCTGGAAGCTTGTTCTAGGCTGGACAGTGACATTATGTCCTTGGCCTTTGTAGCATACAACCTGAACTGATCCTTGAATTTACGGGTCAAATCAGAGAATTGATCCACAGATCGGACCGGTAGCTTTGTAAGCCAGAGTAGAGCCACTCCTTCCAGATAGACAGGAAAATATCTACATTTAATCTCATCTGTTGCCCTGGCACCTGTCATATGCCAGTCATATTTGTACAAGAACTGATTAGGGTCACTTGTTCCTCGATAGGCTGGGATAGTAGGAGGAACAAACTTCCTTGGAAATTCAGCTTTTAGAATTCTTTCGGTAAACGGAGTCTTGCTTGGAGCAAACTCCCAGTCATTTTCATCTTCATTCCTTTGCATACTTTCTTTCATAATCTGGCGAACCATTCCTGATAGATATTCCTCATCGTTCAGAGGCCTTGCCGGGCAGACGTCAGCCACTTTTTCGGAAGCTTGTCTGAACAAACGTTCGTGAAAAGGCGGCTGCGGCCTTGATCCTCTAGCTTGGGAGGTGCCCCTTCGCAATGCCAACTGTCCTCTAAGGAATATCTTTGTCTTGGGAATCATGATTTTCTTCATCAAAGGTTGGTTCATTGTTTTCTGGTTGTCGGTTCATCCCAAGCAGAGCGTTTAACCTTTCCATCATCAAAGCATTTTGAGTTTCCATTTGCTGGTATAACCCCGACACAATATCGTCAAGTTCAGCCCTTGTGACTCCCACGGCAGGAGTTGCCTGATTTGGCGCTGGAGAGGAGGCAGCCCTATCATTAATGTCTCCGGATCTAGTAGATCTACTCTTTCTTCCAGGAGCCATGATTTCCGATAGACTTCTGGTTTTTAAGGAAAATCTTTCAACAAGTCTTTGCGAAGCAATGGTGAAAATATCCCTGATTTCAACTCTCAGTGAAAGCACCAAAAATGTTAACGTAAAAATCGGTGCTAACACCCCGGTGTGAGTATTAGTAATGTGAAAGCACCACCCGTTGGTACGGGAACTAGAAATAAGCAGAAAATAGCAGAAAAGTAAAGAGACAGCAGTTTTATAGTGGTTCGGCTCGGAATTAATCCTACGTCCACTTTATCTTCTTTATTAATAATTCGGTTACAACTCTTTACAATACACTTTGATTACAACACACTTTAGATGAATAGCTAGAACTTTGATGTAGAAGGATCTTTCGAATTCATGTTGAATGTGTTTGATCTCCTCTTGAAGTTCGTTGAAGCGTCTTAAGTGTTTGAAGTGCTTGAAGTGTTGGATGAGTTGAGAAAACAGCAGCGTATCGGTGTTCCAGAACTGATCTAAAAGTCCCTTTGAAGTTGGAGCTGGTGCTGTATTTATAGAGGAAAATCTGGGCAGCTGATAGGTCGTGAACGACCGAAGATAGGTCGTAGGTCATGAGCGACCTTGGATAAGTCGTAGGTCGTAAGCGACCTAAGGAGTACGGGCTACGACTTAATAGTTTTGCACTTGATCATTTGAACATATTGATAAGTCTTAGGTCATGAACGACCTAAGGTAGGTCATAGGTCGTGGGCGACCTAGTGGGCATGGTTTGCGGCTTAACAGGGGTGCACTTGATCTGTCTGAATCGAGGTGGTAAGTTGTAGGTCGGGAGCGACCTAGGGAGTAGTCGACGACTTAACTGTGTTGAGATATCTTGGTGGAGCGACTTAAGCTGGCTCGACCTATAATTTAGGTAGTTGAACTGTTCCATCTTTAAGTCGCTAGGTTGCTTTGTGATGTTAGGTCGTTAGGTCGCTGGAGACTTTAGGTCGTTAGGTCGCTGGAGACTTTAGGTAGTTAGGTCGCTGGAGACTTTAGGTCGTTAGGTCGCTGGGGACTTTAGGTCATTAGGTCGCTGGGGACTTTAGGTGTTAGGTCGCTGGGGACTTTAGGTCGTTAGGTCGCTGGAGACTTTAGGTCGTTAGGTCGCTGGAGACTTTAGGTCATTAGGTCGCTTGTAAATTTAGGTCGCTTCAAAAGAGGAGTTAACAGTCCTCCAGAAATAAAGTCTTCAACGCTGAAATGCTTAGGCTGATCCGAGCATAATGAAAAGAAAAAACACTCGAGTTAGAACTAAAAGATCTTCTGTAAGTTAAATCAACATAAATAAATATGAGTGTGATGGCTTCAGAGATGTTTACGGGATTTTACATCTTTTATCTAGTGTATAACGTGCGTGCAATAACTTAAGAGATGTTCAGGATTTCCATCTCCTAAGAATCCGTTAAACTATTTATATGTAGTAATATACGCTATATATATAATGTCTTTCAGTAAATTAAAGTATCAAATAGAGTTAAGGCGTTACCCATATCCCCCTTAACACATTTTATAGGCATCGTAGTCTATACAGTACTGTAAACTCCACCGTAAACTGGTGGGCTATCAGGGAGCACTCCATAGGTACGACACAAACCAAAATCGTAGTGGGCTCGATAAGGCATATGACAGGGTACACGAGGCTATACCAATGGTAGGATTCTATCGGATTGTGGAACCAGGCTGGTGGTAACACATAGCAGCTACTACCGCCCACCTCGAACAACACTCCTATAATCAAATCGAAGTGGCCACCAATCAATCACAAAGTAACATATATGTTATCGAAGAAGTGTGTCAGATGGGAGGAGCGACCTCACTTGGCCTGGTTATGGCTCCTGATTTTAGTCATATTAAGCTGACTTAGGGGGGTCGGGGCTTCATTCATACTTCATACAGAAGCGTTCGCCAAATCATCCGACTTCATTCTGGATTCTTCACCACGTGCACAGTTGTTAAAGTGGTTTCGGAATTGGCAGAGAATATGACAATATCCGACCCTAGTCTCTTTAACAACCAATCGTTATATTTTTCAAATCGTGGTCATTTTATTAAACTTTATAATAATAATAAATCCAGAAAACCGTTATACTTTCATATCAAGATATCCATGTACTTATTCCCAAAGTATATATATATTCATAAGTACCGAGGAAGAATTCTTTCAATCAATTTCAAAAATAATTTATAAATCTCTTCTAAACCATTTATAAACTATTTATATGATTTAACACCATTTATAAATCTATTTATAAATTCCCAAAACAACTTACAATTCTTCCCGTTATCATATGAAAGGGAGTGCGGATTAAGGATCTTAAGGCTAATTTAACACTAGAGGGGGGGTGAATAGTGTTTAATGGATTCTACAACTTATATAGACTAAATTAAAATTATGACACAAACAAATGCAGAACTTAATCACAGAACAATCACAGAACAATCACAGAATCAAACACAGATGCAGAAAGTAAATAAAAAGCAGTAAAAGGAAAGAACACACCGGATTTTATACTGGTTCGGAGTTACCCTACATCCAGTCCTGTACCAAGGCAGAACACCTCATACAGATTTTTATTATACTAAAGTCGAGATTACAATCCTTAGTTTCTAAAGGCCTTGAGGTACCCTCCTGTCTCACGAGTCCGGGGCAAACTCTCTTGATTTACGGGCCACAAGATTACCCAATTGATTTCCAGGCATAACCACACCTTATAGAGAGACTCGATAGACTTTTGATTATAAATTGATCCTATAACTCTGAATAGCACTTTGATCTTCGAGAGAGGGCAGAGAATCAAACAAGAATGAGATTTTAATTTGATTCACTTGAGAATTCGGCAGAATTTTGGCACGATCTTCAAAATATGAAAATTTTAGAATATGGATTTGTGGAGAAGAAAGAGTGAAGAAAATATGAAAATAGTTAGTTAAAAAATTCGTTTGTGAAGGCTATTTATAGACCAGTAACGGTCATAATCATTCGTGAAGAGATTTAAATGAATAGACACTTCTTTTGAAAATTGAAACTTTTGAATTTAACGGCCACCATATCGACATGGGGTATCCCATGATGTCGACATCCCTTAGTTAAAAACAATGTAAAATTTGTTTTGAAAATGGTATTGAAAGGAAAACAAGATGAAATGATTCTGGAGTAAAATAAACTAATTTTCCTATGTTTTGAAATAAAGAAGAGTATAAAAATATATTTTTAGAATGTGTATATAAATTTGATTTTAAATCTGAAGTATATAAATATTATAAAAGAATATTTAAAAATCAGAAGATAGTTTTAAAAACAAACGAAGTTTAAAAAAATAGTTTATTTAAAAACAAAGACAAAGAATATTTTAAGGCTAAAACATTTTGAAAAGCAGTTTTGAAAATCATTTTGAAAAACCATTTTGAAGTAGTTTTGCAAGCTTCTTCCTGCAGAATATCTCATCACATCAGGACTCGAGAACTTGTACAAAACCAGGATGTTCGTGGGTTTGTAAGCCACTTGTCGTAGGTTTGTAAGCTACTTGTCGTGGGTTTGTAAGCCACTAAGAAGATAGAAATGGGTTCCATTCCAAATGAAATATGGAATGAAGATTTCCATGCTATTATGAAGTTTTAACAATAAACTAGACTAAACTACACACTTATCTTGAAATCTTGATCTTGATACTCATGAGTCTTCAAACTTGATTTCTTCATCCTTGATCTTTATACTGTACAGCTTTCAATAATCAGTACATGCCTTATATATATCCTGCATAATAACATTCATATATATCTAGACAATAGTGTTAGTATATAAGTTATAATAAAATAAGTTACAAAGGTTGTTGTCATCAAAACCACTATCCCCAGTTCCTAACAATCTCCCCATTTTTTATGATGACAACCTTATAAAATATACTTTGCACTTTGATCATACCATAACTCCCCCTTACTCCAAGCCTACTATTTTATATAACTTCTCCCCTTTTGTCATCAACAAAACAATAACCTATAAACCATGAACTTAATATAAAATGAGATAAACAAACATATGTTAATTCAGATAACACTTTATATGCAAATTAACAAACTAATATACAATCAAGAAAGAGAAAAACGAAAAATGAAAAACGCTTAACGAGGACCCTTAACTATTGGTGATTTATGGACCGAACAATTTGGATAATGGAGACAAAAGTTTCCATGTTGTTCGACCGAGTTCCCAATAGCGTCAAAAAGGACCTCTCCAACGCAAATCACGCCATCGTCTTCGTCCATATGAACATCCAGATTCGGCAGAGGATGTTCTTCTTCTTCATCCTCTTGTGGTTCTTCTAGAGGCTCTTCTTCTTCAGAATCCATGGCTTGTGATGATTCTTCGATGACAATGGGATTGGCATGGTTATCCATAAGGAATTTTTGTAAATTCCTAAGAATTCTGCCTTGCCTATCTTGTTCAATACCCATTCGCAGTTGACTCACTTGAATTTCCATCATCATTTGAAGCAAATCTATCATCTTCTCTTGCCATTTGATGACTCGTACGTGTGTGGAACATTGAAAAGGGTCAGAATGAGGAGAAGTGGGTGAAGAAGGTTCATTATTAGAAGAGGAAGCCATTAATTTACTGTTTTAGAAGTTTATTACAGAGAATAGAACAGAGAAAAGGAGTAAAAGTCGAAATATATAAATATATAACCAAATAACTAATTTTAGAGGGAAATTTAAATTTGAAAATCTCGGCATGTATATCGACATAGAGGGATGGGTCATGTCGACATGCCCAGTTCAATTTTTGAGAAATTTTTATTTTTATTAATTATTAACTATACTTGTATTATTTATAATTTATATTTCAGTTAATGAACATATACCTAATTCTCTTCTAAATTTAGTAAAGTTTTGTTCATTTAATGGTTTGGTTAATATATCAGCAATTTGTTTTTCAGTATTAATATATTCAAGAGTTATGACTTCTTTATTTTTATTATCTCTAAGAAAATGATGTCTAATATCAATATGTTTTGTTCTAGCATGATGAGTTGGATTTTTAGATAGGTTTATTGTACTAGTATTATCATAATAAATTGGTTATTTAGTTATAGTTAATCCAAAATCTTTTAAAGTTTGTTGCATATATATAACTTGAGAACAAGCCAAAGCAGCAGATATATATTCTGCTTCAGTTGTTGACAAGGATGCAATGTTTTGCTTCTTACTAAACCAGGAAACCAGAGAATGTCCTAGAAAGTGACAAGTTCCACTTGTACTTTTTCGGTCTGATTTACAACCAGCGTAATCAGCATCACAATATGAAATTAAATCAAATACATCATTTTTAGGGTAAAATAAACCATAATCTAAAGTATGTTTTACATATCTTAAAATTCTTTTAACAGCTTTTAAGTGAGTTTCTTTAGGTTGAGATTGGTAACTTGCATAGAGACAAACACTATGCATGATGTCAGGATGACTTGCTGTTATATAAAGTAGTGAACCAATCATTCCCCTATATAATTTTTGATTAACATCTTTTGATTTATCTTCTTTACTTAATGCTACATTAGTTGTCATTGGAGTTGGTTTCCCACTAGAAGTGGTCAATCCAAATTTATTAATCAAATCCTTAGCATATTTTTCTTGACTAATGAAAATTCCTTTATCTAATTTTTTGATTTGAAGTCCTAAGAAGAAGCTTAGTTCTCCCATATGACTCATTTCAAATTCTTTAGTCATTATATCTGAAAATTCTTTATTCATTATGTTATTAGTTGACCCAAATATTATATCATCTACATATATTTGTACTAATTGAATATAATTTTTGTTTCTTTTAATAAAAAAGAGTTGTATCTATTTTACCAATTTCAAAACCAGATTGTAGTAAATAAGATCTTAGTCTTTCATACCAGGCTCTAGGAGCTTGTTTCAGACCATATAAAGCTTTCTTTAATTTATATACATGATTTAGAAATTCATTATTTTCAAAAAGTGGAGGTTGTTCAACATAAACATCTTCTTTTAAAAACATTTAGAAAAGCACTTTTAACATCCATTTGATATAACTTGAAATTATTGTAATTTGCGAAATCAAGTAGAATCCTGATAGCTTCTAGTCTTGCTACGGGTGCAAAGGTTTCGTCATAATCAATTCCTTCTTCTTGACAATAACCTTGTGCGACTAAACGAGCTTTATTTCTCACGACCTCACCGAGTTCATTCATTTTATTTTTATAAACCCATTTTGTTCCAATTATACTTTTATCCTTAGGTCTAGGAACAAGTTCCCAAACATCATTTCTAGTGAACTGATTCAATTCTTCTTGCATAGCAAGAATCCATGAATCATCAGATGATGCTTCCTTTCGATTTTTAGGTTCAAAGTTGATATAAAAGCTACATTACTCATACTATTTAGTTGATTTCTTGTTTTAACTATATATTCAATATTTGTATATTTTCTCCAGGATGATCTTTTAATAGTCTAATTCTTTTATAAGGTCGAATGATTTCACAATTAGTTTCATTAGGTTCATTATTTAAAGTTACAAAATCTTCTTCATCTTCTATTTGTACAGTATCTTTAAAATTTTCATCAAAAGATACATGCATTGTTTCTTCAATAGTGTTAGTTCTTAAATTATAAACTCTAAATGCTTTACTTCTATTAGAATATCCGATAAAGATACCTTTGTCGGATTTAGGTTCAAATTTATCTAAATTATCTTTTGTATTAAGAATAAAACACTTGCTACCAAAAACTTTAAAATAAGCTACTATGGGTTTCTTATTGTAAAGTAATTCATATGGTGTTTTATTAGTTAATGGTCTAATTAAAATCCAATTTAATATATAACAAGCTGTAGCGACTGCTTCAGCCCAAAAGTTTTTAGGTAAGTTACTATCAGAAAGTATTGTTCTAGTACACTCTTGAATCGTTCTATTCTTATGTTCTACCACTCCATTTTGTTGTGGAGTTCTTGGAAAAGAGAAATTATGAGTGATTCCTTTTTTATTACAGAAATTCTCAAAATTTTCATTTTCAAATTCTCCACCGTGATCACTACGAATAGTTTTTATTTTTAAAGAAAATTGATTTTGAATTCTTTTAGCAAAATTCTTAAATAATTCAAAAGCATCACTTTTAAGTTTAAGAAAAATTGTCCAAGTATATCTAGAATAATCATCTACAATTACAAAAACATATTTATGTGATTAATTGATTAAACTTGAGATGGACCAAATAAATCTAAATGAAGTAATTCTAGAGGTTTAGAAGTAGAAATCATATCTTTTAATTTAAATGAACTTTTCTTAAGTTTTCCTAATTGGCAAGCATCACATATACTATCTACTTTAAAGTTTAACTTGGGAAGACCTCTAACTAAGTCAAGTTTTGATAACCTAGATAACAGTTTGAAATTTAAATGACCAAATCTTTTATGTCAAATCCAAGGGTCACTTGTATTTGCCAAAAGACATAAGTTATCATTTGAAACTTTCATACTAAGGATGTAAATGTTTTTCTTCCTAATTCCTGCAAAGATAATATTTGACTTATTATCTTCGATGTGACACTTATCTTTTCCAAATTTAATTTTAAATCATTTATCACATAGTTGACTTATACTAAGCAGATTATGTTTTAAATTCCTAACTAGCAAAATATCAGAAATAAGAGGAGTTTTAGAATTACCGACATTGCCGATGCCAATCACATATCCTTTTGAGTTGTTTGCAAAGTTGACCAATCCACCATCTTGATATATAATGTCATTGAGTATCTTGGGATTTCCAGTCATATGCCTTGAACAGCCACTATCAAGTATCCATTTATCTTTCTCAATTTGCACAGTTTGTCCATTGGTTGTTGATTCTTCAAAAGCCATGTAACATGTCTGTTCCTGCATAACAAACCAATTCGGTAGATAACTTGATTTTTCATAAAAACTATATGCAGACTTATGATACTTTTATGAAATGCATAGATTCAAACAAGTATTAACAAAATTTTCTAAAAATGCCATTTTCAGCTTTTCAAGTTTCAGATTATGGAAACTATGAAAACCTATGCTCTGATACCAATTGAAAAGGAGTACGGATTAAGGATCTTAAGGCTAATTTAACACTAGAGGGGGGAGGTGAATAGTGTTTAATGGATTCTACAACTTATATGGACTAAATTAAAATTATGACACAAACAAATGCAGAACTTAATCACAGAACAATCATAGAATCAAACACAGAAGTAGAAAGTAAATAAAAAGCAGTAAAAGGAAAGACCACACCGGATTTTATACTAGTTCGGAGTTACCTTACATCCAGTCCTGTACCAAGGCAGAACACCTCATACAGATTTTTATTATACCAAAGTCGAGATTACAATCCTCAGTTTCTAAAGGCCTTGAGGTACCCTCTTGTCTCACGAGTCCAGAGCAAACTCTCTTGATTTACGGGCCACAAGATTACCCAATTGATTTCCAGGTACAACAACACCTTATAGAGAGACTCGATAGACTTTTGATTACAAATTGATACTATAACTCTGAATAGCACTTTGATCTTCGAGAGAGGGTAGAGAATCAAACAAGAATGAGATTCTAATTTGATTCACTTGAGAATTCGGCATAATTTCGGCACGATCTTAAAAATATGAAAATTTTAGAATATGGATTTGTGGAGAAGAAGGAGTGAAGAAAATATGAAAATAGTTAGTTAAAAAATTCGTTTGTGAAGGCTATTTATAGACCAGTAACGGTCATAACCATTCGTGAAGAGATTTAAATGAATAGACACTTCTTCTGAAAATTGAAACTTTCGAATTTAACGGCCACCATGTCGACATGGGGTATCCCATGATGTCGACATCCCTTAGTTAAAAACAATGTAAAATTTGTTTTGAAAATGGTATTGAAAGGAAAACAAGATGAAATGATTCTGGAGTAAAATAAACTAATTTTCCTACGTTTTGAAATAAAGAAGAGTATAAAAATATATTTTTAGAATGTGTATATAAATTTGATTTTAAATCTGAAGTATATAAATATTATAAAAGAATATTTAAAAATCAGAAGATAGTTTTAAAAACAAACGAAGTTTAAAACAAAAGTTTATTTAAAAACAAAGACAAAGAATATTATAAGGCTAAAACATTTTGAAAAGCAGTTTTGAAAATCATTTTGAAAAACCATTTTGAAGTAGTTTTGCAAGCTTCTTCCTGCATAATATCTCATCACATCAGGACTCGAGAACTTGTACAAAACCAGGATGTTCGTGGGTTTGTAAGCCACTTGTCGTAGGTTTGTAAGCTACTTTTCATGGTTTTGTAAGCCACTAAGAAGATAGAAATGGGTTCCATCCCAATGAAATATGGAATGAATATTTCCATGCTATTATGAAGTTTTAACAATAAACTAGACTAAACTAGACACTTATCTTGAAATCTTGATCTTGATACACATGAGTCTTCAAACTTGATTTCTTCATCCTTGATCTTTATATTGTACAACCTTCAATAATCAGTACCTGCCTTATATATATCTTGTATAATAACATTCATATATATCTAGACAATAGTGTTAGTATATAAGTTATAATAAAATAAGTTACAAAGGTTGTTGTCATCAAAACCACTATCTCCGGTTCCTAACATCTTAAACCTTTACACAAATTCCTTTATATGCTTCCTATACAAGTTCTTTTATAAAACCCTTTTTAAAATTCTTTATAAAAACTCTTTTATAAAAAATCTTTTACAAACCATTATAAAATCTCTTACAAACTGTAACGAACCCACTTTTCCGTACAATTTAAACTGACAATAAACCACACATGTCCAGCCCAAATTGAACGGAAAAGCAGATGGTTAGGGAAAAGAAAGTAGAAAGAAGACAAGAAGAAACTAAACAACACAAAATCTCACAGCAGAATGAATAATCTATATAACAAGTCTTTACACAAAATCAAAAATGTAATATATGTATATACAGACATCAATCAGAGTTTACTAACCTATTCAGCACGGACAGTTATTACAACATGTCCTCACAATTGCTGACAAACACAACAATGTAAGCAACGAAATTATAATCATCCACATGAATACGTCTCTGGGCGCCCAGCTCCTCTCCTGAAGCTCCAAATATCTAAGTAAACCTGGAAAATATGCTCGGTCTGACCCGAGTATTTAGGAAAAACAACGCCCGGGTCAGTCTGGTTGAACCAGCGTGAGAAACACAATCAACTTGATTCTTAAAGTTTAATAACCTTTTTAAAACAAAGGTGTCTCGTAAGACCTTACAACAAATAAACACGGACGGGTTTTTACCTTACGATAACCAAAACTCTTTTATAGAAAATCATCTAATATTATAATAGTGTCTAATCGCCAAAGTAATAATAACAAGTAGTTGTGATGCATGTGCTGTGTACATCACAACAATACTAGTCTTAAAATCAAAATCCGATAAAGCTCGTTCGCTAATTGTGTAGGATTTCCATGGAGGTGCCCTCAGTACTTCGAGAACGGTCTTCCTGCACAAGGATTAGAGTTATCCTTCCGAAGCATCATACCCGTCTAGCTAGGGTATCATAGGAAAAACATAACCGGTCTTACTAAGACCAAGTGCATCGCTCCGGCATGCCAAAAATAACCGAAGGTATCCGTATTGCTAGAAAAGGAGCCGAGTACACCTTATGGGTTCGCCAACCCTACTGGTCATGCCTCCTATCTCTGGTTTTAGTCATTTCCGATGATGAGGCTACGTCCGGTGTTCCAGCTTACACACCACTCCAAAAATAGATCACAGAATCCCATATGGATTCCCACACCACAATGGCCTCGGAATCACATACAGATTCCCACATCTCAACAGGTCTTGGAATCTCACATAGATTCCCACACTCCAACGAGTCACAGAACCACATATGGATTTCAACATCCCAAAATATAATGCATCTCTTCCATTTAACCGTATATGGTTTCGGAGTTGGTCATGGGTTCTGAGTCATCTCTTACGAGTACACTCTCCATTTCCTGGGTGCTCCAAAAACCATTCGTCGATTTCCGGAATGCTCAAGACCGGTTCTTTAGGAAATAATTTGAGAATACATAAGATTGGGGATCACCACCTAACCGTTTAAGTGGAGGATCTCCTTATCATTTGTCCTAGAATATCATAGGTTTATACGTACAGTATAGCAACCCGATGGTAACCATACCATATAATTCTCGCATTTCCCCTAGATATTTCCAGAGTTAAAATTCTTCGGTGTTAAGTAGGTAATATTTACGTACCACCAAAGTTAAGAAGGATTACATATTTAGGTCAGGATTTGATAGTCGGTTATTTCATTATCAAATAAACAAACATTCAAACAAAGATTTCATTTCCCACTGAAATCACTAAGCCTCATTTAATTTAATTTCAATAAATTAAATCTCTTTATCAAAAATAGTCATATACTTATCTCACCGGAATAAGTATATTAACAAAACATATCTTCCAAAAATACTTGAAAACTTTTAAAATAAATATGGAAAGCACCATTCGGTATCGACCATGGATCGCAGCTCAATGGTTACATCGCTATCCCAGAGAAATAGAAACTTAACTTTAGGCAATCTCTACCTCTCGATTTACGCCATGCAATCAATCATAGATCGCAGTTTGCACAATGGTTACGTCGCTATCCCAGCGAAAACATCCCAAACTTAGGCAATTTCTGCCTTCAAATTACGCTACGAAAATATACCATTACTTCCCGAAATCTTTTATTTTAATAATTGTGACGGCCCGGCTTTTGCCCGCTCGAAAATCAACATCCGTACTTCACATTGTACTAGAATGCCGCAGATTCGACCGTACAAATCCGATTCGCCGGAGCTATAACACAATTAAGTAAATAACACAGCGGAAGAAAAGAATAATACATTGATATACAATATCTGATACAACAGAGTGATACAATGAATATCAATATACATCAGAGATATGATATAAGAAATAGCAGTGGAAAAGAAAACGATAACAACAGCAGCGAAACAATATCAATAGAAGTGATAACTCCAAAATGATCTTCAGACAAGAATGAATCCACAACTCCAAGATAAGCAACTCCGATGAATGAACTAGCTCCAGATAATCTACTAAACCTGAATATCTGAAAAGAAACCCAACTCTAGACTGCTCGTGTGGAAAATTATGAGCACCCAGAGTTTAGGAAGGGAACAATAAACTCCGGATCAGTCATGGGACTGGTGTGAGCAACAAAAACAGTTTATCTTTAAACAATCAACAAAAGGTTTTAAACATTGAAATCCGCAATGCTTTTGGAAAATGAAACTACCATAAGACCTCCCACCACACACACAATGCAAACGCAGAATTGGAGGAGATTTCTTCTTATGATAGTCAAAGATGCTTACTACGCAAATCATTGAATTATTATTATTAGTGCATAGTGCAGAAAACATTTCGAAAGTATAATATTAATCTTAGCCAACATACGACCAGTATCGTATGCCTACTATAGCTACTATGTTCAATAGCAGGTTACCGCCACATTCCATAGCAGGTAATACAACTAAAACCGTACAAGGCTCGTATTGTTTCTTTGGATTTTCCAACAAATGGTCAGGCTAAGGAACTTCCTTCCGCCGCATGGGATCGCCTCTGGCGGGACGTCCCGAGAGACAAACTGCTCTCTGCCAAACAAGGTCGGGTTACCCCTGTAACAGGTAACTCACGAATATGCCACCTCCCGGTCCTTTGGGACCTTTATCCGAGCTCGGTATCCAACATCACACATCATAAAGAAAGTGTATCCACATGAGTAAGTATCTGGGCTCCATACCATGATACCACCCCTTTCCAGAAGGAAATGACATACCCTAAAGGGCGCGACCCTCATAACCTTGCCGCAACGATCCTGTTTCGACCATTTTCGGGTTGTGAGGTCCTGACGAAGTCTCGTCCACAAAGCTACGCTTTGTCACAAAGCCATGCTTTGGGTCAACAGATGATCAACCTATGATCACAAAGATAAATGATCAAACAAATGATCATATCACAAATGATCAAACACTGATCATCACACAGCAACACTCAGCATGTCACATTACCAAATTGGGATATATCGCTGATAAATTTCAACTACATAACCTCTGAGCTCGTACGTCTCAGAGAAGGGTGTTAAGCTAAGAGAATAAATTCTCCGCCACCAACAGAAATGTATTTGAAAGAAATCGGCTTTATATCTCAAAGTGTAATGTCAGACATACAATCCATACAAGTCTGTTCCGGGATCGAACAGAACCGAAGGCACTTCTCACGAAGCCCTTGCAAATCCGGATAATTTCCAATCACGTCCGGACTTCCCGTCACTAAGGGTGATAAAACCTCTATATCGGGGATCAACCGATGCAGAGTAACTCGACGGTAATCCTTCCGTTTTCAAAAATATCCGGTCTTCAACACCGGTCTTCAAATGCTATCCATATACGACGTATCACATATTCGGAATGGGTTATACGACCCAAAGGTCCTCTCCCGGCTAAACCGAATAGTGAGCGTAATATTTAAAAACATATGGATATGGGATTTCAGTTAAGTCACAACTTAATAATTCAACTTCTTTTTAAATGGTTTCCATCGATTACCATTTCAAATCTTTTCAACAAAAAGATTTATTTTAAACAACCTTCAACGGTTTAAACAATTTCCATATTTTAAATCTTTTAAATAAAAGATTCATTCACAGATTTTCCAAATTAATTTCCATTTCAATTTGATTAACTCGTTAAACCTTTAAAACAAAGATTTAACTTATAGCTTTCAAAACAATTTCATTTCGAATGGTTTAAACCAATCATTATTTTAAATCTGTTAAAAATAAACAGATTCAAATCATAGCTTTTCAAAACAATTCATTCATAACTTGGAAAACCATTTTCACTTCAATATTGAAATCCCTTTAATTAAACTGGAATTTAATTTCTTATCGGAAAGCTTTTATCTTTTGAAAACAAATAGTTTCATTTTAGAAAATCTGATTCATTCATACGAGTGGAAATCCTTGGGTTAAATCCAAATTCTCAAAATTATACTTTTAAATGGTTTAAATTCAGATAAACACATTTATAATATCTTTAATCCCTAGTTCCAAATCATAGGATTCAATTTCAAACTTGAATTCAAATTTAAATCAAATTATTTAAATTTTCAAAACTCGATTAAGTTATTCAAAATAACTTTTATCTTTGAAATTCCATTTCAAAAGCTTTTCACTTTAAACCCAAATTTCTAATTTCAAAATCAATTGAAATTAAAATTTCAATTTCAAAAACATCAAATTTACATTATCTATGACTTAACCGATTTCCACGTGAAATCCATATTTGTGTGTGTAAAGGTGTGGTCCAGGGGTTTCACACAGTAGTGCAACACAATCATCACAGATATATCGATAAGCGGTATAATCGATAACGCTTATCTTCATTCACAGATTCATAGATAAAATAAATTTATCGGTTACAAAGATTCACAATTATAATTCGATGTGGGTTTCGGATAACCAACTGGAATCCGACTCCCTGTCGCATCGAAATTCAAATGTCATTCTATGGGTCAAGGGTTTCATATTCACATAATAATATATCACAGAAATAGAATCACAGATCACGACATAAATCAAGACGTATCACAAAGCATCATATATCAGGGATATCAAACGATTCAACATTCAATAAAATCCAAACATTC
This sequence comes from Allium fistulosum, assembly GCA_030737815.1. NCBI lineage: Eukaryota > Viridiplantae > Streptophyta > Magnoliopsida > Asparagales > Amaryllidaceae > Allium > Allium fistulosum. The sequence continues at coordinate 512,154,825 of CM060908.1, read as the reverse complement.
ATAAGTAAGGTCAGTTAATTATCTGATTTATTCAAATTTGACTAATTACTTATGAATTTCAAATCCGGGTTAATTAATCATTAATTAATTACAAACCCATATAATTAATTATTCTTTAAATCATTTATTAACTAACCATTAATAATTAATAAATTATTCTTAAATTAATTATCCTTAATTAATCACATTGATTAATTAGCCCTTAATTTATTATCTTTCCTTAACCATCTTCATTAATTTATAATTCCTTAATTAATTAACTTAATTAATTAATCCTTAATGACCCATTAATTAACCATTAATTATTTAATTAATTCAAGTTTTTAAATGTAACTTAATAATTTAATTGAATCCAATCATTAAATTCAAACTTAAGGATTTTTTTAACTAAATTTCTTCTTAAATTTCAAATCATTAAAGTATGCTTTACTCTTGCTTATTTACATCATTTAAAGTTATATACTTTATTTAATTTCAAAACCTAAGATTCAAATCTCAAATTGAATTTAGATTTAAAATCTTAATTTAAACTGGGTTTTAAGTTTGTTTCAGATTTTACACTATACTTTTGAAATCGAGAAGACTGCCAGGCTATATTTCTCAAAAGTCTGGAACATCATACTCGAATCGAACAAAACAGCTTCGAGTCGCCTTCTCCCTTACTTCGAGAAATTTCGCCCTTTGCTTCGAGAAAACCCACAAAAATCCCGAGCTTCCCTTCGTGTCTCCCTGCCATCTGCTCCGAGTCTGGTACGCGATCTTCTCGAGTAAAACTCGAGACCAAAACTTCAGAGCCTCAACCCAAAAATGCCCAGATACAAAAGTGCACGTGCACGTGCACCGTGCCTCTGGCCAACTCCGGCCACTACCCTAGCTTCCCCACATCGACGATCGCCCTCCGGCATAATCTCCAACACCCAAACCCAACACATCAACTCGAATCGAAATCGAGTTCGAATAAATCGAAGCCTGGAAAAAACAGGCTCGCGACCAACCACCAACCTGTCATCGTCTCGTCTTCGCAACCCCGTCCACCAGAAATCCTCAAACTCCGGTCACGACTTCGACTACCTCTGAGCTTCAATTTCCCAAAATATCTCAAAGCTCGATCAACTCAAGTGGTCGAACCGACTCACATTATCACCCCAGACAAAACTAGGTTTAAATACTTCAATTCCACATTCCCACTGCCTCATTGCTTTAAACCAACAACTACCATTTTTCCCTAAAACTTCAATCAATACTCCATCACCAGGAAGAAACCCGAACCTCCACACTACAGGGATCACCAGATTTTGCTTGAAATTCATTTTTAGTTCGATATCAAACTGCAACTTCCACTTACTCCTAAAAATTCCAATTCTTGATTTAAAAATCAAGTTTTAGTTGATGCTTTTAATTTATGAAACTGAATTACAAAATTAGTATATTAGGATTTTGACAAAAATCATCATGTACTGATGTATCTTATGTTTCCAGAGACAACCTCTAGTATTTAACTCCTTAAAACTTTAAATATTACTTGAGATATTTAACAACTTCATTTTCATTTCCTCAGATTTTTATTTAAATTATGAGCATCTAAATAGAAGGTTTGTACCTGGAAGAATCAAACAGTACAGGCAATAAAAGAAACAGTATGTACACAGATATCACTCACATCAAATATCTACTTGTAATAACATGAAAAACTTATTTAACTCAACAATAAATCATGCAACCATATTTAGATTTTAGTTTAAAAAGGGTTACTCACCAGCTCTATGGGAAAGAACAGAGCACCTTTATTGTTGAAGTAGTTTGAATTTAGAAAACTGGAACATGTTTTCCACTTAGATCTTCTGCCAAATCATCTTGCTCTCTGTCTATATTGACTTGTTGGTGATGTTAAGTTCTTGTTTTAGGATTAAATAGAGTTTTCATTTTGGTTTTTGTTAAGCTCGAACTGGAATTGAGAGGTAACAGAGGAAAGGTTGTTTTACAAGCTTATGTATATACAAGCTTCAGGGCTTGTACATTTTTCTTTTATGCCAGAGATATTTTGATACAAATGGAGGCTGAAAAGAATTCGTATGGATTGTGTTGGCTGCTAAGAGATTGAGACATTAAATGGTGTTTGTACTTTATGTTTTATTTTATACATATCTCATCATTTTTTTCTTTCTTATCTTACCTGGCTTCATTTGCAAGCTATCACATATTACATTTTTGCTTTGTGTTTTGAACTTTGTTTCCTTTAAGTTTGCATGCATTCGAACCATCAGTTCCCGTACTTATGCAAGTTTGCTAAAAAAAATAAAATAATGGATATTATTATTGTAATATGTTGTTCTACTAGGTTCAATTGGCTATGCAGAGTAATTTAAACGGGGAAATCTTCTTTTAAATTGTGATGTAGTATAAACATTGTTCTAGTATGTTGTTTGACTATAAAATGCATTCGTTTTATTATTTACAAAACTATGGAATTTACTTGTATATATTTTATTTTCCTTTCTTTCGTCTTATTATTTTTTTTTGCATCTATTTTATTTGTATTATATCGTATTGATTTATCAAGATATATGTATTTACTTTATATTGAATAAAACTATAAAATTTAGTCATTTTTATAATATAGGTGAATTTATAGATTATAATTTGTTATTGGATTTTATCCAATGTATTGATTTTATACTTTATCTATCTTATATATTTTCATTTTTAAACCGTTTATTTATAATTTAGATTCAAATTAAATATATATACTTATATTTATAATTCCAGATTTACTCATATATATATCCACATATATACAATATTTTAAAGTTACAAAATGATTTATACCAAACTTAGTTTAATTCGGGGAGACTCGCAATCATTTATCGTTTTATTTCACAAATTTTATTTCAAAAATCAATAAATTATCATTTTAAATATTTATAAAATTCGGGGTCGTTACAATAATTATCTCAAAATAATACTTATAAAGTTTCTATATAAATTTCCAAGTTTAATTTAGGGAAATACTCTTTAATAACAGTTTACTATATAATATATTATTTTTAAAACAATATTTGAACAAATATCTTGAAATAATAATATTTTAATACTTATTAATTCTTAAATAATAATTAACTTTATATCAAATCATTATAAGATAACTTAAATTAATAATTAAAATATACCTTTAAACAAGGGACATTTCACCAGAAGGACAAACTTCGCAGTCCAATTAGTTTCTATGACACACATTCAAAGAAATTATTTTCAAGGCCAAAGTCAGCAGAATAATTACTTTTAAGGACAAAGTCAGCAGTCCAATTACTTTCAAGGACATAATTTCATAGGTTTTTAGGCCCTAGAAACTAATTATTTTACGTTTTGTCCATGAAAGTAATTATTTCAGTTGTGTGTCCTAGAAACTAATTCCACTTGCTAAAGAGGCCCTTGTGGCTAATTTCCACTTTAAACAATTTAAATAATTAAACAACTTTGAAAACAATAGTTAGATACCTAGAGATAACTTTTAAGAATCATAAATTAATTAACTTTAAATCATTATCAAATAATTATTAATTATCTTTAAAAAATACCATATGTAGAGACCCACAGTTCCGTACCCCTTGAGTTGATAATAAATCTCCTCCGTTCAACCCAAAGTGTACGAAAGAGCGAATAACTAGGGTAAAAAAAGAAGAGATAGAAGAAGAAAATAGAACAACAACTGAATCTAACCATCGCAGCAGAATAAAATATAATAGATAATAACCGATCTTTACACAAAATGAAACCATATCTGTTTTATATAATACATCATCAGAGTATATCTCCAGTAAAGAACAATTACCAGCCTAGCAGTTATATCAGCCTACATAACAACTGTTGGCAATTTCAAACAAACACTACAGCGGAAATAAACAAGTACGAGTAATACGTCTTTGTCTTCAGCTCCTCTCCTGAACTCCAAAGTATCCAATACTGAACCTGTAATACTCGGTCTGAACCGAGCATTATAATGAAATAACACCCGAGTCAGTCTTGAATACCAGCTCAGAAAAATACATCCAAACTGATTCTTAAAGTTTCAAAAATCCTTTGAAATCAAAAGCATCTCGTAAGACCACGCCACAAATAAACATGTCGGGTTTTTACCTTACGATAGCCAAAACACTTTTTATCAAATCCGTCTGATATTATAATAGTGTCTATATACAAATACTTATTCAAATAGCTGAAATTGTTACATGATTAAATTCCAGCATACTAGCCACAAAATGGGTTCTACAAACAAAAACCGTAAAGGCGCGTAGGGAAAATGGATTTCCAACTAATGACTAGGCACTGGGGTACCACCTGTCACAGTACCTGGTCTAGATCAACGTACCGAGGACCACGCCCGATCCCTTGCAACACAAGGCCGGAACTGCCCCTTACTGGATAATTCCGAGTAAGATCACCCCGCGGTTGGGATCAGCAACCGCACCACTAAGCCGAAATAAAAAGGGACATCTAGACAGGGATGACCTCACCCTAATGGGCGCTACCCACATAGCCTTGCTGCATAACCCCTGATTTTCAGTCATTCCCGGTTGATGAGGCTTGAGGCTAAGCGTTACCTTTTTAGAACATATCCCTTAGAATGCCCATCGTCCACCGACGATGTTCCGAAAGCATTCATCCTTACAAGTCCGTTCCGAGTTCGAACGGAACCGAAGGCACTACTCTTACTACATCCATTTTAGAATCACCCTCAGGATTAGTAGCGACCGGCCCTTGCACTTCACTGCTCCATCTTCGACTCCGAACTCGTTTTTCCACTAAAACGTACAAACCAGATCGAAGTGGTTTTCGAGAAATAAATCCTGATCCCGGTCTCTTCGAAATGATCAGCGCATTGGCTAATATTGATAGTCGGTTATTTAACTATCAAAAACATTCACAAACATCCACCAAACATAAATAATTCCTCAAATTTATGTTTTCCTCAAAATATCTTCGCAAGATATATTTCTATTTTCAACCCTTTGAAAACAGTTTAAACCCTCTTCCTTTTATGGAAATAAATTTCCCAACATTTACTATTTCCACCGAATCACCAAGTACAAACACTTAAGATTTAAAATAATTTAAATCACTTTATCCAAAATATAATTTAAGAATATTTAAGGTAAAACCATTTTTATAAAATATAAAACTAACTTTAAAATAAAAGTTAAGTCAAACTAAATTTTAAAATAAGAGTTACAACTTCTATATAAGTTTCAAATAAAACTTTAACCAAATTATCTTTAAATAAATCCATTTTATAAAATATCAATATTAATAATATTCTTTCAAAACATAATACCAATTACCCCTTTAAAATAATTATAACTATAACTAATTAATTAAATATTTACCTTTAAAATTTTCACAACTCAAATAATTTCTTAAAACATTCTTTTAAAAACAATTTCAAAACTTCTAACTTCTGCTCAAAAATCTGCTTTAAAACGTACTAGGCTTTTTGGGGAAATACACTCCCATTTCAGGATAAACCAAAGAATTCTTTTATAAATCCTGCTGGATTTATCTCAATTCAAATTTATGTTTAAATCCCGTAAATTTCTTTCAACCCTTTAAAAAATAAAACTCCCTTTTATTTTTAAGCACACTTCCTATTTCCTGGAAATCACTTCCAAAATATATGCTTCAATTATTTAAAATAAATTACTAAATCCTTTATTCAAAATATACTTTTGAAAATCTATAAAAGTTCCTGAGTAAATCAAAAATCTCCATTTAATATAATGTTATTATATCAAATATCTATGTTAAAGTTCCTTTAGAAACATAATACTAATTTACCCTTAAGAAATTTAAATACCAAAATTACTTAAATAAATATTTACCTTTCTCTTAAAATAATTAAAAATAAAAATTTGTCTAAACCATTCCAAAACACATTTTTAAACTTCTATTTTACACTTTGAAAGCTTTTCTTTGAAAACTTACTACATTTTCCAGGAAAAGAAAATACACTTTCCACCCTTAAAAGTGATCCCACTATTTCTTTTAAAACAATTTGCACTTCTTATAGAAAATCCCACCGGAAAATCTATACCTTTAAATTTATCCTCCGATAAATACTCTATTACATTTATAAACCCCGTTTATAAATTCTCATTCCTCATTTCCTTTTTAAAACACCATTTCAAAACACACTTCAAATTCCAAACCAATTTCCTGAATTTAATTTCCTTAAATTTATATCTCAAAAATCCTTTTTCATTTCCCTTTTACATCCCCATTTCATTTTATTGATATTTTAAAATACCAAATTATATTATCCAACCATAACACAACATAACAAAATTCCAAATCAATCTATCACAGGATATCAGTGAATTATATCACAGATTATGAATATAATTTCTATACTATGAGGAATCCAGTTGGATCCCTCCAACCTGTTTCCCTGCATCCACAGATGTTAGCATAACAGCAAATATCAATCCAATCTGATAATAACTATCACATTCAACCAATCAATCAATCATTTAAATATTAACTATTTAAATAAACTAGCATTCCAGATGTGAGTGAGATTAACTCACCTTGAATTTGTCGAGCGTTTCAACTTTTAAGTTAAATCGACTGCCTTCGATTTAATCCAAAATTCTCGCTTGCTCCAAACGTCTTCGGATCTGCTACAGCGCGTAGATCGCGTCGTTGCGATTCCGGTGCTTCTTGTTTCATCGGAATCTGATAAAGCATGCATGAGACATTCAGGTTTAAAGATTTGAATATAAATTTTAACACAAATTTTCTTTAATTTTTAATTTTATTTCAAACCTAAGATCAAACCATCGATTAAAAACAAGACCGAAGCCAACTTCCTCTCTCACGCAACATCAGTTCGAACAAAACCCATTACCGCTGTTAACGCTGAAAATTGAACGCTAACACCCGGTGTATGTGTAGCAGTAATGTGAAAGCACCACCCGTGATACGGGAACAAAATATAAGCTGGAAATAGCAGAAAAGGTAAAGAGACAACGATTTTATAGTGGTTTGGCTCGTAATTAAGCCTACGTCCACTTTATATTCTTTTATTGTTGGCCTGGTTACAAATTAATACAATGCACTTCGAATACAATTCACTTTGATCACAAAAACACCTCAGACTAATAGCTCAAGCTTCGATGCGAAAAGCTCTTTGAATCCATTTTGGATGTGCCAGATCTCTCTCAAAGCTTGTTGTAATGTCTTGAATGTTTGGAGTTCTTCAAGTGTTCGATGAGTTAAGAATTCTGCAAAGTAACGGCGCTTCAGAGAATGATCCAAAAGTCCCCTCATTGTTGGAGTTAGGGGGGTAGTTATAGGAATGATTCTGGGCGAAATTTAATCACACAAGTCCTAGGTCGTTCACGACCTAAAGTAGGTCGTAGGTCGGTGCTCAGCTTCTTCTGAGCAAATTAATAGGTCGCGCGCGACCTAATATAAGTCGTAGGTCGTTAGGACCACTTCAGTTAGTTAGGTCGCTAACTTTTTAACTCGGTAGGTCGTAACTTCTCATAGGTCGTTAGGTCGTAACTTCCCATAGGTCGTTAGGTCGTAACTTCCCATAGGTCGTTAGGTCGTAACTTTCCATAGGTCGGCAGCTTCTTAAGTCGGCATGCTTTTTAGGTCGGCATGCTTTTTAGGTCGGCAGCTTCTTAAGTCGGCATGCTTTTTAGGTCGGCATGCTTTTTAGGTCGGCATGCTTTTTAGGTCGGCATGCTTTTTAGGTCGGCAGCTTTTTAAGTCGGCATGCTTTTTAGGTCGGCATGTCACGAATCAAAAGAGGGTTAACATTTGCCCCTCGAAGTATACGCCTAGGTCGTAGGTCGTGTGGTTCGATTTCCTTAGTTCGCTCTTTAATGAGTTTGTTAGGTCATGAGCAACTTAAGATAGGTCGTAGGTCATAGGTCGTGGGTCGTGTGTGTCGATTCACCTTTCACTACCCCAGTGTGTAAATAGCTTAGGTCGTTCCTTCTTTTCCTTCACCTGCTCTATCATTCCATCTGCCATTAGCAAGTACTCAAGCTCTCGAAGACGAATTCAATTACTCGATCATCAGTTATCCTTAACATTACATTGCGTAAGTGAACCTGTTTTCTACTCAATCCTCGATTGTCACTGAATCATGAATCCCACTTTTCTTATGCCACGCTTCATCACGATTCTCGTTTCAATCGATTGCTGATGGATTCGAGATGGTTTGTCCTGGCTTTAGACAGTTTATGAGAACAAGGTGATGGGTTACGGCGCTTTTAGGTTAACTGATTCGTGACTTTAGAGGAGATGAGGGAATTGTTAACGGGTTACTGGGTTTATGGATCTCAGGTTGACGAGTTTCTGAGTGGAGAGGAGGCTAATTGGGGTCAATTGGTTAAGGGGAGCGAAGCATTAGCTTGGATGGAAGATCGCTCGAGTTCTTTCATTAAAAACGGCCCAGTGAATCTGAATGACCCATGAAACCTTGCGACCTAGCATACTTGACTGATCTAACTAGCTGCAGCATAAGCCTTAGGTCGCGACCGAGCCAGGACTTAGAGAAGCTTGTGCCATTTTGTCCTGAGGCCTTTTCCGACCTATGCTAGGTCATGAGCGACCTAGGACTTTGAACAATTTAACGACCTAACTTCAGCAGCATAGGCTCTAGGTCGCAGCCGAGTTAGAACTTGACATATTTGCATTGCCTTGAACTTTTTGACTTGAATTGCCGGGATAAACTGCTTAAACTTTGAATTGTATGAACTTCTTTATAGATTATCTTTAATGCTAATTGCCTGTTAAACATAACATTTGCAGAAAACTGGAACAAATATACTGCCATTGACTGCCCACATCAAATGACAGATTAGTCGATAAAGAATAATCAACTTAAATGAACTGCGTGAATGAAATGTTGTAAACCAACCAATTCAAGTGAAGTATTAAAGCAAAACTAAAATAGTTAATTGAAGATGGTTTGTTTGTATTAATACCGCACCTGAGTTTTTAAATTAACAAGCCCTGAAATTTCATAATCAACCAATTGTCGACTAGTTTAACTTCAGTTATGTTTGCTTGTTATTTTTATTAGTTCTGCACAACACTTCACACTTTTTAGGAAACGTGCACCTTCACATTTGAACATCCAGTTGCTTATGTAGAATGACTGCTCAACAAGAAGAGACAATGGTTCAAGCTGGAGAGGCCATTCCTATTCCTGTCCCGTTGACTAATCCTCCAGAAAGAATTTCGACCACTTTAACATATAAAGTTTTCCGCCAACTGTGTACTCAGTTCGACATTGCTGAAACAGATGCCATTCTGCTTGAGAGAAACGACACTGCTGACATACCACCTCATGGCTTCGTCGTCGTTAATCGCCAAATGTGTATGAACGGAGCCATTCCTCCTTTTAACGATTTCCTTCAGCAGCTTCTTCTTCGATTGTCTATTTCTCTCTTTCAGTTACATCCCAATGGCTACGCCATCCTGATGGGACTATGTGTGCTATTTAGGAGGACGCTGGATCGTCTTCCGAGTTTCGACGAAGTTTGTTATCTGTGCTCTTTTGCCAAAAATAAAGACCATCCTTCCATCACACTTGTGAGAAGTGCTAGGAACCGCAAACTGATCATTGGTCTTTCTGACAATGTTCATGGGTTTCTGAGTCAGTTTTTCTACGTTCGTTGTCCTCCAGGATTTTATGCTATCTGGAGAGTGGGAAGTATGATCATTTATCTTTTTCCTTTCCTTATGTTTCCTGAACTTTTCGAAGCCCGAATTGTCAAGTGTTAACTTCGCTCTTTACTTTTTCAGCGCTTCCTCCTCCTTCTAGAGATCCTAGTCACAAACCAACTTTTGAGTGGCTCATGGCTGTGCCAGTTGAGGAGAGGAGTATTCAGTTTCTGTTGAAAGACGAGTTTTTTCATCAATTCGGACTCCTACATTCTTCCCGTTCTATTCAGCCTCATGAAGTCCCTGATTCTTCAGTAAAGACACCAGATGCCCCAGTTCCTGCTGAAGAACTTACACCGAAAGAACCTACCACTGAGACCTCACTGGTGAAGTATTCTACTTCTATTGACACTGCGGGGTCGTCCGGAAAATTTGCACTTGCCCCGGTTATTGAGGAAGAAGAATCTCCTCGTCGTTCTGAAAAGACGGCTGACGTAGAAGCTGAAAAAGAAAGCTCTGCCGGGCATAACGGCGATGACACTTTTGATGGGTTGAGCGATCTGATAATAACTTCACAGGAGCTTTTCAAAGATGACATTTCAAAAGCTATTTCTCCTATTGTCGAGGCGACTTCCTCTTTACAACAAATTACAACACCTACTACACAAGCCGTCACCATTCCCATACCAAAGAGTGGTTTGTAGTCTGACGCGCGTAGTTTGCACGCCGCACACACTTAGGATGCTTAGCACTTTTATTCACTTAACTCTTCTACTTTGAAGATTTCTAAGACTTGACTTTTGTTCAATTTCAGGTTCTCTGATGAGGCGAAGTGGCTCGTACTACGATAATTTCCAGCGCCATGGAAGTCGCGAGACTTATGATTATAGGCGCTATCTCACTGCCCCTAGGGAAACCGATGAGGAGCGAGCGGTTAGAAAATCTCAAGAGAGACAAGCTTATGAGGAGCAGCAAAGGAGGAGGGAAGAACGTCACGATTCCTCTCAAAGAGATGACGCTTCCCATAAGAGAAAGTCGCATGACGACAGAGGAAAGAGCAAAATTTCTGAAGATCCTAGTAAACGGGCCAGGCTTAGCGAAAAGGACGCGTCTGCGATTTCTGAAAAGACTGACGCTCCTATCTCTTCTGATATCCCATCTGGCTCTCCTGCTTTAAAGAAATCTGACATCCAGGCGATTATCAGCAGGCCTCAATACCAAGTCAAAGATGCCCCTCCTACTCCTCAAAGTCGATTCCCGAATTGGTGTTTAAAAGGGGTGCGTTTTGACTTGGACTTGGTATCGATCGATAAGCAAGCTATGCTTAGGAATCTCGATGCTGTTATGCTTGATATCGAGAGGATGTCCGGATGGCAGAAACTCGTCGACGAGCTTCAGAGGGTTAATCATATGAATCTTGAAGCCATGTTGACTATGGAGAATGATAAGACGGAGTGGGATAAAATTTGCAAGCAACACGATGCGGAGATGGCGAGCATTGCAGATGACAATGCGAGACTTGAGTCCGAAGTCAAGAAACTTAAGGAAGATCTTGCCACTTCTTCTACCTCGCATACTCAGAAAGAAGAAGTGCTTCAGAAACAAGTGCGGGATGCACATGCTGCGCAAAGGGACGCTGAAATAAAACTTGAGGCTGAGCAGCATATTACTGAAAAATACCGCAAAGATACCGCTCAGCTGCGGGAAACAGTTATCTCCCAGAACATGGAGATCGAAGTGTTAAAGGCTCGACTTCTCAAAGTTGAAAAAGAGCGAGACGAGGCAGTTGCCGGCCAAGTTGTTGCCATTGCCGAAAAAGAAGCAGCTGAGCAGTCGCACGAGGCGACGAAGGCAAAAATCAGCTCAACTTTATTTGACTTTTATATCCATAGCGTCTTGGGGCGCGGGAGTCTCTCGTTTCTTGGACCAACATATGAAATTACTTTGGCTGAAGTGTGGGAGGCGATAATTGACATGTTCGGAGGCGCTGGCTATGTAGAAGCAGATCTCGAGGCGACTTATCTGGATGATGAAGCATGCACCGCCCTTGCCAGGGGCAAAGAGCAGCTTGCTAGGGAGCGAGCCAAAGCAGCAGGAGGAGAGCATTTAGAGAAAGTGACTGTAACTGAGCCCGCTCGTCCTCCGGCTTCGGTCGACCCTGATAACATTGGCTCTAGTTCCTATTCTTCACCCCCTGTAGAAACCGAAGTCAAAATCGTGACTACTGGGCCTCCCACTGTCCAAGTCGAGGAGAAGTCCCAGGATGACGCTGAAGCTGAAAGATTTGAAATTGATGTGATTAAGCCGACTTCTCCAGGTAACTTCACTGTTGATCCAAGTCGAGCGGATTACTTGCTCGCTTCACCTGATTTTGATGAATTTCTCGCTGATTACTTAAGTCTCGATGAACCAATATCTTCTCTTTTTTCGGTGAATACTGATTTTAACTTCTTTTCTTCTGTAGCAGAAGCACCGAACGCTGTGCACTCTTCTCCTCTTCCAGCTGTTCCTCCTCCATCCCTCCAAGTCACTCCTGCTTCTCAGCCAGTGTCGCGGGAAGAACAAATAGAAGCCCTTCAAGGCTTGGAGGATCCACCCGCTTCACAAGAGCAGAATGCGGAAGATCTTGAGGACAATGAGAAGACCCCGGAGCAGTCTCTCGATGATGACACAAAGCTTTCTACGTTTTTTACTCCGGGAAGTGAGGCTTCTTCGAAGAGGAAAGGGAAGCGCGCAATGAAGAAGAAGAAGAAAAGCGCTTCAGCTGATGAAGAAAAAGTTGAAGAAGATCCAGTTGTGCCTCCTTCTCCTTCTTCCCCGACCCGTCCACGCCGGACTCAGAAGTTAATCATCAGGCCAGGCAAGGGTTCTAAAGGTGGCGGGAAGAAGGAGTAGTGAGCTGATCTTTACGCTTCTTGTTTTGCTTTTTGCTTTCTGCATGTATTGACCGGAGATTGTGCGGTTACCGGTCCCCGCTTTTTTAAGATCTGCACATGTAAAAAAATTCATAGCATTGAATAAAATAATTCTTTCACTTGTAAAATTCTTGTGTATGTAAGAACGCATTTATTTCTCATTTTAGTGTAGAATAAACGATTCTTTTTACTTGTACTAACTTTTTGTCTGTGTTTGAAAATGCATTTATTCTACATCTTTTTACGTGATATTGTAATGAGCTCGTGGTATGTTGCTTGAATACTACTTTTATTGATGTAGCTATATTATATGGTGTTGCCCCCATACCACGAGTGCATTGTAACATCTCTTACTTTGACGAGACTTGTACTCTTATTTTAGGGAATAACTATTCCGTTTTTGAGGAAAAATTATTCTTCTTTAATGGAGCGTGTCTCGTTTTTTGGAGAAGTTTTTACGCTTCAACCTTCGGAGATGATTACTTCATATTTTCGAGAGGTGAATTCTCCTACGCGGTAAAGCGGGCCTTTGAAGAGGGCTTTATGTAGCATTCCAATTTTTAGGAACAACTTTTCAAGATGAACGAGTTAATCTTCCTTTAAGAGTTGAAGTGTGTTTTTTTTTTGTGCCTTATTAGAGGGCTTTTTGTTTGACTCGCTTGAAATTACTTCCTCGCAATTGAACAGACCCATGGGGCGGACACACACTGCCCGATCGGATGTTCGTTTGTATGAACGATCGCGACCACTTAGCAAGAGTCTTGTTCCTTCTGCTTGGGAAAGTGTCCCTATAGTGGTTCCGTTATTTTTGCTGTTTGAGAAGAGCATTTCATTTTTGGGACGTGCCTCCGAATAGGTCTTGTGCCTCCGGAGAGGTCTTCTGCCTCCGGAGAGGGCAGTATGTGCCTTTGGGGTAGGCTTGTGCCTCGTAAGAGGGCTTGTAGTGCCTCAGGAGAGGTCTTCTGCCTCTGAAGAGGGCAGCGTGCCTCCGAAGAGGTCTTGTGCCTCCGGGGAGGTCTTTATTTGATTGACCTGAAAGTTACTTTCTCATAGTTAAATGGTTCCACGGGGCGGACGCAAGTTACTTAATTGGATGTTTGTTCGCACAAACGATCGCAACTAGTTAACAAAGGCCCTGTGCCTTCCACTTGGGAAGGTGCCCTTTTTGGTGGTTCCACCAACCTCTTTGTTGAGAAGAGCACTCCCATTTTTTGGCGTGCCTCCGAAGAGGGCTTGTGCCTCCGTAGAGGTCTTTTATCCTCCGAAGAGTTGCGCCTCCGAAGAGGTCTTGTGCCTTCGTAGAGGGCTTGTGCCTCCGAAGAGGGCTTTTGTTGATTGGCCCGCCCATGTTTCTTCGTTGTTTGCTCATTAGTGGTCCTCTGTTATTGTCTCTGAGCCCGTGTTCCTTTCTTTTGCAAGCAGCTTGCTTCATCTGAAGGAGTGTACTTCACTGTCAAATGATTTCACGGGACAGGCACAAGCTATCTAACCAGATGTCTGTTTATACAAACGATCGTAATTAGTTAACAAGTGTCTGGTTCCTTTTCTTTGGAAAAGTGTCCCTTTGGTGGAATCATCAACCTTTTGCATGAATTTCATCCTATGTTGGATTTAAATTTGGAACTTTTTGTGGCTTGAAATTTGTTTTTTTTTGAGTGATTTACGGGGCTCACTTGGCTTTGTGATGGGTAAGCTTTGTTTTAATGACCTACGATATTAAATCGATATTTTAGCAATACATTTAGAGTATTTACACATCGAAATGAAACAGGCATTTTACAATAATAAAGAACACAGAATTTATAGTGGTTCGGCCAAAAATTGGGCCTACATCCACTTTATAGCTCTTTTATTGATTATCACTGATTTTACAATGGTTTAAAATACAATTGATACATCCATCATCATTTTACAATTTCAATCAGAGCTTTTCAAGTAAAGTATGGACGCAAATGGTTGCTGTTCCAAGCTCTTGGGATTGGATCTCCTTCGACAGTTGTGAGTTTGAAGGTGCCATCGAGAAGTTTATTGCCTATGACATATGGTCCTTCCCAATTTGGTCCAAACACTCCAGTTGCTGTCATGATCCTCTTTAAGACTAAGTCCTCGATTTCAAAGCTTCGTTGATGGACTTTAGAGTTAAAGTGCCTTGCTATCCTTTGTTGATGGGCCGCAACTCTGAGTCTAGCTTCTTCACTTCTTCCATCAAGGAAGTCAAGTGCTTCGAGTTGCAGTTTTTCGTTTTCAGCCTGGTAGAAATGAATTCTCCTGTGTGAAGGGACTTCTAATTCTACCGGAATCATCGCTTCTGATCTGTATGCCAATGAGAATGGAGTGTGCCCAGTCGTAGTTTTATGAGTTGTTCTGTATGCCCATAGTGCTAATGGTAGCTTATCAACCCATCCCCCTTTTGCTTTTTCAAGCTGTTTTTTGATGGTTGACTTGATAATTTTGTTTACTGCCTCCACTTGCCCGTTTGCCTACGGATGAGCCACTACTGAGAAGCTTTTTCAGATTTTGAATTGCTTGCAAAAGTCCTGGAACTTTTCGCTTTCGAATTGAGTACCGTTGTCTGTGATTATCTTCTGTAGCACACCATACCTGCAAATGATATTTTTAGTCACAAAATTTATCATCTTTTTAGAGGTAATAGTAGCCAAAGGTTCAGCTTCAGCCCATTTAGTGAAATAATCAACAGCAACAATAGCATATTTGATCCCTAACTTGGCAATTGGTAAAGGTCCGATTAGATCTATCCCCCAAATGGCGAATGGCCATGGACTGACCATCTGTGTTAATTCGGTGGAAGGTGCTCTTGGGATTTTTGCAAATCTCTGGCACTTGTCGCATTTTCGAGAATAGATAGCAGCATCTCGATTAATATCTAGCCAAAAATACCCATACCGGAGAACTTTCTTGGCAAGAGTTTGGCCACCTAAATGGTCCCCACATTCTCCTCTGTGCACCTCTGCTAAAATTGTCTTAGCTTCTTCCTTGGTTACACATCGGAGTAATGGCATTGAGAATCCCCGCCTGTATAACCGACCGTCTTGAATTACATATCTTGATGCTTTTCTTAATAGTTTTCGGCGTTCTTTAGAATTTTCTGGCAAGGAACCGTTGAGTAGATATTCTCTGATTGGGGTCATCCATGGCTCTTGTTCTTGAGATACAGCCATGATCCAGTCGATATCCATTTCATCAGTGCTTGGGGCTGATAAGACCTCCACAGGAACCAATCCCAATAATTGAGCCTCTCCGGAACTTGAATACTTTGCGAGAGAATCTGCCTTCATATTTTCCTCTCGAGGTATGTGGCTTATCGAATAGTGATTGAAATCATCGAGAAGCTCAGAAGTCTTTGACAAGTAAGCAGGCATATTTCCTCCTTTAGCTTGAAACTCCTTCTTGACTTGACATACTATGAGCTGAGAATCACTGAAGATCTGCAATGTTTTGATGTTCAATTCCTTTGCAATCTTTAATCCAGCAATTAGAGCTTCATATTCTGCTTCATTGTTTGTAGAAGGAAATTCCAATCTTAATGCGTAACATAATGATCGCCCTTTGGGGGTTTCAAGCACAACCTCAGCCCCGAAACAGTAATCATTTCTTGAGCCATCAACATATAACTTCCATTTGGTCGGGATGTCAACTATGGCCTCTTCCTCACTATCACCCTTATCAGTGTACTCTGCAATGAAATCTGCTAAAGCTTGTCCATTGATCGCTCTTCGGGGATGATAAGCGATATCATATTGGCTAAGTTCAATATTCCATTTCAGAAGGTGGCCCGAAGTTTCAGGGCGAAATAGGACTTGCTTTAGGGGCTGATCAGTGAGAACTTTGATAGGGTGAGCTTGAAAATACGGCCTCAATTTTCTGGAAGCAATCAGTAAACAATAGGCGAGCTTTTCTAGCTTTGAATAATTCATTTCTGCCCCAGTGAATCTTTTGCTGATATAGTAGACCGGGCGCTGAACTTTTGCATCTTCTCGTACTAATGCTGCACTCAGGGCATGAGACGAAACTGCCAAATATAAGAAAAGGTCTTCGCCGTTGTTGGGCTTAGAAAGTATTGGAGGCGCTTCCATGTGACAGATTAGTTCATCGAAAGCTTTTTGGCATTCAGGAGTCCATTCGAAGTTTTTCTTTCCTTTCTTTAGAGCGTTGAAGAAGGGAATGCATTTATCAGTGGCTTTGGAGATAAAACGACTTAAAGCAGCAACTTTCCCATTGAGGCTCTGCAGTTCCTTCTTCGTCCTAGGGGCTTTGACTTCTCTCAGAGCAGTAATTTGAGCAGGATTAGCTTCAATGCCCCTAGCGCTCATGATAAATCCCAAGAATTTTCCGGATTCCACTCCGAATGAACATTTCAAAGGGTTGAGCTTCATTCCATACTTTTGGAGAATTGTGAACATTTCTGCTAGGTGATCCATATGGTCAACTGCTTTCTTTGATTTCACTAACATATCATCAACATAGACTTCCATAGTTTTTCCAAGCTGTGATTTGAACATTGCATTAACTAGCTCTGATATGTTGCCACTGCATTCTTCAGTCCGAAGGGCATGACTTTGTAGCAGTAAAGACCAACATTGGTGATGAAGCTCGTATCTTCTTGATCCGACTCATGCATCATAATCTGGTTATATCCGGAGTAAGCATCCATAAAAGACAGCAATTCGTGCCCGACTGTTCCATCTACTAGTTGATCAATCCTTGGCAACGGGAAGCAGTCTTTGGGACAAGCTTTGTTTAAATCTGAGAAATCGATGCATACTCTCCATTTTCCATTTGCTTTTTTAACCAGTACTGGATTTGAAACCCAATTCGGATAGGTGGACTCTTTGATGAAACCGTTTTCCATGAGCCGATCAACTTCTTCCTTCAGCGCTGCTGACCGTTCTGGACCTTGGGTTCTCCTTTTCTGTTTCACAGGTGTGAATTTCGGATCAATATTTAGAGTGTGTACAGAAATCTCTGGAGATATTCCACACATATCGGCGTGACTCCACGCGAATACGTCCAGATTTGTTTTCAAAAATGATATCAGCATATTTTGGACTGTTACACTTAGTTGTGAACCCACATTTAGCACTTTGTTCGGGTCTTTAAGATCGACGAGTACTGGTACCGTTACTTCCATCGGCAACACTCTATTCTCCCCTGCACTGGCTTTTCTGGGATCCATTTCTCTTCTTGCACCACTATGCTCGCCAGTGCAAGGGCCACCCTGTACTTGCTACAAGGTTGGCTTTTTGATGCGGAGCGGAGCTGCCGCATCTTTTCCCATCTCTCTCTTTCTTGCTTCTCGAAGTTCTATCAGATAACACTCCCGCCCAGCGTTTTGATCCCCTTTAATGACACCAACACCATTATCTGTAGGGAATTTCATAGTTAGGCACCATGGGGCAAGAATGAGTTTGAACGTAGCTAAAGTTGGCCGGCCTAGGAAGGCATTATAGGTAGAAAATCCATCAACAATTACAAAAGTCTGTTTCCGAACCACCTTTTTCTGTCCATCTCCAAGTTCCACAAACAAATCGACAGTTCCAATTGGCTGCTGCGGTTCCCCAGTAAACCCAACAATCCTCTGCGATGAAGCCTGAATGTCAGTCATTGGAATCTTCATTTGATCAAACGTCTTCTTGAAGAGTATATTGCAAGAGGCGCCGCAATCAACAAGCACCCTTCTTACAGTAGCTGGCCCAATTCCTGCAGAAATGACCAAGGGATCCATGGTTGGAGCTTCAATACCCATAGAATTCCTAGCTTTAAACACAATGTCATCATTAGAAGTTCTCTGCTGTTTCAGGGGTGCAGCGTCTTCCAAAACAAAAACATCTTCCTCCGCTGGGGTATATTTCAAGGCACGAGCATATCTTTCCATCTCACCCCAGCTTCTGCCTGCTGGGTGTGGGCCCCCTGTAATCACATTGATTACAGGCCTTTCAGATTCATGTGCGGTAGTGCCCTCACCCGAGCCAGATGGGTGAGTAGGGGGTTGCTGCCCCTGAGTAGACGAAGTTGGGTCATTCCTGTTCTTCTTAACATACTGTTGCAATTTGTTTTCTCTTAGAAATTCTTCAATCAAGCTCTTCAAATGATGACATTCGTTGGTATCATGGCCGGGTTGGTTATGAAACTGACAAAATTTTCCATTCCGCATAGCACCTTTTCCAGGTTTTATCTCAGCTGGTTTAGGATAATCCACGGCATCTTTAGTGGCAAAGAAGATATTCTCCGGAGTGTCGGTTAAAGGAGTGAAATCTGAGGGTTTAAAGAAACGAGGTTTCTTTATATCCTTTTGTTTCTTCCCATCATTATTCTCCCTCTTCTGACCTCCGGAATCTTTCTTAGATGAAGCAGGAATGCTATTCTCCACTCTTGTTGCCACCACTTTCATTGATGCAGGAAGATTTTCCAAGCGTATGAACTCGTCAGCTTTCTTATAAAACTTCTCGAGTGAATTCGGCTCCTTCATTTTCAGCCATTTACCAAATTCACTTGACTTATCGATTGCCCGCATCAGATAAGTCAAAATCATCTGTGGCTCCGCATTGTCGACTTCAGCCAGAGCTATGTTGAAACGATTCAAGAAGGACTTAATAGACTCTCCCGGATTCTGCTCAAGACTGGACAATGACATGATGTCCTTCGCCTTTGAAGCGTACAGTTGGAATTTCTCTTTAAACTTCCTAGTTAAATCAGAAAACTGGTCTACAGATCGGGCAGGCAATTTAGTAAACCAGAGTAGTGCCACTCCTTCCAAGTATACCGGGAAGTACTGGCATTTAATTTCATCCGTCGCCCTAGCGCCCGTCATGTGCCAGTCGTATTTGTACAGAAATTGATTGGGGTCTCTTGTCCCTCGGTAAGCTGGAATGGTCGGAGGAACAAACTTTCTTGGAAATTCAGCTTTCAGAATTTTCTCAGTGAATGGAGTCTTACTTGGAGCGAACCCCCAGTCGTTCTCATCTTCATTTCTTTGCATGCTCTCTTTCATGATTTGCCGTATCATTTCTGAGAGGTATTCCTCGTTGTTCAGAGGCTCTATGGGGCAATCATCAGCCATTTTCTCAGAAGTTTGCTTAAACAAACGTTCATGGAGAGTCGGTTGCGACCTTGTTACTCCAGCTTGGGGAGGTGCCCCTTCGGCAGTGCCAGCTACCCTTTGAGGAATGTTTCTCCCTTCAGAGTTGTGAACAGCATCAGCAAAGTTTTCCTCATTATTCACTGGTTGACGGTTAGCTCCGAGCATAGCATTCAACCTTTCTAGCATTAAGGTGTTCTGGGTTTCAATCTGCTGATATAACCCAGATACAGCAGCATCTAACTCCGCTCGTGACACTCCAATGCTTGGAGCTGCTTGACTTGATGAAGGAGAAGTAGCAGTGTTATCATGAGCATCGACGGATCTTGTAGACTTGCGCTTTCTTCCGGGAGCCATTATTTCCGACAAACTTCTGGTTCTCAAAGAAACTTTTTCCACAAACTCTCGTGAAGCAATGATGACAGTATTCCTGAGTTCAATCCTCAGTGAAAGCACCAAAATGTTAACGCTGAAAATTGAACGCTAACACCCGGTGTATGTGTAGCAGTAATGTGAAAGCACCACCCGTGATACGGAACAAAATATAAGCTGGAAATAGCAGAAAAGGTAAAGAGACAACGATTTTATAGTGGTTCGGCTCGTAATTAAGCCTACGTCCACTTTATATTCTTTTATTGCTGGTCTGGTTATAAATTAATACAATGCACTTCGAATACAATTCACTTTGATCACAAAAACACCTCAGACTAATAGCTCAAGCTTCGATGCGAAAAGCTCTTTGAATCCATTGCGGATGTGCTAGATCTCTCTCAAAGCTTGTTGTAATGTCTTGAATGTTTGGAGTTCTTCAAGTGTTGGATGAGTTAAGAATTCTGTAGAGTAACGGCGCTTCAGAGAATGATCCAAAAGTCCCCTCATTGTTGGAGTTAGGGGGTATTTATAGGAATGATTCTGGGCGGAATTTAATCACACAAGTCCTAGGTCGTTCACGACCTAAAGTAGGTCGTAGGTCGGCGCTCAGCTTCTTTTGAGCAAATTAATAGGTCGCGCACGACCTAATATAAGTCGTAGGTCGTTAGGACCACTTCTGTTAGTTAGGTCGCTAACTTTTTAACTCGGTAGGTCGTAACTTCTCATAGGTCGTTGGGTCGTAACTTCCCATAGGTCGTTAGGTCGTAACTTTCCATAGGTCATTGGGTTGTAACAACCCGCATATCTATCGATTTTATATTTAAATATTTTATTTAAATATTTTATCGTTAGTCGGATGTTAGTCCGAAAAGCTACTTTTTGCATATGGTCAAATTAGGACTCGAGACCACTTCCATTGAGTTCAAAATGACGTTTGCGATCTTTTTGAGTGTAAACTTCGATATGTTTGGAGATAGTGAAATTTTCGTCACTTTTTGGCTTAGGACTTTGGTTTGGGGCTGAACACACACTAACTCAGCCCAACCCCCTCTTCTCTTCATCACTTCATCAAATAACATTCAAGCTTCATCAGAAATGGTGGTGGGAAGTGGAAATTAAAACTCCAAACTTAAATTCTATTGCAAATCCGAGATTCAACATCAAATTCACGTGAAGAACATTGATTCAAGCTTGTTGGTGTTCTTGCTTTGCTCTCAAGTCTCATCTTCATCAATTTCGTGGAAAAGGTGATATTTTTGATCTCACATCTTGCCTATAATTATCATTGGACTGTTGGGAATGATTTCTCATCACTTTAGCATGTTTGTTTGTATTGGAGTTGGATTGGATTGGCGAAAAACCCAAATTTTTAGTGTTTTTGGAGATTTCCTGAGCTTAGGTCGTTCTGCCTCCATAGGTCGCCCAGAACTGTAGCTCGTTCGCGTTGAAAAAGGTCACGCAGTGTTAGGTCGTTCGCGAGTTAAGCCTTAGGTCATTTGGCCTTTATAATCTTAGGTCGCTCATGAGTTAAAACTTTAGGTCGCGCTGGCCTTAAGTCGTAGGTCGCTCGACCCTTCAACCCTTTAGGTCGCTCGCGTGTAAATCCTTAGGTCGCGAACCAGTTAGGTCGCACACCCTCCTTAGGTCGTGAACCAGTTAGGTCGCGCACCCTCCTTAGGTCGTGAACTAGTTAGGTCGCGCACCCTTCTTTAGGTCGCGAGTTTTAGGTCACGCGTCTTTAGGTCGCGAGTTTTCGGTCGCGTGTCTTTAGGTCGCGCGTCTTTAGGTCGCGAGTTTTAGGTCGCGCGTCTTTAGGTCGCGAGTTTTAGGTCGCGCGTCTTTAGGTCGCGAGTCTTAGGTCGCGTGTCTTTAGGTCGTGTGCTTTTAGGTCGCTCGACTCTGTTAAGTCGTAGGTCGTTGGACCTTAAGTCGCTCGCCTCCCTTAACTCCAGTTAGGTCGCTCGGCCATTGTGTTAGGTCACGTGAACCCTTAGGTCGTATGACCTACTTTTCCTTATGTCGCTTGACCAGCTTGGCTTCACTAAGTCGTAACATTTTGACGAGGCACTGCCCCGCACTCCACCGGGGGCGCTGCCCCCTAGACCCCCGCGACCTGACCGGGCAGGTCGAACCCCGTACACCCCTTCGTAGGCGATCTTATCTGAAAAGCATTCAACAGAACTTCCACTTTGATGCATTTTGAGCTGATTTCCTTGGATTTTGTTCACGTCTTCGAATGTGAATTTTTGTGATAGATTGTTTCAACAATCGTTTTATGACTTGTCACTTTAAAGATATGAAGGTTTTAATACTAGTAGTAAATATCAAAACTCTTTCATCAAATTGATTTCAACACTATTTTAAATATCAAAAGTTCGTTTTCTCAAACCGATTTCCAATCTACTAATATATACAAGCCTTTACTTCACTCGGATGAGAAATCGACTTAAACGACTTAGTAAAACGAGTGGTATGAAACGCTTGCGTTCACTTTGTCGGTTAGCTCTTGGACTTGTTCGATTGAACCCTTTAGTGACAATTTCCTAGTGAAGATCTATAGTTTGTTCGTAAATATTTAAGTTAAGCAAGTGGTTATGGGACATGAAGCTAAACTCATATATTTACTAGCTTGGTGTGATTGACACTTCCTGATGATCATGACGATCATTTTTGTGATTTAGACTAGCGATTGAGCGATGTCTCTTTGTCTACGAGGGAGACTATACCTCGTTTGTGTGATGTTTCGCCATCACATATGTAGGCTAGCACCCTACGGTCTTCGGGCCATTCCTGTGTGAAAATTTAATGGATAACTTCCATGAGATAGCTTCTCGTCATGTGTTTTACACGTAGGTGAGTTTTCATGCTCCCATTCATGTGTTAGGCCTCCCCCCTTATTTATGTGTTTTTCTGGATTTTTGGTGATGATTTCTGGAACTTTGTGCTTCACCAATTTTCATGATTTTCATTGATATGATATCAGCTTTTATGCATTGGTGAATTTATGTATTATTGACTTGTTATGAATACAAGTTTAGGGTATGATACCCTATTTTATATTTGAGAAGATTCTTGTGATATTGATTGATCTTTTGTTGATTATCATTTACATACTTATAGTAGTATGCCGTTTGGTTGTTACATGTTCATGCCATATTATTTATCCTATACATTATCATCTGATATTTATAGCTAGACTGATCCGTTTATTATTTTCTTATAAATAATACTCGGGTCAGACCGAGATGTTACAGGTGCTTCTGCTTGACTTCTCTTCAGGATTATTCTGACTTTTGGCTAACTACTTAGATTAGTAGTTTTTGATTGTACGCATTTGAGATATAGACTCTACGTTGTGTACTTATTCTTTTGTATAGCACGTGTTGCTATTCTTTTGTATTATCGTGGATCTTTCTGACCACTACTCTGATGTACACTTTCATGTGTTATATATATTTATTCATATCTTCTTCCGCCTTTGTGATATGGATGTCTGTGACTGATTTATGTTATGATTACTTCTATGTTTGTTTCCGAAGATTATATATAGCCACCGTGTGATAGCTTTGTGTTTGTATCGGTACGTCGGATTTCCTCCTTAAAAGATATGCATTCTATTCTATCTGACATATCGGTGCTCGCACAAAGAAGTTACATGGATGGTCGCTCCTCCACAGCCTTATTCTCCGTGCTAATTGACAGCACTACATCGTAGTGTTCTTGGTTAGCGTGGGTATAGAGGTGGGGCGTCACAAGGGTTAACAACCACCGCCTCCTAGGGTTCAAAACCGCTTCGCCTCTGGTCGATTGGAGATCGATCGAGTACCCCCATCCGGTAGCCCTTCGCCATCTCTTCCTCCACCACAACCACCATGGAGCTCGGCACCCTAGATATCTCGAATTGAGTGCATGGACGCGCAACCTTCGTGGTGCAACCTCTGACAATCCGCTCAACGATCTATGATCACCACCGTTCGAATCGAAGTGCTCAGCGAGCTCTCCATCTTTCCAGTTGGAAGAATTAACTAAAACTCGATAGATCGTTCGAAAATTTGAGTTGAATAGCGATGTTTCTCGGTCATAGAATTGTTTTATTGGCGGCTGAGAAAGGAAATAGGGTTTCGGCCCCAAAAAACGTTTATATAAACATTTTATAATAATTATTTTTATATTAAATTTAACAATTTACAAGATTTCGAATGAACTCCGAATTAGACATGCTGCTAGGCGTTTATAAGGTTTTACCCGCATTCCGAACACAATGGAACGTGTTTCGGAAGCTAATTCAATCATATGTGGAAGATAGCTTTTGAATCGATTTAAAATATTAAATTTTCGATTTAAAGTTCAACGTGTTTCTCACCCGTACGAACAAACGATAACTCCAAGCGGTACAAAATTTGAAATCCAATAATAATTAATTATTACGGATCCAATGGAACTAGTTTCGTCGAATTCCGAGACTGTACCTCGGAAGGCTATTTTAACTCGTCGATTAAATCGAGCGATTTTCGAAATCATCGAAATCACTTAAAATTTCACTATTAAAATTTTACTAACTTGATTATAAACCGTATGGAATTTATATTCACATTAGAAATCATTCTGATTTATTTTAAATCAAAATCTGATTATTTGCAATATTATTATATTAAATTCCATTATTGAATTCATTTAATATAAAAATTCCAAATTTTAACCTATCGACTTTGAATTCCATCCAAAGGTCCAACATTATAATTCAAATCAAACTAGACTCAAAATAAATCTTAGAAACCATTTTCATACCCATTTACATCCAGATTCACAAATTATCCCAATTTCAAATATTTAATTATTATTATTCTGACCCAATTGAACTGCCATATTTGAAATTATAACTAATTCAATTAATTTAACCAAAATCTCCTTATTTCAAAATCAAATAATAATTCACATTCAACTTTTAAAATGAATTAAATGTTCAAATTCTAACGACCAGAATTCCAGGTTGTTACATTCCTCCTTCCTTATAAAAATTTCGTCCCCGAAATTTGCTAAGGTAGGAAAATGCTACTAACTCATTTAATTACCCAACTTACATAGTTAAAACTTACATTCATATTACCAAAATCTTTAGCTCAATTCCAAAACCATTTGCTTCATTACTAACTCAAAAACCTTGTTTCAACCTCATTTCAAAAATCGACCTTTTCTTGTTAACTCAAAAATTTTCAAAATTCCCAAAAGTTTCTAACTCCCAAAATTTTTGACAGCGTCTCCTTTGTACGGAGGAGCTTTTGCAATATCACAATAGACATAAATATATATACATCGACCCACACGGTCGAAAAACAAATATTTCACAATATATATATATCATTTTCCAATTTTATTGCATAGGCGTACCTTATGATTAGCATTTTAAAAGCAAGCAGCTGATTAATATTGCATTTACGTGCTCCAACTTTATCGATTGCCTCCCGTACCTGTACTTACTCAAACAAGCACATAAGTTTTCAATAATATGAAATTTTAACAACCTTCCGTACATTAATCTTAACCAAACACAACAATTACATAGCCCAACCAACCAATTTCCATAATTCTACATACTAACCATCTTTATAAGCAATCACAAGGTTCAACACTATTTTAATTTCCCAAGCAAATCCAAACTTCATTGTATTCCACTCGAATGATTTACATTCAAGTTTACTATATACAATTCATATTCACCGCAACCAATTCATTTTTACTTTCATTTATATGCATAACCACTTAATTGAATTTCCACTTATTCCAATTGATTCAATAACCAACTTTATTTGCTTCTTTTAATTCATTTACTTCGTTTATGACAAACGACTAATTTCTTATGCAAATTCTAATGTTATTTATACAAATAACAACTATTTAAACTTATAACCATTTTAAATTAATTCCAACACAATCTATGTTAATTTTATTCCATTTGGAATTTATTCACAACCCAAACATTCTCCTTTTCATTACATTATTAATTTAAATCCCTTCACTTGCACTCCATTTCATTAACCAACGAGTTTATTCAAAATTATCTCATAAGCTTGGAAATAACCATTTACTATCTTCTTAAATTATTTCTATTCCATAATATCTCCATTTCTTCTTACATCAATTTTATTTCACTTTAATTTGATTCTCATCTAACCAAATTCCAATCCATTTCAAGTTTTAAATTCAACTAGTTACTTGAAATCCATTTTCTTTTTATTCACCTTCTCAATTCATTTCTGAATTTATTAATAACATGACCATTTTCAAATATTTTAAACCAGAACTAGGTTTTATTTCGCCTTTCATTTTTTCCCAAACTTTTAACAAGCTTCCAAAAATTTATTAACCCCATTACCCTTTTTTTAGCATACACTAAATTCATCTTCAAACAATTCTTTTGGATTTAGTTGAGTGAGCATTTACTTCATTCGGTATCATTCCAACTAAATTAAATTTCCTTTCATTTAATCTTTTACCGATTTAATTCAAGTTCAACTAACTTCATTTAGCCAACTTAAATTCATATCACTTCCTTTACTAACTTAAATAGGAATTTTATTCCATTCAATATTATTTATAACACAACTTAATTTTTGATTTCAGTTCAATTCAACCCAACTCAACTAAATTTACTTCGCAATATATAAGCTTCAACACTTATTTATTAACTTAAGTCCATCCACATTTCATATTTCACTTTGCCTTATCTCACTTTACATTTCATTTAGTATTTAAATTTGGATTTTCCATAAAATACCAACCATTTTATTTAGGTTTACAATTTCATTTCTCTATTTATAAGTTCACCAACTTATTCACTTAAAAGCTTATATTGCTCATTTGAGTCATTTTCATCTTATAATCACAATTCCAGATTATATATATATATATCACTTAATAGCTTAAGGGTATAAATTTCATTTCACAATTATAACCCATAATTATATCATTTTATACTTCAACTTTATCCAAATCAAATCAATTCCAATTTCAATTTATTTATCTTATCTCGAGTTAAATTCAAATATATTTTATTCACCCCCATATACTCAAATTAAATTTTAACTTCAGGATTAAAATTTCATTCTTATTTCTTATTAATATCAACTTCTCTTATAAGTTCAATAGTTGATTCATCTTAACATTCACATTTTTATTTTAAATAGAATTCCCAGAATTCAATTGCCCGGTTTAATTTCAAAACCATTTTGAAATAATAATCAACACATACCCACTTGGTATGTCAAATCAAATCTCCGGATTCCAAAACAACTTGGTTTTACCAAAACGATTTCCCTTTTGAAATTTTCTAAAACGAACTTGTTTATCAAACAAGTCCAACAAATAAATATACCAAACCCCTTGGTAGCAATCCATCACTTTAGAAACTCGAAAATGAATACCGATGATGTGGCCATCATCACCAAGATTATTTTCCAGCGACTGAAGTGAGTTCAGTTCTTCTTTACTTCCACAATTCCATTTCAAAACAATTTCCATTCAAAAATATTTTCCCAAAATAATACTCCATTATTGCCTTCAAACACTTCGGAAACATTCCAAACATTCCCAAGATTTTAAATTTCCAAACTTTTTGTTTTAAATACATTTAAAACACCTTTCAAAATTTCCGGGATTTAAATTCTGGTTTAAATCAAATTTTAGTTATACTTCTTTTGGATAAGTCCTACTTATAGAATTCTATTTGGTTATAACCATTTCAAATTTTCGATTCTTATTTGATTATAATATCAACAACCAAACATCCAAATATATATAATAATTTCAGAAAATTATTTCTTTCATATCAAAATATAATTTTGGGTAAAATTATTTCATTTACCCACTTTAAAAACAATACTATATCGGTTTATCTTGTCCAAGAGTTTAGATACCCCTATCGATACGGTTGTACTTCCCGTACCGACCAGAATTCATAAACACTCAACCGATAAGTCAACACAGTATAAAACAGTTTTTGTATTCACTAACAAGTACGCGCTCATAGCTATTATTACACTCAAACTCATTCTAGAGTACTATTGACTCTATCATTAATGAGTAATTTCCCCACCAAAGCCTAGGTTATCGCTAACCTCGCTCTGATACCAAATGTAGAGACCCGCAGTTCCATACCCCTTGAGTTGATAATAAATCTCCTCCGTTCAACCCAAAGTGTACGAAAGAGTGAATAACTAGGGTAAAAGAAGAAGAGATAGAAGAAGAAAATAGAACAACAACAGAATCTAACCATCGCACGGAATAAAATATAATAGATAATAACAGATCTTTACAAAAAATGAAACTATATCTGTTTTATATAATACATCATCAGAGTATATCTCCAGTAAAGAACAATTACCAACCTGGCAGTTATATCAGCCTGCCTCACAACTGTTGGCAATTTCAAACAAACACTACAGCGGAAATAAACATGTACGAGTAATACGTCTTTGTATTCAGCTCCTCTCCTGAACTCCAAAGTATCCAATACTGAACCTGTAATACTCGGTCTGACCCAAGCATTATAATGAAATTACACCCGAGTCAGTCTTGAATACCAGCGTCAGAAAAATACATCCAAACTGATTCTTAAAGTTTCAAAAATTCTTTGAAATCAAAAGCATCTCGTAAGACCACGCCACAAATAAACATGTTGGGTTTTTACCTTACGATAGCCAAAACACTTTTTATCAAATCCGTGTGATATTATAATAGTGTCTATATACAAATACTTATTCAAATAGCTGAAATTGTTACATGATTAAATTCCAGCATACTAGCCACAAAGTGGGTTCTACAAACAAAAACCGTAAAGGCGCGTAGGGAAAATGGATTTCCAACTAATGACTAGGCACTGGGGTACCACCTGTAATAGTACCTGGTCTAGATCAGCGTACCGAGGACCACGCCCGATCCCCTGCAACACAAGGCCGGAACTACCCCTTACTGGATAATTTCGAGTAAGATCACCCTGCGGTTGGGATCAGCAACTGCACCACTAAGCCGAAATAAAAAGGGACATCTAGACAGGGATGACCTCATCCTAATGGGCACTACCCACATAGCCTTGCTGCATAACCCCTGATTTTCAGTCATTCTCGGTTGATGAGGCTTGAGGCTAAGCGTTACCTTTTTAGAACATATCCCTTAGAATGTCCATCGTCCACCTGACGATGTTTCGAAAGCATTCATCCATACAAGTCCATTCCGGGTTCGAACGGAACCGAAGGCACTACTCCTACTACATCCATTTTAGAATCACCTTCAGGATTAGTAGCGACTAGCCCTTGCACTTTACTGCTCCTCTTCGACTCCGAACTCGTTTTTCCACGAAAACGTACAAACCGGATCGAAGTGGTTTTCGAGAAATAAATCCCGATCCCGGTCTCTTCGAAACGATCAACGCATTGGCCAATATTGATAGTCGGTTATTTAACTATCAAAAACATTCACAAACATCCACCAGACATAAATAATTCCTCAAATTTATGTTTTCCTCAAAATATCTTCGCAAGATATATTTCTATTTTCAACCCTTTGAAAATAGTTTAAACCCTCTCCCTTTTACGGAAATAAATTTCCCAACATTTACTATTTCCGCTGAAATCACAAAGTACAAACACTTAAGATTTAAAATAATTTAAATCACTTTATCCAAAATATAATTTAAGAATATTTAAGGTAAAACCATTTTTATAAAATATAAAACTAACTTTAAAATAAAAGTTAAGTCAAACTAAATTTTAAAATAAGAGTTACAACTTCTATATAAGTTCCAAATAAAACTTTAATCAAACTATCTTTAAATAAATCCATTTTATAAAATATCAATATTAATAATATTCTTTCAAAACATAATACCAATTACCCCTTTAAAATAATTATTACTATAACTAATTTATTAAATATTTACCTTTAAAATTTTCACAACTCAAATAATTTCTTAAAACATTCTTTTAAAAACAATTTCAAAACTTCTAACTTCTACTCAAAAATCTGCTTTTAAAACGTACTTGGCTTTTCGGGGAAACACACTCCCATTTCAGAATAAACCAAAGAATTCTTTTATAAATCCTACTGGATTTATCTCAATTCAAATTTACGTTTAAATCCCGTAAATTTCTTTCAACCCTTTAAAAAATAAAACTCCCTTTTATTTTTAAGCACACTTCCCATTTCCTAGAAATCACTTCCAAAATATATGCTTCAATTATTTAAAATAAGTTACTAAATCCTTTATTTAAAATATACTTTTGAAAATCTATAAAAGTTTCCTGACTAACTTAAATCAAAAATCTCCATTTAATATAATGTTATTATATCAAATATCTATGTTAAAGTTCCTTTAGAAACATAATACTAATTTACCCTTAAGAAATTTAAATACCAAAATTACTTAAATAAATATTTACCTTTCTCTTAAAATAATTAAAAATAAAAATTTGTCTAAACCATTCCTAAACACATTTTTAAACTTCTATTTTACACTTTGAAAGCTTTTCTTTGAAAACTTACTACATTTTCCAGGAAAAGAAAATACACTTTCCACCCTTAAAAGTGATCCTACTATTTCTTTTAAAACAATTTGCACTTCTTATAGAAAATCCCACCGGAAAATCTATACCTTTAAATTTATCCTTTATTAATTAAACATCTTTTATTAGTAAAACACCTTTTTATCTAATAAAACTTCTTTCATTTAATTAAAACTTCATTATTTAATTAAACTTTTTACTAATTAATACTTCACTTATTTAATAAACTCCTTTACTAATTAAACTCCTTTATTAATTAATACTTCCTTATTAATTAATACTTTCTTTATTAATTAATACCCCTTTATTAATTAAAATACACCTTTTTTAATTAAACTTCTTTATTAATTAAAACTTCCTCATTTAATTGAACTTCTTATTAATTAAAACTTCACTTATATACTTGTATATATAGTTAATTTCTCTTTATAAAAGATATATACTTATATTCAACTATTTCACTATTCATTTATACTCTTTTTAATACTCCAAAAAGTATTCATACACTTATCTCAATGGTATACGTATATTCACAAATCACTTACAAAATTTACTTACTTTAAAATATAATCAAAGAGGTTAAAAACAAATGTTACTAAAACATTGCTACTATAAACCCCCTTCTCTCTTTTATATTTTAAACATATACTTTTTCTATCTTTATTCCAAAAGATTTCATACTAGTTATTATTTTTAAAATTCCATTATTAAAGATCTAAGTGTACTCATAATCATTTAACAATATCTTTCCACTTTAAAATATAATTCAAGGTTTAAAAATAAATGTTACTAAAACTTTGTTTACTACAAACCCAGAACATTCCCTACTTTAAATATTTTCTTTAAAACTCTCTTTTAAGGATCTAATTACATTTATAAGGGTTTAAGACAAGTGTTGCTCAAATATTGTCACAACAACCCAAAACCATTCACTTATAATTATCTTTAAAATATTCGTTATTAAATATCTAGTTATATTTCTATGTATAATTAATACGGGTTAAAAACAAATGTTACTTAAACATGTTTACTGCAACCCAAAACCATTTGCTTATAGTTATCTTTAAAATATTAATCATTAAAGATCAAGGAATACCCACACTTATTAAATAAGGTCTTTTAATTTAACTTCTGAAAATCATTTATTTTAACTTAAGTGTTAAAATCCAAAACTTCTATTATTAATTTTATAAAAGACTTAACTTATTTTTTGTAACGACCGCCGTTTTCGACCCTCAAATGTCGACACTAATACATCCACGGTATTCATGTACCGAGCATCCTAGTGCTGAAAAGACAGAATGTTAGGGTAAAATAAAAGAAAAAGAAAACTGAACATGAAAGAAGAGAACACAAATCAAAATCTCATAGTAGAACGATAACATATAATATCAAAAATAGTGCAAAACTATCACTCTAAGGTACACACCATTTTAGAGTTACAATTCTAAATAATATCATCAGCTTGGACAGTTAAAATAACCTATCCTCACATATGCTGATATGTACAATAGTAATGCAGCGGAAATCAGAATACTATGGTAGGTAAAACATCCAGCTCTTTTCCTCGAGCTCCAATGAACAGCAACAAAAACCTGCCTTTCTTAGAATACTTGAAAGAGCACAAGAGGAATTTAGGAAAAACAAAAACCATGTGTCATACATAAGTCTGTTATGAGAAACTCAAGAAATATGCGGTCGACATATAACAGTACTTTTGAGACTGTATAGAATGCTGTAACGGTTATCCCCTCAAAAGAACCACTCGACTAATAAGTAAATAAGGTAATATATTAGATAATGTCTAGGGTGCAGAATATATATCAGAAAATAGCTGTTGGTGGTTACATTAATTACATCACAACAATATTGAGGGTATAATCAAAACCGCTAAGGTACGTTTGCATATGGATTTTTTTGTAGAGATCCCTTTAGTCAAGCCGAAATCCAATCTCCTGCACAAGGGTCAAAAACTACCTTCGAACGTCATATATCTCTAAATAGAATATACCAATAAGGAAAAACATAGTCGGTCCACGTCTAAAACATGTGATCTCGATTATCATCACCTCCTACGCGCAACATCAATAAGCATACTCTAGATATGGAGTGGTAATATCCTATCGCGGTTCAGCTATGCCCCTACTCTATTTTATATTATTTCCAATGTCGACGTCACGTTCAGCATCTCTGACATGAGTCTTCTTCACTTGAATAGAACACAAATCCCTAAACGGATTCTAGCATCTCGAATAGATCACTAATCCTCACATAGTTTCCTTCTTAAGTCCTCCAATGAATGCTAACGCTGACCTCTCCCTTGGACTTAATCTTAGGATAGACAGTTTGTAACAGCCGGGATTTACAACCCTCGAAAATCGACAATAATGTGTCCACTGTATTTCGTGTCGAGCAATCGAATGTCGGAAAACTCGATTGTTGGAGAAAAGAAAGAAGGAAGAAGGGAGAAGAGAGAAAGAAAACTAATCAATATAGAATCTCGCAATGGAACAAATAATCTATAATTTACAATAAATCTTTACACAAAGAAGAGATGTAATATACATCAATCAGAGCACACTAACAACCTATTTCAGCCTGGACAGTTATAACAACCTGCCCTCATAATTGCTGATAAATACAACAATGAATACAGCGGAAAAATAACCATATATATGAATATGTCTCTGGATCTCCAGCTCGTATCCTTAAGCTCCAACGCATCCAACTAAATCTGTAATATGCTCGGTCTGACCTGAGCATTATAAATAAATAATACCCAAGTTAGTCCGGAAAACCAGTGTGAGAAAACACATCCAACTAAATTTTAAAGTTATAAAAAAACTTTGAAGTCAAAAGTATCTCGTAAGACCACGCCGCACATAAACACGGATGGGTTTTTACTTTACAATAACCAAACCCTTTCATATAAAATTATTTGATATTATAATAGTGTCCAAGATACAAATACTTATCAAGCTTAGCCGAAATTGTTACATTAATTAAATTCTAGCATAATAGGTATACAACTAAAACTGTAAAGGCTCATATTGGAGAATGGATTCCATACAATGACTGGGCTACTGGGGTACCGCCCGTCACGGTGCATCTCTAGATAAAATAACACCGAGGGCCTCGCTTGGATCCCCTGCCAACACAGAACCGGCCTACCACTTGACTAGTAGTACCGAATATGATCACCCCTCCGTTAATTGGCCCCGAAGCATATAAATGAAAGATAATATCGACTATAGATAGGAATGATCATATCCTACTTGGGAGCGACCAACTTAGCCCTGTTGCAACATTCCCGGTTAATGAGGCTTGAGGCTACATTTTACCTTTCATATAGCACTTCCCACTTGAAATGCTAACACTGCCCTGCAGGAAACAATGCAAAGTCAACATTTATCCATACAAGTTCGTTCTGGGACTAAACGAAACGCTTGAGAGCTCCATCTTCAATTCCATCATCTTTAAGGTGTCTTCACTTCGAAACGCTTAAGTTGGATTGAAGTGGTATTCGGATAACATATCTGATCACGGTCTCTTCGAAAACTACTTTTCAGTAATTTCCAATAAACTCAACACTGGTTCTTTAGGAAATAAACAGTCAAAGATAAGAGTGGAGATCACCTCCTAACCGTTAGTGGACGTGTTTCCTTATCATTTGTCCTAGGAGAACAAAACGAAATTTATACGCACAGTACAGCATCATCGGAGACGACTGTGCCATATAACTCACGTGTTTCTCCTAGATATTTCCAAAGTTACATTTTGGGTCCAAGTTCAATAGTCGGTTATTTAACTATCGAATAACCAAACATTCAATCAGGGATTTAATTCAAAATGGGAAAACCAACATTGGTTAAGCACATAACCAACCACTAGCCTCATTTTAATAAATCTTTTCATTTATAAAAATCACTTTATTAAACTCATATATAAATATATTTACAAAGATATGCCCACAAATTCCTATATTTTCAATACTTTAGAAAAAATATATATACTTATCTTAATGCTATAAGTATATTCACAAAACTGAGAAAGATTTCCTTTCTATACAATTCTAAAATCATTTATAAATCTCTTATAAATCTTTAAAACCATTTATAACCTATTTATAAATTATTTCCCAAGTCATTTTTAAAACCCTTTATAAATCCATGGAACTATTTACAAAAGTCCTCTTATAATTCTATAAAGCCATTTCTAAAATTCGTTTATAAATATCTAACCATTTATAAAACTCCTTCACCTCATCAAAATCCCCCTTTAAGTCTTCAAACCATTTCATAAAACTTCCCTTATAAACCTAAGTCTGTTTATAAACTCTATTTATGAGTCTCGAAAACATTTATAATAAAATAAAATCATTTACTTTAAAACATTGTTATATAATGACAATTATTAACAAATAACGTTATAAATAAATAATTATTATTAACTTCAAAACATCTAAAAAATAATATCTAATTATTTCAAAACATTATTAAGTAAACAATAAAAATTAATCTTTATCATGACTATAAATAATAATAATCAACTTCCAAAATATTATTAATAATCATTATTATTAATTTCACACCACATTAATTATTTGAATAATTAACTTTTCAAAATAGTAAAATATTGATAAATATCTTTAAAACAACATTAAATATAAATAAATAACTTTAAACGATATTAATTGTAAATAAATAACATTAAAACAATATTAAACAAAAATAAATAATCTTTAAAATAATACTAAATAAAAATAAATAACTTTAAAGAAATGGATAAAAGGGTTGGAATAAAATAGAAATTAAATCTTTGTAAACAAAATATCTTCGAAACCCAAATTCGGATTTAAAATCATTTCCTGTCTCAAAAACCCATTCCAACTCAAATGGAAATTTACAATATTTTTAAAATACTATTTTGCGGCCAATAACTACCAAAGACTTAACCAATACTTATTGGTTTCCTATCACTACTAGGTTACAGTTTTGCACATAAACAATGTTATAACCAATAGTGTCCACAAATCAGGTTCCATATCCAATAATTCATATAACATGCATTTTATTGAAAATAAATCAACAATAGCGAGGAATCCCGTTGAATCCCTCCAGCCTGTCCCCCTGCGTCATAGCTTATATATATGTACATATATATCAGCAGACACATATATAAATAAAATTCAATAGTGGTGAGGAATGATGTTGGATCCCTCCAACATGTCCCGCTGCATCGCAAATAGTATATAACTATATAATATGGGCCATTCGCTACTAGGCGGGTATATAAAAGGTCATCCGCTCTAGGGGAGAGAATAAATCCAAACCAACTGATAAAACATTAAATCATCCAAACATCCAATCAATAATTTTTATCAACTATACAATAATACTGGTTAACCAAAAAAAGCGAGTTTAACTCTCGATTATTTCAATTTCCGCCGAGGCGTTCCGGTTTGGAACTAAAATCAAACGACGTCCGATTTTAGCGCAAATTTCCACTATGTCCAAATTCATCCAACCTGGTTCCATTGAGAAGCTTACATCATCACGTGTGCAACGCAAAAATCCGCACCTCAATTGGACCTTGTATGATCAAGATATGCAATTTATAAGATACACAAATTAAATAATATTTTTAATTCACTAATTACACTTTAATTTTTAATTACCTCTTAACTATCTTCTTCCCCCCCCCCTCTAAAATCAAACTCCTGCACACATACAACTACCATGGCTATGCACGTCGTACACCTCAGATCGGCCATCCCTCAACGACGCCCAAATCCGACCTCACCAATCAACTCTTCGATAAAAACTCCATCACTTTGCCACCACCACAACATACCGGCATGCCTCCTTCACATCGCGACTCCACCGCCATAGCCGCTACAGTACATGAACACGCGTGGCAAAAAGGTGATCGGACCTCATCAAATTTGCGTCACCACCATATCTCGCCTCGACAAGCTAAACGGTGCACCCCAAATCACATATCTCCCCTTTTGGTTCGAACTAGGCTGAGCCCTAGCTCCACCGTCCCATTTTGGCCTCCATCCAGTGCTGACGGGACCAAGATTGAACCCAAATAATTTTAGATCTTGGTCATACGATTCCAACAAATATAATTTCATGAATTATGGTTAAGAATTTGCATTGATTTTGATTTTTTTTAAGAAATGGTGGCTTCCAAGTTTTCTCTCTGCAAATTTGAAATATAAGGAGAAGAAGTGTACGGGGTAGGGTGAGGGAGGTATGGTTGAAGGATGTGAAGGGTATGGGTGTATATGTCTTATTATTAAAATATTTGGCACTAACACACTGAAAAATCTCGAACTTCTATCGGGACGTGCCGTCGGGCGTTCTATATGTAATACCCCTATTTCGAACTCAATGGAACTAGTCTCAAGACCTAAATCGATCATATGCAGAAGATAGCTTTTCAAACCTAATTATATTATATTAATCCTACAACTAATTTCTAAGCGTTTCAAACTTGCACGACCAAACGATACATCTAATTGCCACGAAAATCGATGGGATACAATAATTCACTATTACGGATCTAATGAAACTGGTTTCATTGAAATCCGAGATAGTGCTCCGGAAGGCTATTTTTACACGTTAATTAAAATTAATTTTTATAAAAACCAAATTAATCACTTTTAATTCTAATTTAAAAGTTTACTATCTTTATTCTTATTTAAATAGAATTTAAATCAACTTTTGAAATCATTTTTATTTACATTAAATTCTGGATTTAATTATTTAAATAATTCCGAATATTAAATTCAAGAATTTAATTATCAAATAAATCGCTATATTTGAAATTCAAGTTATTCAACTAATAAAATTAAATTTTCAATATTTAAAATCAATTTAATATTCCAAATTCAACTGACTAAAATTCTAGGTCGTTACACAGTTCAACTCTATAGCATTCCATTTCACAACCGCTTCTAAAACATGAAACCAATATATTAGTTTTGAAGTTGCATTCGACAAGTAAAACACTAACTGATCGCGGTCTCCTTAAATCTAAATCAATGATTTTTCGGTCAAGTTTGATAATCAACTAATCGACTATAAGTTCAAAATGGATGATCTCATATGGAAATCAAGTCTCGTATACTTATCACTTTTCCGACCTTTTTGTCTCACACTATCCCTCGGTCAAGCGTGAAGCTGGTAGGTTAGAGCATTATTTCTACTAAATCTTACTTGAACATCAGTCTTAACTTCTACAGATAGACAAGCCTACTTCATTGGCTTTTAGTGCGAAGTACATGACTAAATACTTTCCATAAACGAGTAACATACAAAGCACGATCAAGTTACACAAAGCACGATTAAGTAACATAAGCGAATTCTATTTCCCTTTACAATTAATTAACACTTTCATTAATTAAAACCACTTTTATTAGTAAAACTTCTTTTATCTAATAAAACTTCATTTATCAATTTCTACTATTCATTTGTACTCCTTTCAATACTTCAAAAAGTATTCATATACTTATCTCAAATGGTACAAGTATATTCACATATCATTAACAAGATTTCTTACTTTAAACCTTTACTTTTTCTATCTTTTTCAATATATTTCATACTTATAGTTTCCTTTAAAATGTCCATTTTAAGGATCTAAGTAGTTTCACAAATCCATTCAAAAGGTTAAGAATAATGTTACTTAAACATGGTCACTATAAACCCAAAACCATTTCAATTATGCTTATCTTTAAAACATTCTTTTAAAGATCTATTTACATTCATGAATATAACCAAGAAGGATTAAAGATGAATGTTATTAACACATTGTCACAACAAATCCAAAACCATCCCATACTTATATTATCTTTAAAAACATCCTTTTAAAGATCTAAGTTAATATTTGTTTAAGTTCGGTATTTAACAAGTCAACTACCCAATTCTAAAGAAGATCTTTTATGGAAATCAAGGCTCCTATACTTAATCACATTTCTGACATTCCAACTTATACTATCTCTCAGTCAAAAGTGAAGCTAGATAAGTTGGAGCACTGGTTGCATATCAAAGCTTTGTTTAGGTTCTTCATCCTTAACTCTCACAAATAGACAAGTCTACCTAATCGGCTTTTAATGTTAAGTATAGTATTAATGACTTTCATAAACGAGTAAGAAACGACACGATTAACATGTTTTCGACATTCCCAACCTAACTATTCCTCGATCAAGAGTGAGTCGGTAGGTTAGATATTGCCTATATCCGTACTCGAACATCAATCTTAATACTTATAAATATATAAGCCTACTTTGTTGGCTTTTAGTATTAAGCATGGTTAATTACTTTTTTGAAACATATATATAAATACTTTAAAAATACTTATAAATAGATTTTAAATATCTATGTTAAATATTACTTGAAAATAACTAATTTATAATTTGATGAAAAAGGATAAAAACATGTCTTATATTATAAAACCCCTTTACTTTCAAAATTCATAAATGATTATTAAAAATATATTTAAACTTTAAACCAACTTTAAAATACTTCAAAATATAATAGAATACATCCCTAAAAAGATTAGAGAACAACACCAAAGTTAAATATAATTTTTAAACACACAAAACCATAAGCAATTACTACAGTATTTATAAATGTTGTTAAAAGTCTTAAATGTGTTAACGTAATACTTTGTTTATATCAACAAAGCTAGTAAACTCTAATTTGTCTGAGATTTTATTTATATAAAGTCCACTCAATCCAATTGACTGATATAATTGAATATGGAGAATATGATGATAATTTGGAATTTCGGATGCACTGGTCAAGCAAACTAGTAATACCCTCTACAACATGTAACGTAACCTTAACTTTGTGATTACATGTTTCATGTGATTTTTTGTGAAGTTGATGTGTGTTTGAAAGTATTTGTAGCAAGAATAGTCGCTATAAGTGCACTTCGAAATTCCTTCTGTTTAAACTCCTTCAAATGTTTATATGTGAATATATTGTGTAAGTATATATTTTGGTTGTGCTCTACACTTATAGAGGAAGTGGTTTGAAAAGTTATAAAACTTGCAAAATGAACTGGCAAAAGTGATAGCAAAATAGTGGCCATATGAGCACTTTGAAAATGCCTTGTGTTTGACAATTTTTAATATGATTTTAAAAGACATCCTTAAGGTTTTCTTTGCTATTTTAATAAGTACTTTATGTTCAACTCTTACTGTAAATTATCAAAGTTGAAATGATTTTAAAATTGGTCCAATGAAGTTGTAAAAGTTAGAAGCAAAATAGTCTCTATAGATGCACATTGAAATAGCTAGTTTTTGGTGATATCAAGTACTATAAGTATAGTATTACTGTAAGTATAATATTAATATAAGTATAGTATTACTATAAGTATAGTACTACTGTAAAAAAATTGGATTTAAATCGATTGTTAAAATGTTGAAAACTGGTCTAATTTTAAAGGGTTTAAAACTGGTTTTGTGGCAAAAGTGTGAAACTGCAACACTTTGCAACTGAAACACTTTCTGGGTATTTCTAAACTTTTGACGGAACTTTTGTAAATGTTGTAGTATGTCGTTTGACTTTAAAATGTTTAAAAATGATATTTAAATAATGTATTGTTCCGAGATTCTTTTAGGCATGTTTAGTAACATTAATTAGACTATTTTAAAAGTGGTTTCTAGTTTAAATATATTTTGTAATAATTATTTATGAATTTTTAAAGTAAAGAATTTTAAAATGTAAAGCATGATCTTTTATTGATTTTTAATAAATTCTAATTTACGTATTATAATATTTTATATGAATAATTAAAATGTATTTATAAGTATTTTAAAAGTATTTATATATATTGGTTTGGAAAGTAAGTTAATTGTTTTATAAAAGATAAGTGAGTTTTTTGTTATAACATTGAGTTATAATGAATGGTTTTGCGCAGTTATTAAAAAGTATATTACTTTGTTAAATAAGTGCAGATATGCTTAGGTCTTTGAATAGAATATTTTAAAGATAATGACAAGTATAAAATGGTTTTGGGTTTATAGTAAATAATATTTTAGCAATATTTGTTTTTAACATATTAACTACACTTATAAATATAATTAGATCTTTAAAAAGAATATTATATAATGATAAGTGTGAATTGGTTTTGGATTCATAATAAATAATGTTTTAGTAACGTTTGTTTTCAACCCTTATAAATATACTTGTTCCTTAAAAAGACTATAATAAAGATAATTATAAGTATGAAATGATATGGAAAAAGGTTAGAAAATTAAAGGTTTAATTTATAAAAGAGATAAG
The DNA here is from genome assembly GCA_030737815.1 of Allium fistulosum. NCBI lineage: Eukaryota > Viridiplantae > Streptophyta > Magnoliopsida > Asparagales > Amaryllidaceae > Allium > Allium fistulosum. The sequence continues at coordinate 512,113,913 of CM060908.1, read as the reverse complement.
GAGTTTATAGTAACAATGTCTTACTAACATTTGTTTTAAACCCGTTTAAGTATACTTTTGAAAATATGAAATCATGTTAAGAGATTTGTTAATATTCTTATACTTTTGAGATAAGAATATGAATACATTTCTAAGTATTGAAAAGAGTATAAATGAATAGTCAAATAGTAGTATACATACGTACATACACATACATACACACACACAGACACACACACACACACACATATATATATATATATATATATATATCTTTTGTAAATATATTTTAAATATATATACAAGGATTTAAAAATAAGTATTATTTGAATATGGGGATTAGAAGTTTCTTATGTGACTTAATCATGCTTTGTGCGTTTACTTGTTTATGGAAAGTATTTAACCCTATACTTAGCACTAAAAGCCAATAAAGTAGACTTGTTCTATTTGTGAGAGCTTAGAATGGGCTTGGATGCAACTAGTGCCCTAACCTACTTGGCTTCACTCTTGACCGACGAATAGCGTTGGTAGAGATGATCAGAAATGGTGATATACGAAATTGATTTCTATATGCAATCGTTTTTATTACTGTCAAACTTGACCAAAATTAACTTAGAAAGTACATAAAAGCTTTGTGGCTTCAGATGGTTTAAGATCCCACGTGGAGGACTCATTGGTAAGAAAGGCCTCTTCCTTTAAGAAAAAATATATGCAAGATACCCTTGGGAGGACTCCTTTATATCGTTCGTTTATTTCTAAAAGAATCGGAATTGAGTTAACCGAAAATTCACCGATTTAGTTTTGAAGAGTCCGGGATTAGATAAGTATACTTATGTATTACTTACCCAAAACCACTTCAAAACTGATATACAAGTTCAATATTTTTGAAGCAGTTATGGAGTGAAATGTTATAGAGTTGAACTACATATCCTAGTCAGCGTTAACATTTCAAACGATGCTAGCAAGGAAACTGTCTATCTTGAGGTTGATTCCAAGGAAGAGGACAACATTAGCATTCATCGAGCGATTAGTGCGGGAATCCATGAAGAGATTCGTGAACTGTTCGAGATGCTAGAATCCATAGAGAGGTTTGAGATCTGTTCCAGTGATGAAGACTCGTGTGTTGATATATTGAACGTGGCTTCACATCAGTAATGATAAAAAATAGAATAGAAGCATAGCCGGGGTTTAACTAACCTAAAGGGTATATCAGCTCCAAATATCTAGATATGCTTTCGATTGAGGCGTGTGGGAGTTGTTGGTATTCGGTATCACATGTTCGGGTGTGGACCAGCTATGTTTACCTTTGTGACCTATTTTATCTAGAGATATGCGTGGTTTCGAAAGGTAGTTTCTGACCCTTGTTAGAAGGCCCGCCTCGATGTACCGAGGGCACCTCCAACGGAAATCCATATGTGAACGTACCTTAGCGGTTTTAGTTGTACTTCTCATATTCTTGTGTTATGAGATGCAAGCAGCATAGCTATTTTCTGATTTATATTCAACACCCTAAACACTATCTATTATATCGCATTAATTACTTATTAGATAGTTCTGGTTGAGGGGAAAATCGTTATAGTGATTCGAGTGGTCTCAACAGGTACTAATATATCTATAGATGTTTCTTGAGTTTTTTACACCAGTATGTCTGACTCGTGGCTTTATCTTTTCCATAATTACTCGGGTGCTCTTTTGGGCAGTCTGAGAAAGACATGTTTTCATTGATATTCTTTGGAGCTTTAAGAGACAAGCTAGATGCCTCCATTCGCCTAGAGTTGTACTTTATTTTCGCTCCACAACTATTATGTATATATCAGCATTTGTGAGGACAGTCTGTTATAACTGTTCAGGCCGATGAGAGTACTTAGGATTGTAACTCTAAAATGCTCTATATCTTAGAGTGACAGTCTGTACTGTCTTTTTGATATTATATGTTATCGTTCTATTGTGAGATTTGGATGTTTTGTTCTATTCTTTCATTTTCCTTTTCCGTTTATTTTACCCTAACAATTTCTCTTACCCGCAATTGAGTACTCAGCACATGAATACCATGGATGTATTAGTGTCGACATTTGGGGATCAAAAAAGAAAATCATTACACATTAACGGGGTATTAATAAAATTGCCTTAGTTTTGCTTTATTTTTGTATGAACAAAAACACAAAACTAAAGCGCAACCTTAGTTTTGCTTATTAATTTGATTATTAAATGAATGTGCGATAGTTATGAAACATGATACCTTGCTCATATGTGATCCTTTTTGCACATAGATTTTTGCATTAGGTCCGTATGGACAAGCACAACATTATAGTGTAGCATATTAACAGTTTTGGCTAAATATAAAATTATGACATATAAAAACGAACAGGGATTTAATGACGTTGTTTTAAATAATAACGTCGTTATATTTATATCCCTAAATCGATGACATTTATTTGGCCAAATAAAACATTGTTAAGTTAAATTGAATTGAATTGATTATTATGGACACCTATTGAGCAGGATAAATCCCCATTTTGTGCTTGCCAAGTTAGAAGTTAATTTGGGGAATTAATTAATAATTGAATTAATTAATGTGGATTAGATACTTAATTAACTATTAATTGTTAAATTATTGAGCGCTAGAAGCTGGGAAGCCTGGCCGTATTGAATATGACATTGACTTATGTTACAAAATCGAAACCCTTTTGAGATATGAAAACAAATGGTAGCTTATTTAAGTACAATGGCTATAACAGCCCGCATATTTTACGATTGTATATTTAAATGTTTAATTCAAGTATAGCATCATTAGTCGGATTTTAGTCCAAAAAGTCACTATTCGTAAAAGAACAGTCGAAATAGTGAAAAGTCTTTGTGGATCGAGATTCGAAGGTGTCTACTTGAGAAAAAACTGTCTTATAGGGATTCAGACGTCTGAAATGAAGCATTCAGACGTCTGAAATTGTTCGAGTCAATCCAAAAAGAATAGGCTAAAATTGCCATTTTCAAACGTCTGAAATGGACGATTCAGACGTCTGAATATTGTTCTTGACAACATCTGTTTTTCCAGATTCAGACATCTGAATCGTTCATTTCAAACGTCTGAATGAAGTTTGAGAACTCATATTTTTCTAGATTCAAACGTCTGGTTTTGAAATTTCAGACGTCTGAATCAAGAATGAAGTTGAGAATCAACAATTTGGACTCGAGACCATTTCCATTGAGTTCAAAATGTTGTTTGTGACTTTTTTGAGTATAAGCTTTGATATGTTTGGAGTAAGTTGAATTTTGCTATTTTCCACTTGGGCTTTTGGGTTTGGGTTTCACCCAACTCATCCTATAACCTAACTCAGCCCCCTCTCCTCTCCATTCACTCAACTCATTTCATAAAAACTCAAGCTCAACTGAAAATGAGGGAAGAGAATGGGAAATAGAAATTCTAGCCCTAGATTCAATTGCAAACTCAAATTCTTGCTCCAAAATCCAAGAGAAGCTTAGGTAAGCATCCTCTTCTCCTTCTCCATCTCAATTCCTCTTCGATTTCTGAAATTTCCTAAACCCTAACTTATGAAATATTTGTTCTTGAGCTTAGATTGAAGGTCCTTAGGTTATAATTGAAGACTGATTGTTCTTGCCTTGCTCTATAGCTTCTCTCTTGAGTTTTTGGGTTAAAAGGTGAGTTTTTGAACTCACATCTACGTCTATATCTTTGATAGTATTAGGTAGCAATTCCTAACATCTATTCCTTGTCTATTTGCTTTTGAATTGAATTGGTTTGATGAATATTCCAATTTTTGGTGTTTGAAGTCAAAATCTATGAAAAATCATTATATGGATGTTTGGACATGTTGGTCGGAGTGAATTGGTGAGTCTTTAAGGTGGGGTAGTCGTTTGGCGTAAACCCCTAGCCATCGTCACTCATCTGATTGCTTCCGATAGGATTTGGCCATCAATGGCCTAGGCAAAGTATTGCCTGAGCTCCAGTTTCAGACGTTTGAAATATACAATTCAGACGTCTGAATCTGCTTGTCTCAGCCCAATTTACCTATTTTATATGGGTTTCCAATTTTAATCAATTCGTGTTGATCGGATTTGTTATTATCTTTTATGTAAACTTTGATGACTTCTTCTTCGAGATTTTTGGGAATATCCATTTTGATGGATTCGGCATCGATTTATATGGATTTAATTCACGTCTTCGTATGTGAATTTTGATGATTGATTGTTTCTACAATCATTTCTGTGATTTGTCACTTTAAAATACAAAGGTTTCTATACTAGTAGTAAATATTCAAACTCTTTACAAAGATGATTTCAACTCTATTTTTAATACAAAGCTCGTTTATAAAACCATTTTCTAATCTATTAGTATATACAACCTTTACATCATTTGTATGAGAAAATCTAATTAAACGGCTTAGCAAAACAAGTGGTATGAAACGCTTGCGTTTACTTCGTCGGTTAATTTATGGACTTGTCCGATTGAAAATCTTGTGACAATTTTCGAGTGGAAATCTACAATTTGTTCGTAAATATTTAAGTAAAGCTAGTGGTTATGGGACATGAAGCTAAATTTTTATATTTACTAGCTTAGTGTAATCGATACTTCTTGATGATCAACGATGATCATATTATGGTTTAGACTAGCGATTTGCGATGTCTCTTTGTCCACGTGGGGGATTGTACCCCGATTTACGGAGCTTCGGCTCATTTGGAGGAGCTTCGGCTCAAAGTCCGCAATGGGGGACTATACCCAGTTTGGAGGAGCTTCGGCTCATTTGGAGGAGCTTCGGCTCAAAGTCCGCAATGGGGGACTGTACCCTGTTTGGAGGAGCTTTGGCTCATTTGGAGGAGCTTCAGCTCAAAGTTCGCAATGGGGGACTGTACCCTGTTTGGAGGAGCTCCGACTCATTTGTGATACACATGTTGGTGAGTTTTCATGCTCCCGTTTGTGATAGGCCTTCCCTCTTTTGAGATTTAGGGATTTCTCGTTGTGATTTCTAGAATTCGTGTTTCACCCATTTTTGTGGATTGAATTGATAAGCTCTATCAATATTTGTGTTTGGTGAATAATTTAAAGAATACGTGATTCTTTTTTGTGCTTCGAGTTGGTTTGAGATATTGTATGATTTTTGTGTTATTTGATGTATACTTGACACAGTATAGCATTTTTTGGTTATCATACGTTCTCGGTCATATCTCTTATCCTATCTCACTTTATCTGATATTTATAGCTAGACCGATCCGTTTATTGTTTTCTTCTTAAATAATACTCGGGTCAAACCGAGATATTTCAGGTGCTTATGTTTGACTTCTTATCAGGGCTTGTCTCCTGACTTTTGGCTAACTACTTTAGCTTAGTAGTTTTTGTTATTATACATTTGAGATATAGACTCCTTGATGTATAATTATTCTTTTGTCTAGTACTTGTATCTATTCACACTACTACAAAACAGGCCATTTGCATCGGTTGTTTACCCCCCTTTTGCATCAGTTCAACAACCGATGCATATGCAACCGATGCAACAGGCTTAACACTTTTGCATCAGTTCTGAAACAGATGCAAAAAGGTGGACCTTTTTGCATCGGTTGTTACTAACAACTGATGCAAAATATCATGGTTGGTTGCTTGGACACAGCCCCCATGTTGCATCGGTTTTTTATAACAACCGATGCAAACTAATCCCTCTATTGCATCAGCTATTTATACCTGATGCAAAAAAGCCATTCTCAGAAATCATTATTACAGTACTCAAATAGACAATATATATATATATATATTGATTATAACAAACAATTATTGCATGCAATATTACAATCATTCAAAATTAAATTTGATGGAAAATACACTGAATAACATAATACCAAAATAAGCATATATCAATTACAGTGTTAATAATCTATACAAAATAAGTGTGGATACATCAAACTTCACCAAACTCCAAACGCAGCCTTCCACTGCAAACGACCATTCCATCCATCACCAAACGCAGCCTTCCACTGCCTCCTACCATACTTCGACACAACAATCTTCATAAGACTTCGACCTGTCACTGCCTATACAACCATATACTGCACTTCACAAAACATTCTACAAACATTTCACAAAACATTCACCTCCCTGCCACGTCAATCTACAGAGATACAAGCACAGTCAAACCGTCACCGTTCTCTATCCACCATCAATAACCAAACCTCTGCAAAACAAACAACATCTCCAGTTGGCAACCTCAATCAACCTCCGACAACCCAAACCCATCACCACAAATCAACCTGAAACAAACTGCTCCTCTGTTGCCAGTTCATCATTGCATCCACCCATTGCCTTGTACTGCCTTAACTCCACCCCCAATCACCATTGCCTGAACTTCCGACTGCCCAAACCACCTCTGCAGTCAATATAAAACAACAACCATAACAGCAAACCCATTTTTCATCAGCCTCATCTATAATAATAACCAACCACCACATTCTCTGCTCTCTGCTTAGGCATCAGCAAACTGCAGCACTTCAGTACTGTCACTTCACCCACCTGAACAAGCGCCAATCCCACCTCTCTCCTTCAACACTCCACCACCCCTCTCCAATCCTACATCCAAAAACTGCTGCCAAATTACAAATCAATTCTCATTTCTACAATATTTCTCACACTTAGCCATCATTACATTTGTGTCCTGTTTGTTGAGTCCAATAGCTGTTGAAGGTAGGCCATCGGTAACCAAATTCACCCAAAGCAGTTGTACCTATAAATTTTGAAGGTGGTTAGTTATGATACGGATGAAACACTCCACGCAAATATGAAATCGGACAGAGAAGAATACAGAACAAGAGCTTGTAAATCCGTTTTATTTTCTGAGACTAAAAAACCAGTAATTACGTATTCACAATAATGGAAAATAGTGCCCTGTCAAAACTTCAAAGCATCCCTTTCTGGTCGGCACAAGCGCTGTAAGTCTTGGATAGATTGCTTGATTTTATTTGCAATATGAAACAAATTAGCCAAAATAATTACAAAATAATTACAACATAGGGGATCTAACGGTTTAAATGCTTTACATGATTTCTGAAGCCAAGTAAAGATGGAAGATAAATTAATTTGCAATAAATAGAGTATCATGTGATGAACATTGCACAACAGAGTCGATTAATAACAACAATAGATAAGTAACATAATAAAAGATATACATATTTAATTTTAGGGCATAGCAAGCATAAGGTTTACTTGATATCATTAAAATTGTGCATGCTCATTCAGCTAAGGTACTTATTTCTTCCCTTGTAAGTGTAGTGCACACCGTGTTGGAGCTATAAAATTAATAACCTTTAAAACTCTATGATTTAAAAAAGAATTAAAACAAACTCACAGGTACTAGAGTATCAGGCATCCCAAGCTCTACAGCCTTAAAAATACAAACTACTTCTCCATTATTAGATGACATCATGCATCTGATGAATTGCTGTGTACTGTTGTATATATCTCTTCCCTCCGCAACAACCTATCAGAAATATGATGAGGAAACACAAAACGTAAGTGGAAGATATATTCACAGAATTTCGGTAGACATGCAAAAGGTACATCAGATTAACTCCACAAATCACCGCAGCATCAATCGCCTCAATCAAACCTCGACTACCCAAACTAAGTTGCTATCAACTTCCCACCGAACTCCATCCATAACCACTAGATGATAAGTGTGGATCACGCCATACCTGTTTGGTTATAACAAAAAAAATTTCTTTAGACACTGACTTTAGTTATAGTGGTTAAGATGGTACCTTAGTCATAATTTTTTCCTCATCCATTCTACAATTGAAAGCTTTTTTTAGTTATCATTGGTCTGCATATCCAGTTGGGTCGTACTCTGTTCGGTTGATGGAGTATCCTACAGCAGAATACATATGAATATATTATGTATTTGTAAATGTTGTTCTAATCAGGTGTTTGCTTTAGTAAATGAAACATTTTGTAACTAAGAATCAACTACAACGGGGTGTCCATATTGATCAGGTGTACCAATAATAAAAGGGTTAAATGCTAGTTGAACTAATTGTTTTCGTTACTTATGTTATTAAAATTTTGTAAGTTTTTAGTGTAGTTACTTTTGAATAAAAATAATAATCTTCACATCAGTAAATTTATTAGTTGAGTAGGTTGTGGAATGAAATTAAGGAGTGATGATCCAACTGCTATGAAAGATTTTGTGCTTAATATAAAGACAAGCAAATGAAGCCAAGTTGGTCTCGGAAAATAGAGAAAACAGTAATGCCAAGATAAATAGCAAACAAGTAAGCTTCAAATTTAGGTTTAATTCTTAAAATCCTACTTTCCTGTTATTTTTTATTTTTTTCTCTAATATACTGTTGTACCGATGGATTTCATGCTTGATACTGTATGAGACATCCACATCTGGTTTATTCTTAAACTCGGAGGATATCGGTTTGTCTACCAAGATTCATCCACATCCGGTTTGGAAACAAAGACATAAATTAGGAGAGCGTCCAACTGTTTACAAGTGTACCTTGCAAATTACTAATTAATTATGATTTGTTAAACTGAAGTTGCTTGTTGTTTGTTTGAATATAATTATGATTTGTTAAACTGAAATAGCATTTGCTCTCTGTTTGTAAGGAAAAAATTCCTGTTGTTTGTTTGAATATTGCCAGGCGGTTTAGTATCCCTATTTGTATGAATGCCTACATGTTATATATTATTTTTCATATTTAACTAATGCTAATTGTTTTCATAACCATACTCTTCAATGTATATCAGTTTTAATTTCTCTGCTGTAATGTCATGTATGCCTATTTGAACCGACTTATGAACGGCAGAATCTTCAACATCAGACTCGATCAGAAAACTGTCGACACATAATCATCAGTACATCGTAATAATAACAGTTTGTCTTAACTATAAATCATAAGAATGGTTAAACAGGTGCACAAATTTTGGTCCACATATGCAAGTTTACTATGCCATGTAGAAAGATGAAGTCAAATAAACTAAGACCAACAAATATGGTAAGTTGTAGGATTAGACAATAGTATAGAGATGATGGAAATATTATACTACTGTAATGATGAATCAGCGCTCTCTGCATGCATGTATTTTGCGTTTGCATATCCCTACTGCATTTGGAATATTTGGTTAGAGATATTAGTTTTTTAGCAGGTGCATAATAACTAGTCTATAGAATTGTTGAAGCATGGCTGCTATATTTTGCATTTTAGTTAAGGTTGACCTAATTTTGCACTGCAACTACTGTTTTCCAACTGTTGTTTGCAGTTCAAAAAACTTTGACGCAGCAGGAGTTTTTAAGTTTAAACTGCATAGCAACAATAATAGTGGTTATAACCAAGGAAGCCATCACAGTTTAGGCTGCTATATTTTGTTTCAATGGCTGGCTCACATACATGAAATGAACTTCTTCTTACTGGTAAAAAATGTGTATCAATTTCAAAGTAAGGGCAGGGACGCATTCAATTCAATGCTACAAAATCTTCAAACAACACACACAATTTAACAATCAAGTCCAAGCAATTACAGTAACAATTCACCTAGAAACCAAATTCACAAATTTAGAGATAGATTTGTGAGAAATTACTCACCTTAAATCCTTAATTAAATAGCAGCGCTAAATAATTGCATCACCAACGGACGCCTAGCCTAGCCCGCCATCACCTGAATGCAGCCACCACCAACGCCCACACCTTCGACCACGCAACTCAACCTCCGCCACATCACTACTCTAATCTGCGATGGCTCCAATAGCTTTAGGTTTGAATAAATTTGCAATTTGAGATTTACCAGTTTCTTGCTTTGTTTAGATTTCCAGAATTTGTTAACCCCTCTTTTAGTTGCTGTCCTTTGTTTAAACAATGAGGAGAAGAATTTTTTTTGGAGCGGGTTATTGAGGAGGAAGGAGTACGTTAGTCAATTTTTCATTATTTCCCACCTAAATTTCATATCTTTGCCATCAACGTGCAGTTTCATCGGTTGATTTTAAAACCGATGCAACTAAAACTATTTGCATCAGTTCTATCTTAATAACTGATGCAAATTTGATTTTTTATTACCTATTGCTTTTCATGTACCAATTGCATCGGTTATTAAGATAGAACTGATGCAAATAGTTCTATTTGCATCAGCTTTTACTTCAACCGATGCAAATGAGACGAAGCAATATGCACTTTTTGTACTAGTGTCATTTATGATGTAGTGGATCATGTTTGACCACTACTTTGATGTACACTTTTATGTGATATATTCATATCTGATTCCGTCTTTGTGATATGAATGTCTGTGACTGATTTGTGTTATGTTTATTTCTATATTTGTTTCCGAGGTCCACATAGCCACTGTGTGGTAGCTTTGAGTTTGTATTAGATATGTCGGATTTCCTCCAGAAATGAAATGTAAGTTATATTTTCTAACATATCGGTGCTCGCACAAAGCAATTACACAGATGGTCGCTCCTCAACAGCCTTATTCTTCGCACTAGTCGACGGCATTACTTAGTAGTGTCCTTGGCTAGCGTAACCATAGAGGTGGGGCATCACAATGGCAGTCGCTAAGCTTCATTCCAAACAATGATTAAAGTTTATTGATTATCTTAATTGAAAATTATTTTAAAGTAAATTTATTTTATATTAGTCAAAGTTATTTAAGTTAATTATTCAATTAATGAGGTTTAAGTTAGTTATTTTAATTAATGAGGTTAAAGTTAATTAACTAATGAAGTTTTAAGATAATCAATCATTTTAATTAACAGTGTTTAGTTAATTAATTATTTTGTTATTGATAAATAAGATTGATTAATTATTTATTAATGATTTTTTTAGTTAATTAATTATTTAATTAATGGTATTTAAAGATAATTAATCATTGTAATTAATGATGTTAAAGTTAATTAAATGATTCAATTAATTTTGTCTAAGTTAATAAAGTGATTTATTAAAAGATAGAACGATGATAAAGAAATCTGTCCACTAACGGTTAGGAGATGATCTCCAATATTATTTTTGTCTGTTTATTTCCTAAAGAATCGGGGTTGAGTTTACCGGAAATATCGAAAATTATTTCGAAGAGACCTGGATCGGATAAGTTATCCGAAAACGACTTCGATCCAACGAATACGTTTCCGAAATGAAGACAAGAGCATGGAGTCGAAGATGGAGCAGTGAAGTGCAAGGGCTAATCACTACTAATCCTGAGGATGATTCCAAAATGGATGTAGTAGAATAGTGCCTTTGGTTTCGTTCAGACCCAGAATGGACTTGTATGGATGAATGCTATCAGTATATTGCCATTGGAGGACAATGAGCATTCCAAGTATAAATTCCTTTAAGGGTAATCGTAGCCTCTAGCCTAATCTACCGGGAATGACTAAAAATCAGGGGAGATGCAGCAAGGCTAAGTGGGTCGCACTCAATTAGGGAATGTTTATCACCTTTCTAGATACCGTTAGATATTATTACTAAGGTGCACGGAAGAACTCGGAATGGGTGGGAACACCCGGGGTTATAGCATATTCGGTCTATCCAGGTCAAGGGTAGTCCGGTCTTGTGTTGTAGGGGATCCCGATGTGGTCCTCGATACATTTTTCCAGATGTGTACTATGACAGGTGGTACCCCAGTGCCTAGTCATTCGTATGGAATCCATTCTCCAATACGTGCCTTTACGGTTTTGGTTGTAGAGCCTAGTATGCTGGAATTTAATTAATGTAACAATTTCAGCTATTTGAATAAGTATTTGTACTTAGACACTATTATAATATCAGATGAATTTGATATAAAATATTTTGATTATGTTAAGGTAAAAACCCGTCGTGTTTATTTGTGGCGTGGTCTTACGAGATACATTTGATTTCAAGAATTTTGATAGCTTTAATAATTCAAATTGAGTGTGTTTTCTCACGCTGGTTTTTCAGACTGACTTGGGTGTTATTTTATTATAATGCTTGGGTCAGACCGAGTATTACAGATACAGGATAGGATGCTATGGAGTTCAAGAGACGAGCTGGATGATGAAGTCGTATTTCTCGTATTTTATTTTATTCCGCTGTGTATTGTATTCTGTATATTGTGACGCCCCACCTCTATGCTCATAATAACAAAGAGTATTAAAAGAAATATTGTCTATTATTATGAAGAATAAGGCTGGATAGGAGCGACCATCCGTAGTTGGCCTTACACCAATATTGGTTATCTCGATAGGAGTGGTATATACTTTTTATTTTTCATCTATTATTTATTTACTCCCATCGACACACCCAATTCTAGTATAAAACGAACTACGACGGTTCATAATAGTTTAGGACAATGAATATAATAACAACACAGATAATATAAATGCGGAACACAGATTAACAAAAATCTCATATATATATATAACCGATGTCAGTTACAATATAGTTGACACGATACATATGATACAACTACAACTGTCGACTCTAGAAGTTATATATACAAGTACATTATCGACTAATATACATGAATACATATCGTTCTATACAATGACACGACTACTACAAAATGACACTGACAACTTCAGAAGATGTGAAAAGTCTTCATATCCTGAACAGTGACTCAAAGAAGAAAATCTACAACCTGAAATAACTCGGGTCTGACCCGAGTATTACATTCAAAAGAAAATAATACACGGGTCAGTCTAATTCAAACTCAGTTATTAGTGCACAGAAGCAATAATAATCAAATATCCATAAAATGCCAATACTGTTTTGGCTGCAGTACACGCACGCGTGTACTGCCTCGCCACTACCGTACGTCGAAACTGCAAAGGTCAAGTCACACTAGTGTGACTCAACCCAATTGCGAACAAAAACAAATCAGTATGCAACTACCTCGATGGATCGAAAGCAATTGGTCCCAACATAATTCAAAGCGAAAAAGAAACATGTCCAAGAATGCACACATCAATTCTACATATGAACCAAGCTCATGTATACAACAAACCCAAAGTCAGCAGCAGTTCAAAGTGATCACCCTAACCAATGCCATCAAGTAATACCCATAAAATCAAAACCAGGCAGTAATATACCCAGTGAAAACATGCGCAAATGCTTAACAATGTACAGTAATAATGTATAGTAGGATGAAGACTACACCAAACTTGAACATGTGACTGGCAACTATGAACAGGGAGAACAACCAGGTTAATGATGCAACAAATTATGTAGTGACAATGCACATGAACCCAAAACTGTCGACAATAAATGAGACCGAACTACATGTACAAGGCAACAACGTCAATTGCATCCAAGAACAGCAACAGTTTAAAAAGTGACACAGTGACATGCCCAATCCTCAAAACTATATACAATGGCACAGTCATTAGAAATTCGATACACTACAAGTACAACAGGCAAATGAAGTTGCAGTGAAGAATGTACATGGGTAAAGCTACATATATACAATGTCAATTGCACTGAAACCAGCCATAACCAGAGAACAATACTCATGAAGTAAACAGGGAGGTATGCACATGAATGCACAGTGCAAACAAATGTAACAATGCAGACACAATGCAGACAACATCCGAGTACATCGAACCAGCAAGCCTCAGCATCAACAGTGCAACTCAATATGGCAACAGATCAAACAATGTACTACAAGACAGTGAATCAAAGTGTGGTTTAAACCAGGGCAGATAGCATCAAAAGAATGGATGCAACAGAAAAATCATCAACTGGTTCATGCAGACCAGAGAACATCAAGGCCAAGACTACAATGTCAAAACACAAAGCAATGCGCTAACATACAGACATATACAAATGGTCAAGTAAACTGGTAGCAATGCAACATCATGAACACAGTGAACACAGTCAAGGCAGCAAGTAAAACAAGTGCATCACATGTGTACAGAGTAGCTAAAATGGATCAAGGAAGTGTCTGAATAAAATATAATGCCTTTCCAGTATATAACTACAGCTCGATATCAAGTCAATGATGATGAAGATAATACAAAGCCATGGAATACCATACTCAAATGAAGTGGCCGAAGTCGAATGTAAATCAAGTTGATGTGGCCGTGAATTTCAACACTGACTTGATAACTAAGCTTGGCCGAAGCTAAATATTCAAGAAATCGAACCAAAACACAGTACAAAATCGTATGAAATAAAAATCAGGTAAGTTATCAACACCCACGAAATAGAATGGTCAACGCAATCAATTAACAACTGAAAGTCGACGGCTTCAAATCAATAGCCAAGCTAAAGCTAAAAGCACGAAAGCCCCAATTTTCTTTTCAAAATCAAACCAGGTTGAAAATCGAACAACTTCGATATCGCAAAATCAGTGAAAGCCAAGGGTAACACAAAATCAAGTCGAAGACAACGAAATCAGTATCGCCAAAATGAAAATCAAAACCAAGACAATGATAACAGCGGAGAATAAGCAGTTCAAAATCGACAACAACAAAATCAATTGTCAAAGCATGAAGCTGAAATAGATGTGAGGGTTACTCACTTTTGCTCGGTCGAGCTTGTAGCCGATGCTTCCAGAAATTGAAAGCCCAATTTGACGAAGAAGAACTGATCGAAGAATCGAACGAACGCCGCCATTTTTCTTTGTATAGATTAGGGTTTTGTTTCGTTTTTTTTTTTCGAAAATGAAAAGGGCACGGGCTAAAACGAACGAGGAAATAAAAAAAAAGGGGACGGGTCGATTAAATTAAAATGGAACGGGTCCAACTAATAAAGATAGAAGAGAGGGTGTTAACGGGCCAAGATTCAAAGCCCGCATATCTCTTTTTACAAATATTTGCAAAGAATTTCAAACAGGTTTTATAAAGTTCCAAACAGCAATTAGCTATCACCATTAATCATTTATCGATGATTATAAATTGGTGAAAAATCTCGGGTTGTTACAGACTCCCCTCCTTATAAAAATTGCGTCCCCGCAATTTTCATAATTAAGGTCGTTATTACCAATAAATTTTCTAACATAAACTTGTTAAGCTAGCAATTAAAAGGTAGAGGATATAAACACCAAAGAAACCTTTTAATTTCATAAAAGAGATTCACAAATTCTCAACAAAATCTAATTACCAAATGGATAATTAGAAAACAATCGAAACTGAATTCAAAACTGAATAAATACAATCATCAGCACTATTCAATTATCAACTAGACAATTAGAATTTAGAAATCACAAATCAGCAATATCTAATTATCGATACGATAATTAGAAAACAGCAAATCTAATCATCAACAAAGATAATTAGAAAACACAAATCGCAAAATCGCAAATATCTCGTTATTCAACAGACAACTAGAAAATACGAACTTCATAATCAGCAAATTCAAAATATTAACAGAGATAGAGATAGATAGAAAACAGCGATTCAAATAAAATCAGCAAACATCAATTATCTAATTATCTCAAACGATAATCAGAAGACAAATAAGCACATATCTAATTACCACAACCGGTAATTTAAAAATTTCAAATCAACAAATATTCGATTATCAAAAACGATAATCAAATTTCTCAAATCAACAAATATTCGATTATCAAAAACGATAATCAAATTTCAAATCAGCAATCATTTAATTATCTAAAGCGATAATTAAATTCGAAATCAGCAAATATTTAATTATCTAAAGCGATAATTAAATCTCAAATCAGAAAATATTTAATTATCTAAAGCGATAATTAAATCTCAAATCAACAAATATTTAATTATCTAAAGCGATAATTAAATCTCAAAATTTAATTATCTAAAGCGATAATTAAATCTCAAATCAACAAATATTTAATTATCTAAAGCGATAATTAAATCTAAAATCAACAAATATTTAATTATCTCAAGTGATAATTAAATCTCAATTCAACAAATATTTAATTATCTCAAGCGATAATTAAATCTCAAATCAACAAATATTTAATTATCTAAAGCGATAATTAAATCTAAAATCAACAAATATTTAATTATCTCAAGCGATAATTAAATCTCAAATCAACAAATATTTAATTATCTAAAGCGATAATTAAATCTAAATTCAACAAATATTTAATTATCTCAAGCGATAATTAAATCTCAAATCAACAAATATTTAATTATCTAAAGCGATAATTAAATCTCAAAATTTAATTATCTAAAGCGATAATTAAATCTCAAATCAACAAATATTTAATTATCTAAAGCGATAATTAAATCTAAAATCAACAAATATTTAATTATCTCAAGCGATAATTAAATCTCAATTCAACAAATATTTAATTATCTCAAGCGATAATTAAATCTCAAATCAACAAATATTTAATTATCTAAAGCGATAATTAAATCTAAAATCAACAAATATTTAATTATCTCAAGCGATAATTAAATCTCAAATCAACAAATATTTAATTATCTAAAGCGATAATTAAATCTCAAATCAACAAATATTTAATTATCTAAAGCGATAATCAAATCTAAAGTATTTCTGACTTCAACTAGAGATAATTAAATCTCAAATCAACAAATATTTAATTATCTAAAGCGATAATTAAATCTAAAATCAACAAATATTTAATTATCTCAAGCGACTCAATTCAACAAATATTTAATTATCTCAAGCGATAATTAAATCTCAAATCAACAAATATTTAATTATCTAAAGCGATAATTAAATCTAAAATCAACAAATATTTAATTATCTCAAGCGATAATTAAATCTCAAATCAACAAATATTTAATTATCTAAAGCGATAATTAAATCTCAAATCAACAAATATTTAATTATCTAAAGCGATAATTAAATCTAAATACATGTTTCCATCATTTGCAAATCACCAATTCTAATTGCTTTAATCTCTCTATTATCTTGAACATACTTTCAGATTTCTTAAGTTTTCAAAAGCAATCACAAACCACTTCAATTGCTAGAATCTCTGATTTATCTTAAATACTCTTTTGATTCATAGCAATTTATATTTCCTAAATCTTCATAAACACATTTCATACTCTTGAGGATAAGATTATAGGAAAGTTGTACTCAATTAGACTCATTAGTGTTATCAAGAACACAACAAGTCAGAAATACTTTTTGTATCTAGTTGAAGTCCTCTTCAGTAGTCGAGGCAAGAAATCCCGTTCGGTTGTTCGGGTAAGTTGTAAATCTATTCCTCCGGGTTAAGTGAGGGTTGTTGGTTAGTTGAATTCCTAAGAGGAGCTTAGGGACTGGACATAGGACAAGAGGTCCGAACCAGTATAAAGTCTTGGTGTCTACTTTACTTACTGCTTATTGCTATCTACCTAGACCATTCCACTATTCCATATTATACGATCCTACCGCATAGCTTCTTTCAGAGATTTCAAAAAATGAACTATGTCCTGTTGGAATAAACGAAGAAGAAGAATATTGATGAACAAATCCTAAGGCAAGAAGCATGGATTAGGCTCATTGGTTTTCTTATTGTATATATTGTAAAGTGTTTGTTATAAAAACAAGAAAATATGGAGAAAGAAAAACTTCAACCACATTTTTGAATGAAGGACGCAAGTTTTAATAGTCTGAAGTAGATAAAACAGATGATATATAAACTGTGGAAATAAATTTTATATGAACTTAGCATTATATATATGCAAAGCTATATGAACTTAGTGTTATATAGGTATAATAATATATTAATTTGGTATTTCTTAACTGTGAAAATGAATGTTATTTTAGTTCATCTAGTGTAGTTAATCCGATTCTAGTTTATTTCAGCATTTTGTTTATCTGATGCTAGTTTAATATAGCATTCTATTTTATCTGATGATATATTAATATTGCATTTAGTGTCATCTAGATTAAATTTTAAAAGTTTCCATTTGGACTAAAATCAATCTCTGGTTTTTCTTTAAACTAATTCACTCGTTATAAAAATGACATTAAACTTTCATAAGAAATTTATACCAAAAATACGAAAAACATTAACGTAAAATTTGACAATGGTCCCAAGCGGGTCCTCCCTAATTATGGCTTATATAAAATTAAGTTTGTGTTACAAGAAATTATTGGCAAGGACAAAAATTTTCAACATTTTAGCCTCAAGACAGACCTTCAATATTTTAACCTGAAGGACAGCTTTCTTTAGGTATCAGTTTTTAGTTATTGATAGCAGTTTTTAGGTATCAGTTTGTAGTTATCGATAGTAGTTTTTAGTTCAGTAGCAGTTTTGGAAGAATATTTGTCTTTATGAATAATTTTGGAAGAATGTTTGTCCTTTTGAATAATTTTTAGAAGAATGTTTGTCCTTGTGGTTAAAATATTGAGGTCGTGTCCTTGAGGCTAAAAATATACAAATTTTTATTATTTAAATTAATTCCCCATTTGTGTTAATTGATCTTACTTATGATGCAATTAATTAGTATTATAATTCTAATTATAAATTATTTAATTATCATAAATTATTTTATAAAAATTATAATTTAATAATATTGTAAATATTAAATAGATATTGTATATTATTTTATAAAATATAGTAACTAACATGATATCCTTGGTCTTCATAGTCCTTCCTTTAGCCTTGCACATATCTCTTCCTTTTTGATGAAGCACATTGTCATTGATCAAAATATAGCGTATCAACATTCTCCCCCTTTTTGATTGATGAAAATACCTATGTTTATAGAGATGTAATTATCTTTCCTCCCGCTGAATATATGCACTATCTTTCCTACAAAAAAAAGTTAGTAACATAGATTTCTCCCCCTTTGTCATCGACAAAAAAGGAAGTAATAATATGTAGAAGTATATAATTGGCAAGCAACAAAAGCAACTACATGCATATGTAACCATAGTGTGAATCATACAAACCACAGAGGATCACAAATAAAAGAAGGCTATTTATACAAGCCTTTTTAGAAGTAGTTTTAAAAAATTAATAAAGAGTTTCGGAAAGCAAACCATCATAATGATCAAAGATCCCTGTCCCAATCATAAGAGCATTCACGATCTCCTTCTGGTTCACGAATAACAGGGCCACCGGTTGGTTGTTTAGAAGCTCTTCCTACTTGACCATCATTGTTACCACTAGTGATGCTGCTCGGATTCTCCTCGGAAGATGTCCACGTGAACGTTGGAGCTGGGCGCTTGCCGCGTGAGGTTGAAACAGAAGTGGTGCTGGTGCATGAAATAGCATCCCATAGTTTGGTGAAGAACCCTTTTACCTTATCAAGTTTGTGATCAACCTTTTTGAGACGAGTATCAAGAATTTGTTGATTTCTTGATATAATTCCCAATGATTGATCTGTAGTAAAATCCGGTTGAACAAGACGGATTTCATCATCGTGATAATGAGGTTCTTGTTGTAGTGGTTGAGGTTGAGGTTGGTGAGGTTCTTGATGATGTGCTTCCCATTCGGCTAGAGACATGATACGAGGAGGCCTTACTGGTAGTTGCATGAGACTTATAGTCCGATGGTTGATTTGATGAACCATCGTATTTTCTGAGTCCGGTAGTGGCGTATCAACGTCTAGTAGAAGTTTCATTATGTATTCGCCAAAATATATCGTTCTCATTTTACCATTGTTGAAGGAAAGAAATTCATCAAGTATCAATTGCACCCAATTTACTTTAATATTTCCCCATATAGCATATAGTTCCCGGTAGTTATTCGGATATACTATTTCATAGGAGCCCGTGCGGGGGGTAATGGTCCTCATAAGTGCTTTGTGTAAAAGCCTAGCTCTTGGTCTTAAGGAGGTGGATTTAATATCTAGGACATTGATCTCATCGTCTAAAAACTGATGATTTATATTATCACGAATATGAGGATTGAAATCTATGTCCTCAAGCTTTATACCAATGTTTGGGGATCCTAGAATATGAGCTATGCGATCAAGTGAAAACCATACCTTTTTCCCGCATACCATACTCCAAACACTGTCGTTTGGATTTCGTGGAGTTTGGTGTCCAAGATTGAGGTTGGCATAGAATAATTTGACCATAATATGGTTGATGGCATGGTCATTCCGATTAATGTCTAAAAGTGATGTTAAACTTGCCTGGTCTGTTAAAGCTTGAATATTATAGGATTGAAGACCTTGGAAATCAACAAATGAGTGCTCGAAGATCCTTGAATTCTTCATCTTGTTCCACTGAGTGACCGCAACATCATTGTAAAGCCATTGAGCGATTTGGGCATCAATTGAGTCGGCGTAGGTTGAAGATGAAGCTCTAGAACGTTTAGGAGGCATATTTGTGGAAATTTGAGGAAGAAATTGTGAAAACAATAGAAATTGGGGGCTAGGGTTTTCTTTGAGAAGTGGAAGATGAAGTTTGGAATCGGTAAAAAGTAAGAGTAAAAGTGAGAAAGATGGCTAAGTAGGGTAAAAATCTTGGTAAAATGCGTTCAGTCGACTGAAATTATCTGTTCAGTCGACTGAATTGGAACCCGAAAGTTTTCTGGGTAAAATTCAGTCGACTGAACAGAGAGTTTCAGTCGACTGAACTGTTGGCTAAAAGTTTCTGCCATATATTCAGTCGACTGTGCAGAACTATTCAGTCGACTGTGCAGAACTATTCAGTCGACTTAATTTTGCATTTTTGGTTTTTCTTAACTTTTTAAATGCAAATATTTTATTGAAAGAAATGATTACAATCGTACAAACATATTACAATATAACACATTATTTTGATCTTTAAAAAATCATTTCTTTGGAGAAGGACTAATGTTCTTCGGTGTTTTATTTCCTTGTTCGTCTACTTTATTTTTATAAACCCATTTTGTTCCTATAACAGATTGATTATTAGGACGAGGAACTAAATCCCAAACATCGTTACGTTCGAATTGATTTAATTATTCTTGCATAGCAACAATCCAGTAGTCATCTGTTGATGCTTCTTTAGGATTTTTAGGTTCTAATGTAGAAATAAAAGCAACATGTCCCATTTGGTTTAGTTGATTTCTAGTTTTAACTTGAGAATCAATTTCACCGATTATGTTTTGTACAGGGTGATCTCATAAGATTCTAGGTGGAGATCTAAGTTCGGTATTATTCATATTTTCAAGATTTGTATTGTCTGTATTTATTATAAATTCGTCACCATCTTTTATACTCAAGTTTTTATTAAAGTTTTCATCAAAAGATACATGTAAAGTTTCTTCGATTATATTTGTTCGTTTATTAAAAACTCGATATGCCTTACTTCGTTCTGAGTATCCTACAAAAATTCCTTCGTCAGCTTTCGGATCGAATTTTCCTAATTGGTCTTTTGTATTTAAAATAAAACATTTTGATCCAAATATTTTAAAATAAGAGATATTTGGCTTTCTATTGTTAAAAAGTTCATATGAAGTATTTTTAGTTAATGGTCTAATAGAAATACGATTTAATACATAACATGCAGTAGCTACGGCTTCTGCCCAAAAATGTTTTGGTAGAAACTTCCATTTAGTAATGTTCTTGCACATTCTTGTAATGTTCTATTCTTTCTTTCCACTACTCTATTTTGTTGAGGAGTTCTAGGAAATGAAAAGTTATGATTTATTCCTTTCTTTTTACAGAAAGATTCAAAAGCTTCATTTTCGAATTCGCCACCATGATCACTTCGTATATTCTTAATTTTCAAATCTTTAGTGTTTTGAATTCTTTCGACAAATGTTTTAAAGTGCTCAAATGTATCACTTTTATTTTTCATAAAAATAGTCCATGTATATCTTGAGAAATCATCAACTATTACAAATACATATCGATTATGATTAATGGGTTGAACTTGTGTTGGTCCGAAAAGATCCATATGAAGTAATTCTAGTGGTTGTAAAGTTGAAATATTTTTCTTAGATTTGAAAGATGATTTTGTTAATTTTCCTATTTGACAATCATCACAAAGATTTTTTATCTTAAAGTTTATCTTAGGTAAACCTCTTACTAATTCATTTTTAGAAAGTTTTCTAATAGTTTTGAAATTAATATGACAAAATCTTTTGTGCCACAACCAAGGATCATTATCTTTGGCTAGTAAACACATATTTGTATTATGATTAATTTTCATATTTAGAACATAAATATTCCTATCTGTATTTCCCTCAAAAACAAGATTTTGGTTTTGATCAAAAATACTACATTTATTTTTCGAAAAGGTTATTTTAAAACCTTTGTCACAAAGTTGACTTATGCTTAGTAGATTATGTTTTAGATTTTTAACTAATGAAACATTTGTAATAAAAGGTAAATTCGATGTACCGTAATTGCTCACATCTCCTTTGCCAATGATATAGCCTTTTGAATTGTCTCCGAAGGTAACCGAGCCACCATCAAAGTATGTGATGTTTGTAAGCATATCTTAGTCGTCGGTCATGTGTTTTGAGCAACCACTGTCTAGTATCCATTTCTTCTTTTTGAGTGGGACCTGAAAATAAATACAAAATTATTGGTACCCACCTTTCAATAGGGTCCTAAAATCCCTGATTAAATGTCCAATGTATGTGCATCATACGAGTGATGATAAATTAGAGTTTAGATTATAGAAGAGCATATTCATAAGATACTATAGAGTCAAAGGGTATTGTATTTGGAATTCAGTTGATGGGAAGATTATGCATTCCAAACAAGTTACCTTTGATGAGTCTGCAATGTTGAAGTCTAAGGAGAATTTACCCATCACATTAGTTGATTTATTAGTTGATTCTAATAGGACTAAGGGGATAAATACCAAGGACTATGAAGACCAAAGGATGTGTATTGTCATTACCGTCCATTACAAATCCCTGATTAAATGTCCAATGTATGTGCATCATACGAGTGATGATAAATTAGAGTTTAGATTATAGAAGAGCATATTCATAAGATACTATAGAGTCAAAGGGTATTGTATTTGGAATTCAGTTGATGGGAAGATTATGCATTCCAAACAAGTTACCTTTGATGAGTCTGCAATGTTGAAGTCTAAGGAGGATTTACCCATCACATTAGTTGATTTATTAGTTGATTCTAATAGGACTAAGGGGATAAAGCGGTTTCGATATTCCAATATAGCAGTAGAGTTATAGCTATTATTGATAGAAGTGAAGATGTAGTTGATGAGATGTCATAGAGTAGTCAACATGGGCCTTCTAATAGTGTTGGTGATGTACGTAAAGCTAGAGAAAATTCAGTTCATGGTGAAGCTAAAGGGTGTGTAGGTGATGTTATACCTATTTGAGTCAACCATAGGATTATTAAGCCACCCAAGTGGTATGGAGATTGACAGTATGAAAACATCAGCTTTAATGGTCAATTTGACCATGTCTTACATGTAGTTCATGATGAACCATTTGACCTTGAAGAAGCTACGAAGTTAGCTTGAAATGGATATCGCTACAGAGGGGACTTGTTTTCCTTAAAGAAGAACAAAGGTTGTGATTTGGTACCCCTCCTTAAGGAAGCCGAGTCATAGGTTCCAAGTGGATATTTAAAGTTAAGGACGACAGAAGATACAAAGATAGATTTACAAAAGGATATTCATAGTGAAAAGGAATGAAGTATGACAAGATATTTGCTCCTGTAGTGAGAGAAACCTCCACCAGAATTTTGCTTACCATCGTTGGCACTTATAACTTAGAGTTGAAGCAACTTTGTTATGAAGATCGCTTTTTTACATGGTGATTTGGAGTAAACCATTTACGTGAAGCAGACAGAAGAATTTGTTGCACGTGAGAAAAAGATTGGGCTTGCAAATTGAAGAAGTTTCATTATGGACTTAAGCGGTCACTAAACAATAATATAAGAGATTTTATTCATTTATGCTTTCACATGGTTTTGATCGTAGTATCAAAGATGCATGTATTTATTTTTAGCATTTAAAGAATGGTAGTTGAGTGTATTTGATCTTGTATGTGGATGATATGTTAATTGCTTTCATGGGTAAAGATGAAATCGATGGATTGAAGCTGAAGCTAAAGACGGGATTTGAGATGAAGAACCTTAAGGAAGCAAAGAAGATTGTATGGATGGAAATCCAAAAAAATAGAAAGCTTGAACTTTTGAGACTCACTCAAAAGTTATATAATCAGAAGGTGCCTACTCGGTTTAGCATGGAGAAAGAAAAGCAATTATTATACACATACCTTTACACATACAACTTTCTAGTGAAGGCTCTCCGATCTCAGAAAAGGACAAGACCTATATGGAAAAAATGCAATATGCGAGATGGTTGGTAGCTTGATGTATGTTATACTTTACACTAGACCTGACATTGCATAGGCTGTTGGATTAGGTAGTATATATATGGAAAATCAAGGTAAGACGCATTAGGATGCAATGAAATATATTTTCAAGTATCTTAGAGGAACCCCAAACTATGAGCTTGTTTTTGATGGCAAACATAGAGATTTCAACTTGGTTAGATTTTGTGAATCCGAATATGCCGGGGATAGAGATCAAAGAAAGTCGACCTCGAGTTATGTGTTACATATATTAGTTGGAGAGCGAGGTTGCAAAAAATATTTGTTTTGTCTATTATAGAGGCAGAGCTGATAACCGCCGTTAAAATGGCTAAGAAGGCACTCTACTTGAAGTGATTGATGTGTGATTTAGACTTCGTATGTGATGGAGTGGAAATGAGTTGTTATAGTCGAAGTACAATTCAATTAGCTAAAAATTTGGCTTTCATCTCGAAGATGAAGTATATAAAGATGAGTGAGTATTTCTTGTCTCGATGAATGAAGAGAAGCTAGTTCATTTTAAGAAAGTTCGCACGAAGGAAAATACAACAACTATGTTTACCAAATTCTTTCCCACTGCAAAGTTATAACATTGCTTGAACTTGATTCACTTGTTGAGGTGCTAGGTGTCATATGGTGGCTCATGGTGAGAGTGAGTTGGTAGATGAAAATATATTTTTCATTGTGGAGATTGATAGGTCCTACATGTAGATTAAGACTTTTTTGGCAAGTGGTGGCCTTATCGGAGTTCGTTGACAAAGTGCAGTGGGTGATGGTCATGCCGAAGCTCATTGGAGAAGTATCCATATTGTCTTGTCGGAGAGTTGCTTGAGGATGTAGATGGAGTTGATAGGCTTGCATGAAAATATAGTATCAATGTGGAGATTGTTAAATTTCAAAAACATATTAAAGAAGATTTTGGAGATATTTTGAGTCAATGCAAAATTATGACTCAAATATGTTACCACTTTTATTGTATTAAAGAAGGCAAAGAATTATCTAAATGAGGAGTTATTTTGAGAGATTGAAGTAGTCAATCAATTCTCTAATCAGCCGATTAAAGAAGACATTTTAGCAAGCTCTTGCATATTAGAGGAAACTGAAAAAATTAAGTAGATAAACATTTTTCATATAAATTTGTGAAATGATGAGACATTGATTTGTTACCATAAATTAATTACTCGACCCCAAAAAATAATATCTATACAACATTTGTTCTTTAGAGATTTGATAATTCTATCAAGTTGTATTTCTTTATATTCTTCTTATTAGCCTCCATTATCAATCTTGTAAATATCATTTTTGTGAAGTAATAAAATCTCATCTCTTCAAAGTGGAATTACTATATATTTCTACTTTTATGCAATTTGAAAAACTTATTGAAAACGTAAAACATTACAAAACTCATTTTGAGGCAAGTGCACCCATAAATTTGGTATCACATAAGTTTAACAATCTTGATTTATTAATAAAATTTAAATACTATTCGGAGGGTTTTCCGCACATGATCGTAATATATAATGCCTTTTCCCTTCGAGTGAATCCGCTTTCTTTAACCATCTTCATTTGCGTTTGGTTGTATTCTATGTTGATTCTGAAGTGTAACTTTAAAATGATAGGTCTGCAGTGATTTTGTGCTAAGTTTTATTTAGAAATAAATGTTGGAAATTGTCCAATGTACTTTACTTTTCCAAACCATATCTCCTTTGTCTAGTGATTTCGTGCTTATGGCTGCATTTTTTCCCTAGAGGTTTCATAATGTGTTTAGGTCTGAGGACAATTTGATTAGATGGAAGGGTGTAAATCGATCGGACCGGACCGAACGAAGGTGTGTTTAGTTTCTGTCCTAAATGAAATCAGACCGGACATGAACCAAACGAGATTTATGCTCATACAAATTTTGTTGTGCTTATTCATGTCCTGAATAAAATCGGATGGACACAGACGGACACTTTCCGACCACGAACTCGAACGGACACAGATGAACATTGCTACTTACATCAAATTTTATGATGTTTAGTGAAGTTTCTAAGAGTTATATTATTTTTATCAGTTTATGCCGAAGTATAAGCATTTTATGAATCTTCAGTCGATCAACCAGCCAACCATTTGTTATAAATATTTTGAAGAATACAGTGGATACACTGAATTATAAGAAATTCGGACGAATTCGAACAAACGCGGACTGGATGAGATGTTTGCTCTTACAAATTGTGTTGTCCTAATTCATGGCCTAAATGAAAATGTATGGACTCGGATGTATGATTTTCAACCACGGGAACGAACATCGGACACTCGCAAGTTAACAACCCTAATTAGATATCCGTTTCTTTTTAACCGTTTCCCGCTATTGTGTTATTCTCCTTGTCTGCATCTGTTTAAAAGTTTTTGAAATTTGGTTGTGGATTGGCGGCTATTGTAATAACAGAGGCCATAATTCAAGTTTGTTTTAGTAAATGTTTTCTAAGCACATGTTGACATATCCATTATTTATTGCATAGCTAATACTTATATTTGATGGCGTATACATGTAATATTTATGATTGCATCAATCATATTTATGTCTTCATGGAATTCATGCATCTGTTAATTGTCATAGCTGCCCACAATCAAACATGTGCAATACTCAATTGCAATACTCAATGTAACATTAAACCCTGATCACGACCATACCAAATTTATTTATTTTTGCACGTTAAGAATGATATTTATTTAGTAAAAGACAAAAGAATTTATTTTAAATACATATTATATCCTTGCATCATAAACAAATAGGTGGAATTCAACGGGGCTATTTAGATAATTTAACAATCTTAACATATGCCCTTAGAATCATCTATTCATTTACAAAACTTGTCCACATTACCATTTTCTTTGTCTGTTCATTTGCCAAACTTTTCTACATTATCAAGACACATTACCATATTTTAGTTGTGGGGGTATATCATTTTATCATATTAATCTAAAATTAATTCATTTTATGGAGTCAACTGAAGTCAATGGGACTGAGACAAAAATAACTAAATGATGATGAATCAACTTCCATGGGACTAGCTATTCCAATTGTACATAGGAGAATAATTATATTTACTAATTTCCATCTCTGGTTATATAACATTGAATTTGATGGTCTGTTAACTAAGATATAGAGCATATTGCAAGAACTGCGTATAACAATAGATTAAAAGTATGCAAAATATAGTATCAAGTAAAGGATTGTGAACATAAAATCTAAAAGCTTTAGGTAATGACTTTCCTCCGTAGCCTTGAACCTTAGAAGCTAGAACTACTATCTGCCTCTTGTTACTGTTTATTTGCTTTGTTTTTCCAGAGTCTAAAAGATACATCACCAGCATATGCAGAACTATTAGGCGATCCGTACTGCATAATTTCTTCTACAACCTTTTGTACTTCCAAAAGCTCTTGCCTACCAGAAGGAAACGTGAAGTCTTGTGAAATTCTACTTGAAGATGGACTTTCGCTTTTTGATAAAAATGGGATTGGCTTTATAGGAGGAGTAGAAGGAGAAGCAACACTTTTCATCTTCTCTTTGTCACTTCTCAATGTTTCTAATTTTGTATTAGTAAAATCAGGAATAGTTCTGTTGCTTGTGTTTCTAGGAGAAGTCAAGTCTTGCACACTTCTCTTGCTCGTATTCGATGATGAATTTCCTTTATAGCTTGATAATGAAGATAGGGAAGGAGTTGAGGAAATATCACTTTTTCCTTCTTCTATATTTCTTTTTGCTGTCTTTTGCCAATTTTTTACTCCTTCCAATATGCGTTCTGTGAATATTGATTCTCGCATCGAGGATCCCATCTAATGTACATTATGCTTTTAGTTTAGTTGAATTTACTGTAAAATATTCAAAAATACTTCATATATGTGTGTGTACGTACATATGTATGGGTGTATGTCTGAATATGTTACCTGAGCAACCAATGCATACAAGGGCAGGGTAACATATGCACAGAGGAACTGGACCAACAACCCAACCACAATTATACGAGCGATGTCACCATTATTTTTGTGGAAGCAGGAATGAAACCCAAAACTGTACTGTAGACATGTATTAATTTCTCGTTCTTGGTTATATTGCAAACTTTAAATATAATGTGATGCTCACCCATGACCATGTAAAGTAAGCTAGGTGGAATGTATTCTGCAAAACAATGTATATCATTGTTGTGATATATGCAAATATTTTATATAGTTTACTTCCAAATATTAGGATACTTACCTGTACCAGTACAAATTGAATGAGATGAAGAAGAAATTTTGGTCGACCAAACCAAAAGAGACTATTATCAGGCGTAACAGATACTGTTCCAGGCACTATAACTGTTTCTTGACTACCTTTCAAGCACATTGTTGTTATAATTACTTCTAATTTCATTCCTACTATCAATAGAACCTGCAAAATCGCTTTTAAACTAATTACAATGTAGACGGAGCAAAGTCATTGTTAATTTAAAAAAGTTCTCACCACTAGCGGTATAAATGGTGGCCAGAAACTGCTGCTCAGTGCTGCATAACATATTTTGTAATGAGTTTGTTGCAATTAGATGATTTAGATAGCATATTTTAGGCAAGATTTTGATTACCTGAAGCGCTGAGTAAAATCATGATGATAGCATATACCCAAAGCCATATGCTGCCACAAAAAGATTGATAAAGTTAGAAGATGAGGGACATTACGAATTAAAATTATTTAATGACAATATGGTAGTCACCTTATTCTTACCACCACTGCAAAATCATGGTCTAAGGACCGACTGAGGAATTTTTGGAAATTAAAATCAAAATCCTTGTGAAAATGAACCTACTGAACAAAAAATAATTGATTATTGATTGACTAAAGAAGCAATAATGTAACAAAATATGTCGGTTAATAAGTTATAAAGTAACAAGTAACTGTAAGAAAACCACGGCGAAGAGCATAATAATCTGCTTTGGAAACTGGTTTCATAAATTGTCTGAATGAGCAAACCTGTGGAAAAAATGATTTTTAATCGGTTTGTGCTATCAAAATATTTCAGAGTAAATTTTGTACTAAAACAACTAACAATCCATAGAAGTAAACGATGATCACTCCACAATTTCAAATGCCTCTTTCCAAACGATGTCTTTCGAGTTAGTTTAAATCTCCTAGAATCTGAAAAGGATCATAAAAGTTAAATTTGAACAAAGGAGAAACTATCACAAGAAAAGTTAATATTACCATTTGTTAGCTGAAATTCCATAGTTTTTGTCTCTTCTTCCCATGACTTGTATTTGTTTAACTAAAATATTTATGAACAAAACAAGTTAGTATACTTATACACAACATACAAATAAGTCAGGTCATCTGATAATTACCTTTGCATCTCCAAGTACAAAAGTCAAAAGACATGTTAAGACATGGAAAATTACAAGTGCAAAGATCAATAACTGCAACTGTCCACTGCCAATTGTAGATACAAGGGAAGCTTTACCCTGTTTATTGAAATTAAAGAAAATTATACGTGCACAAAAAGCTAAAACCCAGTACATGAATCTCCGGTATTTACGTTTGGGCAAGCTGAATCCTCATCAAAGAATTGTGCATTATGTCGCTTACAGGGAACAAAAGTATTGGACCATCTTCCTGGTATGCAAATCTTAGATATTGGTTGCCTAGCAATGCTTAGTAACAGTGACATAAAACCCAAATTTCTCAATTCTAAAGAATAAGTAATAAGAATATTAGATTACTCAAGTATAGTAACACTGGACTATCATAAGCTAAATAGCATGCCTGTTTTTATATGATACAAAGCTTGAAAAAGAGTTCTCCTTCTCCTTCTCTCGAAATGCTAGAAACAATATTAAGAAAAGTTATGAAATTATAAGTTGTGTATGAAAATTATATCAGCATATATGAAATTTGATTACCACAGTTAGTAGATGAAGGCCACGTTCTATGAGCAGAGCTATAGTGATGAAGAGAGCACAAACAGATGCTACTGCCCAAGATGGAGTGAATTTTAGATCATCAGACTCCATCGAGAAATTTCAGATTTGCAGCTAAATATTGAAATGTGCGAAAGTATGTATAAACATTTGGCAAAGGGAAAAGAAAATGGAAAAGAAAATAAAAAGGGAAAACGAAGGTGGGTTGCCAAACAGCTAATCTTACTTAAATAGCCGGCAAAACATTAAAGCCAGTGTCGGATACCGCATCAATACAAGTAAATTTAGAAAGAAAAAAACAAAATGAAACCTGGGATTATAATTTTTAATTTTAATACAATTATAAAGAAATTGTCACATTTATTTATTAAAGCATATGCCCCCTTGGCAGGCATTTAAATGCGTTTGAGGACAGTTTCCTAAGATAAGTTGGCAAAGTCATTATGATTTGTATTATTTGAAAATCATGATGTTGACCTAAGCAATTTAATTCATTAAAGTAAGTTATAATATGTATTAAACCATTTACAATACTAAATTATGTAAATTACTATATTTTATAAAATAATATACAATATCTATTTAATATTTACAATATTATTAAATTATAATTTTTATAAAATAATTTATGATAATTAAATAATTTATAATTAGAATTATAATACTAATTAATTGCATCATAAGTAAGATCAATTAACACAAAGGGGGAATTAATTTAAATGATAAAAATTTGTATATTTTTAGCCTTAAGGACACGACCTCAATATTTTAACCACAAGGACAAACATTCTTCTAAAAATTATTTAAAAGGACAAACATTCTTCCAAAATTATTCATAAAGACAAACATTCTTCCAAAACTTGGTGACAACTATATATATAAATAGATGTATGTGTTTATAAAGACATTGTATATGTAAATATGAATATATGGTCAAGTGTATAGGAAAGGCATATATACATATACCAAAGGATGTGTATACATGGATGGAACATCATCATGAAAAACCTTTAATGCAAAACATATAATCAATGTCAAAACAAAATCAAAATCAAGTCGTATAAATCAAATCATCTTTTATTAAATCAAGTCACATTTGTTCAAATAAAAAAAATGCAAAGCCTGTAACAAAGTTTCAGCCTGCTCCTTCCATTCTCCTTTATATATACACACAAACATACAGCCCACTCTCCCATGTTATATATACCACTACATGCTTTGCCTTTTTGCATTCAAACAAGATAACAAGGAAAATAAAAATATACAAACTACCATTACAACTTAAAGGAAATCAAAAACAACTCAAGCACGATAGGATCAAGCCAAAGCAAGCAAACAGTTTCAGAAAATAAGAAATAAGAAGAAGAAGAAAAAAAAGAGGAAAGTCACTGCTCTGTTCAAAGACAAGGTGAGTAAACAATCTGGTTGTACTATGTATACTTACAAATAACAGTGGTTTGGTAAAAAAAATCTTTAATCAATGAAAAGTGAATATGAATTGTATATGACCCTGGGATATAAAATGCACCCTGTAGCCCAAAAACAAGCAGTGTTCTTCTTTCCAAAGATCAGTGAGTAAAACATTTTTTTATATACTGTAAACTATATTTAGATGTGTACATCGAATTGTTTGATATGTATGCTTGAACAGGGATGTGTGTGTGTGTATACTTTTAAACATGAATAAATGTAAAGTGTTATGACCAGGGAACCAAATTCACAGACCTGTACTTCATTTTTACCTCTACTCTGTGTATAAGGAAATGTTATGCTTAGTTTCAAAAATTCCTACCTCTCACCCTAGTTGATTTTAGGATATGATGTTGAAAAGAAAACTGTACGTTTTTTTATTATACTTTTATTTTAAATTGATTTTATTAAGTAATATTTAGTATAAAGGATAAAAAGGTGATTTTTACAGCAAGTAAACAAAAAGAAAAGGATTCGAATATCATACTTTGGGTTTCTGCTTATATGAACATGATCGGCATGGAGAATGGTGAATTTTGGTGGTTATTTCACGATTTTTAGTTGTGTATATGATGAGATAATAGGAGATGAACGGATT
The DNA here is from genome assembly GCA_030737815.1 of Allium fistulosum. NCBI lineage: Eukaryota > Viridiplantae > Streptophyta > Magnoliopsida > Asparagales > Amaryllidaceae > Allium > Allium fistulosum. The sequence goes on along the minus strand of CM060908.1, from coordinate 512,081,817 downwards.
TTGGACTTTGGCCAAATTACGGCGAAGCCGTCAACATTAGAGGTCGGGGTTGGGCCAGAAGGTAGCTGCGGAGGTGGGAAGTGTGGGAAAAATGGTGACGTTTTTTTTAACGTGGCGGAGTGGCCGGTCATGGATGAAGTAGGGTTTAACAGTGGAATTGTTGGGCTTCGGTTCGGCGTCAATGGCGACGGCGAGGCGACAAGGGAAGCGTGCGGTCCGGGGGGGAAAGGAGGAGAAGGACGTGGAATTTGTTTTGGCGGAGTTTGGTGGTCGATGGCGGTGGTGGTTGGCAAAGCGAGGGGTTTGAAAGGTGGGTTCGTTCATTCCAGGTCTGGGTTGGTGGTCAATTTCGTGAACTGGTGGGTTGTCGTGGTTCCAAGGGTTGGCATGGAATGTCGGAGCTGGGCATGACTCGTGTAGGGGGTCGGCGACGGAATTAGTTGGTCGGAGGAGGTGTGTACATGCACGACGTGCGTGTACGGTTAAGCGATTCGAAGGAATGGAAAAGGAGGAAGAAGAACAGGGGAGAGCTGGAGAAAAAAAGGAAAGGGGAATGGGCCGGAAAAGAATGGGCCGAAGTAAAAAGAAAGATAAGGAAATGAAAAAAAATAATAGGAAAAATAAAAAGAAAACGATAAAGGGAAGGAAATAAGAAAGAAAAATAGAAAGGAATAGGAAAATAAAAATAAAAAAATAAAGGGAAGGGAAAGGTAAGAAGTGAAATTTATACATATATATAATAACTTGAAATTTCAAACTCTAAAGTCTATTTTTTTCATTTTAAATCCAAACCATTATTGAAGATTTTGCATCTAAAAGCCTACTAACGATGTTATAAATTAGTATAATGGATTTTTCCCGTAAATTAAAATTTAATGACATTTTATAATTAAAATGGATAATTAATTATATTATTATTATTTGGCTTGATCTTATGAAAATTAATAAAGTTAAATATTAAATAGGGTGTTTAATTTTAATTAACTAGAAATAAATTGTTACATAATTTCTTAATTTGTAATTAATTTGGATTAAGACATAAATGGATTTTAGTTAATTATAGCTATTAAATCCCGATGTGAAATTGTTTGATATTGTTATAGATCGTCAATTTGGTTAACGATCTATATCTTAGTTTAACTCTATTAGACATTTATTTCAATTATTCTTGTCTGTACCATCAAGTGGTTAGACAAGTTAAACAGTTAGATTTAAATGAGGGTACGTTTTATTTGAAATAAACGTCTGTAATAAATTCTCATATGTGCACATAATCACCCTATATATAAATTATTTTATTTTAAACAATTTACCCTTTAAAAGGTTTATCGATTTGTCTTCAAAGAGACTGGAATCGGATATCAGTGTTATCCGAAACTGCTTTAATTTAATAATCACTCTGAACCTATACGGTTTGATTGTAGAGTCTAATATGCTGAATTGGATTAATTTCATTATTTAACTACTTTAAAGAAGTATTGTACTTAGACACTATGATAATATTGATGGATTTCGGTAAAATGTTTTGGGTTAAAATAAGATGATACTCGTCGTATTGTAAGAGTTACCTTGGTTTCCAAAAAATTTGATAACTCCAGTATTTCAAATTAAATGTGCTACTCATGCTAGTTTCCAGTCTGACTCGGATGTTACTTTATTGTAATGCTCGGGTCAGATCGAGTATTATAGAATTTTAGGTTAGGACACTTTTGGAGTTCAAGAGACGAGTTGGGTGGTAGAGACGTATTGTACGTACTTGGTTATTTTTTGCTATGTATTATGGGTTGTATTTCAGCATTTAGGGACAAGTTATTATAACTGTCCATATTTATTGTACTCTGATAACTTATATGTATATTAACATTTACAGCTTTTCTTTGTATAAAATGATGTTATTGTATATTATAGTTTATTCCATTGCGATTGCGAGATTATGTGCTGTTGTTTCTGTTTTCTTATTCTATCTCTTTTTCTTCTTAATCCTAACAGCTTGGTATTTCCGGCACTCGATTGTTCGGCACTCTATATAGTGGACGTATTAGTGTTGATTTTCGGGGGTCGAAAATCGCCCGGTCTTACACATGGTATCAGAGCTGAAGGTTAAGCGAAAACCTTGGCTCTGGTGGGGATTACTCATTAGAGATAGAGTCAGTAGTACCTTAGAATGAGTTGAGTGTATTATATGTGGCGTACTTGTTATTTTCTTATATAATGATTTTAAAAACGGTTTTAAAAATAATTTTTATATAATGTTATATTTTGATATCAAAGTAAAGTAATTTTTCTAAATTATTATAGTATATTAAGTTGATTGGTTGTTGTTATTGGAATTAAATAAGATTATAAAATTTAAGTAGTAATATATATATATATAACCAAATAGAAATTTGGGTAAGAATGAACTATACAAATAAGTTAGGCTAAAAGTAGACTCAAAATAGAATTTTAAAGCCCGGAGATTTCGGGAATGTTTTCAAAAAGTGTTTTGAAATGAAACAGAATGAAATGTTTAAGAAAGTGAAATTATATAAGCCGAATTTATAAAAGTGACTTATAAATTAAAAATAAATTTAAATTGGGAAATTTTGAATCTAAGTCCCGAAAATTTTGAAATGTGTTCACAGTGTTGGAGGAAATAATAAGTAATATTATTAGAATATTTTTGATATAAAAATTCTTATTTTAAAACAAGAGGTGTTTGAAGATGAATTTGTTTTGGATTAAAAATCAAGAATAGTTTAAAATTTAAAGTGTGACTTGATATGTGAATGGGATATATGTATATATATATATGTGTGGATATATATGGTTTCAAAGTTGATTTGAAATAAATAATGGGAGTTGAATTCTGGACCCCCTTAAAACAAGAAGGATAACCCAAAGAAAAGTAAGTTTTTGAACTTATAAGTGGGAAGCGATATTAATAAGAATTGGATTTGGGATGTAAAATTTAAATTGAGTAAATTAAATGGATTGGATGAATTGGGAATTTTACTCAAGGCAAGTTAAATAAGTTTTGAACTTGTAATCCGAAATTGGAAAATTTCAAGGAGAAATTGGAATTTAACTTATGGAAGTTAAATGAATTAAATTGTGGAAGGAAAGGGTATAGATTTGATAAGGGGTGCAAAGGAAGTTATGTATATTATTTCAAAATGATTTTTGAAATAAAACAGGTTTTCAATTCTAGAAATTTGTGATGGACGCTATTGACTGATGTTTTAGATAATTTGGATGCTTATTTACTTTGATATATCCTGCTAGCATCCTGTTTGTTATTTACAATAAATAAAACTATAGATTGGATTATTTCGAATAAATTAAGAAGTGGATTGAAATTATATATATCCATTCCTGAAATTAAATAGAAGTAAAACTTTATTTTGAAGTTTATTTAAATGATTTTGATTTTAAGAAATAAAATCAAATTTATGGGAACAGAATCATTCTGAACTTAAATTGAAATTAGAAATGAACTTGTCAATCGGAATGATTAAAATGGGATTTAAATTAAGTCAAAATTTAAATTGAATTGATTTGAATTAGATTAGGAATCGAAGTTAATTCGAATTGGAATCTGGATTGAATCAATTTAAATGGGAGTGGAAATTGAATTGATTTGGAGATTGGAAATTGAATCAGTTGACTTCAGAACTATTGTCAAATAAAATTATTTTAATATAAACTGTTTTAAATCTACCTTCTTAAATATTCAAACTATTTTGGTTTTCCAAGCTATTTACGATACAAACCATTCTTTTTAAACTCAAACTATCTTATATCAACTATTTAACTATTTTACAGCTATTCAAGCTATTTTCTAAATTCAAACTGGTCAGAGTGGAAATTGTTTATATTTAAATCATAGGCTTAAATACAAATTTTGATAAAATTTGAGTTATAAACCAAATGGAATTCGAAGCAATTCTGAACTAGAATCGAAATCGAGATATTAAGGCAAAGATGATTTCGAAGTAAAATAGTATATTTTGAGTAAAATACAATGACTTAAAAATGAAGATCTAATAGTTACTATAACTGAAACTTACTATAAGAAGTGAGTAATGTTACAAATAACTTTGTAAAGGGAATCGAACTTGAAAATTGATTTGGCATTAATGAGGTTATATATATTTGTTATATATCAAACCTCCCTTATTAAAAATTTAACTGAAAGGAAATGATCTTCGAAGGATATTTGAAATACAAAATGGAGTTTATACAAGTATGAAGTGGACTCAGAAACTATTGATCTGAAAATTTATTCGAGTTGAAAGAATGATTTTATATGTATGTGAGAATAAAAATGGAAAGGTTTTGGGACCCATTGATTTTTAAAGACTTTTGATTTTGGCAAAAAGTCAATTTTGGAAATTTGGTAAACCAAATTTGAAAATGATCGATTTTGAAGATATCGATTTTGTGTAAATGAAGTTTATATGTGATACATATAAAGGGTATGATTTGAAAGGTACTATATGTATATAGTATGATATGTTTTGAGAATGGTATGGGAAAAAAGGCACCCCTATTGAGAGTCAAAACTTATAGTAGGAGATCCACTAGGTGGTTCTACCTAGAACCCTAAGGGCGGGTTCAATGAAATTGGGATCCCAGAGTACGTCCGGACAAAACTCGAGTTCCTGATGATCATTATTGGGTAGTGTAAGTCGAGTGGCACTGATGCCTACTATTACATTGGGTTTTGCTGTGATGGCAACGTCAACCTTTGTTGTAACTGTGATCTACTACGTTCCATAGCGTAAGTCGAGTGGCAGAGATTGCCTACAATCTATGTTTGATTTCGCTGGGAGAGCGACATAACATCGGTAGATTGCGATCTATGTGGTTCCATGGCGGAATTCGTGTGGCAGTGAGTGCCTACAGTCTACATTGGGTTTGACTGCTGTAGTCTGCGATCTATGTGGTAAAGTTTCGTTTGGCAGCGTAATTCGAGTGGCGTTGATGCCTACAATTACATGGGTTTTGCTGTGATGGCAACGCAACCCTGGGTGTAGCTGCGATCTGTGCAGTTTCCATGGCGAAAGTCGAGAGGTGCGGATTCCTATAGTTTTCTTATGAATTTCGTCGGGATGGCGACGCAATCATCGTGCTAACTGCGATCCATGAAGGAGGTGATGCTTTCTATAGCATTTTTGAAAAGAGGTTTTCAAGTATTTTCACTGGGTGTTGAAAACGGGTCTACTCAGTAATTATATATTTTCAGTCCTACGCCTGATCAACGTATGACTAAATTTCTGTGAGAACAAGGATGGACTTGTTTGGACATCGAGTTATAAAAAGTATTTTTATAAAAACTAGTTTGATAATACCATGGGATTTAAAGTGTTTTAAAATTTTGTAATAAAAGAGTAAGGTGTTAAAATGTTTAAAGATGATTAAACTAATAATATACTTCGAAATTCAAATTCTCGCTTCGTTCCTTTTCGAGGACGAAAAGTTCTAAGAGGGGAGGAATGTAACGACCGGGGTTTTGACGCTTGTGAATGAAGTAATTAACTCTTTCAATTTTTGAAATATTGATTTTGTAAGTCGAACAAATAAATTTTTGATAATTAAAATATCTGAATATATATATATATATATATATATTAATTTGAGTAGGCTGAGGTTTTAGGGTCGTTTTCAGGTTTTAGTAGGATGACGAATAAGGCCACCGGAGGCATGTAGGAGGCAAATGAATAGCTATTTAGGATTGCAGTTCTTGTTATGTTTTGATGTATTTTCGCTGTGATTGTATTAGGTCTATTATGACCATATGACTATGATCATCCAAGGGGGTATCTTTATATACCACTCTTGGCGTAACTTGTAATAATCATATTTTATCTATTCCTAGGAACGAGTTGAGATTATGTGTTGTGAATGTGAAACAATTGGTTTTGAAATGTAATGAAGTAAAAGTTGTTTTGAAATATGTGTTTTGTTTCATATTCAAATGCTTCTTATATTAATGATACCATTAACATAACCGTATTTAGTCGCCGAAAGCTAATACTATGGATGACCGTAGCATCTGTAGCGCTTAGTTTTGGGCCTCTAGATAGGAGATGTTATAGCTTGGTATCAGGGCATGGTTTATGAAATACTTTAATTAAAAAATGGTTTTTGAAAACATAATCCTTATAAATTAGAGTTAAGATTGTGGTATGGGATAACGCTATAGTAACGTACTTGTATTTTCTATATATATATATATATATATATATATATAAGTATACGCTATATCTCTAGACTCCTATTTTAGTTAGGCTATTCATCTGTATCTCACGAGGTTTGAATACGGATATGGAAGGAAGAAGGTCAGAGTTAATGTTGGAGGAGACAACGCCACTACTAATGAAAATGCCCGACCCAATGCTAGAAGAGGTCTGGGTCAAGCACAAGCTGAAACTGCTGGTGCATGAGTTCCCCAGATGGACATGGGAGCAATGTATCAGTTCTTTGTAAACATGATGCAGGCTGGAATTGCAGCCGAAGTTGTCAAAGGTAATGCTGCTGGAAATGTTGGTGGAGCAAATCCTATAGTTCCAACTGGATATAACTATGCTAAGCTGAGTAGAGAGTATATCTGTTTAGGAGGAAAGCCGTTTGCTGGAACGGAAGATGCTGTTGAAGTAGAGGATTGGCTGTTGAACTGTGAAAGGATTTTTACAGATCTAGGCTTGAATAATGGGAAGAAGAAAAGGCTAGCCTCGAGATGGTTGCAATGGTTAGCGTTTCATTGGTGGAACAGTGTGACAGCCGAAGTGCCAGAGGAAGAGTTGGTTTGGGTTGACTTCAGGAGGAGGTTTGAGTAGAGGTTCTTGTCTGAGGTGGCCAAGTCGGCGTTAATGGGGAAGTTTATAAATCTTGTCCAAGACAAATGCCTGTGGTCGAGTATGCTGCAAGGTTTGATGAGCTATCTCGATATGGTTATGCTTTGGTTGACGCAGATGTTAGAAGTAATGAGAGATTCATTAGAGGATTGAGGCCAGAGCTGGGCAGAATGACTATTGGCCTATATCCAAGATCCTACTAATGTGGTAGTGAAAATGGCCATTCACCATGAGGAAATGCTTGCCATTTCGGCTAGGGAGAAGTACGTTGAATTCCATGGTCCTCAAGGGAAGAAGAGGAAGTTCTCCAAGAAGAAGGGCGCTCAAAGAGAAGGAGCCGCCAAGAAAGGGAAAGCGGATATAGTTTTCTACAAGTGTGATAAGAATGATCACTATGCTAATGAGTGCCGTTCGGGAGATGGAAAGTTGATTGTGGGTAAGTAGAATGTGTAATGCTATAATTGCAACCAGATGGGGCATTACAAGAACAAATGTCCTGAAGCCGCCAAGGCAGGAAAAGGAAAGGCCTTTGCTTTAGAGCCATCATCATCTAAACCAACTACTGCTGAGAAAGGAAAGTCTATGATGGAAGGTACGCTTTTGATCCATGGCTTACCAGTTAGGGTATTATTTGATACCGGAGCATCTAATTCTTTTATTTCTCGATGTCTGGTAGATAATCTCAACCTAGAACCCTCATATCTAGTTATTTCCTCAAGTGTTGCAAATCCGATAGAAGGGTATGCAACACTTGGGATGAGGTGTGATCATTTAGAGTTTGATTTGCTAGGCCATACTTTTGAATGTTGTTTACACGTGTTTGACTTTGGAGGATTTGGGATTATCCTTGGGATGGATTGGTTAAGTAAACATGATGCTAGGATATTTTGCCATGATAGGAAAATATCACTTAGTCACCCGGATTGTAGGAATTAGATAGTTTATACCATAGAGAACCCTAGTTGTGAAATGAATGCTTTATTGGGTACTATGGAGTTAGGAGATGAGTTGCATCGAATCTTTATAGTTAGAGAATTCGCAGATGTGTTTGAGCCGGTAAAGGGGTTGCCAGTGAAATGAGACATTGAGTTTCAGATTGATTTGGTGCCTGGAGCAGAGTCGGTGAGTAGGCCGCCGAAATCAATAGAGGGTAGAGAAGGGCTATAATAATTGATAATAGATGACACCCACTGAGATGAGAGAGTTGAAGGTGCAGTTGGTGGATTTGGAAGGCAAGAGTTTTATCCGACCAACTAGTTCGCCATGGGGAGCTGCTACCGCATTTGCTAAGAAGTCGGACAGATCGTTGAGGCTATGTATCGATTATCGTAAGTTGAATGAGAAGATAATAAAGAATCGATATTCATTGCCGATAATTAACGATTTGTTCGACCAGTTAAGTGGAGCCAAGGTATTCTCTCAGTTGGATTTCGCAATGGGATTTCATCAGCTTAGAGTGGCAAAGGATATCATTCGTTTGACGGCGTTTAAGATAAGATATGGATTGTACGAATGGTTAGTTATGTCGTTCGGACTGACTAATGCACTGGCATTCTTTGTAGATCTGATGAATAGGATTTTCCAAGAGCACTTGGATAGATTTATGTTGGTCTTCATAGATGACATTTTGGTATACTCTAAGGATGAGAAGGAGCAGGGAGTTCATCTTAGAGTTGTGCTTGAAACGTTAAGGGAGCATTGGTTGAAGGCTAAGTTTTCCAAATGTCATTTTTGGAAGAAGAAAGTGAAGTTCCTTGGTCATGTCGTCTCAGAGAAAGGGTTGTCTGTAGATCCAACTAAGATTGAAGCGGTGAATAATTGGAAGAGACCCGAGACGGTGATCGAGATTAAGAGCTTTCTTGGATTGGCTAGATATTATCGAAGATTTATCAAGGATTTTTCACAAATAGCTGCATTAATGACTAAGCTTACGCGAAAAGATGTGAAGTTCGTATGGACTGATAAGTGTGAGGAAGCATTCCAGAGCTTGAAACACTTATCGACCCATGCGCCGGTGTTAGTGGTTCCGGAAGGGAATCAAGATTTGGTTATTTATACTAATGCGTGTGGAATTGGATTGGGAGCTGTGCTGATGCAAAGAGGTAAAGTGATTGTTTATGCTTTTAGACAGCTCAAACCACATGAAGTTAGGTATCCAACGCATGACTTGGAGTTAGCTGCCGTTATATTTGCTTTGAAGGTGTGAAGGCATTATCTTTTGGGAGAACGATTTGAGCTTTATACTGACCATAAGTCATTGAAGTACTTGTTCTCTCAGAAGGAGTTGAACATGAGACATCAGATATGGTTGGAGTTTATTACTACTTATGATTTTGGAATTGAGTACACAAACCGGAAAAGGAAACAAGGTGGCGGCTGCACTCAGCCGGAAACATCAAAATGCAGTATTGGCTATGATTGTTGAGTGGAAAGGTTTGGAAGCATTATCAGCTTGTAATGTGCAGTTTAGATCCAAGGTAGGTTCTAGTACCGGAAGTGTTGTATTGTCTAGTTTAGAAGTTAGACCGGCAATGATTGAGAAGATAGCTTCTAAGCAAGAGGAGGATCCAATTTTGGCTGAATGGACCAAAAGGTTGAGGGAAGGAATGGAGAGCGATGACTTAAAGAATTTCAGTCTTGACCAAAATGGGTGGTTGAGAAAGAAAGGGAGGTTGTGTGTTCTGAATGTAGAAAACAGGAGGAAGGAAGTTTTGGATGAGTGCCCTCGTTCGAAGTTCACTATCCATCCAGGAGGAATGAAGATGTATCAGGATATAAAGAGAAGTTTCTTCTGGGAAGGTATGTAACAGGACATTGGTGTATGTGTTATGCAGTGCTTGAATTGCCAACAGGCAAATGCTGAACACTAGAAGCCTAGTGGATTGCTTCAACCGTTGAAGTTCCGTTATGGAATGGGATTCTATCTCTATGGCTTTTATTGATGGGTTGCCAAGATCTAATAAAGGGGATGAAAGTATATGGGGTCATAGTAGATAGACTGACTAAGAGTGCCCATTTCATTCCGGTAAAGTCAACTAGGACGACACCTAGTTTGGAGAAGTTATTTATGAAGAATGTAGTTAGACTGCACGAGATTCCTAGTAGTATTGTCACTGATAGAGATTCTTTGTTTACTAGTGAGTTCTGTAAAACTCTACAGGAAGCTTTAGGAACCAAGCTCGACATGAGTACCGCTCACCATCCGCGGACTGATGGGCAAACAGAAAGAGTTAACAAAATCTTGGAGGATTTGTTAAGAGCTTGTGTATTGGATTTTGGGGGATCATGGGAGAACCATCTTCATCTAGTTGAGTTCTTGTATAACAGTAGTTATCAAACTATTACTGGGATGACACCGTTTGAAGCTTTGTATGGAAGACCATGCAAGTCTCCCGTATGTTGGTTAGAGACCGATGATAGATTGGTTCTCGGTCTGGATTTAGTGAAGGAAGCTGCAGAGAAGATTGAGTTCATCTAAGTTAGGATGAAGGAAGCTCAATCTAGGTAGAAAAGTTATGCCGATAGAAGAAGGAAAGATTTGAAACTTTTTGTCGGAGATTATGTGTTTATTAAGGTTTCACTGATGAAGGCTGTGATTAGATTTGAAAAATCAGGAAAATTAGCACCTAGATTCATTGGTACTTTTTGTATTATAGAGAAGATCGGAAAACTCGCTTATAGAGTAGAGTTACCAAGTAGTTTGGCTGGGATCCATAATGTTTTTCATGTTTCTCATCTTAGGAAATGCATTAAAGACCCGGAGACCACTATAGCACCTACAGTTTTAGAAGATTTAGTAGTAGAACCGGATTTGACCATAGTTGGAAAGCCGATTCAGATTATGGTTAGAGATGAGAAAAAGTTGAGGAACAAGATAGTCAAGTTAGTAAAGGTTATGTGGAGTGACGATGCTAGAGACTGTACTTGGGAAACAGAGAGCATGATTAGGGATACTTATCCTGACTTGTTTAATGGTATGTTTTACCTTTGATTGTTTTGTTGTGTACCTTATCGTAATTTCGAGGACGAAATTCTTTAAAGTTGGGAGCCCGTAACATCCCATATTTTCATAATATTATTTGGGATATTTAATTAGTTAAATAAAATAAAATAATGTGAAGATTAATAGGTTGAGATTTGATTAAATTAAGGATAGTCGTGCCATGATAGTGTGATTATTAATATAAAATAACATAAACAAAGGTGTTAGGAAATACAAGGGAAATATGGGAAATATGTGGAGTTTATATCCTAAACCCTTAGGAGATAGAAATTCACATTCATTCCATTTTACTCAAACTAAAAACACTAAGGCCGGCCACCATTTTCACTCTCAAGAAGGAGATTAAAACTAGGATTCAAGAGAAGGGAAACAATCAATTAAATCTTACATCTATAATCTCAAAGCTAAGGTGAATAATCAATACATCCCATTTTATTTTGGTTTTCGGTTATAAGACTAAGATCCGAAATATTTTACAAGTATATGCCATGTTTTGATGATCAAGTTACATACATTTATTGGTTGGTGAAATATGCATGCTCATACTTGTTTTATGACATATTTGATATGAAAACCCTATTTGACGACATCTAATTGCCTTGAAAATTTAAATATAGGTCAAAAATGATAATTCAAAGATGGGTTTCAATTTTCATAATTTTCCTAATTATGATGGATTTTATATTAATTTTCTAGTGAATGAAATCCTTTTTTGGGTTATAAATTATTTACGGCAAAAATAATTATTATTTGGGATTGAAACTTTTTTGTTAGGCAGCGTATTAAAATAGATTTTCTAGGATTTTCTAAATTTTTCCTAAGTGTTTTGATGAATATATAAAATAATTTAAGGTATGTGACTTAAATGTTCTATATATTTAATTAATGAGAAGGGGCATTTTGTAAAATAAAATGATTATTAATTTTGAAAATAGTGGCAGCACATTTTTGAAAGAATTTATTAACCAATGATAATTTGACAAACAAAGGCAGGTTAGTTGAAAAGTTATCATTTTTAAGTTAAAAACAAAGAAATCATACTTTTACCATGTTTCAGCCTATTGCAGAAGTAAACCTTCCGATCCAGACCTTCTGATAAGGTCGAAAGGTTCTAAGCTTTCGACAAGATCAAACCAACGTATATGTCATTAAGCTACTTGGTATGTAAATAATTGGATAGAGTCGAAGGGTTCTTGGTCGAAAGGTTGAAGACCAAAGAGGTTGGGGTATGTTTGTTTTATAAACCAAAAGTTTTCACCTGCTTTGCTTTCGAATTATAGCTTACGACTTGGTTGCTTTCGATCAGGTCAAAACGTTTAAAAGGAGAGTTTTAAATCTTTTGACACGGTCGAAAGGCTATTGCTACTACTTTGTCTTGAAACCTTCTGTCATAGTCAAATGGTTACTACCACTTTTTATAAATGTTTTGTTTTGAACCTTCCGAAAAAACCGAAGGGTTTACTTTGATTGATTTCGAAAGATTTACTTGTTTTAAAAACTAGCCGCTTCTCCATGCTTTCGAAAGGAAGCTTTCGACATAGGTGATTTACCCTTGTTTTATAAATTGAACTATAAATCAAAGGTTTCGAAAGAGTTGTTTTAAAAGATGCTTTAAAGCTTTCGAAGCAGAACCTTTGACTTAGCCTAAAAGTTGCTTCCATTGAAGTCGAAATGTTTTAAAAGAAGGATTTCCACCCGTTTTAAATTGAATCCAAAATGTTTCGAAAGGTTTTAGAAGTTTAATGCTTTCGAAAGGTTTTGTTTATTGAATGTTTTAAAAGGGGTCGAAGGCAAAGCTTTCGAAGGGGTCGAAAGGTAACCTTTCAAAGGGGTCGAAAGGTTTTTGTTTCTGAATGATTTCGGAAGGTTTTAAATGGAAGGGTTTCCAAAGCAATGTACTAAGTGTTTTTAAAATAGGATGTCTAAGGTTTTATTGCTTTCGAAAGAGATGATTTCAATGGTTTCGATAGGTTTGAGTTTCGATGGTTTGAAGTTCAATGGTTTCGAAAGGTTTGATTTTTAAGCGGTTGAGGATACTAATAAAAACTATAAATGAATATAACATAAGTTAGGGACACTAATGGAAATAGGTAAATCATGGGGCTAACATGAGACAATTAAAATCATGGGGCTAACATGAGATAATTACATTCATGGGGCTAGTATGAATCAAGTGGCAAAATGATGAGTTCATAGTCATCCTTGGAAAACTATGGGATGTTTGATGGATAGTCAACATCATGTCGGGGATGGATAGTCCCATATGATTGAAGGAGGGTTCATAGTCATCCTAGAAAAACTATGAGATGTGTGATGGATTGTCTACATCATGTCGGGGATGTATGGTCTCCATAGGGTTAAAGCAAGGTTCATATTTATCCTAGGAAAACTACGAAATGTGAGATGGATAGTCCACACCAGTTTAAGTAAAATGAATGTGAGATGGATAGTCCACCTCAGTTTAAGTAAAATGAATGCGAGATGGATAGTCCGAATCGGTTTAAGCAAAATGAATGTGGGATGGATAGTCTCTCTTTGATGCAAATAAATTCTAAAATGGGATGGGTAGTCTTTAAAAATGTAAGTCAGTTGAAGCTTAGATGGTTGGACTAATTAATGTGGGATGAGAAATCCTGATTGTTTTCAAGTATGTATATCACCATAATGTTTTATAAATATATGTTTTAACCATTGTGGATGCAGAAGCACGACATATGGTTTTATGAAAGGTTTAGCAGAAGATATGTTTTAAAAGGATGTTAGTGAGGTGAAACCCGTTTCGCTAAGCGGCGTGGTCTCACGTAACATGTCTAACCGAGATGTATAGTACTATTCATACCAGATTTTATGTCTGACTCGAAGTTTATGTTTTCCCCTTAAACTCTCGGGTGCTCAAAATTTATTTGAGTAGACTGAGTGATTAGGGTCTTTTTTAGGTTTTAGTAAGATGACGAATAAGGCTACCGGAGGCATGTAGGAGGCAAACGAATAGATATTTAGGATTGCAGTTCTTGTTATGTTTTGATGTATTTCGTTATGATTGTATTAGGACTATTATGACCATATGACTCTGATCATCCAAGGGGGTATATTCATATACCGCTCTTGACGTAGTTTGTAATAATTATATTTTATCTGTGCCTAGGAACGATTTGAGATTATGTGTTGTGAATGTGAAACAATTGGTTTTGAAATGTAATGAAGTAAAAGTTGTTTTGAAATCTGTGTTTTGTTTCATATTCAAGTGCTTCTTATATTAATGATACCATTAATATAGCCGTATTTAGTCGCCGTAAGCTAATACTATAGATGACTGCAGAATCTGTAGTGCTTAGTTTTGAGCCTCTTGATAAGGGATGTTACAATTTCTCAAAGTTAAACATCATTTGATGAATCATATTCCTTCTTAGAACAACCTTCATCCTTTATTTCCACTTCTCAATTTGTCCACTTCTCTATTGCCAACTGAGATCTTGATGCAATATAAGATCCTCTAATATAAAGTTTTATTTTAATAGGGGTACCTTAATCTCCATCTATACTGCCTAACACCTTCCTTCAACAACCAAATAGCTCTGATACTTGCCTTTTGGGAAAATGTTGGATTAACACCCCAAACATAGTTGAAATAATAGAATCGTATTAATGGTGAAATAGAACAAACATAACTAATGTTCCAGATATAACCAATCACAGATGCACAAACAAAAAGAAAATCACACACATGATTTATTATGGTTCCACTATTGTGAGATAGTGTAAATCTATTTTGGAAAGAAGAGATTATATTACTTTCTAAGAAAAGATAATCACCATATTAATAATCGAGGCTAAGAAGAAGAATACAAAGAAATTAAACTTTAGAGGAATATCAAATATTTAAAATAACAAATGTCTTTATATATATAGTTTATAACTTGCGTTTGGTAATTGATTTATGGTAATAAATCAATGCTTTATCAATTTACCCATTAATATGGGAAAATATTATTTACTTGATTTTTTCAGTTTCTTCTAATATGCATGAATATGATAAAATGTCTTTTTCAGTCAAATGATTAGGGAATTGATTGATTACTCAAATCATCAAAATAACTCATTCTCATTTAGATAATTCAATGCCTTCTATAATGCAATATAAGAGGTAATATATTCGCGTCATAATTTCTCGTTGACTTGGAATTTCTCTAAAATCTACTATAATATGGAAATATTGTATCATCAAAATCTAAAATAAGATATCAGTCAAGACAACAAAGAAGGTAATGGGATGGGTGGAAGTTTTTTTTATTTCACAAATGTTGGAAAATAAGAAAATTGTCGATTCCCAAATGGGATGGATTGAATATTCGTTTCATTATTCTATTTTCTTGAATTTCCTCCAATTATTCCTGAAATTTTAGGTTCCTAAGTTTCACCAAAAAATTCATTTCGGGTCCTTTCAACAGCAAACAGAAAATACTGTTTGGAATTCCCATGAAAATAGTTCCTACCATAAACTTAGTCTTTACGTTAAGTGGGCCAGGCTCATAAAACAAATTCAGTGCCCAAACATGATTTTATTTATCCCCCCTCTCCTCTGTAAGTCCTCTTCACTATCGCGTTGAAAAAAACCATAACCCTAGTTTCCCTTATCCCCTCTCATATGCACTCGTCATTCCCTTCCGTTCATCTGCAAAAACCCAACTTGAAAACATGATTCAAACCTTATAAGAGGTGCTCAGTCAAAGCCAAAGAGAGCAGAACTAACACAGACGAGAAAGCAGTAACAAACGCGTTCGTCTCGAAGGTAAACCTTCCATCTGGATGATTTTTTTATAGATTGAATTTGTTAGGATACTTGAAAGGTGTATATCAATTTGTCCACGTTTGATTTCTGGATGAGACTGTGTTAGATGAACACGTAGATGTGTACTGTTATCAGGGTTCCCATAAAAATGAATATTTCGATTGATTCTCAGATCCGCACCTCCTTCATCATCTCTCCCTCAACCGTGTTTGCCTCCATCATCAACTCAATCAAGACCCGTCTTCACATTTAGATGGGCTTTGCCATCAATAACAGTGTCTGCCGGGTAGCACTAATCTCTTTGCGATTATTTAATGTTTTGGTTTATACATTAAATGATTGGTTTACTTACTCAAACGATCTAATGTTATTTTAGTTTCTTACTTTACTTTTTGCTGATTCAAGCTTCTGTCTGTTTTGTGCGGAGTTTGCTGTAGGATTCTTGATTTAGATGGTTATAGCTTAATTTCTTCACATCGCCTTTAAGGCATCTAATCTAATGTTCAAATAATTGTTCCGGCTGTTTTAAATTTTCCATGTGAATCTTTAGTCATCGGTTCCAACAAAAAAGAGATATCGTATTTCAAATTTGTGAAATGATTCTGCGCAATGCTCTTTTCAATTGATGCATAGTGCAGTACTTGGATTTCATAAGGAATTTATCGTTGTTTTATTATTATAGAGTAAATGAAAATTCCTTTACTATGCTAATTAACCTTAAAGAAACATACACCAAACATATTCTAATGTTGCTTCCTTTAACTTGCATTCATAAAGACATGATGCAAAGTACTTCAGTTTTTAAGTAATTAATATAAGTGTAATTCTCTCCTTTACTGTTTTATGTCATTGAAGCGACTATTGGAACTTTAGTGATTTTCTTATTTTAGTTTCAGTATTATACCAACAATAACTCTTTTTTAATGTTTATTTGTTAGTATCATACAAAACTTCTAATAATCAGGTGCAATATGTATTTGGATGCTCAGTTTTGAAGTTTTTTTTAGCAATTTGATATATTGCATTACATGATAAATGAAAGCAGGGGTGAATGGAGGTAGAACCCAGCTTGGTAAACTGTTCATAGCACATGCATAAGCTATTCACTACACCTTGCACAGTCCATTCACAAATGGTACGATTAAAGTATGTGGTACCATGATGTTACTTTGACTAAAGAGAATAAGGTTATATCAACTAAACTAAAGTGATTGCTAATGGATGTGATTCCATGACCTCTACATAGCACGTAGCATACCACGCACACACAACACATGCACCCCCCTCCCCCACACGCACGTAAGCACAAATTAAGTTTTGCATTGCCTATTTATGGTGTTTTCTAAATTTTCTATTATAAGAACAAGTTGTTTTATTCTTGTGTATGTTTGGTGAATGTCTTCTGTTTACCTTTCTTTTTTGTATTGCAGTTTTATCAGCATGAAGAGGAACATGTGACAGAAGCTAAAAAAGAAAAGTGATATTTCTCTCGGCCCTTGTTTGGTAAGTGGTTTGACTTGACATATTTCATATTTCAAGCAGGTCACATTTTTTTAATGTCGTGCAACAAATAAGTGTATTGTTTTTTTTTGTAAATTACAATCAATATAACAATTTTTTTGATGTCGTTCTCTCTTCTTATAAAAGATTGGTGCTGATTCTTTGTATGTAATTAGATTTAGCTCTCTCTCTCTCTTGATTACTTAAATCCTAGTCACGAAGGACATTTAATGAAAGTTATATTTTTATTGTCTCCATAATAAAGAGCTTATGTTTACTCCAGTATATATTATATTTTTTACTTTTAAAGTTTCTATTCTACTTCTTATTCAATGCTGGCAAATGGTATTCTAGAGGGCACATGTATTGTTGATTCTTGCTTTAGGATTTTACATTTGATTTGCTAGAGAAAAAACCATGTTTTATATGTCTATACATGTAGACTGTGAACTGGTTTTCACAGCGTAGTCAATTAATCACTATGAACAGCTCTGGTCTAGCTAATTAAAAAGATTCTGATTGATGGTTTTTTATTCTGAAGGGTAACATAGGTATCTTTATTTTATGCTAGTTTCTGTCATTTCATCTATGATTGAAATCCGGATCAATATAAAATTGTTTATATCTACACACTGAATAACTAATGAATTAACATGTCATGTACTCAACGCAAGATGGTTATTTACTGCAAGATGTTTTTAATTTAAAAATGGTGGTTTACAATCTTTCGGTATGTTTATTTGTTTCAATATTCTGGCTGGTAACCTTAGGCTAATTAGTTGCTTGTTCTTTGTATTTGAAAATTCTAAAATACATACATGTATATATTTATGCCACCAACTTCTTAATACTAGGTATATTTTCATACCAAATTTGTGTGTTATATGTTTTTAATTCATTTTTTCTTCATCTGAGCAGATATTGTGATTCTTCAAGTGTGACAACATAGCATGTCTCAGAGAAACTTGTTTCGAGGACCTCATGTTCCCGCACCTGATAATGATCGAATTTGGAATCATCATCATCCTGATACTCACTTGCCTTTAGGTAATTTCTTCATCATTATACCATTACTGAATTGCAGCATTACTTGTTTAGAACCTTAATGCATGTGCCGGAAATGGGTCTTATATGCTTCCTTTAATTTGTAGCTTTTTTCATTCAATTGACCTAATGGGTCTGGCAAGTATTTAAGAAAACAGCAATAATTTCTGATCAAACATTGGTAGAACAGAATTTATGACAAAATAAACTGACGTCTTACATAGTCCTTAAAACAATGGTTTAGTCATTTCAAATACAATTTGCATGGGAAATGCGATCAACCAATTGAAAGAGGTATTACACTGTAGAAAAAACTGGGAAATGGTTTGAGATTTCACAGAGAAATATTACCTTTGCATGAACCTGCTTGGCTGTTTTTTCACCATTGGGTACCTCCAGATAGACCTGCGTTAGATCAGTTTGAGGGGGTTATAAAAAGTGTATTTTATAAAGCACAAGAAAGTGGCACAAATCTCCACAAAGGTAATCGGTAATGAGTATATGTGTACAATGGTATAAACTGGAGACATGTTAATATAGCCTTTTTTTTAAACTGAAGTAAGCCCATAACTGAAGTAAGTTACACTGGGTGAACATTTGCCACGTCATGATCCTAAACTGACTAGCATGGCGTCAAAATAAACAATAAAGAAAACTGGAAGTTCCAGATAAAGTTAATCTAATGATCTGGTAGAATCTGGATGTTGTCAAATGCTACTATCTATCACTGTAAATAGATTATTTTTTCGTATATCAAACTTCAACTAATTTTTGAACCATGCAACAAGTTCAGGAACAACACATGACCCTTGTATCCATCTTTATCAGCTTCTAGCTACAGTCACTTTCCTTCCGATCAATACCCATGTGTACCACCTAGCGGGAGTAGCATCATACACCCACAAAATGAATTTGGAACCCAGAATTCAAGAGGAAAACCCCTATTATTTCTGTAGTGTATAATGGAGTAAGCACAAATGGTACAGTGGTGTATATGAGCCTGAGTGAACAGGTGAGACTGGCATGAGTGAAACAGATGAAATATGATTAGCAAATATGGGTATGCTACTTGGCAGACATGCATGATAGGCATGAATCGAAACAGTGCGGCTGGCATGAAATTGATGTAAGTAAATGGCGTGACTGGCATGAGTGGAAACTACTGCATGATATATGTATTTGACGTGAGAAAACCGGCTTCAAACCGAAGTAGAATTGAGCCAATACGAGAGCTTGAGTGAACCGCAACTGAGGTGGCTGGCATGTAAATTGAAACATAAGGCACTGAATAGAAGCTTGTTGCTTGGAGAAACCGTCACATCTAAATGAGCATGAACCTTGGGTTGGCGCTGAAGCAGATTTCAACTAAGCAGGTAGTAGAACAAAAATTGTATTTTGTTTAGGAGCATGGTTTTGAGTAGTAATATGCTTTCTGAAATCATGGATTTAAGATACACCTTCATTCTACATGTCAGCAATGGCATCATTGTTTTATTCAGAAAAAATACACATTCCTTTCGAAGTAAGTAGCGTTGTATCTTACTTGGTATATTATGCTAGCACAGTTGTTTTATTTAGCTAGAATATCATGATCTAAAATGGTTTATTATTAACTAGTACTAGTATGTTACACATAAGTTAGCATATGCTAGACGCTCCTTGAAATATGGACACACTGGTATCACAAAAAGTCATGGTTTGAAATAAGTATAATAGGTCAATTCTGGTGGGGAATTGCCTAAAAGGGAAAATAAAACGAGTGGATTTTCATTATTGGGGTGAACGCACCTAGCCAAAAAAGTTATTTTCACAAGTCTGGTGGTTATTTTCTTTCAACAGAAAACTTCTATTTTTTGTGCATGGTTTCCTTTAGGCGTTTCTAGTTGGTTCTCAGTTGCTAGTTTTTTTCATTTTTTTGCAGTGTGTTGGTAAACTGTAATATGTTTCTCAACAACTTAAGTAGGCATAATTTTGGAGATAAATGCAGCAGTTCATTTCCTAAGGTTTAGCCATCTTACAATATTCGGTCAGTTAATTTCAGTATCAAGCTATTCTAGTTAGGAAACTTCATCTGTGCAGGCTGCCATGTTCATATATTTACTTATCAACCTTTTTGTTTATACTTGCTAACAAATGGATTGTGCACAACTTTCTTAGTATATTCAACAACTTGATCATTACCTTGTAGGCATCATTCATCTCAATAGCAATGCTCTAGTTTATCATCAGTGGTATAACTGTATCATATTTTGGGTGCCTGTTAGCAGCATGAAGGGATATTTTTTCCTTTTTTACCATATTCAGTATTATTTTTACTTCTCTTGATATACGTGATTGTAACTTTACAAATTTTCTTTACCTGGATTGACTAAGTTTATGAAATGTCAGGCAACTTGGTCCAACTTATTTAGTAAACGTGCATAGCATTATCTGTATGAAAATTATACATGAATTATTATATAACAAATCATATAATATATATATATAATAATAAACAAGTATGTGAATTAATATATTATAATTTATAATATATATAATAAATAAGTGCGTGAATAAATATAAATTATATATATATGTGTGTGTGTGTGATATAAACTATATATATTTAAATTATATAAATTTTATATAAACATCATTAATAATTGTAGTAGTAGTAGGAGGACTAATAGTAATATCTTAACAAACTTAACTAAAACATGTAAACGTGTTGTAGAAGTATACACATCAATAATATAACTAATATAGGGATTAATATATAACAAATTGTATAGTATGTATATAATAAGTATATGAATTAATACAAACTATATATATGTATATGATCAATAAATATTATATAAACGATGATATATCACTAATATTATTGTTTTTTTAATGTATCGCGATGATGTATTGTCGCTAATACCCAAATTAATAACGAGTTTTAATCATAGATGTGGAAATGTTATAGTTTATTATACACTGCAACAAATAATGTTTGGTTTATACCTGCAGGTAAGGGATGTGATAAGGTTGATTAGGAAGCAACTACTTGAGAGGGAAGCGTGTTTAAGTACCTAGGCAGATTTTAATTTGGATAGAGGCAGTTGAGTACTTCTCCAGGTGATAACTCAAATATAAATTCTAACATACCTTTAAGACTTAAAAGGTTTCAGCACAATTTTGTTGTTGTTATAACCGTACAAGTTTAAGTAATCATTTGGTCCAACTCCCCAAAAATGCTACTCTTACTAAAAGATTTGTAAATTTAGTTACAAACATACACTGCTTTTGGATGCCGCATGTAATATTCTCTCTTTTTATGTAAAATTATTTACTAATTTTTAGCAAAATTCATATTGGTTTTGGTTGAGTGGAGTTATTACACCGAATATAAAGATATATGGTGCGTTCTTGTACGACACGGAAGTGACATTTGAAAAGTTCGCAAAAGGAGAATGTTTTGCGAAAGAGGAATGTGTTTTTGTGTTATGAAAATGGCATTTAAATAGGAGCATTTAATTTTTTTATTATAAATAATTATTTTTGTTAACATATTTATGTTTTAATGTTTTTAATTAATACAGTTAAATGAATTTATATTAGTTATAAGTATATTATTTATAAATCTATCTTCTGTCGCACATTTTTAGTTTGTATGCATCCATATAACAATTGATTGCCACTAGGAAGGAGGGGTCCAGTGGGGTGGCAACGCCTCCCGATGGCAAAAAGTGGAACTCTAAGTTGAAATTGTCCGCAAACACACCCTTTATTTTGTGTGCATATTTAACTGTTAAATCGGTCTTCGTTCATTTATTTTTTTCTTCATATCATCATTCTACATACATTGCTTTGTTGTGAAAAGTTTGTCGGGAAGACCAAGTTTATAATTCAGTCATTTTGTTACCTACCCTACAAATTTGCTATCATGGTTCATTCCAATTAGTTAGCTTTAAGCTAATAAGCAATATGATATGTGAAGATACAAAATTAATATATGAAAGATGTAGTCTGAAAACAAAGCATGCATCAAGGGCATGTTAACACTATATTTTATTATAGAACATGCCATGAAATAATTTTGTTAAATGCCATTTTAGTTTCTCAGCTAATTTTGGTTACACTCAGGTAGGACATGATCACTCAAGATACTTCAAGCTATCTTAATTTTTTTAGTTTTGGAACTTAAATCAGTATTATTATTATTCCTGTTGTTGTTGTTGTAGTTATTATAATTATTCCTGGTGTTGCGGCCGTACGCTCCATCGCGCGACAACTTGTCGGCTTCTTCATTTCTTTCCCTATATGAGAAGATCACCTGGATATGACAGGGGAGGGGCTTTTTCTTCAACTTGGATATATCCTTTGTGGAGAAAAAAAGAAAGCAAAATTAATTAGATATAATTTTAAAATTTCAAAAATTTAAATTAATAATTATAGAAACTTACCGCAGCAGAATGATTAAATGCTGATTTGGTTGATGGATACAAAGGGACTCCAAAGTTTATCTTCTTTCTTTCACTGAGATAAGATGAAACCAACAGGGAGTCGGTCTCGAAGATAATGTGCCCAGTCAAACCAAGTTGGTCGACCAACTGAATGCGAGGCTTTAGCTGTACGCCACAAAATGCAGTTAAAGACAAGGCCCAACAAAATCCCATAGAAGGCTATAGAAAGAATGCTCAATATTCGATGATCATCATGTTCCGTCCAAAATGATTGTGAGGAAAAACCATCTGGTGCAGTTAAAGACAAGGATCCAGGAGAATCATCATCCAAGAATGTATGATCATTGGTTTATCACTATATATCTTGTCACATTGCAGTGTGTGGAGTGCTCTGTCTTTACAAGCAAACTACAGAGAAAGTGAGATTTCTTAGGATCAAAAACTGATGCAAGTTGATGTATGCTCTTTGCTGAACCACTTTGCCGAGGTTGCACTTCACTGAAAAACCGAGAGACGATAGGATCGAGAACCCCGAGGCTGTACCGCTTTACTGAAGCTACTGAGAAGATGGTGCTCTGGCCAGAATGAAGTGTGCAGCCAAGGGACAGCTATGCGGATCCGCTGCCACTGAAAAGAGTTGAACTGCTATGACCGGACTGTTATATGCGAGTTGAAGTTGTAATGCTATGTGCTGAATTGAACTGAAATGCGACACAGAGAATGCTTTAGATGTAATTGAAGCACTCCAGGCTGGGAAACTGAGATGAATTCTGAAGCAGACCCAAAGCAACCGTTGAGACTGTGAACGCTGAAGCCTTGGCTGCATGAACTGAATGACCGAACTACCAAGAGACTTAGCAGACTGAACAAAAGAACTCAATTAGATGGGTGAAAGGCTGAAGAGCGTTGTAAGGTGATATTTACTTTGTTTACAACTAACTACGAAAATTTAAGCTTATTTTCGTGATATTGGCTGAACTTATGAATTGATCTACTCGGTTTTTTCCTTAAACGGACAATAGGTTGTTAAGCTGTACTATATACAATTAATATAACAATACGATGTTGGATTTTTTTTTAAAATATATATTATCTGATCAAATTTGAAATATTATGTATGAACACGGTTTTTTAAAATACATATGAAATGATCTAATTTGAAATATTAGTATAACTTATGAACTTTATGATGAAATATTTGACTCGTTTTTTTAATGTATTTGGAATTTTAGTTATATTGGTTTACAAATAATTTTATTTGACTATTTGTATGTCATTGTTATTGAATGGTATTCAATATTACTTTAGTAATCAAAATAATTTTATAACTTAAACGTATACAAATGTTATTTACATAAATAACAAAAGTAACTAATAAAAATGTTTGAATTAATAATCCAAATAATTTTATGTCTTAAACTTGAATAAATGTTATTTACGTAAATAACTAAAATAATTAATAAAAATATGTGAATTATATTTGTGATTTTCTATAATGATATACTGAAAATTATAATCATAAATAATTAATGTAGCTTTTCTGTATTTCTTGTGCAGTTTTCATCCATTATAAAATACAAAGTGAACTTTGGATTTTATTGAACAAGTTAAATCATACTTTGCTTTGAGTTATAATCATTCTTTCCATCTATATCACTTTTTTACAACTTTAAAACTAGTTAATGTATGAAAGAATTTATTCTTATATCTAAACCCAGTGCGAGTATTTTGAGAATAAGGACATATCGAATATTATCATATGAAAATAGTTATGGTCTGGTGTAAATAAGCAGTGTAAATAAGCAGAGATGCATACAAATTGAATGACATGTTACAAAAGAACTATAGTTTCAGTTTCAGTAGCAAAAATTATGTACGAATAAACAACTTGTATTTTGTAAAATTATTAATACAATAAGTAATTTGATTATGCAAATCAGAAGAGGTATCACAAGTTTGAATTTGCACATGCATGAATGCACTATATGTTTTTTCTATTGATTTGACTGCTATGCTAGCATGTCTAATATATTTGTATCCATAGCCTAATTGGGCTTAGTGTTAATTAAAAAGCAGCTGAAGTTTATATTTTCCTTCATTTTCTTTCCATTGTCCTTGTATACTCACGAAAATAACACAAATGAACTCATTTCAAAATTATACAGTTTCAGTAGCAAAAATTATTAAAGTTCAAGTATGATAAGTATTATATAAACCAACTTCTAGTTTATTAAAACATGTAGATGTAGAAGTAAAATTATTCAAAAGCATCGAGAAAATTACTATGAACCGATATATTCGTTAACAAAGTTTTATTCCTTCTTTGGTGATGTTATGATATGTAGAAAAAAATAAAGCAACACAATCAACGTCTTCAACAACAAACTTTACATTTAATACCATACCATCATCAAATGTTCTATGTGAGTATCTATATCCCGAGGATAGGGTTTCTGTATAAATACTATGTTAACAAATACATTTGGAATCCAAGATATAATCAGACAAGAAGATAGACATTTATATATGGTTTTTTCTTATAAAAAGCAAAAGCAATACCATTTTTTTTGAAGTGTAAACATTATTTAATAATTTAACATGTGATATTGTGAATATGTTGATTGTTTTGCCTAAAATGAGATGTGTTCATAACATCTTATTTCATTTCATGATTAAATGACAAAATCAATACAAGTTTCAAACATTTTTGAAGTTAATTTTAAAGTTCATGTTAATTTAAAACATAAACCAATGTTGGCATGACAGTGAAGTACACCTTAAAATACGTATTACCAATTGTTTTGCCTAAAATGAGATTTGTTCATAACATCTTATTTCATGTCATGATTATATGACAAAATCAATATAAGTTTCAAACATTTTTGAAGTTAATTTTAAAGTTAATGTTAATTTAAAACATAAACCAATGTTGGCATGACAGTTAAGTACACCTTAAAATACGTAATACTATTCAAATCAACATGATAATGATAAGAAGTTACTTTTCGGGTTTATAGTCAAAATCCCACAAAAAAATGAAATGAAATGTTTTTTCACAGTGATCGCTCATAACCATCTTTGATATATTTTTCAAACATTCGTATATGTTGCGTGCAAGTTTCAGGTTTTCAACAGTGGTTTACCGTATTTAACAAGAGTTTGATTCGTTACATTAGATTTTACCATATTTACTAAGCACAATTATGCACATCTCTTTGATAATTTATGTAGGTTCCTTCTTAATTGTTCTTTCTAAGGACGCTCCTCAAAATAATGATGAGAAATGGCATGAAAAGGATATTGTATGCATCGACAATCATAATGTACGTTATGTTATGTACTAAATAGATATGGTTTACATGTTAGGATAAGTAAACCGATACCGGTATAATTCTAAAGAAACTCATTTAAAATGTATACTTATGTATTTAAGGAATACCAAGGGCTTATTCATTAAATATAATAATTGAGACTTCCTTATGAAGAGTATACAGACTCTAGTCTCAAAGTGATATTGACAATATTAAGTCAGTGTCAAGTACGGTGAGGCCGTTAGTTGGAAAAGTTTCAGACAGGAAACGATCGTTGATCCCACGATTGAGGTTGAGTACGTCACCCTTAATGAAACAGCTAAAGAAGCGGTTTGGATGCACAAATTTATGAGTGAGCTAGGGGTGATTTCCGATACGTAGAATTCGATGACATGTTTTATGACAACAATACTGTGTGTAGATCGCAAAGTAGCCTAGAGCGCACAAGAAATCGACACATTCTTTGAAAGTTCCACCTATTTAGAAATTTTGTTGACAAGTCGTAAATTCAAGAGTAGATACCAAGGTTCGAGAACTCGGTTTCGGTCTCGGTTTCGGTAATTTGAAATTTTACTAATTTCGGAAATTTCGGAAGTTTCGGTTATTATATCAGATTTTTTTATTTTTAATGAAAAAATAATAATAATTGTTGCAAACTTATATACAAATATAGTCTATAAAAAGACAATGATACAATATATAACATAAGTCCATGACGTGTTTTCTATAATAATACAAGTCTAACAATACAAGTCAAAGGCACAAGTCCAACAATACTAGTCCACTTAAGTTCCTATAATTTCAGCACAAATTGAACTTGAAAAGGAAGTAGCTCACATAACATTTCTATTTTAATTAACTTCCAGCCCATCTAATAATCTTCAGCTCATTAGTCTTCAGCCCATTTTCATTCCCATTTCAACTTTTCTTAACCCTAGGTTTGCTGATGCTCATTCATACGAAAGTCTTCAGCCCATTTTCATTTCCATTTCAACTTTTCTTAACCCTAGGTTTGCTGCTGCTCATTCATACGAAAGTCTTCAGCCCATTTTCATTCCCATTTCAACTTTTCTTAACTCTAGTTTTGTTGCTGCTCATTTATACGAAACAAAAGAAACAAAAAACAACATCAGATCAAACCGAACAAAGATTTACATGCGATGTTCAAATTTGGTCGAATCTCCTCTACAATGAATTTGGTAGACGCCCCTCTCCTCGAATTTTGTCGAAGGTCGGTGATGCTTGAATTTCCTCTGCTCGAGAATTTTTTCGAAGCACCTCTGCTCGAAATTCTTACATGTGAGGTTTTTGTCGCTTATCTTCTCTTTCTCTAGCTACAACAACTTCGCTTTTTATTTTTTTAATCTTTTTTTTAAAACGGAACGGGATTTTGACCTAATCCCGTCCCGCCTTCGGCCAGAACCTATCCGAGATGGTCGGAATCTCGTGGTTCCGACCGGAACCTCATACCATGGTAGATACACACGGTCTAGTACATAGCATAACATACAATATGTAACCGATTCTCGATGCATATAGTATTTTTTTTGTAAGCTACTTCTCATTCATTTGAGCAGCGTCCTTAGTAAGGACGATTGAAAGAGAATCTCCATACACTATCAAAGGGATGTGCATATTTGTGCTTTGAACTTTCAGTAGAAACCTTGTGTAGAGATTTCAGAAAATGAACTATGTCCTGTTGGAATAAACGAAGAAGAATATTGATGAACAAATCCTAAGGCAAGAAGCATGGATTAGGCTCATTGGTTTTCTTATTGTATATATTGTAAAGTGTTTGTTATAAAAGCAAGAAAATATGGAGAAAGAAAAACTTCAACCGCATTTTTGAATGAAAGACACAAGTTTTAAATTTTAGTCTGAAGTAGATAAAACAGATGATATATGAACTGTGGAAATAAATTTTATATGAACTTAGCATTATATATATGCAAAGCTATATGAACTTAGTATTATATAGGTATAATAATATATTAATTTTGGTATTTTCTTAACTGTGAAAATGAATGTTATTTTAGTTCATCTAGTGTAGTTAATCCAATGCTAGTTTATTTCAGCATTTTGTTTATCTGATGCTAGTTTAATATAGCATTCTATTTTATCTGATGATATATTAATATTGCATTTAGTGTCATCTAGATTAAATTTTAAAAGTTGCCATTTGGACTAAAATCAATCTCTGGTTTTTCTTTAAACTAATTCACTTGTTATAAAAATGACATTAAACTTTCATAGGAAATTTATACCAGAAATACGAAACATTAACGTAAAATTTGACAATGGTCCCAAGCGGGTCCTCCCTAATTATGGCTTATATAAAATTAAGTTTGTGTTACGGGAAATTATTGGCAATGACAAAAATTTTCAACATTTTAGTCTTAAGTACAGACCTTCAGTATTCTAACCTGAAGGACAGCTTTCTTTAGGTATCAGTTTTTAGTTATTGATAGCAGTTTTTAGGTAACAGTTTGTAGTTATCGGTAGCAGTTTTTAGGTAGCAGTTTTGGAAGAATGTTTGTCCTTATGAATAATTTTTGAAGAATGTTTGTCCTTTTGAATAATTTTTAGAAGAATGTTTGTCATTGTGGTTAAAATATCGAGGTCGTGTCCTTGAAGCTAAAAATATATAATTTTTTGTTCTTTAAATTAATTCCCCCTTTGTGTTAAGTATTATAATTCTAATTATAAATTATTTAATTATCATAAATTATTTTATAAAAATTATAATTTAATAATATTGTAAATATTAAATAGATATTGTATATTATTTTATAAAATATAGTAATTTACATAATTTAGTATTGTAAATGGTTTAATACATATTATAACTTACTTTAATGATTTAAATTGCTTGGTCAACATCATGATTTCCAAATAATACAAATCATAATGACTTTGCCAACTTATCTTAGGAAACTGTCCTCAAACGCATTTAAATGCCTGCCAAGGGGGCATATGCTCTAATAAATAAATGTGACAATTTCTTTATAATTTTATTAAAATTAAAAATTATAATCCCAGGTTTAATTTTGTATTTTTCTTTCTAAATTTACTTGCATTGATGCGGTATCCGACACTGGCTTTAATGTTTTGCCGGCTATTTAAGTAAGATTAGCTGTTTGGCAACCCACCTTCGTTTTTCTTTTCCATTTTCTTTTCCATTTTCTTTTCCCTTTGCCAAATGTTTATACATACTTTCGCACATTTCAATATTTAGCTGCAAATTTGAAATTTTTCGATGGAGTCTGATGATCTAAAATTCACTCCATCTTGGGCAGTAGCATCTGTTTGTGCTCTCTTCATCACTATAGCTCTGCTCATAGAACGTGGCCTTCATCTACTAACTGTGGTAATCAAATTTCATATATGTTGATATGATTTTCATACACAACTTATAATTTCATAACTTTTCTTAATATTGTTTCTAGCATTTCGAGAGAAGAAGAAGGATAACTCTTTTTCAAGCTCTGTATCATATAAAAACAGGCATGCTATTTAGCTTATGATAGTCCAGTGTTACTATACTTGAGTAATCTAATATTCTTATTACTTATTCTTTTTAGAATTGAGAAATTTGGGTTTTATGTCACTGTTACTACGCATTGCTAGGCAACCAATATCTAAGATTTGTATACCAGGAAGATGGTCCAATACTTTTGTTCCCTGTAAGCGACATAATGCACAGTTCTTTGATGAGGATTCAGCTTGCCCAAACGTAAATACTGGAGATTCATGTACTGGGTTTTAGCTTTTTGTACACGTATAATTTTCTTTAATTTCAATAAACAGGGTAAAGCTTCCCTTGTATCTACAATTGGCAGTGGACAGTTGCAGTTATTGATCTTTGTACTTGTAATTTTCCATGTCTTAACATGTCTTTTGACTTTTGTACTTGGAGATGCAAAGGTAACTATCAGATGACCTGACTTATTTGTATGTTGTGTATAAGTATAGTAACTTGTTTTGTTCATAAATATTTTAGTTAAACAAATACAAGTCATGGGAAGAAGAGACAAAAACTATGGAATTTCAGCTAACAAATGGTAATGTTAACTTTTCTTGTGATAGTTTCTCCTTTGTTCAAATTTAACTTCAATGATTCTTTTCAGATTCTAGGAGATTTAAACTAACTCGAAAGACATCGTTTGGAAAGAGGCATTTGAAATTGTGGAGTGATCATCCTTTACTTCTATGGCTTGTTAGTTGTTTTAGTACAAAATTTACTCTGAAATATTTTGATAGCACAAACCGATTAAAAATCATTTTTTCACAGGTTTGCTCATTCAGACAATTTATGAAACCAGTTTCCAGAGCAGATTATTATGCTCTTCGCCGTGGTTTTCTTACAGTTACTCGTTACTTTATAACTTATTAACCGACATATTTTGTTACATTATTGCTTCTTTAGTCAATCAATAATCAATTATTTTTTGTTCAGTAGGTTCATTTTCACAAGGATTTTGATTTTAATTTCCAAAAATTCCTCAGTCGGTCCTTAGACCATGATTTTGCAGTGGTGGTAAGAATAAGGTGACTACCAAATTGTTATTAAATAATTTTTAATTCATAATGTCCATCGTCTTCTAACTTTATCAGTCTTTTTGTGGCAGCATATGGCTTTGGGTATATGCTATCATCATGATTTTACTCAGTGCTTCAGGTAATCAAAATCATGCCAAAAATATGGTATCTAAATCATCTAATTGCAACAAACTCATGGCAACATATGTTATGCAGCACCGAGTAACAGTTTCTGGCCACCATTTATACCGCTAGTGGTGAGAACTTTTTTAAATTGGCAATGAAGACTTAGCTACGTCTACGTTGTAATTAGTTTAAAAGCGGTTTTTGCAGGTTCTATTGATAGTAGGAATGAAATTAGAAGTAATTATAACAACAATGTGCTTGAAAGGTAGTCAAGAAACAGTTATAGTGCCTGGAACAGTATCTGTTACGCCTGATAATAGTCTCTATTGGTTTGGTCGACCAAAATTTCTTCTTCATCTCATTCAATTTGTACTGGTACAGGTAAGTATCCCAATATTTGGAAGTAAACTATATAAAATATTTGCATATATCACAACAATGATATACATTGTTTTGCAGAATACATTCCACCTAGCTTACTTTACATGGTCATGGGTGAGCATCACATTATATTTAATGTTTGCAATATAACCAAGAACGAGAAATTAATACATGTCTACAGTACAGTTTTGGGTTTCATTCCTGCTTCCACAAAAATAATGGTGACATCACTCGTATAATTGTGGTTGGGTTGTTGGTCCAGTTCCTCTGTGCATATGTTACCCTGCCCTTGTATGCATTGGTTGCTCAGGTAACATATTCAGACATACATGCATACATATGTACGTACACACACATATAAACACACACATATGTAGTATTTTTGAATGTTTTACAGTAAATTCAACTAAACTAAAAGCATAATGCACATTAGATGGGATCCTCGATGCGAGAATCAATATTCACAGAACGCATATTGGAAGGAGTGAAAAATTGGCAAAAGACAGCAAAAAGAAATATAGAAGAAGGAAAAAGTGATATTTCCTCAACTCCTTCCCTATCTTCATTATCAAGCTATAAAGGAAATTCATCATCGAATACGAGCAAGAGAAGTGTGCAAGACTTGACTTCTCCTAGAAACACAAGCAACAGAACTATTCCTGATTTTACTAATACAAAATTAGAAACATTGAGAAGTGACAAAGAGAAGATGAAAAGTGTTGCTTCTCCTTCTTCAAGTAGAATTTCACAAGACTTCACGTTTCCTTCTGGTAGGCAAGAGCTTTTGGAAGTACAAAAGGTTGTAGAAGAAATTATGCAGTACGGATCGCCTAATAGTTCTGCATATGCTGGTGATGTATCTTTTAGACTTTGGAAAAACAAAGCAAATAAACAGTAACAAGAGGCAGATAGTAGTTTCTAGCTTCTAAGGTTCAAGGCTACTGAGGAAAATCGTTACCTAAAGCTTTTAGATTTTATGTTCACAATCCTTTACTTGATACTATATTTTGCATACTTTTAATCTATTGTTATATGCAGTTCTTGCAATATGCTCTATATCTTAGTTAACAGACCATCAAATTCAATGTTATAACACAGAGATGGAAATTAGTGAATATAATTAATCTCCAATGTACAATTGGAAAAGTTAGTCCCATGGAAGTTGATTCATCATCATTTAGTCATTTTTGTCTCAGTCCAATTGAATTCAGTTGACTCCATAAAACGAATTAATTTTAGATTAATATGATAAAGTGGTATACCCCCACAACTAAAATATGGTAATGTGTCTTGGTAATGTAGAAAACTTTGGTAAATGAACAGACAATGAAAATGGTAATGTGGACAAGTTTTGTAAATGAATAGATAATAAATAAGGAAAATGTTATCATGTGCCTTAAGGGCACATGTTAAGCTTGTTAAATTACCTAAATAGCCCCGTTGAATTCCACCTTTTTATTTATGCTGCAAGGATATAATATGCATTTAAAATAAATTCTTTTCTCTTACTAAATAAATATCATTCTTAACAGGCAAAAATAAATAAATTTGGTATGGTCATGATCAGGGTTTAATGTTACATTGAGTATTGCACATGTTTGATTGTGGGTAGCTATGACAATTAACAGATGCATGAATTCCATGAAGACACAAATATGATTGATGCAATCATAAATATTACATGTATTCGCCATCAAATATAAGTATTAGCTATGCAATAAATAATGGATATGTCAACATGTGCTTAGAAAACATTTACTAAAACAAACCTGAATTATGGCCTCTATTATTACAATAGCCGCCAATCCACAACCAAATTCCAAAAACTTTTAAACAGATGCAGACAAGGAGAATAACACAATAGCGGGAAACGGTTAAAAAGAAACGGAAATCTAATTAGGGTTGTTAACTTGCGAGTGTCCGATGTTCGTTCCCGTGGTTGAAAAACATACATCCGAGTCCATACATTTTCATTTAGGCCATGAATTAGGACAACACAATTTATAAGAGCAAACATCTCATTCAGTCCGCGTTTGTTCGAATTCGTCCGAATTTCTTATAATTCAGTGTATCCACTGTATTCTTCAAAATATTTATAACAAATGATTGGCTGGTTGATTAACTGAAGATTCATAAAATGCTTATACTTCGGCATAAACTGATAAAAATAATATAACTCTTAGAAACTTCACTAAACATCATAAAATCTGATGTAAGTAGCAATGTTCATCTGTGTCCGTTCGAGTTCGTGGTCGGAAAGTGTCCGTCTGTGTCCATCCGATTTTATTCAGGACATGAATAAGCACAACAAAATTTGTATAAACATAAATCTCGTTTGGTTCATGTCCGGTCTGATTTCATTTAGGACAGAAACTAAACACACCTTCGTTCGGTCCGGTCCGATCGATTTACACCCTTCCATCTAATCAAATTGTCCTCAGACCTAAACACATTATGAAACCTCTAGGGAAAAAATGCAGCCATAAGCACGAAATCACTAGACAAAAGAGATATGGTTTGGAAAAGTAAAGTACATTGGACAATTTCCAACATTTATTTCTAAATAAAACTTAGCACAAAATCACTGCAGACCTATCATTTTAAAGTAACACTTCAGAATCAACACAGAATACAACCAAACGCAAATGAAGATGGTTAAAGAAAGCGGATTCACTCAAAGGGAAAAGGCATTATATATTATGATCATGTGCGGAAAACCCTCCGAATAGTATTTAAATTTTATTAATAAATCAAGATTGTTAAACTTATGTGATACCAAATTTATGGGTGTGTTTGTCTCAAAATGAGTTTTGTAATGTTTTACGTTTTCAATAAGTTTTTCAAATTGCATAAAAGTAGAAATATAGAGTAATTCCACTTTGAAGAGATGAGATTTTATTACTTCACAAAAATGATATTTACAAGATTGATAATGGAGGCTAATAAGAAGAATATAAAGAAATACAACTTGATAGAATTATCAAATCTCTAAAGAACAAATGTTGTATAGATATTATTTTTAGGGGTCGAGTAATTAATTTATGGTAACAAATCAATGTCTCATCAATTCACAAATTTATATGAAAAATGTTTATCTACTTAATTTTTTCAGTTTCCTCTAATATGCAAGAGCTTGCTAAAATGTCTTCTTTAATCGGCTGATTAGAGAATTGATTGACTACTTCAATCTCTCAAAATAACTCCTCATTTAGATAATTCTTTGTCTTCTTTAATACAATAAAAGTGGTAACATATTTGAGTCATAATTTTGCATTGACTCAAAATATCTCTAAAATCTTCTTTAATATGTTTTCAAAATTTAACAATCTCCCCATTGATACTATATTTTCATGCAAGCCTATCAACTTCATCTACATCCTCAAGCAACTCTCGGACAAGACAATATGGATACTTCTCCAATGAGCTTCGGCATGACCATCATCCACTGCACTTTGTCAACGAACTCCGATAAAGCCACCACTTGCCAACAAAGTGTTAATCTACATGTAGGACCTATCAATCTCCACAATGAAAAAAAATATTTTCATCTACCAACTCACTCTCACCATGAGCCACCATATGACACCTAGCACCTCAACAAGTGGATCAAGTTCGAGCAATGTTATAACTTTGCAGTGGGAAAGAATTTGATAAACATAGCTGTTGTATTTTCCTTCGTGCGAACTTTCTTAAAATGAACTAGCTTCTCTTCATTGTTATGGCTCCAAACTATGTATGCTATAATAATTTTCAACCAGAAAAGAAAATGACCCAGAAAAAGACATGTCAACTTGGTACTTGGCGTATATGCACAAAAGCACAAGTTCACAACACCATTGAGAACGTGTGACAGTATAAGCAATGAGTGAATAAGTTGGTATTAGTGATATTAGACAATATCATTCTTTACTTAAATAATGTAATAGCTTTATTTGATAAATATTCTTTTCTTTAGATGGTTTTTGGTAATGACTGTTATGATTGTGCAGGGATGTAGAAGACTAGATGATCAAGCTATAGTACTGTACCAAAAATTACACATAACGCCGCCTTGCTATTGGTGAAGAACATTTGGGATTGCTAGATCTAAAAGATAGATTTTTGAAGTCTTGGTTCATAAGAAGCAGGTTCATTGTTGGTAAGAATCATATTTTCTTACTTTCATATTAACTTAGTTATTTTCTTTTTGACATTAGTAATAAAATCAGCCAGCTAAGTATAATCAAGTAACATTTATATTTTCCAACCAAATATATTTCTACTTCTGTTTCTGCATTTTGGTCTTATTACTAAATGTTAACATTATGTTAACTAATATAAAGGAAACATCTCTGGGTATTATTCAACCATGTAGGATAATATTGTTATAATTGGACTATTTAAGTATGTTGACTGGCTCTCAAGCATAACCGAAGCATTCTTTTTTTCTTCTACGGTTGCACTTCAATGTATAAACATTTTACTTTGCGTTTATAAAACTAAATTCATGGAGATTTCATTATAAAGTTAGGTTTTTTTAATTCTATAAAGCATTGTGTTTTTGCTTGAACTACCCATTTGTAGCGGTTATTACAATGTAAAAAACTTGAAACTTAACATTGGATATGAAAATTCTATAATTGATTTACACATTTCTTCGATACACATTCAATGTTTCTACATGCATAATTTTTTATAAGGACCATATTTTTTTATCTTCTTGGAAATGCTACCTTTTATATTTTTTCATGAGTACGTTGAATCATGCGCAAAACCTAATAAAATATTACCATGAATCATATACAACACTTGATAAAAGAGTATTAATCCTATAACAATAATGTTTTGAGTTAAAATCAACAATTCGACATACTTTGGTTCATACCTCTTTCCGTTTTATTTTAATTTGTTCAATATATAGGGTATTAGAGTCTTTGAACCTCCTTGGCATTTAGAGGACCATATATTGACATATATATAGTCTTCCAATTTGTTAATGAATTTAATTTCTAACCAACAATTATATGACAAAAAGCTAAATGAATCCTCAGGTTACGTCCACTAAACTTGAATCTCATTGTTTTAAATTTTGTAATGCATTTATTTTTAATCGTGACAATCATTGGCAACTTATATTTTCTTGCCTTATAACCAACAAAAACTAACAAACAACATGACAATTTTAATCTCATAATTATCACCCATTATACTCGGTTGTGCTCTTCCTGCATAAACCTGAAAAAATTGAAAGTGTATATGAAGATTGAGTGATTTTAGCTGATTATAGACAATTTTATATTGTTATAATTAAGAAGCCATTTATTTGAAACATACTATGCACTTTTTTTCCCTGCTCATTGTTTTGACTTTACCGATGTTTAACTCGTTAGGATCGTTCATCCTGTTCTTTTCCTGTTTTCACTTGCACTCTTTAAAAACTTATGTCTGAACTCACATGTAAACTATATTGGAATGGGAAAACAATCTTATTTAAAAAAGGAAGTATGTCTGAACTTATGTTTAGAATCCCTGTGTGGTTACTTTCCTTCCTTACAATAATATTACCTAGCTGCCAGGTATGCTTTGGCCCTGATTTTTTTTGTATTGTCTATTGATTTGTTTTGCTTTGTTGTTCCTGCATTTCTGCTCTTTGCATCTCTTATATCTTTGTTGTCTTGCCTTCTCGGTCTTTTTTCTCTTCCTGTGTTTTCCATATCTGTAACGACCCAGAAATTTGAACAAATTAAATTGAGAATATTTAATTAATTTTAAATATTTGAATGATAATTTAATTTGAATCCCCGATATAATTTTGAATTTGGCGATTAAATTATAAAATTTAATCTATTGAACTGAATAAAAATCCGAATCTTCAATTTTAAGCTGAAGAAAAATATTTCGAAAGCTTTTAAAATTCGTATTGATATTACTGAAGATAACAGATGTAATATCCCGGAAATTTTAACAATATCAATTTAATAATCTGTTGAATAATTAAATTGATATGGATAATCTTTGATAATAAGATTTGAATTTAATTTAATAATCTGATTAAATTAGTATTAATTGATGATTTTATCTTTTAAAATCTAATAAGATATTTCTATTTGAATATATATATTTATTTATATATATTGTAAATAGAAGCTTTGATAAATTGGGAATTTATATTTAATTTAATCTGGACTTTCAAAGATATTTAGATAGGTAATTTTATAGTTTTAAAATACTTCAGGTAAATATTTTAATTGGTTTAAGATATTTTTTTTTTTATAAATAAGATTTACAAAATTGGTTTGTTTTATTTCTTTTTAAATATTTCTTAATAAAGAGATAATTTCTTTTATAAATTATTTAAAATTGGTAAATGTGTTATTTTCAAACAATATTAATAATGTATTGTTTTATATATAAAAATAAATAGGTTTTAAAGGAAATAGAATTTGTTATTTTCAAAAATTTAATGTGTAGTTATATATGTATATATATAAGTTGATTGATTTTCTTTGATTTAAATTTAAATTTAAAAGTTTTAAAATTCAAAAGAATAGATATTTAAATTGTTTTGGAATTTTAGAATATTTGTATAAACTTTTATTTATAAATATAAATTAGTTTTGTTCTTTTAAAAAGTAATTATATATATATATAGATAAGTGTATAAATAAATAAGAAAAGGCTTTTTAAATAATTTTAAAATAAATAGAATTATTTGTAATTACTTAAAAGACATGTGTCTTTATCTAATGCCTTGTTTTAACAAGTGTAATTTAAGTAATCAATGTTTATGACAAGTGTTCTTTTTATTTTTGATTTTCTTTTAATTCATAAATAAATCATTTTATCCTATATAAACACATACTTCACTCCTTTATCTTCTTTTCTAATCTTCATTTTTTTTCAAAATTAAGAAGATTTGTTTTCAGCTGAAACAAATCAGTAACAACTCTCAATAATCAATTCACTCCTCAAACCAAAATCAAAACCCAAAAACCTGTATCATTTCTTCAACCAAAACACTAAATCCCTGCAATTCATTTCTTCATAAGCCTGTTTTCTTTTCAAATCTGAAAGCCTATATCATTCTTCAATTAGTAATCAAATCCTTCAATCTCCAAAACAACCTGTAATTCACTATCTAAATGAAAACAAAAACCCAGAAAGATATCCAAACCAGAAATCAAAATAGAATAAAATCTAATTCAATGACAACTTTAACCTGGCAAAGCTATACGAAGATTAAAGCTTCAGCAATGCAAGGATTTAATTCAAAGAACAAGCAAGATCAACTTCAGTTCAAATCAAAATCAAGCTTTAGGAAAACAGATCCTGGAAACATGAACAAGAAAAACTGTTCTCTGTTTTACAATGTCAGGTGAGTAAACATTTGAATTTAAAAACAGTTTTAAACCTATGTTTATGCCTAAATGTTGTGTTGAATCTCTATATGGTTGCATGTGTTCATGGATGTAGATGTATGTACATATAGATATAAATAGCTCTATGTATATGAACGTAAATGCCTGTATGTGAAAGTGAGTAAAACTCTTAACCCTCTCTCTATATATTATATATATATTGATTGCCTGTGATAAATGCTTGTAGTATGAATATGAAATGTTTGTATAAATGTAAGTATGCCTGCATGTATATATATACATGTAAATGATGTGTGCATGTCTGAGATTAAGAACATATATCTCTGTTCCAGGTTTACAGTGTTTAAACCAAATTCAAAAATCAAAATCTTCTCACCTCTTCTCCAATAGGCTTTAGAATTTAAACAAAAAGTGTTTGAATTAACATGATTTGAGTTTTAAAAATATTTTTAAGAACAATTAGTTTAAGATTATCTGGAAAATTAAAATTGACAGTGTAAATCATTTAAAATCAGAAAATCAAGTAGCAAGATTTCATGTTTAAATTATATAAACAGATTCGTAGTAAAGAATAATGATTTTTGATGTTAAAATCACGATTTTTAAATTTTGGGAATAATGGGAATTTTTGAGATGAACGGAAAACATATTTTGATCAAATTTCGGCGATCGGAGCAAGGTGGGTCATCGGGATTGTTTCTATAGGTAGCTGGAAGGTTGATGATCGCAGGAAAAATAGATGGATATTTTTCTGGGGATCGTAGCGATCAGTCGAAGCTGATTTAGGGTTTAGCAGTGGGTTCTGTCATCGATATTGACGAGGCTTGTTCGAAGTGGATGGGAGACCGGACTCGATCGCGATAGGGGGAATAGGTGTGGAAAGTCGTGGTGAAGCTTCGGGTTGGTCGGCGTGAGTTCTGGTGGTGGAGATCGTCGACGGCGATGAGATTTAGTCGATAGGTTGGGTTCCAGTTTGTAATCGAGATACTCGATTTTGATTCTCTGGTGTATTCGTCGATCTGGGTGTTTGAGTTGCTCGGCAAGGTCGTCGTCGATGCGTCGAAGGTGGCGAGGTTGGTCGGAGATGGCCAGTTCAGGCGTACACGTGCACGCGTGTATGTTTGTATCCATTGTCGTTTGAAGGTTGGGAAAGACGAGAGTTTCTGGGGACGAACTCGAAGTAAGACAGGGTTTGCCTCGGGGAAACGAAGAGAGAGATGAGTGCTCGGAGATTTTGTTAGTTGGCTCGAGGAATTGTAGTTTTGGGCTCGGGTTTCTTTGTAAAATAAATGAGTTTAGAAATGTTGTTTAAACATGGTTAAAAATAAATTGTTTCATTTTAAATCTTTAAATTTAAAATAAAATTTTTAAGATAAAATTTAAGTAATTTGATTTAAATTGCTTTGTAAATGATAACTTGATTTTCAATAAGAACAAAGTTTATCTTAAAGTAATTAGAGATTTGTGCTTATTAAATTAATTAGTAAATTATTTGATAAATTAATTTAATTGATTAATTAATCATTTGGATTAATTAAATAGGTAATAAATGGTTTAAACAAATTAATTTATGATTAAATTGATTAGGAATGATTAATTTATAATTAAGGATTATAAATTAGAGTATTAATTAATGTTTAGAAATTAATTAATAAGTAATTAAAGATTAATTAAGTTATGGATAACACTTAATTAATTAAATAATTAGAGATTAATTAATTTGTTATTAAGATTTATTAATTTGGAATTAATAATAATTAATCCAAGTTAATTACTTAAGGAAAGTAATTAAAGAATTATTAATAGTTAATGAGGTTATTAACTATGGATTATTAAATAATTAATTAATGTTATTAATTTTAATAATTAATTAGATTAATTAATTTAAGATAATCAATTATAGAATTTGTTTTAAATGTAATTACTTAATAAAAGTAATTAAGGAATTAATTAATCATTGGTAATTAATTGAGTTAATTTGATTTAGTTAAGTTAATTAATTAAGTTTAATTAATTTAAATTAATCAATGGATGATTTGATAAATAATTACTTAATGTAATTATTAAGGTATGATTATTTAGGAAGTAAATAATAAGATAATTACTTGAAGTAATTAATTGATGGTTATGTATTAAGGAAAGTAATTTAAGTTTAATTACTTTGAATAATTAATCAAGGGATTAATTAAGGAATTAATTAAGGAGAATTAATTTAGTAAATAAAAGTAATTAAGGGTAGTTAATTACTGATTGAAGATTAATCAAGGTGATTAATAAATGTGTTTTAATTAAAGGTTAATTACTTAATGTAATTAATTTAATTTTAGTAATTAATAATCAATTTGTAATTAAGGATCATTTATTTAATATAATTAATGATGTAATTAAGATTGATTAATTAAGTAATAATTAATAAATGAAGTGATTAATTAATGTAATTAATTAAGGATTAATGTAATTAATTATAGTTGATTAATTTAATTAATTATAGTTAATTAATTAATGAAGTAATTAAAGGTTAATTATTATAAGTGGTTAAGGTTAATTAATTTAAGTAATTAATTAAAGGATAAATTACTTGGATATAATTAAAAGGTAATTAATCAAAGATGATTAATTAAAATGAATTATTAAAGGATAATTTATTAATTAATAAATGGTTAAGTAAGAAGGATTTATAAAATAAAGTAATTAATTTAATTCACTTTAAATTAATTAGAGATGATATAAATCATTACTTAAGAATGGATGATAATATTGAATGCTTTGCATTGATTGATATCTCTGATGAGATATATGCTGTGTGATATGGATGTTTAGTTGAATTGTGATGATAATATGGATTATCTGATAATGTTGATTATCTATTGTAATGTTGTGAATTATCTTTCTTTGTGTATAAAGATAATGAATTGAATTGTTTTAACCTTTAAAACAACTTGGCCTTAAAAGATACGCTTTGGATTTCGATGAGACCGGGATCGGGTTTCCGTATACCGGATTTCCAGGTCTGGAGACCCGAATACCACATCGATCCAAATTAACGATAGGTCGTGAATCAAGTGAAGATGAAGATTCAGAGTGCAAGGGTTATTGTCGTTAACTCTGAGGGTGATTCCAAAACGAGTGTAACGAGATAATGCCTTCGGTTTCGTTCGAACCCGGAACGAACTTGTATGGATTGAATGCTTTCAGCACATCGTCAGGTGGACGATGAGCATTCTAAGATAGATGTGTTCTGTTTAAAGGTAATCGTGACCTCAAGCCTCACAAACCGGGAATGGCTAAAACAAGGGAGGTGCAGCAAGGTTAGTGGGTAGCACCCAAGTAGGACAAGATTACCTCTGTCTAGAAGTCCCTTCTTATTTCGGCTTAGTGTGTGCGGTTGCTGATCCCAACCGTGGGGTATCTTGTGCGGGAATTATCCAGTAAGGGATGTTCCGACCTTGTGTTGCAGGGGATTGGGAGTGATCCTCGGTACGGTGATCTAGGCCACGTACTGTGACGGGCGGTACCCCGGTAGCCCTGCCATTGTATGGAAATCCAACTTCCAATAAGTGATAACGGACTTGATTGTATACATATGTATGCTGGAATTTAATGAATGTAACAATTTCAGCTATTTCATATTTATTTGAAAACCCTAGACCCTATTATAATACAATCGAATTTCCTATCAAATGTTTTGGTTAGCGTAAGGTAAAAACTTACCCATGTTTATGTGTGGGAAGTCTTACGTGATACCTTTTCTTTCAAAAGGTTTTGAAGTTAAGCAAGTTTAACCTGTTACTCACACCAGACCCATGTCTGACCCAAGTTGTTTATTTCTGTTTTATAAACTCTTGGGTACTCAAATTTTTACGAGTAGCCAAGGGATTCAGGTTTAGCTTTGACGAGTAATCTGGAGGAGCAATGGAGCAGGAGGCTTCGGCGTTGTAGATATAGATAGTAGTTTTCCGCTGTGTTGATCTTTGTATTGATCTGTATTGTGTTGAGATGTAATAACTAGACAGATGTTTATAACTGTCTAGTATGTGATGTGTAATCTGTGTAACTCTGATAGATGATGTATATATTTTTTTTATTTCGTTTCGTTTCCGCTGTGAGTATTTGTGTTTGTTTCTTTTCTCTTCTTCTCTTTTCTACTTCTCACCCCTTTCTTTCTTATTAGCGATACGACTTTCTATGGAGAGAAAGTCGTGGTCGTCACAAGTGGTATCAGAGCCAGGTTGGCGATAACCTTGGCTCTGGTGGGAATTTTGAGAGTATTAATAGATATGAGCGTGTATTTGTTAGTGAATATAAAATTGTTTTATATTGTGTTGATTGGTTTATTGAGTAGTTTATGGATTCTGGTCGATGTGTGGGACGCCACAACATTGATAGGGATCTCTAAACACTTGTATAGAACAATTCGACACAATATTGTTTTAAAGAGGTAAATGAAATAATTTTACCCAGAAATAATTTCTATATAAAAAGTATCATTTTAAATATATATATATTTCTACCTATTTGTTGGGTTACCTGTTCGGGTTTTCCAATATAAATTATAAAGGTAGATAAGGTGGTAGTGTGAGTAACACGACTACCAATAGTTAGAATTTGAGTGTTGAGGTTGGAAGTGTATCTGTCGAGACTGTAGACCTAATACCGTCTCGAGTAAGTTTTGCTATGGTAAAGGATTTCATCGATCTCCGAAGGAAACTGTAATGGTTCGGAGTTTATCTCTGAAGTTTGGATGAGTAAAGTTGGATCTGTCGGTTGAACAGAAGCGAGTGATGGTACCTTGATACCTCAGGTAATAGTAGCTGTGTGATGAGATACAGTGACGATGGATGTTCCCGAAGATGTTTTCTTTGGAACAAGATTAAGGAAGTGTGTATGCTTCGGTGTTGTGGCTGAGTTCAGCATGGTGTTTCTGTTTGGTTTGGAGTTCGAGTTTCTTGAAGATCTTTGGAATAGGAAGTCCTTGGCATCAGTGTCAGCAGTGCAGCTCGGAGTATTCTGTGATGGCAGGAAGTTTTCTGGATGAGCAGTTTTTCTGGAAGTGAAGTTCAGAAGCAGCAAAGTGGATCCATTTCTTCGATAAATTGGATAAATAAGTGTAAGCTGTTTTGATTGGTAAAGAGAGAACAGTCTGTTTGGAATTAGGTTGGGTTGATCGCAAAAGTGACTTGCGATTGTCTGAGTGTTCTCTTGGGTTGTAAGAATTTTTCTGGATGTCTTCAGAGAAGTTAGAGATTTGTCCGCATCTGGAAGTTGAGTTTTCTTATCGATTGGATTCCAGGAGTGATACCGGTGGTTCAGTCTAGTGGAAGGATGTTTCCTAGAGATGGAGTTGGTGAAGCAGCTCAAGTTTTGCTGGAGTATCTGAGTTTTCTTTATGGATCAATGAACCTTATTTATGGAATGAGTTGTCCAGTCTGTGCTTGTGTTCTACCTCAGATTAGAGTTGAGTAGCGAAAGCAGTTTGGGAGTATTTCTCTGGATAGGAGAAGTAAGTTTGGAATCTACTGATAGTTGTGAAGTATAGTTATGTTTGGATCTCGTCTGTGTTCTGATTTGGATAAGTATTTGGTCTTCTGAATTGAATTGTCAGTTTGGATAACTGGAATTCATTGTGTTTTACGTATCTCTGAGGGAATACGTATTTGATCTATCTCTGGTTTTAGAATCTGTAGTTTGGGAAGTTTGATAGTTGAGTCAGACTCGTCTGTAGTCTGATATTCTGTTTAGTTCTGTAGATCTAGATGAGTAGGAGATCTATAGCTTAGTAATTTAGATTGTTTGTAGAGCGAGTATCCCGGTATATATATATACTTGGGGAAACTCGAGGAATTTTATCTAGAATTTAGTCTAGATAGTTAGAATTGTTTGATTGGATGAATTGGTTGCTATGGTTGCTAGCATATGGATGATAGTATATGCT
This sequence comes from Allium fistulosum, assembly GCA_030737815.1. NCBI lineage: Eukaryota > Viridiplantae > Streptophyta > Magnoliopsida > Asparagales > Amaryllidaceae > Allium > Allium fistulosum. The sequence goes on along the minus strand of CM060908.1, from coordinate 512,037,565 downwards.
TGTGTTTTGAATTTAAAATCTTTAATAAGATTATTAAATTACCTTTGTTTAAATTTCGGGGACGAAATTATTTTAAGGGGGAAGGAATGTAATATCCCGGAAATTTTAACAATATCAATTTAATAATCTGTTGAATAATTAAATTGATATGGATAATCTTTGATAATAAGATTTGAATTTAATTTAATAATCTGATTAAATTAGTATTAATTGATGATTTTATCTTTTAAAATCTAATAAGATATTTCTATTTGAATATATATATTTATTTATATATATTGTAAATAGAAGCTTTGATAAATTGGGAATTTATATTTAATTTAATCTGGACTTTCAAAGATATTTAGATAGGTAATTTTATAGTTTTAAAATACTTCAGGTAAATATTTTAATTGGTTTAAGATATTTTTTTTTTATAAATAAGATTTACAAAATTGGTTTGTTTTATTTCTTTTTAAATATTTCTTAATAAAGAGATAATTTCTTTTATAAATTATTTAAAATTGGTAAATGTGTTATTTTCAAACAATATTAATAATGTATTGTTTTATATATAAAAATAAATAGGTTTTAAAGGAAATAGAATTTGTTATTTTCAAAAATTTAATGTGTAGTTATATATGTATATATATAAGTTGATTGATTTTCTTTGATTTAAATTTAAATTTAAAAGTTTTAAAATTCAAAAGAATAGATATTTAAATTGTTTTGGAATTTTAGAATATTTGTATAAACTTTTATTTATAAATATAAATTAGTTTTGTTCTTTTAAAAAGTAATTATATATATATATAGATAAGTGTATAAATAAATAAGAAAAGGCTTTTTAAATAATTTTAAAATAAATAGAATTATGAGTAATTACTTAAAAGACATGTGTCTTTATCTAATGCCTTGTTTTAACAAGTGTAATTTAAGTAATCAATGTTTATGACAAGTGTTCTTTTTATTTTTGATTTTCTTTTAATTCATAAATAAATCATTTTATCCTATATAAACACATACTTCACTCCTTTATCTTCTTTTCTAATCTTCATTTTTTTTCAAAATTAAGAAGATTTGTTTTCAGCTGAAACAAATCAGTAACAACTCTCAATAATCAATTCACTCCTCAAACCAAAATCAAAACCCAAAAACCTGTATCATTTCTTCAACCAAAACACTAAATCCCTGCAATTCATTTCTTCATAAGCCTGTTTTCTTTTCAAATCTGAAAGCCTATATCATTCTTCAATTAGTAATCAAATCCTTCAATCTCCAAAACAACCTGTAATTCACTATCTAAATGAAAACAAAAACCCAGAAAGATATCCAAACCAGAAATCAAAATAGAATAAAATCTAATTCAATGACAACTTTAACCTGGCAAAGCTATACGAAGATTAAAGCTTCAGCAATGCAAGGATTTAATTCAAAGAACAAGCAAGATCAACTTCAGTTCAAATCAAAATCAAGCTTTAGGAAAACAGATCCTGGAAACATGAACAAGAAAAACTGTTCTCTGTTTTACAATGTCAGGTGAGTAAACATTTGAATTTAAAAACAGTTTTAAACCTATGTTTATGCCTAAATGTTGTGTTGAATCTCTATATGGTTGCATGTGTTCATGGATGTAGATGTATGTACATATAGATATAAATAGCTCTATGTATATGAACGTAAATGCCTGTATGTGAAAGTGAGTAAAACTCTTAACCCTCTCTCTATATATTATATATATATATTGATTGCCTGTGATAAATGCTTGTAGTATGAATATGAAATGTTTGTATAAATGTAAGTATGCCTGCATGTATATATATACATGTAAATGATGTGTGCATGTCTGAGATTAAGAACATATATCTCTGTTCCAGGTTTACAGTGTTTAAACCAAATTCAAAAATCAAAATCTTCTCACCTCTTCTCCAATAGGCTTTAGAATTTAAACAAAAAGTGTTTGAATTAACATGATTTGAGTTTTAAAAATATTTTTAAGAACAATTAGTTTAAGATTATCTGGAAAATTAAAATTGACAGTGTAAATCATTTAAAATCAGAAAATCAAGTAGCAAGATTTCATGTTTAAATTATATAAACAGATTCGTAGTAAAGAATAATGATTTTTGATGTTAAAATCACGATTTTTAAATTTTGGGAATAATGGGAATTTTTGAGATGAACGGAAAACATATTTTGATCAAATTTCGGCGATCGGAGCAAGGTGGGTCATCGGGATTGTTTCTATAGGTAGCTGGAAGGTTGATGATCGCAGGAAAAATAGATGGATATTTTTCTGGGGATCGTAGCGATCAGTCGAAGCTGATTTAGGGTTTAGCAGTGGGTTCTGTCATCGATATTGACGAGGCTTGTTCGAAGTGGATGGGAGACCGGACTCGATCGCGATAGGGGGAATAGGTGTGGAAAGTCGTGGTGAAGCTTCGGGTTGGTCGGCGTGAGTTCTGGTGGTGGAGATCGTCGACGGCGATGAGATTTAGTCGATAGGTTGGGTTCCTGTTTGTAATCGAGATACTCGATTTTGATTCTCTGGTGTATTCGTCGATCTGGGTGTTTGAGTTGCTCGGCAAGGTCGTCGTCGATGCGTCGAAGGTGGCGAGGTTGGTCGGAGATGGCCAGTTCAGGCGTACACGTGCACGCGTGTATGTTTGTATCCATTGTCGTTTGAAGGTTGGGAAAGACGAGAGTTTCTAGGGACGAACTCGAAGTAAGACAGGGTTTGCCTCGGGGAAACGAAGAGAGAGATGAGTGCTCGGAGATTTTGTTAGTTGGCTCGAGGAATTGTAGTTTTGGGCTCGGGTTTCTTTGTAAAATAAATGAGTTTAGAAATGTTGTTTAAACATGGTTAAAAATAAATTGTTTCATTTTAAATCTTTAAATTTAAAATAAAATTTTTAAGATAAAATTTAAGTAATTTGATTTAAATTGCTTTGTAAATGATAACTTGATTTTCAATAAGAACAAAGTTTATCTTAAAGTAATTAGAGATTTGTGCTTATTAAATTAATTAGTAAATTATTTGATAAATTAATTTAATTGATTAATTAATCATTTGGATTAATTAAATAGGTAATAAATGGTTTAAACAAATTAATTTATGATTAAATTGATTAGGAATGATTAATTTATAATTAAGGATTATAAATTAGAGTATTAATTAATGTTTAGAAATTAATTAATAAGTAATTAAAGATTAATTAAGTTATGGATAACACTTAATTAATTAAATAATTAGAGATTAATTAATTTGTTATTAAGATTTATTAATTTGGAATTAATAATAATTAATCCAAGTTAATTACTTAAGGAAAGTAATTAAAGAATTATTAATAGTTAATGAGGTTATTAACTATGGATTATTAAATAATTAATTAATGTTATTAATTTTAATAATTAATTAGATTAATTAATTTAAGATAATCAATTATAGAATTTGTTTTAAATGTAATTACTTAATAAAAGTAATTAAGGAATTAATTAATCATTGGTAATTAATTGAGTTAATTTGATTTAGTTAAGTTAATTAATTAAGTTTAATTAATTTAAATTAATCAATGGATGATTTGATAAATAATTACTTAATGTAATTATTAAGGTATGATTATTTAGGAAGTAAATAATAAGATAATTACTTGAAGTAATTAATTGATGGTTATGTATTAAGGAAAGTAATTTAAGTTTAATTACTTTGAATAATTAATCAAGGGATTAATTAAGGAATTAATTAAGGAGAATTAATTTAGTAAATAAAAGTAATTAAGGGTAGTTAATTACTGATTGAAGATTAATCAAGGTGATTAATAAATGTGTTTTAATTAAAGGTTAATTACTTAATGTAATTAATTTAATTTTAGTAATTAATAATCAATTTGTAATTAAGGATCATTTATTTAATATAATTAATGATGTAATTAAGATTGATTAATTAAGTAATAATTAATAAATGAAGTGATTAATTAATGTAATTAATTAAGGATTAATGTAATTAATTATAGTTGATTAATTTAATTAATTATAGTTAATTAATTAATGAAGTAATTAAAGGTTAATTATTATAAGTGGTTAAGGTTAATTAATTTAAGTAATTGATTAAAGGATAAATTACTTGGATATAATTAAAAGGTAATTAATCAAAGATGATTAATTAAAATGAATTATTAAAGGATAATTTATTAATTAATAAATGGTTAAGTAAGAAGGATTTATAAAATAAAGTAATTAATTTAATTCACTTTAAATTAATTAGAGATGATATAAATCATTACTTAAGAATGGATGATAATATTGAATGCTTTGCATTGATTGATATCTCTGATGAGATATATGCTGTGTGATATGGATGTTTAGTTGAATTGTGATGATAATATGGATTATCTGATAATGTTGATTATCTATTGTAATGTTGTGAATTATCTTTCTTTGTGTATAAAGATAATGAATTGAATTGTTTTAACCTTTAAAACAACTTGGCCTTAAAAGATACGCTTTGGATTTCGATGAGACCGGGATCGGGTTTCCGTATACCGGATTTCCAGGTCTGGAGACCCGAATACCACATCGATCCAAATTAACGATAGGTCGTGAATCAAGTGAAGATGAAGATTCAGAGTGCAAGGGTTATTGTCGTTAACTCTGAGGGTGATTCCAAAACGAGTGTAACGAGATAATGCCTTCGGTTTCGTTCGAACCCGGAACGAACTTGTATGGATTGAATGCTTTCAGCACATCGTCAGGTGGACGATGAGCATTCTAAGATAGATGTGTTCTGTTTAAAGGTAATCGTGACCTCAAGCCTCACAAACCGGGAATGGCTAAAACAGGGGAGGTGCAGCAAGGTTAGTGGGTAGCACCCAAGTAGGACAAGATTACCTCTGTCTAGAAGTCCCTTCTTATTTCGGCTTAGTGTGTGCGGTTGCTGATCCCAACCGTGGGGTATCTTGTGCGGGAATTATCCAGTAAGGGATGTTCCGACCTTGTGTTGCAGGGGATTGGGAGTGATCCTCGGTACGGTGATCTAGGCCACGTACTGTGACGGGCGGTACCCCGGTAGCCCTGCCATTGTATGGAAATCCAACTTCCAATAAGTGATAACGGACTTGATTGTATACATATGTATGCTGGAATTTAATGAATGTAACAATTTCAGCTATTTCATATTTATTTGAAAACCCTAGACCCTATTATAATACAATCGAATTTCCTATCAAATGTTTTGGTTAGCGTAAGGTAAAAACTTACCCATGTTTATGTGTGGGAAGTCTTACGTGATACCTTTTCTTTCAAAAGGTTTTGAAGTTAAGCAAGTTTAACCTGTTACTCACACCAGACCCATGTCTGACCCAAGTTGTTTATTTCTGTTTTATAAACTCTTGGGTACTCAAATTTTTACGAGTAGCCAAGGGATTCAGGTTTAGCTTTGACGAGTAATCTGGAGGAGCAATGGAGCAGGAGGCTTCGGCGTTGTAGATATAGATAGTAGTTTTCCGCTGTGTTGATCTTTGTATTGATCTGTATTGTGTTGAGATGTAATAACTAGACAGATGTTTATAACTGTCTAGTATGTGATGTGTAATCTGTGTAACTCTGATAGATGATGTATATATTTTTTTTATTTCGTTTCGTTTCCGCTGTGAGTATTTGTGTTTGTTTCTTTTCTCTTCTTCTCTTTTCTACTTCTCACCCCTTTCTTTCTTATTAGCGATACGACTTTCTATGGAGAGAAAGTCGTGGTCGTCACAACAGAAGCTTCAGAATCGAATTTAGGAGTAAATTGTTCAGTTTGAAATTTAATCGTTCGAATCGATATTTAAAAATAATCATTTTTCAAATAGTCTCGGAATTCGACGAAACCGGTTCCATTGGGTCCGTAACATTAAATTATCACCGGGTTTTAAATTTCGTATCGTTCGGAGTTGTTGGGTGAGAATACGACACATAAACGCGTTAAGAATTATATCGAAACAAATTGAATTTAAATTTAAATTTAAATATTTAAACAAAAGACAGCATCCCTTATCTCACGCCTAAAAGCACGCCCAAAATCACGAAAGATAATCGTGCAACCCATCCTTTTCAATTTTTAAATCCTCCTCTCCCTCTTCAGTTTTCAATTAGCAAAATCAAAGAAAAATGGCCGAGCTTCTCGTTCGTTCCCCTTCGTTTTATAAACGAACTTCCCTTCCTCCCCGTCAAACGATATAAACTTCAAAGCCTAAATTCCATTATCCCTTTCTCCCCTCTTTGTTCGAAAACGAATTCGATTCGTTTATATAAAAAAAATAATCGCGAGCAAATCAAAATCGTCGAATCAAGGAAGAGCTGCACTCGAGGAGATCGATGTGTCTCGAATCGCCTGGGGGTCTCTCGGCGACAGGCGAGATTGTGAGTTGGATGGGTGGCATCGGCGTTGAACTCGATCGCGATGGCGATTGGCGCGCGCCTGGTGGAAGAAATGGCGATGTGCTAAATCAGAGGTGGTTCGCGAGCTCGTCGCGGTGGATAGGATTTGGGCGGCACTGGGGTTGCGTGCAGTTCGTTCGAAGTCGACAGTGGTTGGTGGCATTCGTGGTGAAGGCTGGAAGTTCGTCGAGGTCGAAGTGGTGATGTGGTCGCAACTCTATCAAATCGAGGTCTTCTCGCATTCGCGTGGAACTGGGGCTCGCGATATGTCGTGCGATTGCTGGTGAGGTATATTTGCCATTTTTGTTCAATTTAAAATCTATATTTACAGTAAAGTAAATTACTGTAGTGTTTTTATAGAAAAGGAAAAAATTATATATATGCAGCCTTTAAATTTTAATAAGCAGAAAGTTTTATACATATATGAATTTAAGAACATGATTTAATTTGAAATTGGAATGTGTGTATAAAAGGATATAATAGAAACTTTAAAATAGTTGGTTAATTTTATTTATCAAATAAGAAATCAATATGGAAATGAAAATATATATATATATATATGATTATATGTAAAGTTTGAACAGAAAAGTTTAAAAAGTTAATTTTTGGTTAATATTTTATTTCAAGAAATTAAACCATTAGGTTATATAAGCAGTTGTTTATATAAAAGGAAAAATCAGTAAAAAATATAATTTTTAGTGAAATCAATTATTAAAGAAGAATTTATTTAAAAAGGAAGTTTAATTGATTTATCTAAAACTATTTAGATTACTAGAGAAAAATTTATATAAAGGGGATTTATTTTTAAATATAAAATTTTGAGTTAAATAAATTTATTAAAAGAAATGGGGTTGAAATAAAATCATTTGTTTAAATTAAATTGTTAGTAAATTAAATTTGCCAAATGGTTAGACAATTAGATTTATTTAAGGAAATCGGTTTAAAAACAAACAAATGAACAAGTTTTAATTTTGAAAATAAAATCAGAAATTAATTGTTCAATCAGTTCCAATATATTAATGTAACAACCCGTAAAATTTAATGGTTTTAAAAGTATATTTAACTGGAAATTTGTGAAATTTTAAACAATAAAATTTGAAATTAAAAATTTATTATTTGGAATACGTCTATTTTAATATAGCAACTGGTAAATTTTCATCTGATAATATTTAAGTTTATTTTTCTGTGAAATTCATTTCAAATCAAACCGGTTAATAACAGTGAATTTAAAAGTTTTCCGAAACCAAAATATGTCAACAGGAGAAAATTTATTCAGATTATTCTGAATCAGACTGCGAAATTCGTTTTTCCAAATTTGGACTTCTACTGCTCCGTTTATCTTAATTCTGGCCAAATAGCAGCATTTTCGGTACCGATTATCGACTTTTGATCGGATGATCGTACCACAGATATCCATATACCGTTTTGATCGTCTCGTCGTGCTGATCTCTGCAGTATATTCACTCATGTGTTTTGAAGTCTGGCTCGCTACAGGATCAACATGACAATTTGCAGTATCGGTACCGATATTTCGACTTTTTTAAATTGCTTGTTGATTCGTTATCCATGGTGTTGAACCCAACGGTTACTAGCAATTAATAATTCCAGAAACCAAACCTTTGACCCTTCTTATTCCTTGTTGTGATATGCATCTATGTCCATTCGTTCTCTGATTTTTTTTACTTCTGTTCTTTTCATCAGAAACAAATATATACATATCTAAGTATGTTACCATATTTGTTCACTTTCATTTTCATTTGACTCGCCTGTTCATTCTTTACCAGAGATCATGGTCATTTTATTTCTTCTTCTCCACTAAAAAAAAAATGAATTGAAGCTTTGCCTTTTTCAGATCCAATCTCCTTGTCCCATTCTTCATGCCATGAACCCATTCGCGAATCTCTTCGCCTCCCATACTCGGCCACAACCTGCTGCACACGAGATCCCATCACCGTTCACCACATCTCCACTTGCTCCGCGCCGAGTAAACCCGCGTCCATTCCTCTTCCCCTTGCTCGGCCATCACCGAAGTTCCCACCACCCTAACGCACCATCCACTGACCGATCCTCTTCCTTTGCCGGAAACCACCATGAGCAGCCAACCCACGTCTTCATTTTCCACCTTACGACCGAGCCACCTTCCTGTTGCCTGCCGAGCCTACCCACCTTGCATCTCCACCGCGTGGCAAGCAAGCCTGACCACTTTCCCTAGCCTTCACCGCCGAGAGATCCACATGCTTTCCCCTCTTCGCCATCTCCTAGCCCTTCCACGGCCATGCAGTCGAGCCCTGTTTGATGTATTAAAGGTACAGCCGAGCCTTTTGTTGTATTGACTTTAAATTGTATGCATGCTAAATCATGCGACAGTATCCTATATTTTTCTATATGGTTGCTTATACAGTTCGTCTATTTATAGCATATATATATATTAATTTCGATAAAGTACTGACTTTTAAGTAAAATAACTTCTTCATGCTTTTGTTGTTATCTATAAATAAGGAAGTTATGTAAATCAGCTTATATTTGTTATACACCTATCGTTGGTTCCAACGTATATATGTATAGATGTTGGTATGTGTGTTATATGTTAAAAAAATAAATATACAGGTTCTGGATTTCCAAATTCATATATGCGTATTATATTAAGAAATGTATATATTTTATTTTATAAGTATGGATTTAAATATTTATTTGGAAATGTATATATGTTTAAAGTGAAGTTTGTTTTGATTGTTCTATACTAAAATATGATACTTTAGTAGGTGTAGTCACCTAAATACTACAGCCTGTCTATTGCTATTTTTGTACTTGGTTGGAGCTTTGCATTCGTATGTATTGGCTTATTAGTGTAATATTATATGTAGCCTATATAAATGTACTAGCTACGCTGTTTGTATATAGGTATGTCATACTAGCTTAAATGATATAGGTTGTCTCAGTTATAAAAAAATATTATATGTTAGGAACACCTTTTAGATATGTTAGTTTTATATAAAGTTGCTACTTTAACATGTTAATACATATGACTGCGTGTACATGTATATGGTTGTTTTGAGGGAAAGATTTGTTTGTTATTGATGTTTATTGGTATTGTATCTATATGAAATTTTATGGGGTTTATAAAGATCTGTTTGAATCCATAACAGTGTAAAGTAATATTATATATATATATATTATAAACATTGATTTTAAGGATATAATACATACATGTTGGTTTATATGTATTAAATAAAGTAAGTTTATACAAGTTTCATTTTTACTATTAGTTTTAAAAGGTATAACATGTATTCGAGTATTTTTCACTTCAATAGGTATATATATATATGTATTTACTTTAAGCACATATATTTCACTTATACCAATTATCATCATCAATCCAGTTGACTTGATTTATATATAGTATATAGTTATATATGAGTCACTCGCACAAATTGTCTTCATCGATCCTGTTTTGACTTGATTTCGTCAACTTCTATTTATCAGCTTCGTTCGTCGATTCGAGTTCAATCTTGCCTTGTTTTGAGATTCGTGCCTGGATTTCGTAACCTATCTCAGTTTCGTTCACCTCTAGCCTCGAAAGGTGAGCAATCACTCACGATTAACGTTCTTTTATTATTTAAATTTGATTTCATTTGAAATAGCAATTGAAATATGCTACTGTAGTTATTTACATTGTTATATATGCTATTATCCATAACTGTTCACCTATGACATCTGACACCAGTATCTAATATTTATATGCCTGTTATTACCATTATCTGTATCTGTTCACCTATGACATCTGACACCAATATCTGTTATTTATATTGATGATATATGCCTGCTGTTATATATTTTTTTTTGTATCTGTTATCACTCTGCAAGTTCCCTGTAGTTTAGAATTCACTATGGGTTGAAATGATACATACCCGAACGGACATTAGAATAGGAGAATTTCGTTATGGGTTGAAATGATAAACCCAAGCGATTTTCATTTGAATTGAAATTGGGATTACGGGTCGAAATGATATCTACCCGTATATATTTAAATTTCGGATTGAAATGATAAATATCCGTATCACTTAACCATATGATGTATATATACAGACACCGTTGGTCCATATATAAAATATTTTGAAAATGAATTTTATGGTTTTGGAAAGAAATATATGGTTTTAATAAATGTTGAGCCTTAGATTATTTAATTTAAATTAGGATGGATTTAATACTTATGAGATGTTTAAGTATAAAAATTATATTTTCAAAATAGATTCTGGTAATAATTTGAATAAGTTAAGGTTGGAAAGATAATTTATTAATTAAACCAATTTGAAACTTATTGAAAATTGAGGTTTAAGATATGATTTATAACTTGGGTTTTATTTAAATAATTTAATGAAAATCCTTGCTTAAATAAATTTAAGAAAAGATTTAGTAAAAATGAAATGTAAGGCTGGTTAGATGATATTGAGTTTATTAAGTGGATCTTCCCTGATTAAATAATAATAAAGTTAAATCAAGATCTATATGAAACTGTTAAATTGAACTTTGAAATGTTGAATATTAAAGTTTTGAAATATATTAAAAATTTAAATGGTATATTTAGAACTGGATTGAATTAATGAATTGAGTTTGAATAAATTTGAAAATTGGAATTTGAAGTTGATTTGAATCGATTTGAGAGACTTGAGAAAATTTTAAGTACTTTACTTTATAAATTAATTATATATATACTATCTTGGAAAATAGTTATATTTGAAATAAAATGATATTTGGGTTTTGAAGTATAAATTTAATTGAAATGACCACGGTGTTAAAAATGTATATTTCCACCTTGTAGATAGTTCTGAAGATCCTTAGAGGATGGTTATCCCAAACATCCTTTAAGTTACTCGTATTTCAGTTGATATTTCACTTGAGTTGGATTTATTTATATAAGAATGTTAATCCTGACTCGAGTGTTTTGTGTTTTGCTTTACGCTCGGGTCAGACCGAGTGATACAGCATTTGAGACTCACCTTTGGAGTTTGGAGCTTCCTTTGGAGATCCAACTATCGCCTCAGCTTTCAGGTCTTCTAGTTGATTTGTTCAGAGAAGTCATCTGTTGTACTGGAGACTTCACTGCTTTTGAGATATTCTGTTGTATTTTATTTCTAACTCTGATGTTTATATAGTAGCTTCATGAACTACTATTTTATCTATTCCGCTGCGTATTTATTGTATTACTCTGTGTCTGTGATTCTGTGATTGATTTATTTACTGCATATGCCGAGTTTTGCCAAATTTAAATTAACAATCTGATATTTTGAATTATTCAAGTCAGACATGTGTGGATTTATTGTCGATTTGAATGGTCCAAAATATCGGGTCGTTACAGTTGGTATCAGAGCTTTGTCTCTAGGCGAAACTTAGCATATATTGTAAATTTATTTACAGAATCACGTTCGTTCGAGTTTAATCTCTTCCTTTTGACTCGATTTCCTTTGAACTTTGGAACGTTCCCTACGGTTCCAAAATTCATTCTTGTCTCTCTCTATTGGTATTCTTTTGATACTGGAATATCCCATAACTCCACTTCGAATAATCTCTATAAGAATAGGCGACCCCGCCGATCTTTGAATGTTTTGTAAAGGGGTGAAACTCCTTTACAATTGGCATTGAATCACCGAAGATTTATATATCACTCGGTTTAGATGCTGCTATCTCTTGATATGCCGAATTCTATCTCTTGCGATCGAATGTCGATTTGCCTTAGATTTCCGCATCGATTATATTCTTGAAGTCACGGTTTACCCGGTTAAGGTCGCCCGTGATTTATATAAGTGTATCCGACTACTGTTTTGTAATTAATTATCTCATTTTCGTTCGAACTTATCTTCAAATCAAATCCTATTTGATTAGAATCCCTCTAAGTTGAATTTCTATCTTTGTTTGAAATCCATTCTTGAACCATCCTTTGAAAATCGGGTTTGCTTGTATTTTAGAAATTGTTTTCTAAATCAAAATTATTATTTTGATAAGTATGATTATATTCTATATATAAAAGTGAAATGTCTTCGATAAAGATTATAAACCCTTTAAAATGAGAATCTGAGGTTTTGAAGGGATTTGTAATTTTGAAAGTTATATAACAAATTTGATTTATCTAAAAATGATTTATAACTAAAGGATTTTAAATTTGAAATTCGAGAATTGAACCCCGGTGTTTTGAAATTGGTTTTAAGATTTTGAAATATATAATAATAGTATGATTTAAAAGTATTTTCGGAATAAGAAATGTTCAAATGATTTTAATAAGTTTCGAATGATTTCAAAAAAAAAAAAATTTCAAAAGAAGTTTGAGAAAATAGAAGTCCAGAACTCACTTATGTCGCTGGAAAATAATTTCGGTGATGAGTGCACGCATCATCGACATTGATTTTCGAGTTTCAGAGTGAGGGATAGGCCACTTTAATAGCTTTGCTATGCGAGTGATTTTGCAAAACCAATTTTGATTTCAAATTCCGAAGTAAGATTTGATATTCGAAAGATATATGTATATATATATTTGAAATGATTTGAAGTAAGCCGGTGTTCATTCCTCGAGTTTTGGATTTGATATAACCCTATCTATTAAAATTGATTTACTGATTGGTTGCTGATTTCCACCTCTTGAATTTGAAAATGATTTCTTCGACTATTTTGAAGTTCGAGCACTTCCAAATCAAGGTTAACTTTTCAAAAGCTAAGGATTTTGAAGTAAAGCCTATAAGTTGATATGTATGTTTAAAATATGTAATAATATGATTTAAATAAGCTGAAACTGTTTTGTTAAGTAAATGAATAAGGCTATTTTGAAATTTTTCTAAATATGGAATTTAGGTTTGAAATGTTTTGAAAAAAATTTGGGCTTCATTATATTTTGAATAAAATTTAGTTAAATGTTTTAATTTAGTAACATCTTTATGAAGCTATATATATTTAACTAGTTGGAATAAACATATAAGTTGTACGTATGCTATTTTATTCGCATAATTAATTTGATCCCAGTTTGAGTACACAAGTTCGAGGTGGATTACACCATTTCGTGTTAGGATTTTTCATTCGATTTTTGATGGCGAATATTTAATATGGATTTTGGGCTCGATTCTAGAATTCTCTATCGTAGTATATGGCTATGCAAGGAGACTGATGGCTTCTAGTCGAGAAACCATATCGAAATCCGCATTAGGGAAATCGAATGGACAATACTAGTTCGAAAGCGAACTTGTGTGACCGAGCGAGCGATCAAATGTGATTGTGCGAAATGATGACGTATGTACATCTTATATTCTAATATCATTGATATATTTGACGCTGAAATTGAAAGCTGTCGGGTTAGAATATCTTTGCTTACTAAAAGAAAATTCCCAAAATAAATTACAAAGATATATAACCCATAAAAGCAAAGATATTTAATCCCATATGGCTCTTCATACAGCGAAATTTATTTTGAAAAATTTGATCCTTATATAAGATAGACCTTACGTAAGTATAAGATGATTTTGAAAACATTTGATTTTGGTAATGAATTGGTTGACTTAAATTATATTGATTTGGAAATTTGGATTTATTTTCTAAATCTATTATTTTGGAAACTTTGAAACTAAAGATATTTAATTTGAGAAGAAATAATTTGGTGAAATTGTATATGATTTTGAAATTGAACTGATATTGAAACAAATTGAAATTTGAGAACCTTATGTTACTAAACACTTGATTTGGGAGTTGTCGAACTTATATAAAATTGATTTGTATGAGTATGAAATTGGTTAGAAAACTATGGATTTGAAAAGGGTACTCAATTTGAAAAGTGAAATCTTATATAATTAAAGTCTATATAAGTGTGATTTGATACACTTTTGATTTTGGAAAAGTATTTGATTTGAAAATTAAATCTTATATATAATGGATTTTATATAAGTATGATATTTGAAAGTGATTTGAAAAGGTACTATATGATACATATTTTCGAAGTAAAGATATGGAAAGTGCCTTCTGCTTGATATCCGATTTGTGGCCACATCTTGGATTCATTCTATCGATATTATTCTCTCTGATTTTGGTTTTCCGGATATGATACTCGAGTGTCCTTCGAATTCCATGGCGTTACCCATGGTCTTACGAACTCGACTGCATAGCGTAATTCGTAAGGCAGTGATTGCTTAAAAGGTACGGATGTTTCCTGGGGGATCCAGGCGTAACCATTGTGTATCTGCGATCTATGGTCGTGTTAGTGGCATAATCCGCAAGGCAGAGATTGCTTAAGGGGTATGGATGTTTCCTGGGGGATCCAGGCGTAACCATTTTATGTATCCTGCGGTCCACCGTTTTGTTGCATGGCGAAATTCGCAAGGCAGTGAATGCTTAAAAGGTACGGATGTTTCCTGGGGGACCCAGGCGTAACCATTGTGTATCTGCGATCCATGATTTGATTCGTTTTTGATTGGATTGTACTTTCCATATCTGTTTTTAAAAGTTTTTCCAGTATTTTCACTAGGTGTTGAAACAGGTCTACTAAGTACCTGGAGAATTCTAGTTTTGCGCCTGATCAACGCACTACCAGAGTCTACAGGAACAAGGATAAACTTGTTGAAACATCGAGTTATAAAAGTATTTTCGAAAGAAAATTTGTTTCGACTATAAAGGTATTTTATTTCCAACAAAGAAATTTTGTATTAATATTTGAAATTGAAATTCTTATGGTCCCAAATTAATTATTCGTGCCCGATACTATTCTTTTGAATCTACCTTATCTGCTCAGCTTTATTTATTCACCTATATTCTGTTATTCCAAGTCCTCCCTTTTTCTTGTTGACTATATCCTTCTTAAATATTGTTTATTTATGTACTACATGGTTTAATAGTAAATTATGAATACTTTTGAAGTTATTTATTTAATAATACATATTTAAAGTAAATGATTATTGATTATTAATAATATTTGAAAGGTATCTTGAGAAAAAAAAAAAATTTAATAAATTATGAATTATGGGTTTAATGTTTTCAAATAGCTTCTTTGTAAATATAAGTAATAATGAAAATAACTGTTTTCAAATAGTTTTCGTATATTTATAAAGTTGTTATTTAAGCATATAAATGGTAATTATAAAGGAAGCAAGAAATTTTGCAAATGGATCTTGGAAGTTTTAAAGTATATAAGACAATTGAATTGCAAATGAAGTTTCCAAATTTAAGTAAAATTTATATAGTTCAAATTAATTGTTTAATTTTCACTTTCAATCTACTTTTATTTCTGGTTGTTCTATTCTCCTACCTCCTTCCTTTTCGGGGACGAAAAGTTTTGAGTGGGGGAGAGTGTAACAACCCGTAAAATTTAATGGTTTTAAAAGTATATTTAACTGGAAATTTGTGAAATTTTAAACAATAAAATTTGAAATTAAAAATTTATTATTTGGAATACGTCTATTTTAATATAGCAACTGGTAAATTTTCATTTGATAATATTTAAGTTTATTTTTCTGTGAAATTCATTTCAAATCAAACCGGTTAATAACAGTGAATTTAAAAGTTTTCCGAAACCAAAATATGTCAACAGGAGAAAATTTATTCAGATTATTCTGAATCAGACTGCGAAATTCGTTTTTCCAAATTTGGACTTCTACTGCTCCGTTTATCTTAATTCTGGCCAAATAGCAGCATTTTCGGTACCGATTATCGACTTTTGATCGGATGATCGTACCACAGATATCCATATACCGTTTTGATCGTCTCGTCGTGCTGATCTCTGCGGTATATTCACTCATGTGTTTTGAAGTCTGGCTCGCTACAGGATCAACATGACAATTTGCAGTATCGATACCGATATTTCGACTTTTTTAAATTGCTTGTTGATTCGTTATCCATGGTGTTGAACCCAACGGTTACTAGCAATTAATAATTCCAGAAACCAAACCTTTGACCCTTCTTATTCCTTGTTGTGATATGCATCTATGTCCATTCGTTCTCTGATTTTTTTTACTTCTGTTCTTTTCATCAGAAACAAATATATACATATCTAAGTATGTTACCATATTTGTTCACTTTCATTTTCATTTGACTCGCCTGTTCATTCTTTACCAGAGATCATGGTCATTTTATTTCTTCTTCTCCACTAAAAAAAAAAATGAATTGAAGCTTTGCCTTTTTCAGATCCAATCTCCTTGTCCCATTCTTCATGCCATGAACCCATTCGCGAATCTCTTCGCCTCCCATACTCGGCCTCAACCTGCTGCACACGAGATCCCATCACCGTTCACCACATCTCCACTTGCTCCGCGCCGAGTAAACCCGCGTCCATTCCTCTTCCCCTTGCTCGGCCATCACCGAAGTTCCCACCACCCTAACGCACCATCCACTGACCGATCCTCTTCCTTTGCCGGAAACCACCATGAGCAGCCAACCCACGTCTTCATTTTCCACCTTACGACCGAGCCACCTTCCTGTTGCCTGCCGAGCCTACCCACCTTGCATCTCCACCGCGTGGCAAGCAAGCCTGACCACTTTCCCTAGCCTTCACCGCCGAGAGATCCACATGCTTTCCCCTCTTCGCCATCTCCCAGCCCTTCCACGGCCATGCAGTCGAGCCCTGTTTGATGTATTAAAGGTACAGCCGAGCCTTTTGTTGTATTGACTTTAAATTGTATGCATGCTAAATCATGCGACAATATCCTATATTTTTCTATATGGTTGCTTATACAGTTCGTCTATTTATAGCATATATATATATTAATTTCGATAAAGTACTGACTTTTAAGTAAAATAACTTCTTCATGCTTTTGTTGTTATCTATAAATAAGGAAGTTATGTAAATCAGCTTATATTTGTTATACACCTATCGTTGGTTCCAACGTATATATGTATAGATGTTGGTATGTGTGTTATATGTTAAAAAAATAAATATACAGGTTCTGGATTTCCAAATTCATATATGCGTATTATATTAAGAAATCTATATATTTTATTTTATAAGTATGGATTTAAATATTTATTTGGAAATGTATATATGTTTAAAGTGAAGTTTGTTTTGATTGTTCTATACTAAAATATGATACTTTAGTAGGTGTAGTCACCTAAATACTGCAGCCTGTCTATTGCTATTTTTGTACTTGGTTGGAGCTTTGCATTCGTATGTATTGGCTTATTAGTGTAATATTATATGTAGCCTATATAAATGTACTAGCTACGCTGTTTGTATATAGGTATGTCATACTAGCTTAAATGATATAGGTTGTCTCAATTATAAAAAAATATTATATGTTAGGAACACCTTTTAGATATGTTAGTTTTATATAAAGTTGCTACTTTAACATGTTAATACATATGACTGCGTGTACATGTATATGGTTGTTTTGAGGGAAAGATTTGTTTGTTATTGATGTTTATTGGTATTGTATCTATATGAAATTTTATGGGGTTTATAAAGATCTGTTTGAATCCATAACAGTGTAAAGTAATATTATATATATATATTATAAACATTGATTTTAAGGATATAATACATACATGTTGGTTTATATGTATTAAATAAAGTAAGTTTATACAAGTTTCATTTTTACTATTAGTTTTAAAAGGTATAACATGTATTCGAGTATTTTTCACTTCAATAGGTATATATATATATATATATGTATTTACTTTAAGCACATATATTTCACTTATACCAATTATCATCATCAATCCAGTTGACTTGATTTATATATAGTATATAGTTATATATGAGTCACTCGCACAAATTGTCTTCATCGATCCTGTTTTGACTTGATTTCGTCAACTTCTATTTATCAGCTTCGTTCGTCGATTCGAGTTCAATCTTGCCTTGTTTTGAGATTCGTGCCTGGATTTCGTAACCTATCTCAGTTTCGTTCACCTCTAGCCTCGAAAGGTGAGCAATCACTCACGATTAACGTTCTTTTATTATTTAAATTTGATTTCATTTGAAATAGCAATTGAAATATGCTACTGTAGTTATTTACATTGTTATATATGCTATTATCCATAACTGTTCACCTATGACATCTGACACCAGTATCTAATATTTATATGCCTGTTATTACCATTATCTGTATCTGTTCACCTATGACATCTGACACCAATATCTGTTATTTATATTGATGATATATGCCTGCTGTTATATTTTTTTTTGTATCTGTTATCACTCTGCAAGTTCCCTGTAGTTTAGAATTCACTATGGGTTGAAATGATACATACCCGAACGGACATTAGAATAGGAGAATTTCGTTATGGGTTGAAATGATAAACCCAAGCGATTTTCATTTGAATTGAAATTGGGATTACGGGTCGAAATGATATCTACCCGTATATATTTAAATTTCGGATTGAAATGATAAATATCCGTATCACTTAACCATATGATGTATATATACAGACACCGTTGGTCCATATATAAAATATTTTGAAAATGAATTTTATGGTTTTGGAAAGAAATATATGGTTTTAATAAATGTTGAGCCTTAGATTATTTAATTTAAATTAGGATGGATTTAATACTTATGAGATGTTTAAGTATAAAAATTATATTTTCAAAATAGATTCTGGTAATAATTTGAATAAGTTAAGGTTGGAAAGATAATTTATTAATTAAACCAATTTGAAACTTATTGAAAATTGAGGTTTAAGATATGATTTATAACTTGGGTTTTATTTAAATAATTTAATGAAAATCCTTGCTTAAATAAATTTAAGAAAATATTTAGTAAAAATGAAATGTAAGGCTGGTTAGATGATATTGAGTTTATTAAGTGGATCTTCCCTGATTAAATAATAATAAAGTTAAATCAAGATCTATATGAAACTGTTAAATTGAACTTTGAAATGTTGAATATTAAAGTTTTGAAATATATTAAAAATTTAAATGGTATATTTAGAACTGGATTGAATTAATGAATTGAGTTTGAATAAATTTGAAAATTGGAATTTGAAGTTGATTTGAATCGATTTGAGAGACTTGAGAAAATTTTAAGTACTTTACTTTATAAATTAATTATATATATACTATCTTGGAAAATAGTTATATTTGAAATAAAATGATATTTGGGTTTTGAAGTATAAATTTAATTGAAATGACCACGGTGTTAAAAATGTATATTTCCACCTTGTAGATAGTTCTGAAGATCCTTAGAGGATGGTTATCCCAAACATCCTTTAAGTTACTCGTATTTCAGTTGATATTTCACTTGAGTTGGATTTATTTATATAAGAATGTTAATCCTGACTCGAGTGTTTTGTGTTTTGCTTTACGCTCGGGTCAGACCGAGTGATACAGCATTTGAGACTCACCTTTGGAGTTTGGAGCTTCCTTTGGAGATCCAACTATCGCCTCAGCTTTTAGCTCTTCTAGTTGATTTGTTCAGAGAAGTCATCTGTTGTACTGGAGACTTCACTGCTTTTGAGATATTCTGTTGTATTTTATTTCTAACTCTGATGTTTATATAGTAGCTTCATGAACTACTATTTTATCTATTCCGCTGCGTATTTATTGTATTACTCTGTGTCTGTGATTCTGTGATTGATTTATTTACTGCATATGCCGAGTTTTGCCAAATTTAAATTAACAATCTGATATTTTGAATTATTCAAGTCAGACATGTGTGGATTTATTGTCGATTTGAATGGTCCAAAATATCGGGTCGTTACAATTAATGAATGATATAACTGTTTGATACAAGGTGTAAATCGGGAAAACAAACTGGATGGAAAAAGGGATTGCAAAATAAAAGCGATAGGTGAGATTTTTTTTCTCACTCAAAATGAATTGCAGTTATTATTGATTTGATATGATTGCTATTTGGATGTGATATTAGATATAGTAGGATATATCTATATATATAGCAATATATACATATTGGCATATGTATATATTGGATTGATTGATTTCCCGCCTCGTATAGCGGATGAGACCCTATTGCGCCGTTAGTAAGCGGATATTTTTATAAAACCCATATACCGCGATATTCCACCTCGAAGTGGAATTAGTATTGTGCTAACATCTGTGGATGCAGGGAAACAGGTTGGAGGGATCCAACTGGATTCCTCACCAGTAGTTATTTATTTACAGATATTGATGTATATTCTGTTATCATATGTTGATATATGATGTTGTTGTTGTGATTGACTAATTGGTGCTGTTGCATCATTGGATTCAAAATTTTGAAGTTTAAAAATAACGATTTTAACTTTAAAAGAGATTTTTAAGTATACGTTTTATTTGAAATTTTGAATTGATTTACTTTAAATAAATAAATGTTATAAATTTAAAGTTATGGAGATTATAATATTTGTGAAAGATAACCAAAAGATGATTTTTGAAATAAATAGTTAAGTAATTTATAAGATAGTTTAAATTTGAATTTTTGAATTATTAAAAACGATGTATATAAAAGATGTACAAAATTGATATTTATCAATTAAAATTATTGGAATTTTAAACGATTTTTTATAAGTGTTAAATTTGTAAAGATATGAAACTTATAGAATTATAAGTTGTAAAGATAGGAAATTTATAGAATTATAAATTGTGAAGATTTGAAGTTTATAGATTTATAAAATTTGAGGTTTATAGATTTATAAAGTATGAAGTTATAAAATGAATGGAATTGTAGAATAAAAGATTATAAGAAATTTACTTATAAATTGGGTTTTTGCCTTTAAATGGAATATTGATCGAAGTTAATAAAAAGGAAGATTTATAAATCAAAGTGGTTATACAATAAAAATAGAAAGAGAATTTATAAACGTTGTTTTATAAATTCAAAACCAATTTAATTTGATAAATTAAACATAGAAGGTTATTAAAGGAAATGTATTCGCGATTTGGATAGCGAATTATCCTTAAAATAAATGTGTAGAAAAGACTGAAATTTGGTTAGTAAAGTATATTCACGGTTTTGGACAGTGAATATATTGTTAAATAAAATGGATTCATTTTTGAAGAAGTGATATTTTAAAATGAAGTTAAATTGTTTTTAACGATGTTTTAAAAATGTATTATGAATCGAAAGCATAGATTTCAACACTTGTTATTGAAATAGATGTTTTCGAGAAATATAAGGAAATGGTGGACTATAACATTGTTGTTATAGTAAATGATTTCCAAAAGGAAATATTTTTATGTAGTATTGGGATTTATATATCTATCTTAAAATCCGAATCCCTATACTAGTGATTTTGAGTCGTCGTAACGATGTTTTACGTAACATTCGTTTTGACTCAAAATAAATGTTGTTATAGTAAACGGTTTCCTTAAAAGAATGAAATATATACTTAATTTGATTTAAGTATATCGAATATTTTCCAAATGTTGAAAATAAATGATTTGTGAAACACTTATTTTAAATAAGTATGGAAATGTTTTTCCAAATGAAACGAAACGTTTTGAGAATTTATCTTCTTAAAGATAAATCGAAAATGAATTTTTGAAATCAATTGAAAATCGAATATCAGTAGATATTCGAAAATATAAATTCACTATGGAGTTTAAAAAAAAAAGGGAAGTTGTTTAAAAATAAATATTGATTTATTTTTGAAGTGTGGAAATTTTATATCTAGTAAAGATATTTTTGAAGATAAATAATTTGGAAAATTATTTGGAATCCGATGATGTTGCGCATCTTTATTGATAGTTAAATAACCGACTATCAATAATTACCTTGAATGGATATTTGTTGTGAATTGGATGAATTTGAATGCCACACTTATTTTTAAATAAACGCTCACTATTCGGGTTAGCCGAGAAAGGACCATGGGGTCGTATAACCCATTCCGAATATGTGATACGTCGTTATGAATTGCATTCGAAGACCGGTGTTGAAGACCGGATATTTTTGAAAACGGAAGGATTACCGTCGAGTTACTCTACATCGGCTGATCTCCGGTTTAGAGGGTTTTATCACCCTTAGTGACGGGAAGTCCGGACGTGATTAGAAAATTATCCGGATATGCAAGGGCTTCGTGAGAAGTGCCTTCGGTTCTGTTCGATCCCGGAACAGACTTGTATGGATTGTATGTCTGACGTTACAATTTGAGATATAAAGCTGATTTCTTTCAAATACATTTCTGTTGGTGGCGGAGAATTTATTCTCTTAGCTTAACACCCTTCTCTGAGACGTACGAGCTCAGAGGTTATGTAGTTGAAATTTATCAGCGATATATCCCAATTTGGTAACGTGGCATACTGAGTGTTGCTGTGAAATGATCAGTGTTTGATCATTTGTGATATGATCATTTGTTTGATCTTATATCTTTGTGATCATAGGTTGATCATTTGTTTGACCCGAAGCAGGGCTTTGTAGAAAGCGTAGCTTTGTGGACGAGACTTCATCGAGCCTCACACCCCGGAAATGGTCGAAACAGGAAGGATGCGGCAAGGTTCTAGGGAGTAGCGCCCCTTAGTGTATGTCATTCCTTCTGGATAGAGGTGGTATCATGGTGTGGAGCCCAGATACTTAACCTATGTGGTTGCTGCATTATTATTTTGATGTGGTTTGTTGGAAATCGGGGATCCTCGGGAAGATCGGTTACGATCGGGGGATGGCATACGCGTGTCAGTAGTTACCTATTTTTGCAGAGGTAACCCGGCCTTGTGTTGGCAGAGATCTAACCGTAATGTTAGGTTATTTCTCGGGTCGTCTATTCCAGGGACGTACCCATCGTGGATAGGAAGTTCCTTAGCCTGACCATTTGTTGGAAATCCAAAGAAACAATACGAGACTTGTACGGATTTAGTTGTAGAACCTATCATTCACTTATGGTGGCGCCCCACTGTTTGGATGGTAGCTATAGTAGGCATAGTTCGAAATGTCTATGCTGGCTAAGATTAATATTATACTTTCGAACTGTTTTCTACACTATGCACTAATAATAATATAAAAAATGATTTGATTTTGCGTAGTAAGCATCTTTGACTATCATAAGAAGAAATCTCCTCCAATTCTGCGTTTGCATTGTGTGTGTGGTGGGAGGTCTTATGGTAGTTTCATTTTCCAAAAGCATTTCGAATTGACTTTAAAATTATTTTGTTGTTATAAAGATAAACTGTTTTACGATCTCACACCAGTCACCATGACTGACTTGGAGTTTATTGTTTCCCTTCTAAATTCTGGGTGCCCACAAATTTTCCACACGGGCAGCCTAGAGTTAGATTATCAGGATATTCCGGATATTCTGGAGCTTTGGAAGCAAGCTGGATGGCGAGACGTAGTATTTGTATCTGAGAGTATTTATTCCGCTGTGTATTCTGTATGAGGACAAGTTACATAACTGTCCATTGTTTTATATTGACTCTGATGATTGATGTATGTATAAAATGATATAGTTCTTTGTGTTAAAGATTATTCATTTATCTATTATATATTATTCCGCTGCGATGTGTAAGATTCTGATATTGTTTTCTGTTTCTGTTTCTGCTCTTGTTCTGTTGTTCTTTCTTCTTCTGCGTTCTTCTTCTTTCTTCTTCTTCTTCTATCTTTTCTTCTACCTTTTTCTTCTATTTAAAACCCTCACTATTGGAGTTTCCGGCACTCGATTGCTCGGCAGTCGATAAAGTGAGTATCGATGTCGAATTTTCGAAAGTCGAAAATTTCGGTACGTGACAATATCCCACTATCAGTTTAACAAGTATACTAAATTCAAAAGAGAATGCCCAAATTTATGAAAAGGTAATAGCAATGAACTAAACTATAGCTTTGATGCTGGAAGGCTTGGGTTGTACGGCAAATGTGGGTGGGTTTTGAACAAAGAGGAAATAAAAACATATAAGGCAAGCAAGGAAAACCTTGAGGATTTTGGTTGAAAATTTCAGATCAAAATCCAGATTCATGGCCACGGTTTTATAGTTATGTTAGCGGTTGATAAGTGATTGTTTTATAAAGGTTAATGATATAAATAATTATCTAAAGGTGGATAGAAATGGATCGATAAATAAAGAGGTTCCTTACTTACATATATGTGAAAACTGAACTTAAGTTTCAATCCCAACTGCTACGACAATTTAAAGTCATAAATTTCATATTTTGTTTGACGTGTAAATGAACATTTACTTTTATATATTAATCAAATTTCTATATACAGTTCAATGAATAAAACAAGCATGAGCGCTCTCTCTCTCTCTATATATATATATATATATTATTCTATTTTGTTATCATCTAGCGAGGACTGGGATACATTGGAATACAGTAGAGCTGCTAGCTTCACTAGCATTCCTTCCAACGTCAAAGTTGCAAGGTATTGACATTAAAACTACCCTCATCCGTTTGATTCTCACATATGTTTGTTTATGTGTTCTTTCTGAAGTGCTTTTTACTTTATTGGAGAAATAGTAGGAATTAAATTATGTTTTCCTATAGTTATTATTCTTTAGCATTGAAAATAACGATGGAAAAATATATGCGTACTTCACTTTTATTTTCATTGTTGTTTTCATTTATTGGCTTAGTCCACTATTTAACTCTTTAGCTTTGTTGGTATGATTGACTTGCTATATAATGAATGTACACATTGGTTTATATCGCAACATCGTTTTTCATTTATTTGTGAAATTTATGCATTCCATTACGTGCTTGAGGTCCTTCCATTTTTGTTTGGTCTCTTTTTTGATAAGATTTACGCACCGTTGCGTCTATTTATGGTGGGATTAATATTTCCAAGGTAAATTTGAAATAATAAGTGTTTTATTTTAAAAAAAGGTGATCGGTTTTTTGTACGTAGCAGAATACAATTTCATCAATCCCATAATGCTTTGATACTTTGTATACATGCTCAATGTTTTTAAAAATATCATGTGTTCTGTATTCTTATTTCTTTGGGTATAAGATGTAATATATATAGAAATTAAATATGTTTTCCCATGGTCATGATCAATGGAAAATTGATTGTTGGTTCTCTATGTTGATTTCTTTATAGTGTTTATGATGTATATTTAGTTTATATATTTGCATGTCTTACATGTTGAAAAACTATAATGCTTTGTTTGGTCATTTTAGGACAAAAAAAAATTATGTTTCAAGGTTACATTAATGTTGCAGAGTCAATATATAATCTTCATTTGTGTTTGAGTGTCATGTTTTGTCTTTAAATTCAGTTAGTGCATGGAAAATTTACCGTGTTTCTGAGACTGACTGAATTTCACTATCTATGTTTTTACAGTATAAACTGTCGAAGTATCCCGAAAGTTGGTCCACCCATGGTTTACATCATGTAGATAAAATTGGCTATATTTTCTAAAGGGGCATTTCACCAGAAGGACAAACTTTGCAGTCCAATTAATTTCTAGGACACACATCCATAGAAATTAATTTCAAGGCCAAAGTCAGCAGAATAATTACTTTTAAGGACAAAGTCAGCAGTCCAGTTACTTTCAAGGACATAATTTCATAGGTTTTTAGGCCTTAGAAACTAATTATTTTGCATTTTGTCCTTAAAAATAATTATTTCAATTGTGTGTCCTAGAAACTAATTGCACTTGCTAAAGAGACCCTTGTGGCTAATTTCCACTTTTTTCTAAAAGTGTCAACTGCCCATTTATTGTGAAGTATATTACAAAAGGTTGGGCGCTCATTAGTAAATTGCTTTGATCCCAGTAATAAAATCTTATTTTTTTTGACATTAAAACAAGAGTAAATCAAATTGAATATTTTATAGTCCTATATCCAGAATCGCATTTTTGAAGTCAAATAGGAAAAAAAAGCTAACAACAAGGGAGGGCACAAAAATTTCAAATGGTTTAAATTTAAAAGGGAGCTATCAGATAATTTTGCATGTCTATGCAAAAGCATTAAATGGGTTAGCTGTTAGCATAATTGATATGGTATGAATGAAACCACAGCGTAAAAGGATACAGTTAAGGTCATCCATATTTTTATTTTGTGTCATGGTTATATTTACCATACATTGAATAAGTAGAATTTATTTTGCTTTTAATGTTCCATAAAAAAAACGATCATGGCATGTAAGAAAATAGAAATGAATGCTTTATGCCAGATTTCATGTATGCTATATTTTCCTTGAGCAAAGTTATTTTGTATCCATATGCTGGAGTGAATATGAATGAAATGAGTTAATATGAGGCCTATCAATTTAACGGTTAATTATTTTCTTATGCGTCTATATTATTATGTATTACATGTATTTTCACAATTTTTTTATGCATATAATTAATTATTTTGTCTAATATATCAGTGTATTTTTGGAGTTAGCATTTATAACTTTAAATTTGGAATTGTAGTATGATTTTTTTCACATGCCTATGTTATGATTTCACTAGAAAACATTTTTATTAATTACTTTTGGGTCTTATTGATGATACGCGACATGGATTATTGTTTTTATTTTGTTTGCTTTAATTTGTTTTAGTATTACCTTCCTTTTCATCTGTAAATAGTGACCTCTTTAGCAATTCTCAGTTCATGTAATACTCATTGTTCCTTAATGTATTAGTTTATTAAATCATAATCTAAAGCCAACTAGCCTCCTGAGAGTATAATGAAATTCTTAGACTTACCAGTGTGGCGATAATTAGGCAATTCAATATTGTTTGCCAATACGATAATGCTGTGATTGTTATAATTGTTTAAGTGAACATATCAATGTTATCAAGAAATTTTTTAATATGCTAGGATTTGGAAAGATTGTTCCATTGATACAGTTTTTGGTTATTTTACTATACTAAAGTTCTTCATTCTTTGATGCAGATTATGATGTATTGCTAGCTATCAATCATCTATACATGCTAGAAGCACTTTTTGATAAACATGTGACTGGAAAGGAGATTGATTTGGCAATTTACTCTTTTTTTGCTACCTTTCTTGTGTAAAAAATGAAAGTTTGGACATAAATAGATAATACTGTAATTGTTACGTTTTGTATTACAGTTCCATCCTTGGAATTTCTTCACAATAAACCAATATGACTTATGTACCATATCAGTCTAAAGCCTCTTTGATTCAAAGTGATGGTGCACATTTTCAGTTGAGCTTCAACTCCAAAGGGTGGTAGGTGAATTCCATATATCTTATTTATACATTTTAAATTTCCTATAATACTTATCTAAAATACAGATGTTAATTTTATCTTAGTTCGATCAAAATTCTTTATTGTGCTCACTTGATAATTTTTGTAAACTATGACATTTTATTTTAGTTGGGAGATTAATTAAAACTTGATATAATTAGTTTAATTTTCAGCATATAAAATTTTTTATGAGTACATTAAACTTGGATTGAACAATATTATTTTGTTTCAATTTATTTTTTGTGTACAGGGCTTTTTTCCATTATCTACATTTGTATTTGTAATGTCAGTAGAAAACATTTTGGTAAAGGAAGCTACATATGACAGGATTGTACTATTTGTTAATAGATTAAGGTTTATTCCACATATCTAAATATGAGTTGTAAGAGATTTATATCTTCACTTTTCATCTTTCCATCTTGAGTATTTGTTTTATTAGAAAGACAGAAATCTATCATGTTTACATATTTTCTCAATATATATAACTGACATAGTTTCTTTGTTTTCAAAGATTAACTTTATATATATGAATACTCAGTAAATGTAGCTAACATTGTTTCTATGTTTTGGCATAATGCGAAGGCTGCCAAATTTTATGCAGAATACGTTTGTAGTCTTAATTCAGCTCTTAGTCAAATAACAATAAACTAATGTTCACTTTGACTGTTGTTACTGTTAAATTAATCTAGAACGTAATACACTAGGCACTCTTGCACTGTTTGAAGCTTTGAATTCATATAATTGATTGACTAATGAAAATATTCCATTTCATCTATATAATGCCTTATTAATAAATCAATTTTTCATTGAGGTTGACTGAGGTATTATGTGTGAGTATATTATTTGTATAAGGTACTATGCTTGATTACTTTATTTTTAGTTTCTTGGATCAAAAGTAATTTTTTTCATGGTAAATATTAATTTTTTTAGATGATTTTTAGCTTGATCGCCACATTAACCACGTGTTCCTGCCACTGTATGTTATGTGCTACTGGTTAAAAAAATCAAAACATGCAATTTTGGTTAGTGAAAAAAAATACTAAACGATTTTGTTCTTAAACTATTTATTGGAAAAAAATATCCTATAGTGTTTCTTTATTAATATTAAAAAAATAGAACTAACAAGATACAAACAAAATACTAAACTAAAAAATTATAAGATTAAAGTTTTAGAAAACCAAATAAGTCTTAAATCTAAAGTTTGAAAATCCAGTTTTCATTTCCTATAATTATCAAGTTTCAAAATCTCAATATTCTAGAAAATTCAAACTTCATAAAAAAGAAAAAAGAAAAATAAGGGTCGACAAATTCATCTTTAATGTACCAATTTTTTTTTGAAACTACAAATTAGAATATTTATTTAGTAGAATTTTTTAAACTAAAAAGGTCGGCTATATTATATATCTCATTCACTAAGGGAAAACCCCGTTTTTTTTATTTTCCCCTTTAACAAATACATTAATGATGCCCCTAATCTAAGTTGTTTTTCCGTCTAACAATTCCTAACATTTATAATTGCACCCATGTGCGTAGTACGGGTTCACACTAGTATTTATAACTATAAGAAATTGAAAACTATTTAAAAGTTGTTTTGAAAAGAATATTTAAAAGCTTATTTAAAATAGAGAGATCAAGTGCTATCAGAATTTTAATATAAATCTATGACTCTATAATTTATTTGGAATATCTTGAAATCTTGAACTCTTCAATACTCAGGAGTCATTCATTCTCTAGCTCTTGAGTCTCTATATCAACATCTTGAATCTCTTCAATCTTTACTTGATACTGTACATTCTTCTTAAATCAATACTTGTCTAATATCCTGCACGATACACTATATACCTTGATAAAACATTAGTATGTATATTTTATATGATTTTCTAGAGTTGTTTTCATCAAAACTAATATCTCAGGTACTAACACTCAATTATTTGGACAACACAGCTAATGGCATTTTAGTTTTCTATTATGTAATCAACTATGTGTAATTAGACAAGCACCATTGTCCCAGTGGTTAAGTGATTCGACTTTGGTGCGAGAGGTCACAAGTTCGACTTGTGTAGCGTGATTCGAACGTGTATTGACATGTGATATGTTGTCCCAGTGATATGTTGTATCTAAGTACCATTTCATAAAATAAAAAAATAAAAAATAAAAACTAGTGTAATTAAAGTTTTAGGTCCGTATCCTTATAAATAAGATGAGTCCCTCAGTATAAGGACTCAGAGCCTAGAAACTATTGTAATATAAGTTTGTATTTCCACAACTAGTATTGTAAGCTTGTAATATTAAGAAGCTTTCTGCTGAATAGAAGAAGAAGTTTGCTGCTACCACTTTGTAAGTTATCTTTAATTTTAATTTTCGTGTCTAAATTTATATTGTGTATATATATATATATATATATATATATATATATATCTGTGTGTATCACTTGAATATTTATATACATTGTAAACATATACACATATTTGGATAACATATAGTACATACATGATGAGCTAGCGTGTCCGTTGCGATGTAAATTCAAATATCTATATACGGGTATGTGATACATTGCACGGTTTATCATGTTACACATGCACACACATATACATTTATATGATACATGCGTATACTTGTACACAAATTGAAAATAAATTGAATAAATTTATATCAACAATTTATAAATTCAAATGAAATATATGATTTTATTTAAATTAAATTTAGAAATGTTCTAAATAAATTAGACTTTATAGGCCCAATTAAGATCCAACAGGGTAAAATTTTTGAAATTCGCCCATATCTTCTGTTGCGGGCTGACCTAGTTCCAACACTGATAAATTGTTTTTTTATTCAGAAAAATGTTAAGTCCATTTTTTATTCCAAACCAATCAAAATTTTAAGGCCAGTCGCTTTTGGAGCAAGAGTATGCGTCACAAATTTTAATAAATTATATGCAATCTTACACCCCAAAAATCATAAATCAGAAGAGTTCGACTCATTAATAAACACTAGCGGTGGAATTTGAAGCATCTCTACCGTTCAGATCTAAACAACCATAACAAGTAGGGTTGGATATTTTTTTTATCATTCCATTTCTATGAATTTCCTTTCGATTATTCCTGAAATTTCAGTTTCCTATAGTTTCTCAAAAAATTAATTCCGGGTCCTTTCAACACCACAAATGGAAAATACTATTTGAAATCAAGGAACGACTGCCAAGTCCCTAGAATTAGAAGATGATGGACCAAAAGTCCCTTCCAAAAAAGTTATGAAAATTTGATCGCTATTTTTAGTTTTTGACTAATTTATGCCACTTTTGCCTCTGATTTGAATGCTGGACCGATTTTCTAGATGGGGATAATTTGGTAAAAAATAACAAAACAGGGACCTAATTTACATGGGTTTATTAGCAGAGACCTTTTGTGCATGTGCTTTGAGAATATAGACCTTTGGTCCAAACCCCATTTGAAATTCCCATGGAAATGGTTCCTTCCACAAATTTAGTCTGGGCCAGGTCCATAAAACATATTCAGTGTTGATTTTATTTCGCTCCTCTGTCCTCTATAAGTTCTCTTCACCCTCGAGTTGGAAAAGACCCTAACCCTAATTTCCCCTATCCCCTCTCATATGCACTCGCCGTTCCCTCCCGTTCATCTGCAAAAACCCATCTTGGAAAACATGATTCAAACCTTACAGGAGGTGGTCAATCAAAGCCAAAAAACTAACACAGACGAGGAAAGCAGAAACGAACGCGTTCGTGTCGAAGGTAAACCTTCCATCTGGATGAATTTTTTTTTTGTAGATTGAATTTGTTAGGATACTTGAAAGGTGTACTATCAATCTGTCCATGTTTGATTTCTGGATGAGCCTGTGTTAGATGAACACGTAGATGTGTACCGTTGCATTTGAATTTACTGAATACTACTGAATGAGGTGTCATCGTTTCATTAGCTTTTAATGCGCTAGGAGAACGAAACAATGGCTCCATTCCACCAAAAAGTTTGGTGGAAAAATCTTTCCCACTTCCCTGTCT
Source organism: Allium fistulosum (assembly GCA_030737815.1). Lineage (NCBI taxonomy): Eukaryota > Viridiplantae > Streptophyta > Magnoliopsida > Asparagales > Amaryllidaceae > Allium > Allium fistulosum. The sequence goes on along the minus strand of CM060908.1, from coordinate 512,006,130 downwards.
ATTCGTTTACATTACCCGAGAAAGAAGTTATCAGGGTTCCCATAAAAATGAATATTTCGATTGATTCTCAGATTTACACCTCCTTCGTCATCTCTCCCTAAACCGTGTTTGCCTCCATCATCAACTCAATCATGATCCGTTTTCACATTTAGTCGGGCTTTGCCATCAATACTAGAGTCTGCCGGGTAGCACTAATCTCTTTGTGTGTATTCAATGTTTTGGTTTATAAATTAAATGATTGGTTTACTTACTCAAATGATTTAATGTTATTTTAGTTTCTTACTTTCCTTTTTGCTGATTCTAGCTTCTGTCTGTTTTGTGCGGACTTTGCTTTAGGATTCTTGATTTAGATGGTTATAGCTTAATTTCTCCATATCGCCTTCAAGGTATCTAATCTAATGTTCAAATAATTGTTTCGACTGTTTTAAATTTTCCATGTGAATCTTTAGTCAGCGGTTCCAACAAAAAATGGATATCGTATTTCAAATTTGTGAAATGATTCTATGCAATGCTCTTTTCAATCGATGCATAGTGCAGTACTTGGATTTCATAAGGAATTTATCGTTGTTTTATTATTATAGAGTAAATGAAAATTCCTTTACTATGCTAATTAACCTTAAAGAAACATACAACAAACATATTCTAATGTTGCTTCCTTTAACTTGCATTCATAAAGACATGATGCAAAGTACTTCAGTTTTTAAGTAATAAATATAAGTGTAATTCTCTCCTTTACTGTTTATGTCATTGAAGCGACTATTGGAACTTTAGTGATTTTCTTATTTTAGTTTCAGTATTATACCAACAATAACTCTTTTTTAATGTTTATTTGTTAGTATCATACAAAACTTCTAATAATCAGGTGCAATATGTATTTGGATGCTCAGTTTTGAAGTTTTTTTAGCAATTTGATATATTGCATTACATGATAAATGAAAGCAGGGGTGAATGGAGGTAGAGCCCAGCTTGGTAAACTGTTCATAGCACATGCATAAGCTATTCACTACACCTTGCACAGTCCATTCACAAATGGTACGATTACAGTATGTGGTACCATGATGTTACTTTGACTAAAGAGAATAAGGTTATATTAACTAAACTAAAGTGATTGCTAATGGATGTGATTCCATGACCTCTACATAGCACGTAGCATACCACGCACACACAACACATGCACCCCCCCACATGCACGCATGCACAAATTAAGTTTTGCATTGCCTATGTATGGTGTTTTCTAAATTTTCTATTATAAGAACAAGTTGTTTTATTCTTATGTATGTTTGGTGAATGTCTTCTGTTTACCTTTCTTTTTTGTATTGCAGTTTTACCAGCATGAAGAGGAACATGTGACAGAAGCTATAACAGAAAAGTGATATTTCTCTCGACCCTTGTTTGGTAAGTGGTTTGACTTGACATATTTCATATTTCAAGCAGCTCACATTTTTTTAATGTCATGCAACAAATAAGTGTATTGTTTTTTTTTATAAATTACAATCAATATAACAATTTTTTTGATGTCGTTCTCTCTTCTTATAAAAGATTGGTGCTGATTCTTTGTATGTAATTAGATTTAGCTCTCTCTCTCTCTCTCTCGATTACCTAAATCCTAGTCACGAAGGACATTTAATGAAAGTTATATTTTTATTGTCTCCATAAAGAGCTTATGTTTACTCTAGTATATATTATATTTTTTACTTTTAAAGTTTCTATTCTGCTTCTTATTCAATGCTGGCAAATGGTATTCTAGAGGGCACATGTATTGTTGATTCTCGCTTTAGGATTTTACATTTGATTTGCTAGAGAAAAAACCATGTTTTATATGTCTATACATGTAGACTGTGAACTGGTTTTCACAGCGTAGTCAATTAATCACTATGAACAGCTCTGGTCTAGCTAATTAAAAAGATTCTGATTGATGGTTTTTTGTTCTGAAGGGTAACATAGGTATCTTTATTTTATGCTAGTTTCTGTCATTTCATCTATGATTGAAATCCGGATCAATATAAAATTGTTTATATCATTTTCTACACACTGAATAACAAATGAATTAACATGTCATGTACTCAACGCAAGATGGTTATTTACTGCAAGATGTTTTTAATTTAAAAATGGTGGTTTACAATCTATCGGTATGTTTATTTGTTTCAATATTCTGGCTGGTAACCTTAGGCTAATTAGTTGCTTGTTCTTTGTATTTGAAAATTCTAAAATACAGACCTGTATATATTTATGCCACCAGCTTCTTAATACTAGGTATATTTTCATACCAAATTTGCGTGTTATATGTTTTTATTTCATTTTTTCTTCATCTGAGCAGATATTGTGATTCTTCAAGTGTGACAACATAGCATGTCTCAGAGAAACTTGTTTCGGGGACCTCATGTTCCCGCACCTGATAATGATCGAATTTGGAATCATCATCATCCTGATACTCACCTGCCTTTAGGTAATTTCTTCATCATTATACCATTACTGAATTGCAGCATTACTTGTTTAGAACCTTAATGCATGTTAACGATAAAAAGTGAACGCTAACACCTGGTGTGTGTAATAGAATTGTGAAAGCACCACCCGTTGGTACGGGAACAGAGTATAAGCTGAAAATAGCAGAAAAGCAGTAAATGAACAACGGATTTATAGTGGTTCGGCCCGTAATTGAGCCTACATCCACTTTATAGTCTTTTATTGCTGATTCGGTTACAATTTGATACAATATCCTTCTAAATACAATACAACTTGATCATGAAAACATTCTTGACTACTAGCTCGATCTTTGATGATAAAACTCGACGAATCCGTGTTGGATGTAAGGAGCTCTTCTTGAAGATTGTTGTAGTGTCTCGAATGCTTGAAGATCTTTGATTGCTGAATGAGAGGAGGCTTCGACAGCGTAACGGTGCTTGGAGAAATGAATGGCCAAAAGTCCTTTTCATGCTGGAAGTGGTGGCCTATTTATAGGAGCAGATTTCTGAGCTCACGGTTTGGCCAAGTCATGAGTCATGACCGACTCATGGTAAGTCGTGACTCGTATTCGACTTAAGATGTCTCGTGGGCGCCATATGGTCCATCTTGTGGCTCAGTTGGAAGAGAAGTGCTAAGTCGTAGTCGACTCATCAGATCAAAGTAGCACAGGCAAGGGCCTTGGATTCCAGTTTGATAGCCCTTAAGTCGTAAACTTGATGAGTCGTAAGACCTCCTGAGTCGCCAGTTCTCATGAGTCGCAGGTCCTCATGAGTCGTAAGAGTGATGAGTCGTAGGACCTCATGAGTCGTCAGTTCTCATGAGTCGTAAATCTCCATGACTCGTTGAACCTGATGAGTCGTAAGACCATGAGTCGTAGAAAGCTTGTCTCGTTGAGTCGTGAAGCTCTCAAGCCGTAGGCCACTTATAGCAAATCATGAGTCGTAGACGACTTATAGCAAACCATGAGTCGTAGATGACTTATAGCAAACCATGAGTCGTAGACGACTTATAGCAAACCATGAGTCGTAGACGACTTAAGGCCTTCCAGATAGTTAGGTCGCTAGGCCAGTTAAGTCGCTGAGTCTCTTAAGTCATAGAAGAGTTAACTTAATGAGTCGTAGCATGTTAAGTCGAAACCTTCTTGAGTCGTAGAGACTTTAACTCGGTATTGTTAGGTCGGTTGGCTTCTGGGTCGGCATACATCTTAAGTAGTTAGGTCGCAAGCTCCTTAACCCGGTAGGTCGTAAGTCGTTCAAGCCGTAGATTCCTTTTCAGCAACTAAGTCGTGAGTCGCTGAGTACACAGGCTTTAAGCTTTTTAACTCGTAAGTCATTGCTAAAAGGGAGTTAACATTTGCCCCTCGAAGTATACGTCTTAAGTCGTAAGTCGTGTGCTTCGATTTCCTTTGCTCGCTTCTTGATGAGTGTGCTAGATCTTGATCGACTTAAGATGAGTCGTAGGTCGTGAACGACTTAGTATAAGTCGTAAGCCGGATGTGTCGATTCACCTTTCACTGTCCCAGGGCATAAATAGCTTAGGTCGTTCCTTCTTCTCCTTCACCTGTTTCATTCTATCATTTGCAAGCATTCAAGTTCCTCTCAGACAAACTCAATTACTCGACCGCCAGACATCTTCGATTTCGTATTGCGTAAGTGGATTCGATTGCTATTCATTCCTCGATTATCACCCAATTACGAATCCCATTTTCACCATTGACCCCCCTTTTCCCATGCCGTAATTCTCTGCAATCCTTGTTTCGATCGATCATTGATGGATTCAAGATGATTTGTCTTAGCCTTGGACAGTTTTGTGTGAACAAGGCGATGGATTGCGGCGATTCAGTTTGACTGATTTGTGATTTGTGATGGAATATCATTACACTAGGTGTATGGTGATTTCGAGATGATTGAATGCGTTGAGGGGACGAGAGTTTTGGTTGAAGGAGAAGTTAATGGGTTAACGGGTTAGGAGTTCGGCGAACCGATGTACTGGGGAGAATGAACTAACACCTTTGAACAGAAACCGCGACTTAATTTTTGACGACCTTAAGTAGGTCATAGGTCGTAGGTCGGTAACGACCTAGGACATTGCATTTTTGCATTCAGACTTGAAACTTTTCTTTGCAGTGCGACTTAAGGACTGACGACTTGATTTAACTCATAGCTTGCCCCTTAGGTCGTGGACGAGTTAACACTTAAAGTTTAATCTTGCAAGCACATCTAAATAACTAGGTCGTGGATGAGATAGCCCTTAACTCGTAACTCGCGAACCCATCCAAACGACTTAAGAACTTGAACTCTATGACTTCGAATTCTTGGACTTGAATGATCTGACTTAAGAGAACATGCCTTGAACATCTTGATTCGCCTAATACGACCTAAAAGCCCCGACTCATGATAGGTCGTATAACGACTTAAGACTTAGATGATTTTGCACAGAAGTTGGCTGAACTCTTGAATTTGAACTGTGTTGTGTTACCTCTCACACTGTCTTGACTTTAATGCTAATAACCTGCTTAACACGACATTCACAGAATACTGGGACGAATATACTGCCACTGACTGCCCACATCGAATGACAGATTAGTTGATAAAGAGAAAATTAAATTAAATGAACTGTATGAGTGAAATGCTACACAATAACCAACTCAAGTGAAGTATTAAAGCAAAATCGTAATGGTAAACTAAAACTGATTTGTCTGCATCAACACTACACTTGAGTATTAACAAGTTCTGAAATCTCGTATTTGCCTGATTGTCAGTTAGTTTAATTCCAGTTATACTTGTTTTTTCTTGTTTTCATTAGTTTTGCACAGCACTTCACACTTTTAGGAAATGTGCACCTTCACTTTTGAACATTCAGCTGATTGTGTAGAATGGCATCTCATCAAGAAGACTTGGAACCAAGTGGAGAAGCTTTTCCAATTGCTACTCCATTGAATGATCCCCCGGAAAGGACTCCTACCACTCTGAGTTATAAAGTCTTCCGTCAATTATGCACCCAGTTTGGCATTGCTGAATCTGACGCTTTGCTTCCTGGAGTAAATGACACTGCTGACAGGCCACCCCACGGCTTTATCGCAGTGAACCGCCAAATGTGCTTGAGTGGAGCGATTCCCCCGTTTAATGACTGTCTCCGAGAACTTCTCCTTCGATTATCTATCTCCCCTTTTCAACTTCATCCTAATGGCTACGCTATCCTGCTGGGACTGTGTGTGCTTTTTAGGAGAATGCTGGACCGTTTTCCTAGTTTTGGAGAAATTTGCTTTCTATGCTCATTCACAAAGACCAAAGACCATCCCTCTATCACAGTTGTAAGGAGTGCCAGGAATCGTAAACTGATTATTGGTCTTCCCGAAAGCGTTCCTGGGTTTCTGAGCCAGTTTTTCTTTGTTCGTTGTCCCCCGGGATTTTACGCCATTTGGAGAGTGGGAAGTACGATTATCTATCTTTTCCCTGTGTTTTACTAAATTCTTTGAAGTCCAAATTGTCAAGTGTTAACTTCTTTTTCTACTGTTTTAGCGCTTCCTTCCCCCTCTAGGGAATCTCGTCACAAGACTACCTTTGAGAGGCTTATAGCCGTGCCGGTTGAGGAGAGGAGTGTTCAATTTCTATTGAGAGATGAGTTCCTCCACGAATTTGGACTCTTACATCCTTCCCGTTCCACTCAGCCATATGAAGTCCCTGATTCTCCTGCTGAGGAGTCAGATGCCCCTGTTCCTGCTAAAGAACTTTTACCGCAAGATCTTACCGCTGAGACTTCATTGGTAAAGTGTTCTACTTCTACCGACATTGCTGGATCGTCCAGTAAGTTAGCACTTGCCCCGGTTGTTGAAGAGGAGGAAAATCTTCACACTCTTGAAAAGACGGCTGAGGTGGAAGTTGGAAAAGAGAATTCTCCCCTGCACCATGGCGATGATACTTTTGACAGTCTGAGCGACATCATGATAACCTCTCAGGAGCTTTTTAAAGATGATGTTTCTAAAGTGGTCCCTCCTGTTGTCGAAGCAACTTCTTCTTTGCAACAAACCACAACGCCTTCCACACAACTTATTGCCATTTCTACACCCAAAAGTGGTTTGTAGTCTGATGCGCGTAGTTTGCACATCACACACACTTAGAATTTTGGCACTTATATGCACTTAGCTTCCTCAACTTGAGGATTTCTAAAACTGGTCTTTTTCTTCAATTTCAGGTTCTCTGATGGGGCGAAGCGGCTCTTACTACAACAAATTCCAGTGTTACGGAAGCCGTGAGGCTTATGACTTTAGGAGTTATATCGGTGCTGTGAAGGAAACTGATGAGGAGAGGGCTGCCAGAAAGGCTCACGAGAGGCGAGCTCATGAAGAGCGTCGCCGGAGAGAAGATGAGGAATACTATGGGAGTAGGGACGAGCGACGTGACTCTTCCCGCAGAAGCGACGATCCTTACAAGAGGAAATCTTACGATGATAAGGGGAAGAGTCATACTTCCGATGATTCCAGCAAACGGATCAGACTTGGCGAGAAAGATACATCTAATATCTCGGAAAAGACTACCGCTTCTATTCCTCCTAATACATCTTCTGGTTCTCCTGCCCTTAAGGAATCTGACATCCAGACAATCATTAATAGGCCACAGTACCAAGCTGGAGATGGTCCTCCCACACTCCAGAGCCGATTTCCGAATTGGTGTCTGAAAGGAGTGCGTTTTGATTTGGATTTGGTCCCCATTGATAAGCAGGCGATGCTGAAAAATGTCGATGTTGTAAAGCTTGACATCGAAAGAATGTCTGGGTGGCAGAAGCTGGTTGATGAACTTCAAAGGGTCAACCATATGAACCTCGAGGCGATGATGACCATGGAGAATGATAAGTCCGAGTGGGACAAATGGCGTAAGCAGCATGACGCGGAGATGAAAAGAATTAGCGATGGTTATGGGAAGCTCGAAGCTGAAGTTGAAAGACTTAAAAAAGAGCTTTCTACTTCTTCCACTTCTTATTCTCAGAAAGAAGAAATGCTTCAAAAACAAGTTCGAGACGCCCATGCTGCTCAGAGAGATATTGAGGTGAAACTCGAAGCAGAACAGTAGGTTACGAGAAAATACCGTGATGATGCTGTTCAGGTTCGAGAGAAAGTCAGCTCTCAAGATTTAGAAATTATAAGACTGCAATCTCAGCTACTGAAGGCTGAAAGAGAACGTGATGAAGTTCTTTCTGGTAAAGCTGCAGCCGAAGAATCCCATAAGGCGACCATAGCCATCGTTGACGCGACTTTGTTCGACTTTTATATGCATTGTGTCCTTGGGCGTGGGAGCCTTTCATTTTTGGGACCAGAATATGAAGTTACCTTAGCGGAAGTATGGGAGGCAATCATTGACTTATTTGGTGGTGCCGGATATTCTGAAACAGATCTTCAAGCTACCTACTTAAGTGAGAGCGATCGCGCTGCCCTTGCCAAAGGAAAAGAGCAGCTTATCCGAGTGCGGGCCGAGGCGACGGGAGAGAAGCTTCCTGAGAAAGAAACACCTCCTATTGCTCCTGCTTATACTTCGGCTTTAGCTTACGCGGATATTACTGGCTCTAGTTCTCATTCCACGCCTCCCGCTAAGGTTGACAAAGAAACTGTAACCACCCCTACAGAGGAAGAGGCAATGAAGGACTTCCAAGCTCGGGAATTTGAGATTGATCTCGCTAAACCGGCTTCTCCAGGTAACTTTGACGATTCACGGTCTTCTTCTTCCTCGGAGAATACTGATTTTAATTTCTCTTATTATGCAGCAGTCGTGCCGGAAACTGCACCAATTCTTCCTTCTTCAGCTGTCGTTCCTCCTCCTTCTCAAGTTATATCTCCTCCAGCTTCTCAACCAGGTTAACAGGAAGAACCAATAGCAGCCCTTCAAGGTTTAGACGAACCACCTGCTTCCGAAGAACAGAAGGCAGAAGGTCTGGAAGATAGCGAGAAGACCCCGGAGCGGTCTTTTGACTACGACACAAAGCTTTCTACATTTCTTGCTCCGGGGAGCGAGTCTTCTTCCAAGAAGAAGGGAAAGCATGCGGTTTCGAAGAAAGGAAAGAAGAGTTCTTCTGCTGCTGGGGATGAAGCAGAGATTGATCCGGCTGAGTCTCTTTCTCCTTCTTCTCCGATACGGCCTACGAAGCTAATTACCAGGCCGGGTAAAAGCTCCAAGGGTGGGAAGAAGGGGAAATGAGTTTGATTTTGTCTTTTCTGCTTTTTGTATTGACGGGGGATTGTGCGGATACCGGTCTCCGCTTCTTTTTTTAACCTGTACAATGTAAAAAAATTCTCATAGTGTTGAAATAAATAGATATTTTTCTTGTACAAATTCTTGTGTATGTAGGAATACATCTGTTTTTCATTTGAAGTGTAGAGTAAACGATTCTTTCTATTTGTACAAACTTTTTGTCTGTGTTTCAAGAACGCATTTACTCCACATCTTTATTACGTGATATTGCAATGAACTTGTGGTATGTTGCTTGTATATTACTTTTATTACTGTAACTGAATTGTATAATGCTGCCCTCATACCACAAGTATATTGTAATATTTCTTGCTTTCACAAGACCGATACTCTTATATTAGAGAATAACTTTCCACTTTTTCAGGGAAGAATTATTCAGCTTTTTAATAGAGTATATCTTGTCTTTGGAGAAATTTTTATTTTCTTTTTCTTCCTGAAGAACATTTCGACTTCTGGGAATGATCACTTTTATTTGTTTGAAAGTGAATTTTCCTGTACAATGAAATGAGCTTCTGAAGAAGGTCTTGATTTTATGCCCCAGTAAAGGGTTTATTTTTGGTACTTCAAGCAAGGTGAAGTACGCCTCTGAAGAGGTCTTTTGGTTTCTGAAGAGAAGCATTTTGCACTTCTACATAGGTGAAATGTGCCTCCGAAAAAGGGCTTTTGCCTCCGAAGATGGCTTGTGCCTCCGAAGAGGGCTTGTGCCTCCGAAGAGGGCTTGTGCCTCCGAAGATGGCTTGTGCCTCCGAAGAGGGCTTGTGCCTCCGAAGAGGGCTTGTGCCTCCGAAGAGGACTTGTGCCTCCGAAAAGGGCTTGTGCCTCCGAAGAGGGCTTGTGCCTCCGAGGAGGGCTTGTGCCTCCGAAGAGGGCTTGTGCCTCCGAAGAGGGCTTGTGCCTCCGAAGAGGGCTTGTGCCTCCGAAGAGGGCTTGTGATTGCCTGGAAGTTACTTTCTCATGGTCGGAGGGGTCCACGGGACAGGCGCAAGTTGCTTGATTGGATGTTTGTTTGTACAAACGATCGCAATTAATTAACGAGGTGCCCCTTCGGTGGTCCTACCGATCTTTTTGATTGAGTAAAGCACTACCATTTATTGGCGTGCCTCGTTAGAGGGCTTTGGTTGGTGTGCCAGGAAGGTTGCGTCTTAGGGGCAAGTAGATCCATGGGATGGACACAAGCTGCCTGATCGGATGCATCACAATCAGTTAGCGAGGGTCTTATTCCTTCTGCTTGGGAAGGTATCCCTTTAGTGGATCTACCGGCTTTCCTGTTGAGAGGCATACCTCCCTTTGGCTACTTCCATGTTTGCCCGCTCATGTTGTATCATCATCCGCCAATCTGCGATCCTTCATCATTATTTCCAAGCGCGTCTTCCTTTCTTTTGCAAGTAAATTGCTTTATCCGAAGAAGTAGACTTCACTGTTGAATGACTCCACAGAGTAAACGTAAGTTATTTGGTTGGATGCCTTTTTTATATCAACGATCACAACCAGTTAACGAGGGCTTGACACAGTGGAGCCGTCAACTTTTTATGTGAAGTTCCTCTTGTATGGGATTTGAGTTTGGAATATTTGTTGCTTGAAATTTGCTTTAATAAATGATTCGTAAGGCTCGCTTAGCTTTGCGATGGGTGGGATTTTCTTTAATGACCTGCAGTATTAGATCGACATTTTAGCAATACATTTAGAGTATTTACACATCGAAATATAACAGGCATTTTATAATAGAAAACACAGAATGCATAGTTTTTTCATTATTGAGTCACGCTGATTTCTCAGCGGTTTACAATGCAGAAGTTACACATCCATCATTATTTTTACAAATTCAAGCAATGCTGTTAAGTAAAAAATGAATGCTAGTTATTGTTGTTTCAGAATCTCCAAGCTGGATTTCCATTTGTGCTTGATTCATAGCTTTTGGATTTTTATGCCAGAGAAAGTGAGAGATGCCCCAGTTGCAGTTTTGTGGGTAATTAATAATCATCCCAACTTCTGCTTGCTGGGTATGATCCCCCTGTGATAGCATTAATGACAAGCTTTTCTAAATCTTGCACTGCAGTGTTGTTGTGAGAATCGGATTGATGGGTAGGGTGTTGTTGATCCCGAGTGGATGAGGTTGGATCGACTCCGCTTCTCTTAACGTATTGTTGGAGTTTACCTTGTTCCAGCAATTCTTCAATCACTTTCTTTAACTGGCGACATTGGTCAGTGTCATGGCCAGGTTGATTGTGAAATTGGCAGAATTTTCCATTACTCTTTGCACCTTTCGTCATCTCAAGCGGCTTAGGATACCGGACAACGTCTTTTGTTGCAAAATAGATATTTCTTGGTGTATCAGTTAAAGGAGTATAATCCGAAGAATTAAAGCGGCGAGGTTTCTTTTCATTTCCCTGGTTCTTTCCTCCTTCATTCTCCCTTTTCTGACTTTCAGATTCTCTTTTCTTAGATGGGACACTGTTATTATTAGTTTGGGCAGCAACCACCTTCGACGTCGTAGAAAGGCTTTCAAGGCGAATGAACTCGTCGGCCTTTTTATAAAATTTATCAAGTGAGTTCGGTTCCTTCATCTTTAGCCATATTCCAAATTTACTCGATTTATCAATGGCTCGCATCAAATAAGTCAGGATCATGCGTGGTTCCGCATTTTCTACTTCGGCTAAAGCTATATTGAAACGGCTCAAGAAAGATTTGATTGATTCTCCGGGCGCTTGTTCCAAGTTAGACAGTGACATTATATCCTTAGCTTTTGAAGCATACAATCTGAACTGTTCTTTAAATTTTTGTGTCAAGTCGGAGAACTTATCTACAGACCGAACTTGAAGCTTTGTGAACCAAAGTAAAGCCACACCTTCCAGATATACTGGGAAGTATCGACACTTGATCTCGTCTGATGCTCTTGCACCGGTCATATGCCAATCGTATTTGTATAGGAAATGATTAGGGTCAGTGGTTCCCCTATAGGCTTGGATAGTAGGAGGTGCAAATTTCCTTGGAAATTCCGCTCTCAGGATCCTTTCAGTAAATGGAGTTCTGCTTGGCGCGAATCCCCAGTCAGCCTCATCCTCTTCCCTTTGCATGCTTTCTTTCATGATGCGGCCAACCATTTCAGACAGGTACTCTTTATTGTTCAAAGACACCTCCGGGCAAGCACCAGTTCTTCCCTCGGAAGTTTGCCCGGGCATATGTTCATGACAAGTTGGTTGCGGCATAGAACCATCAGCTTGGAAAGGTGGCATTTCAGGAAGGGTGGTTTGATGGTTTTCTGGTTGACGGTTTGCCCCAAACAGGGCAGTTATTCTATCCATCATCAAAGCATTTTGAGTTTCAATTTGTTGGTATAATCCAGAAACTGCGTCATCCAATTCAGCCCTGGTGACTCCAACGGTTGGAGTTGCTTGGTCTGTTGTTGGGGAAGCGGAAGTCCCTTCGTGAGCATTTCCGGATCTGATAGGTCTACCTCTTCTTCCAGGAGCCATTATTTCGGATCTGATTTTTAAGAGAGGTTCTTTTTATGAGTCTTTGCGAAGCAATGGTGGATGATCTCCTGAGTTCAATTCTCAGTGAAAGCACCAAAATGTTAACGATAAAAAGTGAACGCTAACACCTGGTGTGTGTAATAGAATTGTGAAAGCACCACCCGTTGGTACGGGAATAGAGTATAAGCTGAAAATAGCAGAAAAGCAGTAAATGAACAACAGATTTATAGTGGTTCGGCCCGTAATTGAGCCTACATCCACTTTATAGTCTTTTATTGCTGATTCGGTTACAATTTGATACAATATCCTTCTAAATACAATACAACTTGATCATGAAAACATTCTTGACTACTAGCTCGATCTTTGATGATAAAACTCGACGAATCCGTGTTGGATGTAAGGAGCTCTTCTTGAAGATTGTTGTAGTGTCTCGAATGCTTGAAGATCTTTGATTGCTGAATGAGAGGAGGCTTCGACAGCGTAACGGTGCTTGGAGAAATGAATGGCCAAAAGTCCTTTTCATGCTGGAAGTGGTGGCCTATTTATAGGAGCAGATTTCTGAGCTCATGGTTTGGCCAAGTCATGAGTCGTGACCGACTCATGGTAAGTCGTGACTCGTATTCGACTTAAGATGTCTCGTGGGCGCCATATGGTCCATCTTGTGGCTCAGTTGGAAGAGAAGTGCTAAGTCGTAGTCGACTCATCAGATCAAAGTAGCACAGGCAAGGGCCTTGGATTCCAGTTTGATAGCCCTTAAGTCGTAAACTTGATGAGTCGTAAGACCTCCTGAGTCGCCAGTTCTCATGAGTCGCAGGTCCTCATGAGTCGTAAGAGTGATGAGTCGTAGGACCTCATGAGTCGTCAGTTCTCATGAGTCGTAAATCTCCATGACTCGTTGAACCTGATGAGTCGTAAGACCATGAGTCGTAGAAAGCTTGTCTCGTTGAGTCGTGAAGCTCTCAAGCCGTAGGCCACTTATAGCAAATCATGAGTCGTAGACGACTTATAGCAAACCATGAGTCGTAGATGACTTATAGCAAACCATGAGTCGTAGACGACTTATAGCAAACCATGAGTCGTAGACGACTTAAGGCCTTCCAGATAGTTAGGTCGCTAGGCCAGTTAAGTCGCTGAGTCTCTTAAGTCGTAGAAGAGTTAACTTGATGAGTCGTAGCATGTTAAGTCGAAACCTTCTTGAGTCGTAGAGACTTTAACTCGGTATTGTTAGGTCGGTTGGCTTCTGGGTCGGCATACATCTTAAGTAGTTAGGTCGCAAGCTCCTTAACTCGGTAGGTCGTAAGTCGTTCAAGCCGTAGATTCCTTTTCAGCAACTAAGTCGTGAGTCGCTGAGTACACAGGCTTTAAGCTTTTTAACTCGTAAGTCGTTGCTAAAAGGGAGTTAACAATGCATGTGCCGGAAATGGGTCTTATATGCTTCCTTTAATTTGTAGCTTTTTTCATTCAATTGACCTAATGGGTCTGGCAAGTATTTAAGAAAACAGCAATAGTTTCTGATCAAACATTGGTAGAACATAATTTATGACAAAATAAACTAACGTCTTACATAATCCTTAAAACAATGGTTTAGTCATTTCAAATACAATTTGCATGGGAAATGCGATCAACCAATTGAAAGAGGTATTACACTGTAGAAAAAACTGGGAAATGGTTTGAGATTTCACAAAGAAATATTACCTTAGCATGAACCTGCTTGGCAGTTTTTTCACCATTGGGTACCTCCAGATAGACCTGCGTTAGATCAGTTTGAGGGGGTTATAAAAGGTGTATTTTATAAAAGCACAAGAAAGTGGCACACTAAATCTCCACAAAGGTAATCGGTAATGAGTATATGTGTACAATGGTATAAACTGGAGACATGTCAACATAGCCTTTTTTTTAAAAAACTGAAGTAAGCCCATAACTGAAGTAAGTTACACTGGGTGAACATTTGCCACGTCATGATCCTAAACTGACTAGCATGGCCTCAAAATAAACAATAAAGAAAACTGGAAATTCCAGATAAAGTTAATCTAATGATCTGGTAGAATCTGAATGTTGTCAAATGCTACTATCTATCACTATAAATAGATTATTTTTTCGTATATTAAACTTCAACTAGTTTTTGAACCATGCAACAAGTTTAGGAACAACACATGACCCTTGTATCCATCTTTCATCAGCTTCTAGCTCTAGACACTTTCCTCCCGATCAATACCCATGTGTACCACCTCGCGGAAGTAGCATCATACACCCACAAAATGAATTTGGAACCCAGAATTCAAGAGGAAAACCCCTATTATTTCTGTAGTGTATAATGGAGTAAGCACAAATGGATGTTACAATGTAGTGTATACGAGCCTGAGTGAACAGGTGAGACTGGCATGACCGAAACAGGTGAAATATAATTAGCAAATATGGGTATGCTACTTGGCAGACATGCATGATAGGCATGAATTGAAACAGTGCGGCTGGCATGAAATTGATGTAAGTAAATGGCGTGACTGGCATAAGTGGAAATTACTGCATGATATATGTATCTGACGTGAGAAAACCGGCTTCAAACCGAAATAGAATTGAGCCAATACAAGAGCTTGAGTGAACTGCAACTGAGGTGGCTGCTGAACTGAAGTCGGCTGGCATGTAAATTGAAACATAAGGCACTGAATAGAAGCTTGTTGCTTGGAGAAACCATCACATCTAAACGAGCATGAACCTTGGGTTGGTGCTGAAGCAGATTTCAACTAAGCAGGTAGCAGAACAAAAATTGTAATTTAGGAGCATGGTTTTGAGTAGCAATATGCCTTCTGAAATCATGGATTTAAGATACACCTTCAGTCTATATGTCAGCAATGGCATCATTTTTTTATTCAGAAAAAATACACATTCCTTTCGAAGTAAGTAGCGTTGTATCTTAGTTGGTATATTATGGTAGCACAGTTGTTTTATTTAGCTAGAATATCATGATCTAAAATGGTTTACTATTAACTAGTACTAGCATGTTACACATAAGTTAGCATATGCTTGACGCTCCTTGAAATATGGACACACTGGTATCACATAAAGTCATATTGTGTTTTATGGTTTGAAATAAGTATAATAGGTCTGATACCATTCTGGTGGGGAATTGCCTAAAAGGAAAAAAAAAACGAGTGGATTTTCATTATTGGGGTGAACGCACCCAGCCAAAAAAGTTATTTTCACAAGTCTGGTGGTTATTTTCTTTCAACAGAAAACTTCTATTTTTTGTGCATGGTTTCCTTTAGTCGTTTCTAGTTGGTTCTCAGTTGCTAGTTTTTTCTTTTTTTGCAGTGTGTTGGTAAACTGTAATGTGTTTCTCAACAACTTAAGTAGGCATAATTTTGGAGATAAATGCAGCCGTTCATTTCCTAAGGTTTAGCCATCTTACAATATTCGGTCAGTTAATTTCAGTATCAAGCTATTCTAGTTAGGAAACTTCATCTGTGCAGGCTGCCATGTTCATATATTTACTTATCAACCTTTTTGTTTATACTTACTAACAAATGGATTGTGCACAACTTTCTTAGTATATTCAACAACATGATCATTACCTTGTAGGCATCATTCATCTCAATAGCAATGCTCTAGTTTATCATCAGTGGTATAATTGTATCATATTTTGGGTGCCTGTTAGCAGCATGAAGGGATATTTTTTCCTTTTTTACCATTTCAGTATTATTTTTACTTCTCTTGATATACGTGATTGTAACTTTACAAATTTTCTTTACCTGGATTGACTAAGTTTATGAAATGTCAGGCAACTTGGTCCAACTTATTTAGTAAACGTGCATAGCATTATCTGTATGAAAATTATACATGAATTATTATATAACAAATCATATAATATATATATATATATAATAAATAAGTATGTGAATTAATATATTATAATTTATAGTATATATAATAAATAAGTGCGTGAATAAATATAAATTATATATATATATATATGTGTGTGTGTGTGTCATATAAACTACATATATATTTAAATTATATAAATTTTATATAAACAACAATAATAGTAGTAGTAGTAGTAGGACTAATAGTAATATCTTAATAAACTTAACTAAAACATGTAAACGCGTTGTAGAAGTATACACATCAATAATATAACTAATATAGGGATTAATATATAACAAATTGTATAGTATGTATATAATAAGTATATGAATTAATACCTATATATATGTATATGATCAATAAATATTATATAAACGATGATATATCACTAATATTATTGTTTTTTTAATGTATCGCGATGATGTATTTTCGCTAATACCCAAATTAATAACGAGTTTTAATCATAGATGTGGAAATGTTATAGTTTATTATACACTGCAACAAATAATGTTTAGTTTATACCTGCCGGTAAGGATGTGATAAGGTTGATTAGGAAGCAACTACTTGAGAGGGAAGCGTGTTTAAGTACCTAGGCAGATTTTAATTTGGATAGAGGCAGTTGAGTACTTCTCCAGGTGATAACTCAAATATAAATTCTAACATACCTTTAAGACTTAAAAGGTTTCAGCACAATTTTGTTGTTGTAACCGTACAAGTTTAAGTAATCATTTGGTCCAACTCCCCAAAAATGCTACTCTTACTAAAAGATTTGTAAATTTAGTTACAAACATACACTGCTTTTGGATGCCGCATGTATTATTCTCTCTTTTTATGTAAAATTCTTTACTAATTTTTAGCAAAATTCATATTGGTTTTGGTTGAGTGGAGCTATTACACCGAATATAAAGATATATGGTGCGTTCTTGTGCGACACGAAAGTGGCATTTGAAAGGTTCGCAAAAGGAGAATGTTTTGCGAAAGAGGAATGCGTTTTTGTGTTATGAAAATGGCATTTAAATAGGAGAATTTAATTTTTTTATTATAAATAATTATTTTTGTTCATATTTATGTTTTAATGTTTATAATTAATACAGTTAAATGAAATTATATTAGTTATAAGTATATTATTTATAAATCTATCTTCCGTCGCACATCTTTAGTTTGTATGCATCCATATAACAATTGATTGCCACTAGGAAGGATGGGTCTAGTGGGGTGGCAACGCCTCCCGACGGCAAAAAATGGAACTCTAAGTTGAAATTGTCCGCAAACGCACCCTTTATTTTGTGTGCATATTTAACTGTTAAATCGGTCTTCGTTCATTTATTTTTTTCTTCATATCATCATTCTACATACTTCCGGCCATTCTCAGAAAACAGTTTCACAAAACACCCGTCTACTTTTGCAGCAAAATTATATGGTTTAAACTGCATATATATGCAGCTAGAACTGCAAATAATTGATGGCAGGACTACATATATTTTCAATATGTAATTGTGGTCAGAACTGTGAATTTTCATTTTAAAAAAAGGTGCAGTTCTAGCTGCATATATTTGCAGTTTAAACCACATATTTTTGCTGGAAACTTTGACATGTGTGTTTCGTGAAACTTGTTATTAGAAGGACTTTTCAGGAATTAAGTTTGAAAATAAGGAGCGGATGTTAATTTCAACATTTAAGTTTTCCCAGCACAAACTTGTTTAGGCATAAAAACCAGAAATTGTGTACCACAACCATGTATTGAATCATTTAGTTGTGTCCAAATAAGTATCTATTTGATAACAGAATCTATAATTACCGATTGATGAAATTTAGTACAATTATTAGCAAAATTGTCCTTGCTTGTACATAGTTATGTTATGCTAATTACCAACTCAATTACCACTACGAAACTGAATTATGCATGAACTAGGATTGACTCACCATAGTTGATGGAACAAAGAGACTTGTGTCCATTTTGGAAGGATGCAATACAACCAAGGAGTAGGAAAGAAGGCAAGTCACAATTCTGAGGAAAACAAGTTCGTTCACACAATCAAAAAGGAGGTATATATGCTAATTGTCCATTCAAGTAAAGGTAACTGTTTTTTTAATAACAAATGACATGAGTTAAGTGAAAATAAAACACCTGAAAATTTGAAGTCCACTTTTCACAAGCAAGAACCAAGACTCCAAGATTCTACTACTCTGTAAGATAATTTATGATATCATATTGTTTTTTTGGAACATATCTACTACTCTGTAAGATTCTTTTATATTCCCAAGCCCAAACTACCCAATTCATTACTTCCATGAGAGAAAAAACTCGCTGATTGTGTGGAGCTTTTAAATATGAAGTTATGTGAATTTCTACTTAATCTTTAATTAGTTTTTTAATATAATAGCAAAAGATTCTTACTATCCTTTACTTTGTTTGTCTCATTGAGATCGTCTTCTTCATTTATTTGAGCCTTGTTGTTGGAAGATTGTGAACGGAGATAAGGAATGTGACGAGGTGGAGGGGGAGATGGCCATAGAAGATTTTGCACATTGTAATAGACATAATGTTCGTCCAAATTTGTTTAGATCGAGGAGTTGCTTTGGGGAATTGATCCTTCATTTGATGATATGAATGATATGCTTATTGCTATAGAAAGAGAAGATTATCATGAACATGATGACGAGTTTTCAGTTGAAGACCTGCTTAGAGGAAGTGATGGTTCAGTTGATGGCATGAATAACCTGCATATTGTCACACATTTGGTGGCAGAAAAATCAGATTAGTCTAATGTCTTCAGTGGCAACTGCGATGAATCTTCCGAGCATGTTTCTAATTATACAACATGTTACATTGATGAACTTCCATAACAATTTGAACTATTTTATTTTTTTCAGTTTGATGTGATGTCATTAGTTATTACTCAGCTTGGAAAAACATCGCAATTTTTTGAATCTTAATGTAACTTATAAATAATATTGATTTGTCAAATGTTTGGAATTTTGGTTGTCTTTCTATATTTTGCTCCCTGTGCTTGAAAATAGTTCTGGTTGATTTTCTACAGGTTGAAAATTGATTCCTTGAGACTGCTTTCTATATTTTGATGTGTTTGCTTTTGAAACGGTTGTAGTTTTATTTGATTGTATATCGGGTTCGATAGTATAATTTAAAATTGCACTTATTGTGTAAATTAGGTATACTGAATTATATGCCCCTATCATTGTTAGTCTAAAGTAGCTTTGTTTTGGGTAAAGTCTTTGATTACGACAAGAAATGAAAGTATGGGTAACATAGAGGGCTTGGAAGGTGTTCTATTAACTAAATACACAGTTGATTTTTGTGTACTGAACTTGAAATTTATTTTATTCTAGAAGAAATTGAATTTTAAAATTTTTGATTTTAATTTAGTGCTTTGTTCCATGCTATATATCCTAAAGTAGTCCATTTCATGTCAAAACGTTGAGTTTAGTGATCAATCTACCACTTGTCTAATTGGGAGTTGGTAGTAAAGTATTCGATTTGCTCCTTGTTGCTAAATTTTTATCCCCAAATAATGAAAATGAATTTGATTATGGTTATGATATCGTGAAGCATGTAGCATAAACCATAAGCATATACCAATTTATCATTTTCAGGAAAACGTTACATTATGCACTTATCTAGTTTTACCTTAGGATTGGTTAATATAGGTCTATTGGACTTTGATTACAAACATGTTGTATGAAGTTCTTAAGCCTACTTACTTCTTTTCAGCAATAACTTAGTTACTTTTTTCACAATGGGAGACGGTAAAACTTTGTCATGTAGGCCCATTATCTCGGTAATCTTGATCGAAATTCACTATTACAGATCCAATGGAACTAGTTTCGTCGAAATCAAAGACAGTGCATCAGAAGGCTATATTTACACGCTAATTAAAACGACTAATTTTCAATTTCAATTTAATCACTTTCAAATCCAAACTAAAAGTTTACTATCTTCTTATTCAAATATAATTTAAATCAACTTTCGAAATCATTTTCGAAATCATTTTCGTTCACATTAAATTCAAGATTCGATTATTTAAACAATTTCAAATATTCAATTTAACAATTTAATTATAAATAAATCGCTATATTTGAAATTCAAGTTATTTAATTTATAAAAATAACTTTACAATATTTAATTTATAAAAATAACTTTACAATATTTAAAATAAATTAAATATTTTAAATTTGAATGACTGGAATTCTGGGTCGTTACATGTGGTATCATTCATAATGATCTGATACCAAGGGTCGTCCATACCGTGAAACATAATCACAATCGATCTCAGGTATCATAGCAACCATGACTCAATGATTCTAGATTATTCACTATTATTATATTTTTATGATTGTAAAGAAATCTGTAACGAACGGGCCTTTCGACCCTCGAAAATCGACACTAATACGTCACTGTATTGCGTGCCGAGCATTCAAGTCCCGGAAAGACCGATCATTATAGGAAAGAAAGAAGATAGATGATAAGAAGAAATTAAACAATCATAGAATCTCACAACGCAACGGAATGACATATATTAATCAACATAATTGTTTACAAAGTCATTTCCAACATGATACATCAGAGTCGTACGAATACAAATTCTACCTTATGACAGTTATAACAGCTTGTCTCTACCTAACTGATACAATATACATATAAACAGCGGAAACAAGACAATTACTAGCTATCGATTTAATTTGGACATTATAGCTATTAATTAAGTAAATAATAATTAACCATATAATTAAATAATAATTACTTAAAATAAATTATATACTTAACTCATAATTAATTAAAAAATTAATCTTGCTTAATTAATAATTAATTAAATTTTAATCTTACTAATACCCACTTAATTAAAGTTAATAAACCTTGTTTAATCTAAATTAATTATTAATTTCTAACCTTAATTAATTTAAAAAAATAAATAATTAAATTCTTAAATAACATTACTAAGTTTATAAACATTTTCAAGGTTAGTAAATCAACAATGGACCAGCAAGGGAAATGACACATTTTGGTCGAGTGCAAGGCTAGGCAGTGGATCAGAGTGTACATGAATAAACAACAAATGCAAGTAATAGTTAAACATGAATCAAATACCTGCATACAATGATCAAGCATGCAGATAAGTTCAGTGCAGCTCCTATGGACCAAGAGTATGCACATCCATGGTGTGTAAAGGCAACATAGCATCAACATATCAGTGAACCAAAGGAAAATGCACTGTAACATCCCGTATTTTTAAGCCATTGAATTTGAACATTTAATTCATTTTAAATGTTAATGTGGATTCTTAATTGATTTTAAAATGAATAGATTCAGATTCAATCAATGAAATAAGCTATAATTTTTAATTATAGCAATCCTGGTTGAATTTGAATAATGGGGAAATAATAATTTAAATATTCGGAATTGAGATAAGGGTAAATCTGAATGTAAATAGTGATAAAAATGGGTTTAAAATTTATTTTGAGTTATTTGAGTGTAAATAGCATGGTGGTAATTTTAGAGGAATTTTTTAGTTAATAAATTAATATTTGGGATTTTATATTAATTTAAAAATGAATTTAATATTATTAAAATGCAAATAATCAGATTTTGAGTCCGGATTGAGCCGGAATGATTTTAAATGTGGTTATACATTTTATATGATTTATTTTTAAGTTAATAAAATTTTAAAAGTAAAATTTTAAGCGTTTCTGATAATTTCAGAAAATCGCCTGATTTAATAGACGAGTTAAAATAGCCTTCCGGGGCGCAGTCTCGGAATTCGACGAAACCAGTTCCATTGGATCCGTAATAGTTAGTTATTATCGGATTTCAATTTTCGTAGCTATCGGAGTTGTCGTTTGATCGTGGCAGCTCGAAACGCATCGAAATCGATTTAATCGATTTAATTTTAAATTGATCGTTTAATTCCGTATCTCGCGCATACGATCAAATTAGCTTACGAAACCTGTTCCATTGTGTCCGGAACGCGGAAAAACCCTAGGATAGCCTGTCGAAACGTGAAAATTGAAGGTTGTTTGCATTAACTGTTAAATTGTGAAATTTTATTAATAAAATAATATTAAATTTTTATATATCACGTTATATTTGCAAAACCCTAGCAGAAAACGCAGCCGCCACTTTTATCGTTCAATGGCCGATATCTTCATTCGTTCTTCCTCCAAATCCTCTCGATCTAAGCTTCGATTTCGAAAGTTATTAACTAGAGAAATGTGGAGGCCTTCGAGATCTACTTATTGAACGGCTATGATCGGAGTTAAAGGTCTGGGGTGGCGGCAAATCGTCGAAGAACGTTCGACGTTCGAAAGGGTTTCGCGGCGGCCAGAGGCGATCGAGCTCGCCGGGGATGTGGGCGTGGGAGCGGCGTTTGTAGGCGAAGCCAGTGGCAGTCGTTGATCGAGTGCGTGATGATCTGAGGGGGGGCGGCGATCGAAACTTAGGGGATGACGATGGGTTCGTTCGTAGCTGCTATCGCGTACACGAGAGAGAAGAGGGGGATGCGGGTTGGTTTCGTGAGACGGCCCGTTATGGTTTGGGGTAATTGTAAATTAAATAAAAGAAAATTTGTTTTTAAATTTCAATTCAAACTTTGTAAAATCTTAACGAACTCATACGTACTCAGATTCGGACGAAACTGGAACCGTTGGAATCGCAGGAAAGAGCACTACGTGATGGTGCAGATCCGGAGTCATTCCGGGCAAGTAGGAATTTGGGGTTAAATCGGACGTCGTTCGGTTTAATTCAAAATTTCGAACGCTCGTCGAAAACTCAAGGTGAGTTATTCTCACTCACATCTGGATGCTAGACATTATAAATAGTTGATATTTAAATATCTATGTGAATGGTTGATTATATCTGTGATTATCAGTCTGGTTGATATTTATATTGCGATGTGCTAATATCTGTGATGCAGGGAGAAACAGGTTGGAGGGATCCAACTGGATTCCTCAAAATGTAGCAATTATTTATAGTTGATAGTCATACCTGTTTATATGATGTGATTGATAAATCTGGAAATTTAGTTGTTCTGTGACATTGTGGTATAAATTGTAATCACAGAATTAAATTATAAATGGCTAAAAAAGTGTTTTTACGAAATAAAATGAATTGTTAAATTTAGAATTTCAAAGAATAAAATTTGAAATCGGATTTGAAAGGAAAAATGTAAATTGGGCCAAAATTGGGATTTTGAATATAATGGGAAGTTTATGAAATGGGTAAATGGAAAGTATAGTTTTCTGGAGATTAAATTTATGAAATTATAAATTGTTTAAAATAAGGGTGTTTATTTTAATAACGACTAATGTTATCCGGAAATTAAAAATATGTTAAATGGAGTTTCCAACTATAAATAAACAAGTTCAAATGAAAAACAGAATGTTTTGAAATGCCGTATTTCATTGGAATGTAACTAAGTGAATTGGAAATTTGGCTTCCATTAAAAATTTACCAAGATGTTTATTTAAAAATGTTTAAACTATATTAAAAAAATGAATTTGTGAAATTGGGAAAAATTGTGATTTAACTTCGGAGGAAGGTATAGTTAAGTATGGAATTGGAAATTTATGTTGAAATCATAAATTGACTTGAAATAAATTAGTGGATTTATATGAAAGAGTACTTTGGAATGTTTTGAAACGAGAAAGTGTTTCCCTGGGAAAAACCAAGTAAATGTTTATAAAAAGATTTATTTAACTAAAGGTTAAGTTTTAAATCGTTTTAAAAGTATTTTTAAGAAATCGTTATCTTTAAAGAAATAAATTAATAATTTTTAATATCGTAATGATTTGAGAATATATTAGTAAATATTTTTTACAAATGGATTTATTTAAAAGTTGGTTTTAGCTTAAGTTGTTAAAATTAGTATTTTTCTTCTTATAACGCTATTTTGAATTTAGTTAAACTAAAACCCTTATTTTTAAAATCAAAGTTTATGTGTTAATAACTAGTTTTCTTCACATATTTTAAATTTATATTTTGAGTAAATAAATAGAAGTAATTTTCATATTTTAAAGTATATTTCAGTATAAAGTATTTTTAACTATTTTAAATGCAAATTGTTTTATACCTGGTTATTCCCGATGGGAATAAAGGGTAAAAGATTTACCTTGTAAAGGAAGAGTTTGGAAAATTGTTTCCAAACGAGTTTTGAAAATGTGAAAATATCTCTTTGAAAGATATTAGAAGAAAATAAATAATATGGAGATTATTTATTGTGTGATGGATGTGTATGGATGTTTGTGAACATTAATTGATAGTTAAATCACCGACTATCAATATTAGCCAAATGCGCTGATCGTTTCGAAGAGACCGGGATCGAGTTTCCGTATACCGGGATTCTAGGTCTGGAGACTCGAAAACCACTTCGATCCGGTTTGTACGTTTCGCGAAAACGAGTTCGGAGTCGAAGATGGAGCAGTGAAGTGCAAGGGCTAGTCGCTACTAATCCTGAGGATATTTCCAAAATGGATGTAGTAGGAGTAGTGCCTTCGGTTCCGTTCGGACCCGGGACGGACTTGTATGGACGAATGCTTTCGTGACATCGTCAGGTGGACGATGGGCATTCAAAGTGAAATGTTCTGTAAAGGTAACGCTAAGCCTCAAGCCTCATCAACCGGGAATGACTGAAAATCAGGGGTTATGCAGCAAGGCTTCGTGGGTAGCCCCCACTTGAGAGTAAGGTCATCCCTGTCTAGATGTCCCTTTTATTTCGGCTTAGTGGTGCGGTTGCTGATCACAACCGTGGGGTGATTTTACTTGGAATTATCCAGTAAGGGATGATTCCGGTCTTGTGTTGCAGGGGTGCGGGCGTACTCCTCGGTACTGTGATCTAGGCCACGTACTGTGACAGGTGGTACCCCAGTGCCTAGTCATTCATTGGAAATCCATTTTCCCTACGTACCTTGTACGAGTTTTGTTTGTATACCTAGTATGCTGGAATTTAATCATGTAACAATTTCAGCTATTTGAATAAGTATTTGTAAATAGACACTATTATAATATCAGAGGATTTTTATAAAAAGTGTTTTAGCTATCGTAAGGTAAAAACCCGACATGTTTATTTGTGGCGTGGTCTTACGAGATGCTTTTGTTTTCAAAGGATTTTTTGAAACTTTAATAATCAGTTTGGATGTATTTATGATGCGCTGGTATTCCAGACTGACTCGGGTGTTATTTTATTATAATGCTCGGGTCAGACCGAGTATATTACAGGATAGGTTGCTATGGAGCTCAGGAGAGGAGCTGGAGTCCGAGACGTATTTCTCGTACTTGTATTATTCCGCTGCTGTGATTGTTGTATTGATTGATTGACTGGATATTGTTGATTGTGATGGACTCTGATGATGATGTATTGTATATAAACAAATATAGTTTTCATTTGTGTAAAGATCTGTTCTATATATTATATTTTATCCGCTGCGACTGTGAGGTTCTGATTTTGTTTAGTTCTTTCTTCTTCTATCTACCTTCTTATTCTTCTACAATCTGTCTTTTCCGGCATTCGATCGTCGGCATATTATACTGTTGAGTATTTTGTGTCGATTTTTGGGGGTCGTGAAGAGCGGGTCGTCACAGTTGGTATCAGAGCATAGGTTGGCGACAACCTAGGCTTTGGTGGGAAAATTTCTCATTTAAATAGAGTCAATAGTACTCTATAATGAGTTGAGTGTAATAATAGCTATGAGAGCGTACTTGTTAGTGGATATAAAATTGTTTTTGTACTATGTTGACTTATCGGTTGAGTGTTTATGAATTCTGGTCGGTGCGGGAAGTACAACCGTATCGATAGGGGTTTCTAAACTCTTAAACAAGATAAACCGACATAGTATTATTTTTAAAGTGGGTAAATGAAATAATTTTACCCAAAATTGTATTTTGATATAAAAAGAAATAGTTTTCTAAATTATTATATTTATTGGATGCTTGTTTGGTTGTTTCTTCTATAATCAAATAAGAAATTAAAATATGATCTAAAATTCGAAATGATATATATAAGAAAATAAGAAGTTAAAATATTAAAATGGTTTATAACCAATTGGAATTGATTGAATATGTTTAAATAAGAAGAAGTGAAATTAAAATTTGATTTAAACTAGAATTTTGACCCCGGAAATTTTGAAAGGGATTTCAAATGGAATTAGACAAAGTTTTGGGAGTTTGACTTTGTGGAAATGTTAGAAATGTTTTCAAAAGCATTTGTAAGAATGGAGTATATTTTGGGGAAATATTTTTGGATAGAAATGGTTTTGAGGTGAATTTTGGAAGTGGAAAGCACTGAACTCACTGCAGTCGCTGGAAAATAATCCTGATGATGCTGGCCACATCATTAGAATTCATTTTCGAGTTTCTAAAGTGATGGATTGCTACCAAAATAGTTGGTTATGACATTGTTTGGACTTGTTTGGGAAACAAGTGATTTTGGAATTTTCAAAGGAAAATTGTTTGGTAAAAGCAGTTTGTTTTGGAATTTGGTATTTGATTTGAATATCAAAAGAGAAATGTGTTGATTTTTATTTCGAATTGGTTTTGAAATAAATCCGGGTAAATTGAATTCTGGAAATCCTGTTTAAATAAAAATGTGAAAGTTGAAATGATTCAACTATATAACTTATAAAGGAAAGTTGATTTAAAGAAGAATTGAGTATATATGGAATGTAAATTTACTTTGAATAAATGAAGGTGAATGGAATATATCTGGATTTAACTTATGATAAGTTAAATAAAATTAAGAATTTGAAATTGAATTAAATCTAAATGAATTGGAATTTAAAGGAAGTTGATATAAAGGTGAAGTGTAAATGCTTATGATTGTGCAAATGAATTCATATTCTTAAGTTATTAAGTGTTAAAATTTGACATTGTGATTATAAAAATGTGGATTGGTTTGAAATGAGCAATATAAACTTATAAGTAAATAAGTTGGAGAACTTGAGAATGGAAGATTTGATTTTAACTCAAGTAAAATGGAATTATAATCACAAATAAAAATGGTTAAGTGGAATGGTGAATTCGAACTTAATTTTAAATGGAATGCAAGGTAAGGTGAAACAATTATAAAATATAAAAGAGGTAAGTGAACTGAAGTTAGTAAATAAGTTGAACTTGGATATGGAGAATTAAGATTAAATTGAATTTGGTTTAACTTCGACTAAGATGGAATTAAGCTGAATATTAAAATTTCTGTTGTGTTATGAATAAGAATGAATGTAATTAAATTCTTATTTAAAGTAGTAAAGGAAATGGTTTAAATTC
Source organism: Allium fistulosum (assembly GCA_030737815.1). Lineage (NCBI taxonomy): Eukaryota > Viridiplantae > Streptophyta > Magnoliopsida > Asparagales > Amaryllidaceae > Allium > Allium fistulosum. Next base: position 511,978,831 of record CM060908.1, on the reverse strand, counting down.
AGGTGGGCTAAATAAAATTTAGATGAACTTGAATTAATTCTGGAAAGTAATTAAATTGAAAATGCATATATAATTTAGTTAACCTTGAATTAAAATGGGATAAGAATTTAGTTTAATGGAAATTTAATTTAGTTGAGGTGATGATGAATGAAGTAAATGTTTACTCAACTAAATCCAAAATGATTGTTTGAAAATAAATCTTGTGTAAGCTAAATTAAATGGAATTTGTATTGCAATAAATAGGATTTTGATAGTTGGTCAAAGTGTGAAAGGTAAATAAAATCCAGTTTTGGGATGGAATTTAAGTTTGGCAATAAATGTTGGAAGTGTGAGTGTATAATGGGATTAGATTATAATAGTGATGGTTTGAATTGTAAATAAAATTCAAATGAGAGAAATAATTTAAATGGTCTCTTTGTTGATAAAATAAATCTAAAATGGATTGGATAAATAAACAAAGAGCATTAAAGTTGTAAATAAATTTGAATTTGATTGAGTGGGAATCAGATGGAAATAAAATTAAATAGATAATGGTAATATTGTGAAACTACTTAAGCAAATTGAAAGAACGAATGATTGTGAATGGGCTTATTTAAGTAATTCCGAATGAAATTTGTTAGGAAATAAACTGAAATGCAAGTGAAATGAGTTTTAAATTAATTAATGTGATGAGTTAAAAATATAAGAGTTGTAAATAACTCAGGAATGAATGATATTAATATAAACTTGAATTTGGTTAATGGAAATAAAGATGTAAGGAAAATGTAATTTAACAATTACATTGGAAAGAGAAAATATTTGGTTTGTGAACCTTGTAATGGAATAAAATTTATATGAATCCAAGTTGAAATTAATTTTGAATGGTGATAAGCTTAAGTGGCAATTATTTTTGCTTGAATGACATGGAAATTTGCATGTATTCAGAATTGAGTTGTTTAAAAAGCAATTGAAGTTGACCTTTGAATAAATTGATATGGATTGGAATCTAATTCAAAAGTTTGTATATAAATGCAAGTGAATTGATTTAAAGAGAGAATGAAATTAGTTTTGAATCAATCAGAATGGGTTGCATTTTAATAAGTAATGTTTGCATATGAATGAAAATGGATTATAAAAGAAATGCAAATGTTTCAAGTTTAAAATGAAGTTTGATTGTAAATCAAATTTGGAATGTAAGTTAAATTTAAAAATGTAAGAGAGGCATATGTTAATCATATTGAAATAGAAATGGATTGTTTATAATTAATATAGATTGTATATAGTGAACTTGAATGTAAATCATTTAAGTGAAATAAAATGAAGTTGGACTTAAACAAGTAATTTGAAAGGTGATTGAAATCTTTGAATTGTTAATAAATTATGGTTAACATTGTTAACTTATGAACTATGCTTGGATTGGTTATGCAATGAATATGTTTGGTTTGCAGTTGTATTGGAAATGTTGTTAAAATGCTCATATTGGGAAACTGATGAGTTTGTTGAGTTTAGTACAGGTACGGGAGGCGTTCGAGAGAGTTGGAGCGCGTATATGCGTTATAGTAGCCGCTCGCTATTAAAAATTTGCTAAAAGGTATGCCTACGCAAATATAATTGGGAAAATGATATATATATTGTGATATATTTTGGTTTCCGGCCATGTGAGCCGATGTATATATATTTGTGTATCCTGCGATATCGCAGAAGCTCCTCCGTACAAAGGAGACTCCGCCAAAATTTTCCAAAAATTTTGGGAGTTAGAAATTTTTTGGGTTTTTGGAATTTTTTTTTGTTAACTTGGAAAGTTATTTGAAACGTTAAAGTTCAAAGGCTCTTGAATGTGAATAAAGCAAATGGGTTTGGAATTGAGTTAAAGGATTTTGGAAGTGAATATAGCTTTTAACTAAGCAAATTGGGTAAGTAAATGAGTTGTGAAGTATATTTCTACCTTAGCAAATTTCGGGGACGAAATTTTTATAAGGGGGGAGGAATGTAACATCCCGTATTTTTAAGCCATTGAATTTGAACATTTAATTCATTTTAAATGTTAATGTGGATTCTTAATTGATTTTAAAATGAATAGATTCAGATTCAATCAATGAAATAAGCTATAATTTTTAATTATAGCAATCCTGGTTGAATTTGAATAATGGAGAAATAATAATTTAAATATTCGGAATTGAGATAAGGGTAAATCTGAATGTAAATAGTGATAAAAATGGGTTTAAAATTTATTTTGAGTTATTTGAGTGTAAATAGCATGGTGGTAATTTTAGAGGAATTTTTTAGTTAATAAATTAATATTTGGGATTTTATATTAATTTAAAAATGAATTTAATATTATTAAAATGCAAATAATCAGATTTTGAGTCCGGATTGAGCCGGAATGATTTTAAATGTGGTTATACATTTTATATGATTTATTTTTAAGTTAATAAAATTTTAAAAGTAAAATTTTAAGCGTTTCTGATAATTTCAGAAAATCGCCTGATTTAATAGACGAGTTAAAATAGCCTTCCGGGGCGCAGTCTCGGAATTCGACGAAACCAGTTCCATTGGATCCGTAATAGTTAGTTATTATCGGATTTCAATTTTCGTAGCTATCGGAGTTGTCGTTTGATCGTGGCAGCTCGAAACGCATCGAAATCGATTTAATCGATTTAATTTTAAATTGATCGTTTAATTCCGTATCTCGCGCATACGATCAAATTAGCTTACGAAACCTGTTCCATTGTGTCCGGAACGCGGAAAAACCCTAGGATAGCCTGTCAAAACGTGAAAATTGAAGGTTGTTTGCATTAACTGTTAAATTGTGAAATTTTATTAATAAAATAATATTAAATTTTTATATATCACGTTATATTTGCAAAACCCTAGCAGAAAACGCAGCCGCCACTTTTATCGTTCAATGGCCGATATCTTCATTCGTTCTTCCTCCAAATCCTCTCGATCTAAGCTTCGATTTCGAAAGTTATTAACTAGAGAAATGTGGAGGCCTTTGAGATCTACTTATTGAACGGCTATGATCGGAGTTAAAGGTCTGGGGTGGCGGCAAATCGTCGAAGAACGTTCGACGTTCGAAAGGGTTTCGCGGTGGCCAGAGGCGATCGAGCTCGCCGGGGATGTGGGCATGGGAGCGGCGTTTGTAGGCGAAGCCAGTGGCAGTCGTTGATCGAGTGCGTGATGATCTGAGGGGGGGCGGCGATCGAAACTTAGGGGATGACGATGGGTTCGTTCGTAGCTGCTATCGCGTACACGAGAGAGAAGAGGGGGATGCGGGTTGGTTTCGTGAGACGGCCCGTTATGGTTTGGGGTAATTGTAAATTAAATAAAAGAAATTTTGTTTTTAAATTTCAATTCAAACTTTGTAAAATCTTAACGAACTCATACGTACTCAGATTCGGACGAAACTGGAACCGTTGGAATCGCAGGAAAGAGCACTACGTGATGGTGCAGATCCGGAGTCATTCCGGGCAAGTAGGAATTTGGGGTTAAATCGGACGTCGTTCGGTTTAATTCAAAATTTCGAACGCTCGTCGAAAACTCAAGGTGAGTTATTCTCACTCACATCTGGATGCTAGACATTATAAATAGTTGATATTTAAATATCTATGTGAATGGTTGATTATATCTGTGATTATCAGTCTGGTTGATATTTATATTGCGATGTGCTAATATCTGTGATGCAGGGAGAAACAAGTTGGAGGGATCCAACTGGATTCCTCAAAATGTAGCAATTATTTATAGTTGATAGTCATACCTGTTTATATGATGTGATTGATAAATCTGGAAATTTAGTTGTTCTGTGACATTGTGGTATAAATTGTAATCATAGAATTAAATTATAAATGGCTAAAAAAGTGTTTTTACGAAATAAAATGAATTGTTAAATTTAGAATTTCAAAGAATAAAATTTGAAATCGGATTTGAAAGGAAAAATGTAAATTGGGCCAAAATTGGGATTTTGAATATAATGGGAAGTTTATGAAATGGGTAAATGGAAAGTATAGTTTTCTGGAGATTAAATTTATGAAATTATAAATTGTTTAAAATAAGGGTGTTTATTTTAATAACGACTAATGTTATCCGGAAATTAAAAATATGTTAAATGGAGTTTCCAACTATAAATAAACAAGTTCAAATGAAAAACAGAATGTTTTGAAATGCCGTATTTCATTGGAATGTAACTAAGTGAATTGGAAATTTGGCTTCCATTAAAAATTTACCAAGATGTTTATTTAAAAATGTTTAAACTATATTAAAAAAATGAATTTCTGAAATTGGGAAAAATTGTGATTTAACTTCGGAGGAAGGTATAGTTAAGTATGGAATTGGAAATTTATGTTGAAATCATAAATTGACTTGAAATAAATCAGTGGATTTATATGAAAGAGTACTTTGGAATGTTTTGAAACGAGAAAGTGTTTCCCTGGGAAAAACCAAGTAAATGTTTATAAAAAGATTTATTTAACTAAAGGTTAAGTTTTAAATCGTTTTAAAAGTATTTTTAAGAAATCGTTATCTTTAAAGAAATAAATTAATAATTTTTAATATCGTAATAATTTGAGAATATATTAGTAAATATTTTTTACAAATGGATTTATTTAAAAGTTGGTTTTAGCTTAAGTTGTTAAAATTAGTATTTTTCTTCTTATAACGCTATTTTGAATTTAGTTAAACTAAAACCCTTATTTTCAAAATCAAAGTTTATGTGTTAATAACTAGTTTTCTTCACATATTTTAAATTTATATTTTGAGTAAATAAATAGAAGTAATTTTCATATTTTAAAGTATATTTCAGTATAAAGTATTTTTAACTATTTTAAATGCAAATTGTTTTATACTTGGTTATTCCCGATGGGAATAAAGGGTAAAAGATTTACCTTGTAAAGGAAGAGTTTGGAAAATTGTTTCCAAACGAGTTTTGAAAATGTGAAAATATCTCTTTGAAAGATATTAGAAGAAAATGAATAATATGGAGATTATTTATTGTGTGATGGATGTGTATGGATGTTTGTGAACATTAATTGATAGTTAAATCACCGACTATCAATATTAGCCAAATGCGCTGATCGTTTCGAAGAGACCGGGATCGAGTTTTCGTATACCGGGATTCTAGGTCTGGAGACTCGCAAACCACTTCGATCCGGTTTGTACGTTTCGCGAAAACGAGTTCGGAGTCGAAGATGGAGCAGTGAAGTGCAAGGGCTAGTCGCTACTAATCCTGAGGATATTTCCAAAATGGATGTAGTAGGAGTAGTGCCTTCGGTTCCGTTCGCACCCGGGACGGACTTGTATGGACGAATGCTTTCGTGACATCGTCAGGTGGACGATGGGCATTCAAAGGGAAATGTTCTGTAAAGGTAACGCTAAGCCTCAAGCCTCATCAACCGGGAATGACTGAAAATCAGGGGTTATGCAGCAAGGCTTCGTGGGTAGCCCCCACTTGAGAGTAAGGTCATCCCTGTCTAGATGTCCCTTTTATTTCGGCTTAGTGGTGCGGTTGCTGATCACAACCGTGGGGTGATTTTACTTGGAATTATCCAGTAAGGGATGATTCCGGTCTTGTGTTGCAGGGGAGCGGGCGTACTCCTCGGTACTGTGATCTAGGCCACGTACTGTGACAGGTGGTACCCCAGTGCCTAGTCATTCATTGGAAATCCATTTTCCTTACGTACCTTGTACGAGTTTTGTTTGTATACCTAGTATGCTGGAATTTAATCATGTAACAATTTCAGCTATTTGAATAAGTATTTGTAAATAGACACTATTATAATATCAGAGGATTTTTATAAAAAGTGTTTTAGCTATCGTAAGGTAAAAACCCGACATGTTTATTTGTGGCATGGTCTTACGAGATGCTTTTGTTTTCAAAGGATTTTTTGAAACTTTAATAATCAGTTTGGATGTATTTATGATGCGCTGGTATTCCAGACTGACTCGGGTGTTATTTTATTATAATGCTCGGGTCAGACCGAGTATATTACAGGATAGGTTGCTATGGAGCTCAGGAGAGGAGCTGGAGTCCGAGACGTATTTCTCGTACTTGTATTATTCCGCTGCTGTGATTGTTGTATTGATTGATTGACTGGATATTGTTGATTGTGATGGACTCTGATGATGATGTATTGTATATAAACAGATATAGTTTTCATTTGTGTAAAGATCTGTTCTATATATTATATTTTATCCGCTACGACTGTGAGGTTCTGATTTTGTTTAGTTCTTTCTTCTTCTATCTACCTTCTTATTCTTCTATAATCTGTCTTTTCCGGCATTCGATCGTCGTCATATTATACTGTTGAGTATTTTGTGTCGATTTTCGAGGGTCGTGAAGAGCGGGTCGTCACATGCACCAAGGCAACAAGGACGCAGGTAAGTGCAACAAGTGAATGCACATAGAACAGATTCATGTACATAGTGCAAGAAGCAAGACATATGCAGGGCTAAAGTGCAACAACCATCCCAAACAACCTTAATAGCTCTCACATATGTATATGCATATGTATGTATGTATATACATGTAAATTTGGAGAATGTTGGATCAGTAGAAAATGGCATATGAATTTCATGTTACCAGGATGAACTAGCCAGGCCAATATCAAATTAGAACAAGTCTAGCAAATTGTCAAGAACGAAAATCAATGATCAATTACATTCAGACTTAGATGAACAGAGCATTGTAGCAACCAAACCGATTCAGGAAAGAAATCATCTCAAAATATATAAGAGTTAAACTTGTCAGAAAAGCATCAGGCCGAAATATGAAAAACTATTCAAGGTCGAATTAATTCAAAGTATATTCGAATATATCGAACATATATATCAAACATTGAATGTCAAGAATGGGATGTTCATTCGATCAAAAATCCACAGCCAAGAAACAAAATCTGAAAAATTTAAATCAATTCTTATATTCGAATATTTAGGAGATCAACTCCTATATAAGCAACAAAGTAATACCTCATATTTGATCTCAAACCAAACAGTAACAAACTAAATAACTCATATATTATCCAAAGCACCATTTCATAAAAATCGTATATGAGTATAATATTTCAATTTTAATAATAAATCAAGTTATATATTTTTATAGTTCAAAAAGTTCTTACACAAATTTGTTTCCCTTGAGGTATTTACTTTTCTATTTAATTGAGAAATCATGACAACTTATTATTATTATTTAACACTTAACCATTTCCAAATTGAATTTCCACTTTTCAAATTCAAGAAGTACAAAATATCAATTTCTTGATCTAAATCTTATATAAATTGATACAATAATATTTTCTTGAAATATTTCTTATTCAAAATCAAACTACCCAGACTTAAATAATTATCTATTTTAATAACATTATGGTTTTATTTCAAATCTTCCTTTGATTTTAGAACTCATAAGCACACATTTTAATCATTATTTAGATTACCAAAGGTTATACATAACCAATCAGAAGCAAAATGCACAAATTACTTAAGTTTATTTCTTATAAACAAACATATATAATTTCACACATACCAAATAGTATAATGACATTTCCTTGCCATTTATTTATAGCAATTTACTTTGTCAATTGGTTGAAATGTTGACTGTACGATCAACCCCACCTTGCTACTGACCTCGACTGTCGCTAAGAATGATGGCTGCATTTTCCATCTAAAAGCAATAGGTATCCTTGTTGTTTTTAATATAATTATTCCAATCATCAAAATTTTACTATACATAAACGGTATTTTCATACTAGAATAATTTCCTTCTCAAAATATTTACCAAAACATTTTTCAAATATATTCGATCTTTTCGAAAATACTTAATCTCGTATCAGTTGATCACTTTCATTTTATCAAAAATTTATTTTATAATTTACTTTAAAATAAAATATACAGTTCATAATATTTCATAAAATATTATTTATTTTTACAACATTTGTCAAACTTATCACATATGTGCATATACATACATTTTCCAAAAATTCATTTTATTTCTAAAATACTATTTAACTCACTTCAAACTTAATTTATTATTACTCAAATTATTGTGTCTGACAGTCTTGTCCTAGCGTTTAGGAACCCTTTGTAGAATACAATAGCCTGTGATTTTTGTTTGAAGATAATAAACATATATATATTCGTTTTAAATGTATTTGTTATTGTACTATTTCATTTTCCCACATAATTAAATAAATATTTGTTGAATAAAATAAAAAAACTCAGAATTCATATTCATACAAATATTTTATTCAAACAAATATTTATTAGAAATTCAAATAGTACAAATTTGAGCTCGGGGCATTTCACTAAAAGGACAAACTTTGCAGTCCAATTAGTTTCTAGGACACACATCCATAGAAATTATTTTCAAGGCCAAAGTCTGTAGAATAATTACTTTTAAGGACAAAGTCAGCAGTCCAATTACTTTAAAGGACATAATTTCATAGGTTTTTAGACTTTAGAAACTAATTATTTTGCATTTTGTCCTTAAAAGTAATTATTTCAGTTGTGTGTTCTAGAAACTAATTGCACTTGCTAAAGAGGCCCTTGTGGTTAATTTCCACTTTGAGCTCTCACTACATTTATACATTTTCAATTACAATACAATTTCAAATTACAACACAATTTTCACTATACAATTTTTACATACATTTTCACCTCACTACATTCACTCATCGCTCATATTTGATCTTCAGCCCTATTCCAGTTTGTATCTAGCATTTGAATTATTTGCAAAATAAACTGACGCAGTAAAATTGAAAAAGAAATATTTTGCAGTGTATAATAAAATGTGTGTTTTGAAAATATTATTTGCCTCAGTTATTTGGGTTGTTCATCGTCATTTTTCTTTTGAATTCATTTTACACGAACAGCATGTAACATGCACAGTGTATCACTGTACATGTCACAAGTCCGTGCACACCGATATACACTTGCTTGTTAAAACTGTAGGGAAAGGTGAGCACAAGGTCAAACATAAGCCTAGGCCAGATTCAACTCAGGTTCAATACAAAAACAAAACATCATAGAATGATCACAAGCACAATTACAAGGATGCAAACCATGGTACAAAAGCAAATGGAAGGCAACAACAAAGAAACATATCAACTTGAATACATCAACATACAACATCTATAACAAGTGCACAAGTGTAGCCTCAACAATGCAGACTACACATGCAATGATTTCGACCCAGACCAATATTAGACTCATATACAACCAGTTTATTTAATGCATTCATACATTAAGACCAAACAAACACACACAAACACATGAAGCATAACAAGTTCAATTTCAAGTGCACCATACACATATACTTCAATGCAAAACCAAACAAGCCACAATGCACCAGTTCAAGCAAAACAAGACTTGAAAATGACCCAGACCATAGCAGTATAACATGAACACAAAGAAATGCAACAAGACTTCATATGGGATCAGTTTCAATTACCAGTGCACAAACTTTGATTGCAATTAGACAATGACTCAACATGCAAATGCAGTCTAGACTCACAACAATAATGCAGACCAATCATATATCAGTTCTAACATGACACAACCACACATGCAACTACATCAGACGGCAATGCTATGAAGGCAAGAACACATACAAGTCTATACAACCAAAAGAAAACGCAGACTCGACCAACATGTGGAACCAGACTACAAGGACAGACCAGATGCATGGAGACCATCATTGAACTCAAACAAGACTCAAATCAACATGAACAAATACATATGCCACCACACAATGTAACCAGATAAAGAAACAAGATTACAAGAACTACTCCAGAGACAACATGAAGTACATACACATGTATACATATATGCATATATATGTATACACATATATCAATTCAATGAACCAGTCAACAAAGGCCAAATGAAGAAGTTTACAATTTTACAAAACAATGCAAGTAGCAGGTCGAACAAGTCAGAGTAGTTTCAAATACAAATTTAAATGCCAAGGTCAAAAATTCGAATATTGCCAGAAAATGAATGAACAGTAGGTTGAATAAATCACAGAGAAAATCATGGTGAACCTGTAAGTTTTCAAGAGGTCAACACTATCTCAAATTCAAATACAAGCTCGAAGAATACGATGAACAAGTGTTGAGTGCCAACAAAGAAAATTCATGAAGTCGAAGTCAAGCTTTGATCTCAAAAATTCAAAAATACCGAAGTCACAAGAGAAAAGGCCGAAGCAAATACAATAACACGTATAAGATGAAAAAGTCAAAAATATCAACATCGTTCAAGCAAAAATCCATGGCCGAGAAAAACAACGTGAAGAATTCAAACGATATATACGAATGAAAATTTAGGGATTTTATCCCTATAAATTAAACCAGTTACATCATCGGCAAAAACATGAGTTCGAGCCCAAGCAAATAAATAGAGCATAAAGTCGAGCTTAAGCAAAAATCAAAAAGGGACAAAAAATCACATACCAAATTCGAACCATTCGAACTCATCATTGGAGCGACCATGATCAATTCAAAGCCAGGAAATCGATTGACGAAGCCAATCAACACAATAGCACACTACAATCGATCATTATCATAAGCGGCGCCTCAATTTAAAGAAACCCAAAATTCAGAAGAGAAAGAGGAACGATCGGCTAAGAGAATACACGAATAAAAGCAAACCAGTCTTCTTCTTGTTATTTATTGGGTCGGCCTTTATTATAACTGTTTTGGGCTTAAATTAGAAAATAGGGTTTTGTTTAAGTTTTTTTATTTTCAGTTGTAATTTTCTTTTTTAAACTGTGTAACTTTCTAGTCGTGTGACTAGTTTACGAACTACGGTGGTGTAGTTCGAGAATTCGCAGCTTAGTGGCTGAGTTGTGGCAGAGTTTTGAGCGTAAAGTTAGGTTAGTCATTAGCGGGTGTCGCAAGTTTACGTGTGTAAGCATTTGACTACTTAATTTCTAGTAGAAACCTTGGGGGCAGCACGTAGGCAGGGTGTTGACGAAGCTGGGTAAATTTGTGTGTGATCTCTTCTGCATTACTTTCAGTTATTATTTTTACTTCCGCATTAATTTTTAATTATTTTTGGTATCACCCTATTCACCCCCCTCTAGGGTGAGAACAATCCTACAAGTATCAGAGCAATGATTAATAGCATAGATGTTTAACCCTAGTTGCAAATCTAGCGAGAGCCAGTCCAATATTATTCCCCCTATTTTTGATGGAACAGATTTTTTAAATTGGAAATTAAAAATGGAATTTTATTTAAAATTTGTTAATTTTTAATGTTAGGATATTATTGAAAATGGGTGTGAAATAGTAGACAATAAAAGTACTTCGATTAATGCTCTTGCTATGCATATACTATATTCTCATATTAATCAAGATAATTTTAACCATATCTCTCATTGTGAAAGTGCACAGGAGATCTGGAATACCTTTGATGCAATATATGGTGCAAAAGTCAACAACAGAGAGAAATCCTCCACAATCGACTCAGTTAAAGAAACATGCTTGATAGGATATGCAAAAGACAGTAGTGATGAAGATTCAATACCCGATGAGATAAGTGATCTTTCATTCAATGATTTAGTTCTCTTGTGCCGGAAATTAATTGAAAATAATGAAGCTCTTGAGATGAAAAATAATAAGTTGAAAAGGGAATAATCTAAACTGCTTCAGAAGAATAATGATTTGGAAAATGAGCTTAAAAATATTAAGAGAAATAAAAATTCTAATTGCAAAAGGTGTTTGGACTATGAAAAAGAATTTGACTGTTTTCATGAAAACTTTCAAATGTTAGAAAACAAAATTTTAATTCAGGTGAAAAAAACCGAGTTGATTTGTAAAAATAATATTTTGCAAAAAGAGTTGGATAGTTTTAAGAGGTCGGAAAGTTCTTAAAGTGCGATATTTGGAGAGAAATTAAACGAGGTCAACGAAAATTTCAAAACCCTTGAAAAAGAAAACGTGATTTTGAGCAAATATGAAATTATTCGATTAAATCACGAGTTTGAAAAGGAGATTGAAAAAATTAAGGATTTTGAAAAAATTGAATTAAAAAAACTCCAACTCTTTAAAACCGAGATGCTAGAAATTGAGACTAAAATTAGAGAGCTTCAAAATGAAAATATGGGATTGAAAATGAATAATTTTGAAAAGAGAGATAGTACCATTAGTTGTTGTTCGAAGATAATGAATGAAAATAAACTTTTAAAATCCAAAGTTAATAAACTTGAGTTGATCACTAGGAAATTTTTCACTAGAGAAAAATCATTTAATACGCTCTTAGAAAATCAACTCTTCATGAATAAAAGGAAAGGATTTGGATTTGCGAAAGTGTCAAAATATGAACAAACGACTAATAATACTGTTAAGGGGAAAAGTGTGATATCCAAATGCGTAAAGTGTGGAAATATTGGACATAGCAAGAATAATTGTCGAAATATATACAAACACAAAACCGTTAAACAAATATGGATGGTACAATTGTAGATGCTAACGGTTTGTTATATAGACAAATTGGGGTACCAAAGATTTCAATAGATAATAATAGTGGTCCTACATCCTTAATTAAACCACTTGCCTCCTCCAAAATTTAGACACATAAGTGGGCTAAGGAACAAATTTGATGGAGATAGATTTCGAGTTGTTCTAGGTGATTGATAAAATAAAATTTAAATGCCCCTTAGCCTATAAAGATTAGATGGAGATCATCACATTTCAGATATCAAGGAATCGAATGAAAGTGAGGTATGATCTCTTAACTCAATTTTGTTCACATATTGTTAAGTATGTTTTGGTCGACATTGTTGAAGTATTTCTGCCATATCTTGAACATCTCAACTTTGATTTTTGAATTTCTTGAAGTTTTGGAAAGCTAACCGATAATGCTACAACTTTTCTGTTTTTAGTTTTTATTGATTCACTTTGGAATATTATAAAAAACTGCTTTGATGAATTTTTTGAATGTGTGTTTTTGCTCGATATAGATTACTTTACTTGTGCTTGATATAAATGGACGTGCTGAAAATTTCAAAAAACAATTCAAGCGTTGAGGAGTACAAGTTTTTCTTATATACCACTATATATCACCATGAATGCCTTAAATACAAGTGGTATCTGATATTATCTCATGTTGAAATCATTTTTGCAATTATTTAATTATTTATATTGATTTTCAACTAGAAGTCATTTTCACAATACCCCCTTACAGAAAATTAATTTTCACTTATGTTAATTTTTGAAACTTGGGTTTTCACCATGATAAAAATACTCTAGTTTATTTCCGTAAGAGATTTAATCTAGAAAAGATAATCATTGACTAACCAAATCTTTTGGAACTTATCAACATTATTATAGTGCTTGAAAAGTGATAGATACTGATTAAAATATATTTCATAACAAGAGGAAGTATAATTTTATAATTTCATGAAAATTAAACAAATTTTATAATATTTTTAGATTAGTACTAATTCCATGATCATTTCTATCACTTTCACCTTTCTATCAATCCATACATCATAATATAGTGTACATAATTTGGTATTTCAAAATAAGGAAATATTTTTTTTGTAAAATACTTATATCCTAAAGTAGTCACTCTCATTTAAAAGTCTTCGCGGTTATGCATGGGTGAATTACTTGAATTTCTATATATGGGCTTCCATTCTCATTTAAAAGTCCTCGCGGTTATGCATGGATGGGACGCATATAAGAAAGGGATAAATATTAAGTATATTCTAATCTCATTTAAAAGTCCTCACGGTTATGCATGGTTAGAAAATACTTTACATAATTTTTTTTAAAAAAGGGTAACTACTAACCTCATTTAAAAGTCTTAATGGTTATGCATGGTTAGTAAGTGCTTCACATTTTTTTGTATAATATTTGAAAAGAGAAAATGCACAAATTATTGCTTTATTGAAAATATCAAACTCTTGCCACTATATAAAATTTTCCATAATCCTACCATTTCTCTAAAGTGGAGTTTGATTCTAATTCATAAAATATTCTGATTTTTGTTTGATTAATTGGAATTTGAAATTAATATTTCCCTCTTGATTTGATTTTATATTTTTAATCAAAATTGTAGCTATTTCAATTACTATTAATATTTTTGATGATAACAAAAGGAGGAATGACGTTAAGATTTTTATTTTTGAGCGATATCCTTACTAATATTCGAGGGTGTTTTTATTTAAAGTTATTCAGTTTTAACTACACACATCTGTATAGGGGGAGTTTTGTTGTAGGGGAGGCATTCAAATAGGGGGAGCTAATAGAATTCTTCAAGACCAAATACATTTAATAAAGTCAAAAATCTTAATATATGTTTGTTATCATCAAAAAGGTGATTTACCCTTGTTTTATAAATTGAACTATAAATCAAAAGTTTCGAAAGAGTTGTTTTAAAAGATGCTTTAAAGCTTTCGAAGCAGAACCTTTGACTTAGCCTAAAAGTTGCTTCCAATGAAGTCGAATTTTTTTAAAAGAAGGATTTCCACCCGTTTTAAATTGAATCCAAAATGTTTCGAAAGGTTTTAGAAGTTTAATGCTTTCGAAAGGTTTTGTTTATTGAATGTTTTAAAAGGGGTCGAAGGCAAAGCTTTCGAAGAGGTCGAAAGGTAACCTTTCAAAGGGGTCGAAAGGTTTTTGTTTCTGAATGATTTCGGAAGGTTTTAAATGGAAGAGTTTCCAAAGCAATGTACTAAGTGTTTTTAAAATAGGATGTCTAAGGTTTTATTGCTTTCGAAAGAGATGATTTCAATGGTTTCGATAGGTTTGAGTTTTAATGGTTTGAAGTTCAATGGTTTCGAAAGGTTTGATTTTTAAGCGGTTGAGGATACTAATGAAAACTATAAATGAATATAACATAAGTTAGGGACACTAATGGAAATAGGTAAATCATGGGGCTAACATGAGACAATTAAAATCATGGGGCTAACATGAGATAATTACATTCATGGGGCTAGTATGAATCAAGTGGCAAAATGATGAGTTCATAGTCATCCTTGGAAAACTATGGGATGTTTGATGGATAGTCAACATCATGTCGGGGATGGATAGTCCCATATGATTGAAGGAGTGTTCATAGTCATCCTAGAAAAAATATGAGATGTGTGATGGATAGTCAACATCATGTCGGGGATGTATAGTCTCCATAGGGTTAAAGCAAGGTTCATATTTATCCTAGGAAAACTACGAAATGTGAGATGGATAGCCACACCAGTTTAAGTAAAATGAATGTGAGATGGATAGTCCACCTCAGTTTAAGTAAAATGAATCAGAGATGGATAGTCCGAATCAGTTTAAGCAAAATGAATATGGGATGGATAGTCTCTCTTTGATGCAAATAATTTCTAAAATGGGATGGGTAGTCTTTGAAAATGTAAGTCAGTTGAAGCTTAGATGGTTGGACTAATTAATGTGGATGGGAAATCCTAATTGTTTTCAAGTATGTATATCACCATAATGTTTTATAAATATATGTTTTAACCATTGTGGATGCAGAAGCACGACATATGGTTTTATGAAAGGTTTAGCAGAAGATATGTTTTAAAAGGATGTTAGTGAGGTGAAACCCGTTCTGCTAAGCGGCGTGGTCTCACGTAACATGTTTAACCGAGATGTATAATATTATTCATACTAGATTTTATGTCTGACTCGAAGTTTGTGTTTTCTCCTTAAACTCTCGGGTGCTCAAAATTTATTAGAGTAGACTGAGTGATTAGGGTCTTTTTCAGGTTTTAGTAAGATGACGAATAAGGCTACCGGAGGCATGTAGGAGGCAAACGAATAGCTATTTAGGATTGCAGTTCTTGTTATGTTTTGATGTATTTTCCTTATGATTGTATTAGGTCTATTATGACCATATGACTCTGATCATCCAAGGGGGTATATTCATATACCGCTCTTGACGTAGTTTGTAATAATTATATTTTATATGTGCCTAGAAACGATTTGAGATTATGTGTTGTGAATGTGAAACAATTGGTTTTGAAATGTAATGAAGTAAAAATTGTTTTGAAATCTGTGTTTTGTTTCATATTCAAGTGCTTCTTATATTAATGATCCCATTAATATAGCCGTATTTAGTCGCTGGAAGCTAATACTATAGATGACTGCAGAATCTGTAGCGCTTAGTTTTGAGCCTCTTGATAAGGGATGTTACAATTTCTCAAAGTTAAACACCATTTGATGAATCATATTCCTTCTTAGAACAACCTTCATCCTTTATTTCCACTTCTCAAAGTCATTGTCCACTTCTCTATTGCCAACTGAGATCTTGATGCAATATAATATCCTCTAATATAGAGTCTTATTTTAATAGGGGTACCTTAATCTCCATCTATACTGCCTAACACCTTCCTTCAACAACCAAATAGCTCTAATACTTGCCTTTTGGGAAAATGTTGGGTTAACACCCCAAACATAGTTGAAATAATAGAATCGTATTAATGGTGAAATAGAACAAACATAACTAATGTTCCAGATATAACCAATCACAGATGCACAAACAAAAAGAAAATCACACACATGATTTATTATGGTTCCACTATTGTGAGATAGTGTAAATCTATTTTGGAAAGAAGAGATTATATTACTTTCTAAGAAAAGATAATCACCATATTAATAATGGAGGCTAAGAAGAAGAATACAAAGAAATTAAACTTTAGAGGAATATCAAATATTTAAAATAACAAATGTCTTTATATATATATATATATATAGTTTATAACTTGCGTTTGAAGTAATTGATTTATGGTAATAAATCAATGCTTTATCAATTTACCCATTAATATGGGAAAAGATTATTTACTTGATTTTGTTAGTTTCTTCTAATATGCATGAATATAATAAAATGTCTTTTTCAGTCAAATGATTAGGGAATAAATGATTAGGGAATAGATTGATTACTCCAATCATCAAAATAACTCATTCTCTTTAGATAATTCAATCCCTTCTATAATGCAATATAAGAGGTAATATATTCGCGTCATAATTTCTCATTGACTTGGAATTTCTCTAAAATATGCTATAATATGGAAATATTGTATCATCAAAATCTAAAATAAGATATCAGTCAAGACAACAAAAAAGGTAATGGGATGGGTGGAAGTTTTCTTTATTTCCCAAATGTTGGAAAATAAGAAAATTGTCGTTTCCCAAATTGGATGGGTTGGATATTTGTTTCATTATTCTATTTTCACGAATTTCCTCCAATTATTTTTGAAATTTAGGTTCCTAAGTTTCTCCAAAATATTCATTCCACAGCAAACGGAAAATACTGTTTGGAATTCCCATGAAAATAGTTCCTACCATAAACTTATACGTTAAGTGGGCCAGGCTCATAAAACAAATTCAGTGCCCAAACATGATTTTATATATCCCCTCTCTCCTCTGTAAGTCCTCTTCACTATCGCGTTGAAAAAAACCATAACCCTAGTTTCCCTTATCCCCACTCATATGCACTCGTCATTCCCTTCCGTTCATCTGCAAAACCCATCTTGAAAACATGATTCAAACCTTATAAGAGGTGCTCAGTCAAAGCCAAAGAGAGCAGAACTAACACAGACGAGAAAGCAGTAACAAACGCGTTCGTCTCGAAGGTAAACCTTCCATCTGGATGATTTTTTTTATAGATTGAATTTGTTAGGATACTTGAAAGGTGTATATCAATTTGTCCACGTTTGATTTCTGGATGAGACTGTGTTAGATGAACACGTAGATGTGTACTGTTATCAGGGTTCCCATAAAAATGAATATTTCGATTGATTCTCAGATCCGCACCTCCTTCATCATCTCTCCCTCAACCGTGTTTGCCTCCATCATCAACTCAATCAAGACCCGTCTTCACATTTAGATGGGCTTTGCCATCAATAACAGTGTCTGCCGGGTAGCACTAATCTCTTTGCGATTATTTAATGTTTTGGTTTATACATTAAATGATTGGTTTACTTACTCAAACGATCTAATGTTATTTTAGTTTCTAACTTTACTTTTTGCTGATTCAAGCTTCTGTCTATTTTGTGCGGAGTTTGCTGTAGGATTCTTGATTTAGATGGTTATAGCTTAATTTCTTCACATCGCCTTTAAGGCATCTAATCTAATGTTCAAATAATTGTTCCGGCTGTTTTAAATTTTCCATGTGAATCTTTAGTCATCGGTTCCAACAAAAAAGAGATATCGTATTTCAAATTTGTGAAATGATTCTGTGCAATGCTCTTTTCAATTGATGCATAGTGCAGTACTTGGATTTCATAAGGAATTTATCGTTGTTTTATTATTATAGAGTAAATGAAAATTCCTTTACTATGCTAATTAACCTTAAAGAAACATACACCAAACATATTCTAATGTTGCTTCCTTTAACTTGCATTCATAAAGACATGATGCAAAGTACTTTAGTTTTTAAGTAATTAATATAAGTGTAATTCTCTCCTTTACTGTTTTATGTCATTGAAGCGACTATTGGAACTTTAGTGATTTTCTTATTTTAGTTTCAGTATTATACCAACAATAACTCTTTTTTAATGTTTATTTGTTAGTATCATACAAAACTTCTAATAATCAGGTGCAATATGTATTTGGATGCTCAATTTTGAAGTTTTTTTTAGCAATTTGATATATTGCATTACATGATAAATGAAAGCAGGGGTGAATGGAGGTAGAACCCAGCTTGGTAAACTGTTCATAGCACATGCATAAGCTATTCACTACACCTTGCACAGTCCATTCACAAATGGTACGATTAAAGTATGTGGTACCATGATGTTACTTTGACTAAAGAGAATAAGGTTATATCAACTAAACTAAAGTGATTGCTAATGGATGTGATTCCATGACCTCTACATAGCACGTAGCATACCACGCACACACAACACATGCACCCCCCTCCCCCACACGCACGTAAGCACAAATTAAGTTTTGCATTGCCTATTTATGGTGTTTTCTAAATTTTCTATTATAAGAACAAGTTGTTTTATTCTTGTGTATGTTTGGTGAATGTCTTCTGTTTACCTTTCTTTTTTGTATTGCAGTTTTACCAGCATGAAGAGGAACATGTGACAGAAGCTATAAAAGAAAAGTGATATTTCTCTCGGCCCTTGTTTGGTAAGTGGTTTGACTTGACATATTTCATATTTCAAGCAGGTCACATTTTTTTAATGTCGTGCAACAAATAAGTGTATTGTTTTTTTTGTAAATTACAATCAATATAACAATTTTTTTGATGTCGTTCTCTCTTCTTATAAAAGATTGGTGCTGATTCTTTGTATGTAATTAGATTTAGCTCTCTCTCTCTCTCTTGATTACTTAAATCCTAGTCACGAAGGACATTTAATGAAAGTTATATTTTTATTGTCTCCATAATAAAGAGCTTATGTTTACTCCAGTATATATTATATTTTTTACTTTTAAAGTTTCTATTCTGCTTCTTATTCAATGCTGGCAAATGGTATTCTAGAGGGCATATGTATTGTTGATTCTTGCTTTAGGATTTTACATTTGATTTGCTAGAGAAAAAACCATGTTTTATATGTCTATACATGTAGACTGTGAACTGGTTTTCACAGCGTAGTCAATTAATCACTATGAACAGCTCTGGTCTAGCTAATTAAAAAGATTCTGATTGATGGTTTTTTATTCTGAAGGGTAACATAGGTATCTTTATTTATGCTAGTTTCTGTCATTTCATCTATGATTGAAATCCGGATCAATATAAAATTGTTTATATCTACACACTGAATAACTAATGAATTAACATGTCATGTACTCAACGCAAGATGGTTATTTACTGCAAGATGTTTTTAATTTAAAAATGGTGGTTTACAATCTTTCGGTATGTTTATTTGTTTCAATATTCTGGCTGGTAACCTTAGGCTAATTAGTTGCTTGTTCTTTGTATTTGAAAATTCTAAAATACATACATGTATATATTTATGCCACCAACTTCTTAATACTAGGTATATTTTCATACCAAATTTGTGTGTTATATGTTTTTAATTCATTTTTTCTTCATCTGAGCAGATATTGTGATTCTTCAAGTGTGACAACATAGCATGTCTCAGAGAAACTTGTTTCGAGGACCTCATTTTCCCGCACCTGATAATGATCGAATTTGGAATCATCATCATCCTGATACTCACTTGCCTTTAGGTAATTTCTTCATCATTATACCATTACTGAATTGCAGCATTACTTATTTAGAACCTTAATGCATGTGCCGGAAATGGGTCTTGTATGCTTCCCTTAATTTGTAGCTTTTTTCATTCAATTGACCAAACGGGTGTGGCAAGTATTTAAGAAAACAGTAATAATTTCTGATCAAACATAGGTAGAACAGAATTTATGACAAAATAAACTGACGTTTTACATAATCCTTAAAACAATCGTTTGGTCATTCAAATAAGAAATACAATTTGCATGGGAAATGCGATTAACCAATTGAAAGAGGTATCACACTGTAGAAAAAACTGGGAAATGGTTTGAGATTTCACAAAGAAATATCACCTTTGCATGAACCTGTTCGGCGGTTTTTTCACCATTGGGTACCTCCAGATAGACCTGCGTTAGATCAGTTTCAGGGGGTTATAAAAAGTGTATTTTTTAAAGCGCAAGAAAGTGGCACACTTAATCTCCACAAAGGTAATCGGTAATGGGTGGATTTTCATTATTAGGGTGAACGCACCCAGCCAAAAAAGTTATTTTCACAAGTCTGGTGGTTATTTTCTTTCAACAGAAAACTTCTATTCTTTGTGCATGGTTTCCTTTAGTCGTTTCTAGTTTGTTCTCAGTTGCTAGTTTTTTCTTTTTTTGCAATGTGTTGGTAAACTGTAATATGTTTCTCAACAACTTAAGTAGGCATAATTTTGGAGATAAATGCAGCCGTTCATTTCCTAAGTGTAACGACCCTGAATTTTGAACAATTTAAATTGAAAATATTTAATTAATTTTAAATATTTGAACGATGATTTGACTTGAATTTCAAATTATCAGAATGAATTGGCGATTAAATTTTTGAATTTAATCTATTGAAAATTTAATAAAATTTGAATCTTCGATTTTAAGCCGGTTAAAAATAATTTAAAGGCTTGGAAAATTCATATTGATAATACTGAAGGTAATAGAAGCTTCAGAATTGATTTTAAAAGCGATTTGTTCAGTTTGAAATTGTATCGTTTAAATTTAATTTAAAAAAAATAGCCTTCCGAGACATAGTCTCGGAATTTGACGAAACCAGTTTCATTGGGTCCGTAATATTGAATTATTACTGGATTTCAATTTTCGTATTTATCAGAATTGTTTTGTGAACATACGGCGTATAAACGCGTATAAAATTAAATCGAATTCAAATTGAATTTCTGTAACAACCTGGATTTTTGCCCAAAATCATAATCATCAGTAAACGATTAACGTTGACAGATATTTGCTGTTTATTGTTGGAAAATTTTATAACGATAAAATCTTCGTCAATTGGAAATGTAAAATGGTGGTTAAATTTTATTTAAACTGTAAATCGATTGGAATTCTCTTATTAAATTTTATTTGTACAAAATGAATATATACACATAGTTTAAATTTAGCAACATGATTTAAACAAAACAAATTAAAGGAAATATCTACAAAAACAAAATTTGATTTAAAAAGAAAAAAAAAAAAAAATAAAACCCATACCCTTCTCACGTTTAAACCCATACTCCACCCACGTTTCTTCTGCCATCCCCTTACCCCTTTCTTTTGTTAAACACGTCGCACTCCCCCTCTCTCTTCATTATTCAGCAAACGAAAAAAAAAACGAAGGCGGAAATAAAAATGGCGACGAGATAAAGAATGGCGGCTTCGTTCTTCGATCTGGAAACGTAGGGCTTCAGAAAAAATTGGGGCTTTCGACTTCGTGTGGCTTCAAATCGCGGCTGCTCCTTACGCCGATTAAAGGTGAGTAAATCGACTTACTCACATCTAATTCGTGCTTAGTTTGATGCTCAGTAGTTTAACTTGGTTTGGTGGTTTCGTTCGTACAAAATTCTGGAATTTGTCGATTGTTTTGCTCTGCCGTTCGAAGTTGCTGGGTATAAAACTCTGGTGACTTCATTTGGCAATTGGAATTGATTAAAGTGATTTTGTTTGATTCTCACGGCATTTAAAACTTTCCTATTTTTAAATCTTTGACCTTGGACAATTTCAAAATAAAGATGCGAACTTTATATTTTCTTTTTTTTCCTGTTTCGTGAATTCTGAAAACTTGCTTCTTTGCCACTCGATATTGTATAGATGATTTCGATTTTTCCTTGGCTGATTCAAATGCATATACTCGATAATGCTAGGTTTTAAAATACTTCGATGTTGATTTCTCTTGCGACTTCGGTCTTAATTTCTGGTAACACTAGTGAATTACCACTGTTTTGTTTGATTTTAGCCTTCGGTACTTGATACTGGATAATGTTTTACATGATTTAGTTTGTGATAATGTTCGACTTGATTCGAACTTGTTGCCTCCTCACTAGAACTTGTTTCAACGATGCATTGGTTTTGTATTCATGTGTGTATATATGTACAGGTCTTGCTTCACTGTTATACTTCACTGCACTTGTAGTTCCTCGAGCTTGTGCTATCTGGTTGATTTTATTTGAATCAGTGTTGTCCATGTTGTTTCATCCCTGTTATGTCATCCTTGGTTGGACTGTCGAACTGCAGTGCATCAATGTTGATATCTGCATTTTGATTTCATTGTAAATTTTGATTTTTGTGGTCTGCACCTCATATACATTGTAGTGGTTGCACTTGAGCATCTGGTCTCATGTTGCCTTTGTCTGTTCACTTGACACCATACATGTGACATTTGTTGAGTCTGGGCATTCTTGTATTACTTGAGTACTGTAATTTTCGATTCATCATTGTTTCCAGGTCTTGTCTCTGTTCTTTGCATACTTGAATATGGTCTTGCACTTAACTTTGACCTGTCTGCATTTCATACCAGTAGCTTGCACAGATTTGAAGTTGTGCATGTTGTTCTGTCTTCTTTGTAGTTGCACTGTACTTTGAGGGCTGATCATTTGTATACTTACATCCTTGTATGTATATATGTGTATGGCCATTCTTTGTACCACCTAGTCCTGATTGCATATGAATTGATTCATTGTTCCATTTGATATTGTAGTCTGATATTCATTGCTTGACCTGTCTGGTTCATCTTGTTTGCCAGTGGCATTGCTTTGAATTTGTGTAGTCTGACCTTTTGTTCAGTGTAGTCATTGTATACGTGATGGACATTTGCTTGGTTTAAAACTGGTTCTCTGTCTCGTTTAAAAGTGATGCTTTTATTTGTCTCTAAGTATGCTAGTGGGCCTGGTTCATCTTGTAGTCTCTACTTAAACTTTGAACAGTCTGCATTGTTGTTATTTTAACTGCTTGCTTTCACATGGTAGCTGGACTAGCCCGAGTTGCTGATCATTTGTATGCACACATTCTTGTATGCATATAGGTGTATGGCCACTGCATTCTTGAATCCACTATTTGAGTTTGACATATGCATTTCATTTTGCTCCACTGGTGCCCTTATCTGGTATACGTGATGCAGTACATATGTTTAAATATTGGGTCACCTTTGTACATCTGGTATTTTGAATCTATGTTAACTTGTTCCATTGCTTCATAGCTAAACTTGCATTTGCTGGTTCATCATTTGGTTTCACTACGTATTCCTTCATCATGTATACCCTATGTTGTATCTGGACTTGTACATTTGGTCACTGTTGAGTCTGCATTTTTGAAAGCTTGAGTTTGTATATTCTTGATGGTTCATGTATGTTGAACTTTGACCTTGGCAGTCTCTACGCACTGTAGTGGCGAGGCAGTGCACGCGTGCGTGCACTACAGCCACCACGAAATCGACAGTTTTGAATTGATATTTCTTTGCGTCGTGATGCATTGATTTTTATGCCATATTGGCGAGGCCGTACACGCGTGCGTGTACGGCAGCCAATCAGATTTTAATGGTTTTTAAAGTGACAATTTCAATTGTTTAAATTGGTTTAGTCGATTGATAAATTGTTTATCTATCTCTGTTGATGATTTAAATCTGCTGATTTATTGTAACACTGTTTAGTGTTATATTTTCGTTATCCGATTTCTTTGTTAAAAGAATTGGATAGACGGGAATTATTGTGACTGTCGCCTATTTAAATTATTATTGCTTATATGCACTAATAACTGGTTTGAATTAGACTGACCTGTGTATTATTTTCTTTTGAATATAATACTCGGGTCAGACCGAGTATTTTTTTCAGCTTGAAGATTTTCGAGCAGCGAAGTTAGAGAGAGAGAAAAGAATCACTTTAGTTTTCTAAAGAAAATTGTATTTTAAGATATTCCGCTGTATCTGTATTAAAATTGTATAAACTTTGATGTATATAAAAGATTTATAGTAATGAAATAAATTCTCATTTGTTTTAATTGATTGTTATCATCTGTGTTTCTGTGGCTGATTCTGTTTAAACCTTATAAACTAAATAACAATTCGTCTTTTTGAACGTTTCGAGTTGGTTTAATTACCGACTGGAGGCGGTCAAAAGGGGGAATGTTACAGAGTGGTATCAGAGCTTTGGTTTACACAAAGCTTAGTTTATGATGTTTAATATGAATAGTTACTAGAAACACTTTAAAAAGGAAACGTTTTTCTAATCCAAAGAAGTATAAAATTGTTTTTGAAAATGAAGATTTTTAACTTAAGAAAAGTTAAATTGAATTGAATTAGTATTAATAAATATATGATTTGAAATTTAACTAAAGGAAGTTAAATAAATTGAACTTGATTTGAAAAATTATTGAGATGAAAGTTCGGAACAGATGAGTACTACCAGACGGGAAGACGATAGTCCTCTATGAGTCTGAATCTTAAACCAATTAATATATTTGAAGCGATCAATATATTTTGTAATACTATCTTTTGTAATCTAAAAACTTCTAAGTATGTATTATGAAAGCTTTAAGCTATGTATAGTTTGTACGTGAATGTTATGGTAAGATTTGGAAGAAATATCTTAATGAAATTGTGTTTTGGGGAGAAAATTTACTTGTGCCTTAACTGTATGAATTAAACCAATTGTTAAAATGTTTGAACAGTTTTGTTAAATGAAACAAAATCTGAATTCTGAGATGTGATATGAATTTGACTTTAGCAAAAGTTAAATAAAATGATTTGAGAAATGAAATCTAAGTAAAGTTAAATAAAATAGAATTTCAAATAAATCTGAGGCGAACTTAAGTTGTATGGTGAAAATAAATGCAAGTGAAGATAAAATGAAACATGGCTTAAGTAATAGTGAATCAAATTGAATTTGATATCAAAATGAATTAATAAAGTGAAGTAATGAATATGAATTTGAGTTATATAAGGAAAATTCAACTTTAATTGTAAAAGTGAATTAGTGAATATGGTGAGTATGAGAATTCAATCTGAATTAGAATATAAACCAATTGAAATTGAGTGTGTTGAACCAAATTGAATGTAAGCAAAGTAAATAAATTTGGTTAAATGTGCATTGGTTGTTAGTTGATTGTATGGAAATTCATTAAGTATTAATGAAATTGAATTTATGGAATTTGGAAGCTATGTAAATTGAATTCAAATTGAAAGATAAGTAAGTTTAAAGAGAATCAAATTTGATTTGAACTGAAAGCAAAATGACTTGAATGTAAATTAGTGAAAGTGAACTAATTGAATATGAATGAATGTTAGAAAAATCCAATGTGAATGAATCAAATGTGATTAAATTGAAAACCAAATCGATGAAGGATTTACTAAAGAACTAGTTGATTATTTTGGATATAGAAACTTGATAAATTTATATAATAGTTTAAAGTGGAAATTTTGAATTATTATAAACGGGCTATATTGAAGATTTGAAAGTGTTGATAAAATATTGGAATTGTATAAGTGTTAAAAGTGAAATATTTAATGGATTTCATAAGTGGATGAAAAGTTTCAGAATTAAAAGTTTTATAATGTGAAATTATAAAATGAATTGATGTTGAAAAATAAAAGAATTTATAAGTAATTTACTTGTAAATTTAAAATTCTGATATAAAATTGGGTTATAAAGGAATGGGTTAATAAAGCAATTTTTATAAATTGAAGTCTTTATGAATAGGAATAGAATGTATAACGTTGTGTATAAATTCGAAACTGACTTATTTTGATAAGTAAATCTTTATAGCTTGTTAAATGAAGTATATTCACAATTTTGGACCGTGAATATATTATTGAATAAAATGGACATGTTTGGGAAAGTGATATTTTAAAACGAAGTAATTGTTTTAAAAAGATGTTTTCAAAGCATTGAATATCGAAACCATAGATTTCAACATTCATTGTTGAAATAGACGTTTTCGAATATAAGGAAATGGTGGACTATAACACTGTTGTTATAGTAAATGATTTCCGAAAGGAAATGTTTTGTATAGTATTGGGATTTATACATCTATCAAAATTTCGAATCCCTATACTAATGATTTTGAGTTGTCGTAACGATGTTTTACGTAACATTCGTTTTAACTCAAATAAATATGTGAAAGAGAATGATTTCCTTAAAGATGAAATATATACTTAATTTTGATTTAAGTATATCGAATATTTTCAAATGTTGAAAATAAATGGATTTGTGAATTACTTATTTTTAAATAAGTATGGAAATGTTTTTCCAAATATGAAATGTTGTGAATATATTCCGTAAGGGATAAATGATTTGAAATTCATTTTTGAAGTCAAAGTTGAAAAGTTAAATGAGAAATTTGAACAATTTGTTCAATTTGAAATTTTTCAAAAAGATTGAATCGTTAAGTTAAAATTGAGTTTAACTTCGACATCAAAGACAATATAAGTTGAGCTTTGAATTTCAGATGATGATTTGGATTGTATGTCTAACATTGTGAATTGATGACATAGCAATTGATCTCTATTAAATATATATCTGTTGGTGGCGGAGAATTTATTCTCTTAGCTTAACACCCTTCTCTGAGACGTACGAGCTCAGAGGTTATATATCGATAGACATCAATTCTGTGTTGAGAATTGACGATGTAACGTGTAATTCAAATCGAATGTGAAAGTCGATAATAAATGGAATTGTGAATATGAATTAGGTTTGAGATAACCTTAAATTTCCAAATCGACTTAGAGGAAAATTTTGAAATCCTCTATTTTGTTATGAATATGGAATATGTAAGTTTTTAGAACTTATATATATGAATACGGTAAATTTGAAACCGTTAGTTTAGAAAGACATTGTTATGGAAATCTTATGTATGTTTACATAGATGTTATATGTACGAAATGTGAAATGAAAGTACTACATATATGATATTATGTTTTCTAAACTGAGGATGTGGAAAAGTACCTTCCATTTATTATTGGAGAAGGTATTGGAACTCTCGAAGAGTGTCCATTTGAAATTCGTAGCTACGTAGAATTTACATTTAGTCAGAGTGACTATTTGAATCGGAAATCCTTCGCGATAGATCATCGCGATGAGATTAGATTGATTGATGATTAGCGTAATTTGAGGGGCGTGATGCCTACAGACACGAGCGATTCTACTGGGATAGTAGCGTAACCGCCGTGTGTACTGCAATCTATGGCGACAACCATGGCAAAATTTAAGAGATGAGAAATCTACAGCCACAAGCGACTCTACTGGGATAGTAGCGTAACCGCCGGGTGGAACTGTAATCCATGGGGGAACGTGCTTTCCATATCCATTTTTAAAAGAATTTTTAAAAGTATTTTCACTGGAAATTGTAGCAAGTATATTTAGTACTTGGAGATTTTTAGACCTGCGCCTGGCCAGCGTATGCCTAATGTCTGTGAGAACGAAGATGGACTTGTTAAATTTCGAGTTAGCAAGTATTTTCAAACTGTAAATAGCAAATCAATGATCTGAAAGTAAAATTTCATAATTCCTACTTAATAAACTAAGGAAGAGGATCTTTGTAATGTTTTGAAAGTCCACAGCTTTGGAAGAGATATATATTATATAAATCTCTAACGTGAAGAATTTTAAGTTTGAATCTGAGTGTTGTAAATTAAAAATGTTAGTAAAAGACTTTTGGGTTTTGATTTTTGAAAATCATTGAATAAAAGAGAAGATAAACAGAACTAGTGAGATTAAACAAATGGAATGAATCCTATATTCATTTATTTGTAATAAGTTTTAAGTTTAGTAAAAATTGACTAGAGTATAAATATCGATGAAATTTTAACAACTTTTCCTTTTCGAGGACGAAAAGTTTTTAAGGAGGGGAGTTTGTAACGACCCTGAATTTTGAACAATTTAAATTGAAAATATTTAATTAATTTTAAATATTTGAACGATGATTTGACTTGAATTTCAAATTATCAGAATGAATTGGCGATTAAATTTTTGAATTTAATCTATTGAAAATTTAATAAAATTTGAATCTTCGATTTTAAGCCGGTTAAAAATAATTTAAAGGCTTGGAAAATTCATATTGATAATACTGAAGGTAATAGAAGCTTCAGAATTGATTTTAAAAGCGATTTGTTCAGTTTGAAATTGTATCGTTTAAATTTAATTTAAAAAAAATAGCCTTCCGAGACATAGTCTCGGAATTTGACGAAACCAGTTTCATTGGGTCCGTAATATTGAATTATTACTGGATTTCAATTTTCGTATTTATCAGAATTGTTTTGTGAACATACGGCGTATAAACGCGTATAAAATTAAATCGAATTCAAATTGAATTTCTGTAACAACCTGGATTTTTGCCCAAAATCATAATCATCAGTAAACGATTAAAGTTGACAGATATTTGCTGTTTATTGTTGGAAAATTTTATAACGATAAAATCTTCGTCAATTGGCAATGTAAAATGGTGGTTAAATTTTATTTAAACTGTAAATCGATTGGAATTCTCTTATTAAATTTTATTTGTACAAAATGAATATATACACATAGTTTAAATTTAGCAACATGATTTAAACAAAACAAATTAAAGGAAATATCTACAAAAACAAAATTTGATTTAAAAAGAAAAAATAAAAAAAATAAAACCCATACCCTTCTCACGTTTAAACCCATACTCCACCCACGTTTCTTCTGCCATCCCCTTACCCCTTTCTTTTGTTAAACACGTCGCACTCCCCCTCTCTCTTCATTATTCAGCAAACGAAAAAAAAAACGAAGGCGGAAATAAAAATGGCGACGAGATAAAGAATGGCGGCTTCGTTCTTCGATCTGGAAACGTAGGGCTTCAGAAAAAATTGGGGCTTTCGACTTCGTGTGGCTTCAAATCGCGGCTGCTCCTTCTTACGCCGATTAAAGGTGAGTAAATCGACTTACTCACATCTAATTCGTGCTTAGTTTGATGCTCAGTAGTTTAACTTGGTTTGGTGGTTTCGTTCGTACAAAATTCTGGAATTTGTCGATTGTTTTGCTCTGCCGTTCGAAGTTGCTGGGTATAAAACTCTGGTGACTTCATTTGGCAATTGGAATTGATTAAAGTGATTTTGTTTGATTCTCACGGCATTTAAAACTTTCCTATTTTTAAATCTTTGACCTTGGACAATTTCAAAATAAAGATGCGAACTTTATATTTTCTTTTTTTTCCTGTTTCGTGAATTCTGAAAACTTGCTTCTTTGCCACTCGATATTGTATAGATGATTTCGATTTTTCCTTGGCTGATTCAAATGCATATACTCGATAATGCTGGGTTTTAAAATACTTCGATGTTGATTTCTCTTGCGACTTCGGTCTTAATTTCTGGTAACACTAGTGAATTACCACTGTTTTGTTTGATTTTAGCCTTCGGTACTTGATACTGGATAATGTTTTACATGATTTAGTTTGTGATAATGTTCGACTTGATTCGAACTTGTTGCCTCCTCACTAGAACTTGTTTCAACGATGCATTGGTTTTGTATTCATGTGTGTATATATGTACAGGTCTTGCTTCACTGTTATACTTCACTGCACTTGTAGTTCCTCGAGCTTGTGCTATCTGGTTGATTTTATTTGAATCAGTGTTGTCCATGTTGTTTCATCCCTGTTATGTCATCCTTGGTTGGACTGTCGAACTACAGTGCATCAATGTTGATATCTGCATTTTGATTTCATTGTAAATTTTGATTTTTGTGGTCTGCACCTCATATACATTGTAGTGGTTGCACTTGAGCATCTGGTCTCATGTTGTCTTTGTCTGTGCCTGTTCACTTGACACCATACATGTGACATTTGTTGAGTCTGGGCATTCTTGTATTACTTGAGTACTGTAATTTTCGATTCATCATTGTTTCCAGGTCTTGTCTCTGTTCTTTGCATACTTGAATATGGTCTTGCACTTAACTTTGACCTGTCTGCATTTCATACCAGTAGCTTGCACAGATTTGAAGTTGTGCATGTTGTTCTGTCTTCTTTGTAGTTGCACTGTACTTTGAGGGCTGATCATTTGTATACTTACATCCTTGTATGTATATATGTGTATGGCCATTCTTTGTACCACCTAGTCCTGATTGCATATGAATTGATTCATTGTTCCATTTGATATTGTAGTCTGATATTCATTGCTTGACCTGTCTGGTTCATCTTGTTTGCCAGTGGCATTGCTTTGAATTTGTGTAGTCTGACCTTTTGTTCAGTGTAGTCATTGTATACGTGATGGACATTTGCTTGGTTTAAAACTGGTTCTCTGTCTCGTTTAAAAGTGATGCTTTTATTTGTCTCTAAGTATGCTAGTGGGCCTGGTTCATCTTGTAGTCTCTACTTAAACTTTAAACAGTCTGTATTGTTGTTATTTTAACTGCTTGCTTTCACATGGTAGCTGGACTAGCCCGAGTTGCTGATCATTTGTATGCACACATTCTTGTATGCATATAGGTGTATGGCCACTGCATTCTGGAATCCACTATTTGAGTTTGACATATGCATTTCATTTTGCTCCACTGGTGCCCTTATCTGGTATACGTGATGCAGTACATATGTTTAAATATTGGGTCACCTCTGTACATCTGGTATTTTGAATCTATGTTAACTTGTTCCATTGCTTCATAGCTAAACTTGCATTTGCTGGTTCATCATTTGGTTTCACTACGTATTCCTTCATCATGTATACCCTATGTTGTATCTGGACTTGTACATTTGGTCACTGTTGAGTCTGCATTTTTGAAAGCTTGAGTTTGTATATTCTTGATGGTTCATGTATGTTGAACTTTGACCTTGGCAGTCTCTACGCACTGTAGTGGCGAGGCAGTGCACGCGTGCGTGCACTGCAGCCACCACGAAATCGACAGTTTTGAATTGATATTTCTTTGCGTCGTGATGCATTGATTTTTATGCCATATTGGCGAGGCCGTACACGCGTGCGTGTACGGCAGCCAATCAGATTTTAATGGTTTTTAAAGTGACAATTTCAATTGTTTAAATTGGTTTAGTCGATTGATAAATTGTTTATCTATCTCTGTTGATGATTTAAATCTGCTGATTTATTGTAACACTGTTTAGTGTTATATTTTCGTTATCCGATTTCTTTCTTAAAAGAATTGGATAGACGGGAATTATTGTGACTGTCGCCTATTTAAATTATTATTGCTTATATGCACTAATAACTGGTTTGAATTAGACTGACCTGTGTATTATTTTCTTTTGAATATAATACTCGGGTCAGACCGAGTATTTTTTTCAGCTTGAAGATTTTCGAGCAGCGAAGTTAGAGAGAGAGAAAAGAATCACTTTAGTTTTCTAAAGAAAATTGTATTTTAAGATATTCCGCTGTATCTGTATTAAAATTGTATAAACTCTGATGTATATAAAAGATTTATAGTAATGAAATAAATTCTCATTTGTTTTAATTGATTGTTATTATCTGTGTTTCTGTGGCTGATTCTGTTTAAACCTTATAAACTAAATAACAATTCGTCTTTTTGAACGTTTCGAGTTGGTTTAATTACCGACTGGAGGCGGTCAAAAGGGGGAATGTTACACTAAGGTTTAGCCATCTTACAATATTCGGTCAGTTAATTTCAGTATCAAGCTATTCTGACGCAGCGGATATTTCAAAAATGATGTAGAACGGTGAAAGTAGTAGTCGATGGATTGATGAATGCTGAATTGCCCGAATTCGTTGATCCGAAGATGCCGAACTCTAGCTATCTCGAACTCGTTGATCGCGCACGATACCGGGTTCAAAGATCTTCAATTCTTCAAGCGTTGATCAAGCGCACTTGATTCCGCGAATCGGCTTCTACAATCGTTGAATCGAGCGCACTCGATTATCCGAAAGAGGAGATAGGAGATTACACTCAACTACCAATTTGGAATGAAAGCACAAAGCAATCAAAAGAGAATTTTATTCAAAAATCAACAACCTTTCCAAATGACTCATCTTGCCTATTTATAGGCTACAACACACCAAAACAGAAAAAGTACAAGTCATAAGTCGGTGACGACTTATCCCCTACGACCTACGACTCATCATGAGTCGTTTACAACTCATCAGATAACAACACGACTTAACAAGATGTACAAACTAACAACACACGACTTATCACACTCCGACTTATGACGCAGCCAAAATATACGACTTATTACAAAACAGACGACTCACCTTAAGTCGTTGACGACTTATCAACTTACAACACAGTTTAACGACTCATCATTATCAGCGACTTAAGACATCAACGGGTCAGATTAAAACGGCAGGAGATTCCACGGTTCTAGGTTCCACCGCCTCCATAAGTCGTAGACGACTCATGCCTGTCTCTATGAGTCTTGGACGACTCATCACCGCTTCCTTGAGTCGTAGACGACTCATGCCTGTCTCTATGAGTCTTGGACGACTCATCACCGCTTCCTTGAGTCGTAGACGACTCATGCCTGTCTCTATGAGTCGTGGACGACTCATAACATTGCTCCTAAGTCGTAGACGACTTATATCTCCACCTTTGGTTGTCCAGTTGAGTCGGTCACGACTCATGCCTGTTTTCTTAACTCGTAGATGACTCATAGCTCCTTCCATAAGTCGCCTACGACTTATGCCTTCATCTCCGGTCTGAGCTACATCATCCTCCCCATGTTGAGAGAAATTCGACCTCGAATTTGCACACTCTTCATCCCCAACAAACTCATTCCCATGATATGGTACGAGATGCTTAACATTGAATACGTCTGACGTGTACACATCATCTGGCAGCTTCAGTTTATAAGCATTTTCATTGATTTTCTTTAAAATTTCAACTGGGCCAATCTTTCGTGCTTTCAATTTATTATACGTTCCCACCGGAAAACGATCTTTCGTCAATATTGCATAAACCAAATCTCCTTCATTAAACTCAACATTTCGTCGTTTCAAATCTGCAGCTCGTTTATATTTCTCATTTGCTTTCTCTAATCGTTCTTGAACGATTTTATGACACTCCGTCAGCCCTTCAACAAAATCAGCAGCTTTCTTAATTGTCCCCTTCGAGTGTGGTATCATCGTTAAGTCTAACGGTCCCTTCGGTAAACTTGAATAAACAATCTGGAACGGACTGAACCCAGTACTTCGATTCACAGCATGATTATGGGCAAATTCTGCCTGGCATAATTTCACATCCCAACTCTTCAGATTATCTTGCACAAGACATCTCAACAAGTTTCCCAATGATCTGTTTACCACCTCAGTCTGTCCATCCGTTTGCGGGTGATAAGCACTACTAAACTTCAGCTTTGTTCCCACCATTTTCCACAAACTTAGCCAAAAATGACTCAGAAAACGAGTATCCCTGTCCGACACAATCGATTCTGGCAATCCATGAAGTCGATAGATCTCTCTGAAAAACAACTGAGCAACATGAACAGCATCCGCCGTCTTCTTACAAGCAATAAAATGTGCCATTTTCGAAAATCGGTCAACCACCACATAAATGGAATCATTACCACGCTGCGTTCTCGGCAACCCCAACACAAAGTCCATACTCACATCAACCCATGGTTTAGTTGGTACCGGTAACGGCATATATAAACCCGCATTAGTCGCAGTTCCTTTCGAAACTTGACAGATATGGCATCTCTTAACAAACCTCTCCACTTCTTTCCTCATCGAAGGCCAAAAGTAGGATTGTGAAATTAACTGTAAGGTACGGTCTCTTCCAACATGCCCTTCTTCATGTAACTCCTTGATAATCTTCATTCTCAGACTACCCTCCGGAATGCACAATCGATTCCCTTTGAACAGAAAACCATTTACCATCACGAAATCATCCGTCTTTCCCTCCTTGACTTTATCAACAAATTTTGCAAAGTAAGGATCATCAGTAAATAATTCTGGCAATATTTCAAACCCCGTCACTTCAACCTTTAGTGTAGTCAACAAATGATTCCTCCTACTCAAAGCATCAGCCACACGATTCGTCACCCCTGACTTGTGTTTAACAACAAATGTAAATTGTTGCAGATATGCAATCCACGATGCATGTCTCGCTGAAATCTTGTCTTGCCCTTGCAAATGCTTCAATGCTTCATGATCAGTGTAAAGAACGAACTCCTTCTGAAATAGATAGTGTCTCCAGTGTTTAATAGATTGTACAACAGCCTAAAACTCCACATCATATGTACTGTATCGCATCTTCGCCCCTGATAACTTCTCACTGAAATATGCAATTGGACGTCCTTTCTGACTCAACACCCCTCCAATCCCAACCTTAGATGCATCAGTATGTAGTTCAAACACCAACTGAAAATCAGGTAGCACTAGAATTGGTGCAGTCGTCAGCAATTCCTTGATCTTCCCAAAAGCACTCCCTGCTTCTGCTGTCCATGCAAACTGTTTACCTTTCATGCAATCTGTAACAGGTGCCATCACACTACTAAAGTGTGGTATAAACCTTCGATAGAATGAAGCCAACCCATGAAAACTACGAACTTCCGTTATCGTCTTGGGCTGCGGCCAATTTCTGATCGCCTCAACTTTACTTTGGTCAACCTGTATTCCTTTCTCTGAAACAACATACCCCAGAAATAAAACACTATGCGTCATGAACACGCATTTCTTCGTTGCAGCATAGAATTGTTCTTGTTGCAATACCATCAGCACTTCTCTAAGATGATTCAAATGCTCCTCTGGACTCCCACTGTAAATTAGAATATCATCGAAATACACCACCACAAATTTCCCAATGAACGGTCGAAAAATCTGATTCATCACCCTCATGAAAGTACTTGGTGCATTGGATAAACCAAATGGCATGACCAACCATTCGTATAGACCCTCCCTGGTTTTAAAAGCAGTCTTCCACTCATCTCCTGGTCTGATACGAATTTGATGATATCCGCTCTTCAAATCAATCTTCGAAAAGATAGTAGCTCCGCTTATCTGATCCAACAAGTCATCCAACCTCGGCATTGGAAATCTATATCTCACGGTAATCTTATTCAATGCTCGACTATCAGTGCACATCCTCCACGTCCCATCCTTCTTGGGTACCAATAAAGCTGGTACAGCACAAGGACTAAGACTCTCCTGCACACGCCCCTGTTCAAGCAATTCCTCTACCTGCCTCCGCAATTCTTCATGTTCCTTCGGACTCATTCGATAATGTGGTCTGTGTGGCAATACAGCACCTGGAACAAGATCTATCTGATGTTGTATGTCCCTCAACGGCGGTAACTCCGTTGGTAACTCCTCTGGAAATACATCGTCAAATTCTTTCAAGATTGGTTTAACTTCTTCAGGAATTTCAACTTCTTCACTGCTCTCACGCCCAATCAACAAGAATACTTCCGGTTCTTCCTCAACCTCCTTAACAAACTCTTTCAAAGATAATAAAGTTTTCAGCTCTTCGATTTCTTCTGACTTACTTTCTTCTTGTGATCTCTTCTTTGGAACTAAAATAATCTTCGTGCCTTTAAACATAAAACTGTAGCTATTGGTCCGACCGTCATGTATTACTGCTCGATCATATTGCCATGGCCTTCCCAATAATAAGTGGCAAACATCCATCTCTACTACATCACACCATATTTCATCCTTGTATTTCTTCCCAATAGAGAATGGTACACGAACTCGTCTATCCACTTTCACTTCTCCTCCTTTTCTCAACCATGCTAACTTGTATGGATTCGGATGTTTCTCTGTCTTCAATTTCAACTTTGTCACAGCTTCGGTTGAAATAATATTATCACAGCTTCCTGCGTCGATCACAAACTTACACACCTTCCCCAGAATAGTACATGTTGACTGAAAGATATTACTCCTCAACCAACTAGCTTCCTCCTGCTTCGGTGTTAAACACGATCTCCTCAGCATTAGGTTACAACCTTCGTCTCCTGACGCAATATCCTGCTCATCCTCCTCAATTGGATTAGAACAATCTTCATCAACATCCTCATCGTCAACTTCTGCAATCATGGTTCTCTTCTTTGGCTTTGGACACTCACTGCTTTTATGACCCAATTCTTGACAATTGTAACATTTAAACCCATTGTTAACTTTCATCTTCTCAACCTCCTTCACCACTGGTCTACTGATAGGTTTAGAAACATTAGAACTTCCTCCAACACCCTTCGCTTGATTGTTAGAATTAGTAAACACACCACTTCCTCGTCTCCCTTGTTTTTCCCAAGCCAACGCTTTCTGATGTGCTTCTGCTACAGATCTTGGATCGAACATATTCACCATATCCTGAATCTGCATTCTCAATCCTCCAATGAACCTAGATGTCAGCTGCTCTTCTGTTTCCATAATATCGTTCCTTGCAATGAGTTGATAAAATTCATCAGCATAGTCATTAACTGTCTTCGTGCCCTGCCTCAAGTTCTACAAACGTTGATACATCAAAGATTGATAATTGTATGGTAAGAACGTTGCTTTCATCAATTTCTTCATCTTCTCCCAAGATTCAATCTTTGACTTCCCCATACGTTCACGTGTAAGCTTGGTTTGCTGCCACCATGCCAAAGCTCTACCCCTCAGCCTCGTAGCAACCAACTTCACTCTACGATGTTCTGGAACTTCTTTAAAGTCAAAAATCTCCTCAACATTAGCCACCCAATCTAGAAACTCCTCCGCTTGCATACCACCCTTGAATTCAGGAATTTCTGTCTTCATCCCCGACTCCCATTTGTGATCATACTCAGAATAGTTTCTTCCTTGACCTCTTCCTTGAATACTACCACCATCATACTCTTCTTCAAAATCAGATGCATAACGATGTCGATTCTGACCACCAACATCTCTACTACCATTACGCCTTCCACCATCATCCCTTCTCTCAACATTCCTCCGTTCGTGATCATTCACGTTCCTCCCACGCCCTTGTTCGTTTTCAACACTTCGGTCTCGATTGGAATGTGGCAAGACTCTACTACCTCCATGATTAGATTCTGGTGAAACCCTTCTCCGATTTTGATTCATCTCCGTCATAAGCCTCTCTAACCGGCCAATTCCTTCATTAAGCTTCTCACTAAAATTCTCATTGATTCTTTGCTCCATCTCATCAGCTTCTTCTCTTCGATACAAAGCTTCTACGTTTTGGTGGCGATTAGCTCTTCTTGGCGGCATACTTGAAAACTTCACAAATTCTCAAACACGTCAAATTCAAACACTTTCCGGATTTTGATCCAAAATGAAACGGATCGAAAAACTTCCACTTTGTAGCAAATCGCGATGAACACGATGGACAAAGTTTCGGCCTCCAATGCAAATCCGAACTTCAATCTTCAAACAAATGCGAACAACTTCTTCCTCTCGGCCGTGTCTCAACACTTCAAACTCGGCTTCTCTTCAAACTTCAAATTGAATAAGGCTCCAAGTCTCGAACTAGCTATGATTGGCTAGAACAAGCTCTGATACCAAAAACTGACGCAGCGGATATTTCAAAAATGATGTAGAACGGTGAAAGTAGTAGTCGATGGATTGATGAATGCTGAATTGCCCGAATTCGTTGATCCGAAGATGCCGAACTCTAGCTATCTCGAACTCGTTGATCGCGCACGATACCGGGTTCAAAGATCTTCAATTCTTCAAGCGTTGATCAAGCGCACTTGATTCCGCGAATCGGCTTCTACAATCGTTGAATCGAGCACACTCGATTATCCGAAAGAGGAGATAGGAGATTACACTCAACTACCAATTTGGAATGAAAGCACAAAGCAATCAAAAGAGAATTTTATTCAAAAATCAACAACCTTTACAAATGACTCATCTTGCCTATTTATAGGCTACAACACACCAAAACAGAAAAAGTACAAGTCATAAGTCGGTGACGACTTATCCCCTACGACCTACGACTCATCATGAGTCGTTTACAACTCATCAGATAACAACACGACTTAACAAGATGTACAAACTAACAACACACGACTTATCACACTCCGACTTATGACGCAGCCAAAATATACGACTTATTACAAAACAGACGACTCACCTTAAGTCGTTGACGACTTATCAACTTACAACACAGTTTAACGACTCATCATTATCAGCGACTTAAGACATCAACGGGTCAGATTAAAATGGCAGGAGATTCCACGGTTCTAGGTTCCACCGCCTCCATAAGTCGTAGACGACTCATGCCTGTCTCTATGAGTCTTGGACGACTCATCACCGCTTCCTTGAGTCGTAGACGACTCATGCCTGTCTCTATGAGTCTTGGACGACTCATCACCGCTTCCTTGAGTCGTAGACGACTCATGCCTGTCTCTATGAGTCGTGGACGACTCATAACATTGCTCCTAAGTCGTAGAAAACTTATATCTCCACCTTTGGTTGTCCAGTTGAGTCGGTCACGACTCATGCCTGTTTTCTTAACTCGTAGATGACTCATAGCTCCTTCCATAAGTCGCCTACGACTTATGCCTT
The DNA here is from genome assembly GCA_030737815.1 of Allium fistulosum. Lineage (NCBI taxonomy): Eukaryota > Viridiplantae > Streptophyta > Magnoliopsida > Asparagales > Amaryllidaceae > Allium > Allium fistulosum. Next base: position 511,940,047 of record CM060908.1, on the reverse strand, counting down.
CATCTCCGGTCTGAGCTACATCATATTCTAGTTAGGAAACTTCATCCGTGCAGGCTGCCATGTTCATATATTTACTTATCAACCTTTTTGTTTATACTTACTAACAAATGGATTGTTCACAACTTTCTTAGTATATTCAACAACATGATAATTACCTTGTAGGCATCATTCATCTCAATAGCAATGCTCTAGTTTATCATCAACGGTATAATTGTATCATATTTTGGGTGCCTGTTAGCAGCATGAAGGGATATTTTTTCCTTTTTTACCATTTCAGTATTATTTTTACTTCTCTTGATATACGTGATTGTAACTTTACAAATTTTCTTTACCTGGATTGACTAAGTTTATGAAATGTCAGGCAACTTGGTCCAACTTATTTAGTAAACGTGCATAGCATTATCTGTATGAAAATTATACATGAATTATTATATAATAAATCATATAATATATATATATATATAATAAATAAGTATGTGAATTAATATATTATAATTTATAATATATATAATAAACAAGTGCGAGAATAAATATAAATTATATATATATGTGTGTGTGTGTGTGTGTGTGTGTCATATAAACTATATATATTTAAATTATATAAATTTTATATAAACAGCAATAATGATAGTAGTAGTAGTAGTAGTAGGACTAATAGTAATATCTTAATAAACTTAACTAAAACATGTAAACGCGTTGTAGAAGTATACACATTAATAATATAACTAATATAGGGATTAATATATAACAAATTGTATAGTATGTATATAATAAGTATATGAATTAATACAAACTATATATATGTATATGATCAATAAATATTATATAAACGATGATATATCACCAATATTACTGTTTTTTTAATGTATCGCGATGATGTATTTTCGTTAATACCCAAATTAATAACGAGCTTTAATCATAGATGTGGAAATGTTATAGTTTATTATACACTGCAACAAATAATGTTTGGTTTATACCTTCAGGTAAGGGATGTGATAAGGTTGATTAGGAAGCAACTACTTGAGAGGGAAGCGTGTTTAAGTACCTAGGCAGATTTTAATTTGGATAGAGGCAGTTGAGTACTTCTCCAGGTGATAACTCAAATATAAATTCTAACATACCTTTAAGACTTAAAAGGTTTCAGCACAATTTTGTTGTTGTTGTAACCGTACAAGTTTAAGTAATCATTTGGTCCAACTCCCCAAAAATGCTACTCTTACTAAAAGATTTGTAAATTTAGTTACAAACATACACTGCTTTTGGATGCCGCATGTAATATTCTCTCCTTTTATGTAAAATTATTTACTAATTTTTAGCAAAATTCATATTGGTTTTGGTTGAGTGGAGTTATTACACCGAATATAAAGATATATGGTGCGCGTTCTTGTGCGACACGAAAGTGGCATTTGAAAGGTTCGCAAAAGGAGAATGTTTTGCAAAAGAGGAATGCGTTTTTGTGTTATGAAAATGGCATTTAAATAGGAGCATTTAATTTTTTTATTATAAATAATTATTTTTGTTAACATATTTATGTTTTAATGTTTTTAATTAATACAGTTAAATGAAATTATATTAGTTATAAGTATATTATTTATAAATCTATCTTCTATCGCACATCTTTAGTTTGTATGCATCCATATAACAATTGATTGCCACTAGGAAGGAGGGGTCTAGTGGGGTGGCAACGCCTCCCGACGGCAAAAAGTGGAACTCTAAGTTGAAATTGTCCCCAAACGCACCCTTTATTTTGTGTGCATATTTAACCGTTAAATCGGTCTTCGTTCATTTATTTTTTTCTTCATATCATCATTCTACATACTTTGCTTTGTTGTGAAAAGTTTGTCGGGAAGACCATGTTTATAATTCAGTCATTTTTGTTACCTACCCTACAAATTTGCTATCATGGTTCATTCCAATTAGTTACCTTTAAGCTAATAAGCAATATGATATGTGAAGATACAAAATTAATATATGGAAGATGTAGTCTGAAAACAAAGCATGCATCAAGGGCATGTTAATACACTATATTTTATTATAGAACATGCCATGAAATAATTTTGTTAAATGCCATTTTAGTTTCTCAGCTAATTTTGGTTACGCTCAGGTAGGACACGATCACTCAAGATACTTCAAGCTATCTTAATTTTTTTAGTTTTGGAACATAAATCAGTATTATTATTATTATTAATCCTGTTGTTGTTGTAGTTATTATAATTATTCCTGGTGTTGCGGCCGTACGCTCCATTGCGCGACAACTTGTTGGCTCCTTCATTTCTTTCCCTGTATGAGAAGATCACCTGGATATGACAAGGGAGGGGCTTTTTCTTCAAACTGGATATATCCTTTGTGGAGAAAAAAAGAGCAAAATTAATTAGATATAATGTTAAAATTTCAAAAATTTAAATTAATAGTTATAGAAATTTACCGCAACAGAATGATTCAATGTTGATTTGGTTGATGGGAGACAAAGGGACTCCGAAGTTTATCTTCTTTCCTTCACTGAGATGAGATGAAACCAACAGAGAGTCGGTCTCGAGGATAATGTGCCCGGTCAAACCAAGTTGGTCAACCAACTGAATGACGTGGCGTAAACTTCGGAGTCCCTTTGTCTCCATCAACATTAAATCATTATGCTGCAGTAAGTTTCTATAATTATTAATTTAAATTTTTCTGAAATTTTAACATTATATCTAATTAATTTTACTTTTTTTTTCTCCACAAAGAATATATCCAGGTTGAAGAAAAAGCCCATCCCCTGTCATATCCAGGTGGTCTTCTCATACAGGGAAAGAAATGAAAATGAAGGAGCTGACAAGTTGTCGCGCGATGGAGCGTACGGCCGCAACCCATTAACCTACTTGGTCAACTTTGGGGACAAAAATGTTCAATATTTGGTGAGCTTCAAACAGATCCCATAGAACCTATTTATGATATTGGTATTTATACACCTTCATCTTACTTACAATCGAACTATTTGTTATGTAGGCTGCCTAGAAAGCATATTTTACAGAAGAAGGCTAAAGAAAGAAGGCCCAACAAAATGCAGTTAAAGACAAGGCCCAACAAAATCCCATAGAAGGCTATAGAAAGAATGCTCAATATTCGATGATCATCATGTTTCGTCCAAAATTATTGTGAGGAAAAACCATCTGGTGCAGTTAATGAGAAAGGTCCAGGAGAATCATCATCCAAGAATGTATGATTATTGGTTTATTACTACGCATCTTGTCACATTGTAGTGTGTGGAATGCTCTCTCTTTACAAGCAAACTACAGAGAAAGTGAGATTTCTTGGGATGAGTACCGCTACAAGCAAACTACAAGAATTTGGAATCGTAATCATCCTGATACTCATTTGCCTTTAGGTAATTTCTTCATCATTATACCATTACTGAATTGCAGCATTACTTGTTTAGAACCTTAATGCATGTGCCGGAAATGGGCCTTGTATGCTTCCCTTAATTTGTAGCTTTTTTCATTCAATTAACCTAATGGGTGTGGCAAGTATTTAAGAAAACAGTAATAATTTCTGATCAAACATTGGTAGAACAGAATTTATGACAAAATAAACTGACGTTTTACATAATCCTTAAAATAATCGTTTAATCATTCAAATAAGAAATACAATTTACTTGGGAAATGCGATTAACCAATTGAAAGAGGTATCACACTGTAGAAAAAACTGGGAAATGGTTTGAGATTTCACAAAGAAATATCACCTTTGCATGAACCTGTTCGGCAGTTTTTTCACCATTGGGTACCTCCAGATAGACCTGCGTTAGATCAGTTTGAGGGGGTTATAAAAAGTGTATTTTATAAAAGCAAAAGAAAGTGGCACACTAAATCTCCATAAAGGTAGTCGGTAATGAGTATATGTGTACAATGGTATAAACTGGAGACATGCCAACATAGCCTTTTTTTTAAAAACTGAAGTAAGCCCATAACTGATGTAAGTTACACTGGGTGAACATTTGCCACGTCATGACCCTAAACTGACTAGCATGGCCTCAAAAGAAACAATAAAGAAAACTGGAAGTTCCAGATAAAGTTAATCTAATGATCTGGTAGAATCTGAATGTTGTCAAATGCTACTATCTATCACTGTAAATAGATTATTTTTTCGTATATTAAACTTCAACTAGTTTTTGAACCATGCAACAAGTTCTGGAACAACACATGACCCTTGTATCCATCTTTCATCAGCTTCTAGCTCCAGACACTTTCCTCCCGATCAATACCCATGTGTACCACCTAGCGGAAGTAGCATCATACACCCACAAAATGAATTTGGAACCCAGAATTCAAGAGGAGAACCCCTATTATTTCTGTAGTGTATAATGGAGTAAGCACAAATGGATGTTACAGTGTAAGTGTATATGAACCTGAGTGAACAGACTGGCATGAGTGTAACAGATGAAATATGATTAGCAAATATGGGGATGCTACTTGGCAGACATGCATGATAGGCATGAATTGAAACAGTGCGGCTGGCATGAAATTGATGTAAGTAAATGGCGTGACTGGCATGAGTGGAAACTACTGCATGATATATGTATCTGACGTGAGAAAACCGGCTTCAAACCGAAGTAGAATTGAGCCAATACAAGAGCTTGAGTGAACTGCAACTGAGGTGGCTGCTGAACTGAAGTCAGCTGGCATGTAAATTGAAACATAAGGCACTGAATAGAAGCTTGTTGCTTGGAGAAACCGTCACATCTAAACGAGCATGAACCTTGGGTTGGTGCTGAAGCAGATTTCAACTAAGCAGGTAGCAGAACAAAAATTGTAATTTAGGAGCATGGTTTTGAGTAGCAATATGCCTTCTGAAATCATGGATTTAAGATACACCTTTAGTCTACATGTCAGCAATGGCATCATCGTTTTATTCAGAAAAAATACACATTCCTTTCGAAGTAAGTAGCGTTGTATCTTAGTTGGTATATTATGCTAGCACAGTTGTTTTATTTAGCTAGAATATCATGATCTAAAATGGTTTATTATTAACTAGTACTAGTATGTTACACATAAGTTAGCATATGCTTGACGCTCCTTGAAATATGGACACACTAGTATCACATAAAGTCATATTGTGTTTTATGGTTTGAAATAAGTATAATAGGTCTGATACCATTCTGGTGGGGAATTGCCTAAAAGGAAAAAAAAACGAGTGGATTTTCATTATTGGGGTGAACGCACCCAGCCAAAAAAGTTATTTTCACAAGTCTGGTGGTTATTTTCTTTCAACAGAAAACTTCTATTTTTTGTGCATGGTTTCCTTTAGTCGTTTCTAGTTGGTTCTCAGTTGCTAGTTTTTTCTTTTTTTGTAGTGTGTTGGTAAACTGTAATATGTTTCTCAACAACTTAAGTAGGCATAATTTTGGAGATAAATCCAGCCGTTCATTTCCTAAGGTTTAGCCATCTTACAATATTCGGTCAGTTAATTTCAGTATCAAGCTATTCTAGTTAGGAAACTTCATCTGTGCAGGCTGCCATGTTCATATATTTACTTATCAACCTTTTTGTTTATACTTACTAACAAATGGATTGTGCACAACTTTCTTAGTATATTCAACAACATGATCATTACCTTGTAGGCATCATTCATCTCAATAGCAATGCTCTAGTTTATCATCAGTGGTATAATTGTATCATATTTTGGGTGCCTATTAGCAGCATGAAGGGATATTTTTTCCTTTTTTACCATTTCAGTATTATTTTTACTTCTCTTGATATACGTGATTGTAACTTTACAAATTTTCTTTACCTGGATTGACTAAGTTTATGAAATGTCAGGCAACTTGGTCCAACTTATTTAGTAAACGTGCATAGCATTATCTGTATGAAAATTATACATGAATTATTATATAACAAATCATATAATATATATATATATATATATATATAATAAATAAGTATGTGAATTAATATATTATAATTTATAGTATATATAATAAATAAGTGCGTGAATAAATATAAATTATATTTATATATATATGTGTGTGTGTGTCATATAAACTACATATATATTTAAATTATATAAATTTTATATAAACAACAATAATAGTAGTAGTAGTAGTAGTAGGACTAATAGTAATATCTTAATAAACTTAACTAAAACATGTAAACGCGTTGTAGAAGTATTCACATCAATAATATAACTAATATAGGGATTAATATATAACAAATTTTATAGTATGTATATAATAAGTATATGAATTAATACCTAGATATATGTATATGATCAATAAATATTATATAAACGATGATATAATATTGAGAGGGAAGCGTGTTTAAGTACCTAGGCAGATTTTAATTTGGATGTGATAAGGTTGATTAGGAAGCAACTACTTGAGAGGGAAGCGTGTTTAAGTACCTAGGCAGATTTTAATTTGGATAGAGGCAGTTGAGTACTTCTCCAGGTGATAACTCAAATATAAATTCTAACATACCTTTAAGACTTAGAAGGTTTCAGCACAATTTTGTTGTTGTAACCGTACAAGTTTAAGTAATCATTTGGTCCAACTCCCCAAAAATGCTACTCTTACTAAAAGATTTGTAAATTTTGTTACAAACATACACTGCTTTTGGATGCAGCATGTAATATTCTCTCTTTTTATGTAAAATTCTTTACTAATTTTTAGCAAAATTCATATTGGTTTTGGTTGAGTGGGGCTATTGCACCGAATATAAAGATATATGGTGCGTTCTTGTGCGACACGAAAGTGGCATTTGAAAGGTTCGCAAAAGGAGAATGTTTTGCGAAAGAGGAATGCGTTTTTGTGTTATGAAAATGGCATTTAAATAGGAGCATTTAATTTTTTTATTATAAATAATTATTTTTGTTCATATTTATGTTTTAATGTTTTTAATTAATACAGTTAAATGAAATTATATTAGTTGTAAGTATATTATTTATAAATCTATCTTCTGTCGCACATCTTTAGTTTTATGCATCTATATAACAATTGATTGCCACTAGGAAGGATGGGTCTAGTGGGGTGGCAACGCCTCCCGACGGCAAAAAGTGGAACTCTAAGTTGAAATTGTCCGCAAACGCACCCTTTATTTTGTGTGCATATTTAACTGTTAAATCGGTCTTCGTTCATTTTTTTTTTTCATATCATCATTCTACATACTTTGCTTTGTTGTGAAAAATTTGTCGGGAAGACCAAGTTTATAATTCAGTCATTTTGTTACCTACCTACAAATTTGCTATCATGGTTCATTCCAATTAGTTAGCTTTAAGCTAATAAGCAATATGATATGTGAAGATATAAAATTAATATATGGAAGATGTAGTCTGAAAACAAAGCATGCATCAAGCATCAAGGGCATGTTAATACACTATATTTTATTATAGAACATGCCATGAAATAATTTTGTTAAATGCCATTTTCGTTTCTCAGCTAATTTTGGTTACGCTCAGGTACGGCACGATCACTCAAGATACTTCAAGCTATCTTAATTTTTTTAGTTTTGGAACATAAATCAGTATTATTATTATTATTCCTGTTGTTGTTGTAGTTATTATAATTATTCCTGGTGTTGCGGCCGTACGCTCCATCGTGCAACAACTTGTCGGCTCCTTCATTTCTTTCCCTGTACGAGAAGATCACCTGGATATGACAGGGGAGTGGCTTTTTCTTCAACCTGGATATATCCTTTGTGGAGGAAAAAAGAGCAAAATTAATTAGATATAATGTTAAAATTTCAAAAATTTAAATTAATAATTATAGAAATTCACCGCAGCAGAATGATTTAATGTTGATTTGGTTGGTGGGAGACAAAGGGACTTCGAAATTTATCTTCTTTCCTCCACTGAGATTAGATGAAACCAACAGGGAGTCGGTCTCGAGGATAATATGCCCAGTCAAACCAAGTTGGTCGACCAACTGAATGCGAGGCTTTAGCCCTACGCCACGCCATTCAGTTGGTCGACTAACTTGGTTTGACTGGGCACATTATCCTCGAGACCGACTCTCTGTTGGTTTCATCTCATCTCAGTGGAGGAAATAAGATAAACTTCGGAGTCCCTTTGTCTCCATCAACCAAATCAACATTAAATCATTCTGGTGCAGTGAGTTTCTATAATTATTAATTTAAAGTTTTGAAATTTTAACATTATATATAATTAATTTTACTTTATTTTTTTTTCTCCACAAAGGATATATCCAGGTTGAAGAAAAAGCCCCTCCCTTGTTAGATCCAGATGATCTTCTCATACAGGGAAAGAAATGAAGGAGCCGATAAGTTGTCGCGCGATGGAGCGTACGGCCGCAACCCATTAATCTACTTGGTCAACTTTGGGGACAAAAATGTTCAATATTTGGTGAGCTTCAAACAGATCCCATAGAACCTATTTATGATATTGTTATTACACCTTCATTTTACTTACAACCGAACTATTTTTTATGTAGGCTGCCTAGAAAGCATATTTTATAGAAGAAGGCTAAAGAAAGAAGGCCCAACAAAATGCAGTTAAAGACAAGGCCCAACAAAATCCCATAGAAGGCTATAGAAAGAATGCTCAAAATTCGATGATCATCATGTTTCGTCCAAATTATTGTGAGGAAAAACCATCTGGTGCAGTTAATGAAAAAGGTATAGGAGAATCATCATCCAAGAATGTATGATTATTGGTTTATTACTACGTATCTTGTCACATTGCAGTGTGTGGAGTGCTCTCTTTACAAGCAAACTACAGAGAAAGTGAGATTTCTTTGGATCAAAAACTGATGCAAGTTGATGTACGCTCTTTGCTGAACCACTTTGCCGAGGTTGCACCACTTCACTGAAAAACCGAGAGACGATAGGATCGAGAACCCGAGGCTGTACCGCTTTGTTGAAGCCACTGAGAAGATGGCGCTCTGGCCAGAATGAAGTGTGCAGCCAAGGGAGATCTATGCAGATCCGCTGCCACTGAAAAGAGTTGAACTGCTATGACCGGACTGTTATATGCGAGTTGAAGTTGTAATGCTATGTGCTGAATTGAACTGAAATGCGACACAGAGAATGCTTTAGATGTAATTGAAGCACTGCAGGCTGGGAAACTGAGATGAATTCTGAAGCAGACTGAACAAAAGAACTCAATTAGATGGTTGAAAGGCTAAAGAGCGTTGTAAGGTGATATTTGCTTTGTTTACAACTAACTATGAAAATTTAAGCTTATTTTCGTGATATTGGCTGAACTTATGTATTGATCGACTCGGTTTTTTCCTTAAACGGACAATAGGTAGTTAAGCTGTACTATATACAATTAATATAACAATACGATGTTGGATTTTTTAAAAAATATATATTATCTGATCAAATTTGAAATATTATATATGAACACGGTTTTTTAAAATACATATGAAATGATCAAATTTGAAATATTAGTATAACTTATGAAATTTATGATTAAATAATTGACTCTTTTTTTAATATATTTGGAATTTTAGTTATATTGGTTTACAAAATAATTTTATTTGACTATTTGTATGTCATTGTTATTGAATGGTATTCAACATTACTTTAGTAATCAAAATAATTTTATAACTTAAACGTATACAAATGTTATTTACATAAATAACAAAAGTAACTAATAAAAATGTTTGAATTAGTATTCAACATTACTTTAGTAATCCAAATAATTTTATGTCTTAAACTTGTATAAATGTTATTTACGTAAATAACAAAAATAATTAATAAAAATATGTGAATTATATTTGTGATTTTCTATAATGATATACTGAAAATTATAATCATAAATAATTAATGTAGTTTTTTTGTATTTCTTGTGTAGTTTTCATCCATTATAAAATACAAAGTGAACTTTGGATTTTATTGAACAAGTTAAATCATACTTTGCTTTGAGTTATAATCATTATTTCCATCTATATTGCTTTTTCACAACTTTAAAACTATTTAATGTATGAAAAAATTTATTCTTATATCTAAACCCAATGCGAGTATTTTGAGCATAAGGACATATCGAATATTATCATATGAAAATAGTTATGGATTGGTATAAATAAGCAGAGATGCATACAAATTGAATGACATGTTACAAAAGAAATATAGTTTCGGTTTCAGTAGCAAAAATTATGTACGAATAAACAACTTGTTTTTTTGTAAAATTATTATATAATAAGTAATTTGATTATGCAAATCAGAAGAGGTATCACAAGTTTGAATTTGCACATACATGAATGCACTATATGTTTTTTCTATTGATTTGACTGCTATGCTAGCATGTCTGATATATTTGTATCCATAGCCTAATTGGGCTTAGTGTTAATTAAAAAGCAGCTGAGGTTTATATTTTCCTTCATTTTCTTTCCATTGTTGTATACTCACGAAATAACACAAATGGACTCATTTCAAAATTATACGGTTTCAGTAGCAAAAATTATTATATAGAATGGATAATGATAATTTACAAAATCAAAATAAAAAAAAATGTTAATTTTTTTCTGGTAAAATGAACCAAGATACAATAGGGATGTCCTCCAATTGCAAGTATTGATTGATATATTAAAGTTCAAGTATAATAAGTATATATAAACCAACTTCTAGTTTATTAAAACATGTAGATGTAGAAGTAAAATTATTCAGAAACATTGAGAAAATTACTATAAACCGATATTCGTTGTTAAGTTTTATTCCTTCTTTGGTGATGTTATGATATGTAGAAAAAAATAAAGGAACACAATCGACGTCTTCAACAACAAACTTTACATTTAATACCATACCACCATCAAATGTTCTATGCGAGTATCTATATCCCGATGATAGGGTTTTTGTATAAATACCATGTTAACAAATACATTTGGAATCCAAGATATAATCAGACAAGAAGATAGACATTTATATATGGTTTTTTCTTATAAAAAGCAAAAGCAATACCATTTTTTTTTGAAGTGTAAACATTATTTAATAATAATTTAACATGTGATATTGTGAATATGTTGATTGTTTTGCCTAAAATGAGATGTGTTCATAACATCTTATTTCATTTCATGATTAAATGACAAAATCAATATAAGTTTCAAAAATTTTTGAAGTTAATTTTAAAGTTCATGTTAATTTAAAACATAAACCAATGTTGGCATGACACTGAAGTACACCTTAAAATACGCATTACCAATTGTTTTGCCTAAAATAAGATTTGTTCATAACATCTTATTTCATGTCATGATTATATGACAAAATCAATATAAGTTTCAAACATTTTTGAAGTTAATTTTAAAGTTAATGTTAATTTAAAACATAAACCAATGTTGGCATGACAGTTAAGTACACCTTAAAATACGTAATACTATTCAAATCAACATGATAATGATAAGAAGTTAATTTTCGGGCTTATAGTCAAAATCCCACAAAAAAATGAAATGAAATGTTTTTTCACAGTGATCGCACATAACCATCTTTGATATATTTTTCAAACATCCGTATATGTTGCGTGCAAGTGTCAGGTTTTCAACAGTAGTTTATCGTATTTAACAAGAGTTTGATTCGTTACATTAGATTTTACCATGTTTGCTAAGCACAGTTATGCACATCTCTTTGATAATTTATGTAGGTTCCTTCTTAATTGTTCTTTCTAAGGACGCTCCTCAAAATAATGATGAGAAAGGGCATATGAAAATGATACTGTATGCATCGACAATCATAATGTACGTTATGTACTAAACAAATATGGTTTACATGTTAGGATACGTAAACCGATACCATTATAATTCTAAAGAAACTCATTTAAAATGTATACTTATGTATTTAAGGAATACCAAGGGCTTATTCATTAAATATGATAATTGAGACTTCCTTATGAAGGGTATACAGACTCTAGTCTCAAAGTGATATTGACAATATTAAGTCAGTGTCAAGTACGGTGGGGCCGTTAGTTGGAAAAGTTTCAGACATGAAACGATCGTTGATCCCACGATTGAGGTCGAGTACGTCACCCTCAATGAAACAGCTAAAGAAGCGGTTTGGATGCACAAATTTATGAGTGAGCTAGGGATGATTTCCGATACGGAGAATTCGATGACATGTTTTATGACAACAATACTACGTGTAGATCGCAAAGTAGCCTAGAGCGCACAAGAAATCGACACATTCTTTAAAAGTTCCACCTATTTAGAAAATTTGTTGATAAGTCGTAAATCAAAGAGTAGATACACACGGTCTAGTACATAGCATAACATACAATATGTAACAGATTATCGATGCATATAGTATTTTTTTTTGTAAGCTCCTTCTCATTCATTTGAGCAGTGTCCTTAGTAAGGACGATTGAAAGGGAATCTCCATACACTATCAAAGGGATGTGCATATTTGTGCTTAGTAATCATGTAAGATTCAATGTGGCGAATCAAATTTTGTTTAAATACCATGCAGATGAAAACCTGAAATATGCATGCAACATATACAAATATTTGGAAAATATATAAAAAATGGTTATGCGTGACCATTAGGAAGAAACATTTCATTTTATATTTATAGAATTTTGACTGAAGATCCGGAAATTACTTTATATACCATTGTTATGTTGATTTGAGCAGTAATACATGTTTTAAGATGTGTTTTACTATCACACCAATGTTGATTTTATGTTTTAAATTAATATGGATTTTTAAATTGATTTCGAAAATATTTGAAATTTTATAGTGACTTGTTTCTTTATCATGAAATAAAATAAGATATTATGAACACGTCTCATTTTATATAAAACACTTAATAGATGTTTGTAATATGACATACTAAATTATCAAATAACGTTTACTAGAAAAATTCAGTATGACTTTTGTTTTTTATCGATTTGAAGGATATAAAATACTTTACTTCAAGTTTTTTAGCCCAAAATTGAGCCCTAATTCGATCCATTTAACCCAAATCTTCGTGTACCAATATCTCACTCATACAAATATGCGAAATTCAATTTTAATATCAATTTTAAAGTGTAGTTTTATATAATGAAAATGGGAAAAGTCATGCTCAAAGTGCCCGAAAAAGCGTTCGGCGCTGACCTTGCGGTTTTTGGTGCTTTTTGGCCTTGACAAATTTGATTATATCTTGGTTTATGTTACCATACAAAATTTAAATGTAATTGTTTGATTTTGTAAATTATTATTTTTCATACCATGTAATAACTTTTGCTATTGAGTCAGAATGATTTGAAATGAGTTCATTTATCGTATTTTTTAGTGTACAAAGATAATGGAAAAGAAACAAAGGAAAGTCCAAATTTAGATTACTTTTTTGTTAACACTAAAGCCTAATTAGGCCATGGATACAAACATACCATTCATGCTAGCCGTCAAATCAATAGAAAAAGCGTTAGTATATTCATGCATGTGCAAATTTATACTTGTAAAACCTCTTCTAATTTGCATAGACAAATTACTTATTTTATTGATAATTTAACAAAAAAAGAATTCATGCATAATTTTTGCTATTTAGGCAGAATCTGTAGTCTTTTTGTAAAACCTCATTCAATTTGTAAGTACTTTTGCTTATTTACACCAGACAATAACCATACTTCATATGACAATACATGATATGTCCATATGCTCCAAAATTCTCGCATTGAGGTTATATATAAGAGTATATTCTTTTCTACATTAATTAGCTTTAAAATTATAAAAAATTGATATAGATAAAAAGAAAGAACGATGATAACTCAATGTAAAGTATGATTTAACTCGTCTAATAAAATCTAAAGTTCACTTTGTATTCGATAATGGATGAAAGCTGCACAAGGCAGACAGAAGAGCTGCGGTGATAAAAGAAGACATGATCTAGTTCTATGTTGGAAACATGTAGTCTTTCGAAATTTCTTCGTCGAAGAATACATTTCGATTCGATAGTAAGGAGATGTTGATACCAAGATTTGTAGCTCATTTGTCAGTACTCGAGAATATCAGTAACCTTGTATATAAAATCGATTTGCCTTAAAAGATACCTTGTGTGTACAATGTTTTCCATGTTTCATACCTTTGGAACTTTGGCATGACTCAGACGTGATTGTTGTGTCAGATCAGCTTAATGATATTGAAGTTGAACCTGAAGCATCGAGACCCCGCTCTTCTATTCGTATAATTAAGCAAAGTACGAGACAACTTAGAAAGAAGATGGTAAAGTTTGCAAAGGTTAATGGAATGAAAGCAAAGACAACAACGCTTGGGAGACCGATAAGAGCTTGATGATCACTTATCCGGAGCTTTATGCTTGGTGAGATTCCATTTGTCGCAATTACTTTCACAGATGGTAGATGGTAGTTTATGTCGCTTAGATAGTATCTTGCATGCTAGGGTGTTGGCGTAGTTTGGTTGTTTTTATGCTTATCTGATTGCAATATTTGATTAGTGGTTATCGTGCTTGATATTGTTTTGGTTATGTCTTGGTTTGGATGGAATTTCTGTGGCTAAATTCATAAAGGGGATGTAATGATCCACATTCTCCACACATTTTTACTTGTCATACGGATCCTAAAAATATTATATTCATAACCAAATAGATTCCAAATAGGCTATAACTTTAAAAGAGTGTTGAGTTTTGACATTTTTGTGATTTATATTGCAATATTGTCATCACAATATGTTATTAAATTCTCATTGGTCGGAACCATTCTTAACTTTCTTATAAACTTGCATGCAAATATAACTCTTTCATTGCGACAATAATCAAGGCGATGTATTTAGCCTTTGTAGTTGAAACGACCAACATTTCCAACTTAAAACCCCGTTATCGAGGGTAGGCTGTATAGTTGAAACGACCAACATTTCCCACTCAAAACCCCATTATCGAGGGTGAACTTGGATTTAAGATTGACTTATATAGTTGAAAATAAACGCAAATGATGAAGTGCCTACATCTGGTAACGAAAGTGTAACTAGATTTTCAGGATAGTCTTGAAATTTAAGAAAAAAATTCAAAAGAAAAATTGAAAGCTATTAGTATATTAATTATTGGTGACGCGTGATACATTTGAATAAAATTTGGTGTTTACTATTATGTATGATTTTTTTGATGAAGTAAATTAAAAATTAGTGGTACAGATTATATATGAGGTATTATTAGAGTGGTGCAGCGGTAGCGCAATGAAAAATATTATGTATGTTATTGGAATGAATGTTTGTCAATGCATTTGATTAATATGGTTGCAATTGTTGCATTTGTTGATTGATAGTGTGAATGGACTGTTATAGTACACTCTTTAGCATGAATGAATTGCGTTTTAAAAGGATGACTGAAAGTTTATTTTGGAAAAGTAAAAGATATTTGGAAAAATTTGAAATTGTTTTGAAAAATAAAACAGTTGTTTTAAAATTGTTTAAAACCGAAAGACGATGCCTTGTTAATTGAAAAATTATTTCGCGAAAGACTAAGATTGTGAAACCTTCTGTGATGACTTGAACAAAATTTTAAAAGGAATTAAACGATTTGTTTTGACTTAAAAATGGTGTTGTTATTGGACCTGATATATTCCTAAGCCCAATACTTATTCAACCAACGCATGTCTCTTCATGTTTATCGTTATTTTCATTACCCAGGCCAAGCACGTTACCCTTTTTAATCTCCCTCAGCCCTAAATTTCTCGAAGGAAAGAACGAAAAAAGAAAGAAAAAGAAAATTAATGCACGATGGCTGGCTCGTAAAGCGACGACGTCAGGACAGCACGATAGAGGGGTTGGGCCATACGACGTGAGGCTGGTGGCGACGAGGTTGACTTGGAGCTGCTAGGGCTGAGGTGGAATTTGAATGTTCGGTGGGAGGTTTTAATAGTGAACTTGTGTGAGTATTTCAATCAAATTCTATTAACATAGAATGCTAATTTGATTTTCAACTATAACAAAATGAATTATGCTTGTTTAAATTCTTGGTTAGAGAATTGATGCTGCATAGTTGATTAATTCATGATCTTAGGCGATTGGTTAGCTAAGTTGAAACTAATCGATCATGTTGCAAACTTTTGTTAGTGGATCAATAGAAATCAAATAAATACGATGTGGTGGCTGGTGGTTGCGTTGTTGTACGCAACCTGGGCTTAGACACGAGGCTGGTGGCGACGAGGTTGAGGCACGCGATGTAGGGACATGGAGCTGCTAGGACTGAGGTGGAATTTGAATGTCCGTGGGAGGTTTTAACAGTGAATTGTGTGAGTATTTCAATCAAATTCTATTAACATAGAATGTTAATTTGATTTTCAACTATAATGAAATGAATTATGCTTGTTTAAATTCTTGGCCAGAGAATCAATGATGCATAGTTGATTAATTCATGATGTTAGGTGATTGGTTAGCTAAGTTGAAACTAATTGATCATGCTGCAAACTTCTGTTAGTGGATCGATAGAAATCAAATAAATATGGCATGAAAAACAATATACAAGTTGATGATGAATCCATGATTCTAAAACTCCAAATTTGATGAAGTGAGACAGGAGTTGGTATGATCTCAAGTAGCAATACTTAGAGAACCACAAATTTGTACCAATGCTGCCTGAATTCAACTAGGGTCGATAGACCATGGTGGGAAGTCGCCATGAGCAAATTGACCCTGGCTACACAACCGACCAGACGTCTATCGACTCTGGTTGAATTATGGCAGCATGATGTTTTGAAGGATCAAAAAGCTCCAAGATGCATTTTAAAATAAATATCTTTATCTTGTACTCCACTTCACTGAAATTGAAAACAACCTAGTAATTTATTTGATTTTGTCAATTTTTATATCCTGTAAAGAAATTATTTTACGTTAATATACAGGTGCACTATAAGATATATTGGAACCATTTAAGAGGTTACCATATTCATACCTTAAATGCTATCCTTATAATTTTCTACGATTGTTCTATTGTTAGAGCCATTTGAATATAATATAGAAATTGAAACCGAAGGTAGTAATATTTGGTAAATCTCTTATTCATTATACTGTTTATAATCAAAACGTATTTATGTAAATAGAAAGCATATTTTAATTGTATGTTTTGGCATTAAAAAGATAGTAATTTATTTGCATATTACATACGAAGTTTTATATTGTTTTATACATATATAAATATATTAACATACTTGTACAAATTGATTTTTATATTTATATATTAATAAATCTCTTTCATGCTTGCTTGCGCAGGTATCATGTAATAATATCTAAATTTATATATAATATTGCAAATTAGAAATTTCTACCCTTAGCCTGCAATTTTGCTTCATGGAAAAAGAGAGCAATACAAAATGTTGCATCCTTGACACAGACTGTTTGAGCATACAATTATTGTTTTGTGGTTTGTATATAAAATGATGTATCCTTGACACGGACTGTTTTGAAATTTGTACGCTGTAATGAAAACTTAATACTGATTCTTGAACTATTTAACTTGACAGGCTTGATTGAAATGACCCTCCTATTTCCACCCTAATTTCATAAGGATTTTTTTTTAAAAAAAGATGATATATAGATATATCATTCATTACAAATATATTTTCCCAGGGTCATTTTCTTTATCCAACAAACAAAATATATCCAGGATCAAAATAACTTACCAATATAAATATATCAGTGTATATCCAATAACATACACATACATATGAAGATGTATGTGTTCCTCTTGTTTAAATTCAGAGTATATACTTTATTTTTTTTTTGTTGTACAAGAACATTCTGTTTGATTTAGATTTTAGCAATTCAGATTAATTATTGTATCCTGATTTTTGACCATAGAATCCACTGGAAACATGTACTTTAGTCTGTTATTCTAATTAAGAAATGATCAAGTATTAATCAGTGGAAAGCAAGCTTTTAATATGGATGATTGTGTTAAAGTCTGGATAGTACCAAACTTAGGCTAAAAGAAAGTGGATCATAAGTGAACACAAGCAACATCTAGGCGTAATGGAAACGCGCCTAACTTATACATGAGAGGTCACGAGTTCGAGTGCTATGCTGGTCGGTTCAAACACAATTTTTGTTTTTCTTTTTATTTTTCTCCTGTATGTTTGAAATCTGATATCTACCTATATCAGCACATATATATTTAATTTTTGCCTATAATCTAACATACAAAACAATATTTCTTGCTTAATTATTTTTAAAACCCTTTCCTACAATTGTTCTAGGAATTTATGTTTATAATTTTTGCCCAAATATCAACATGTACACAGATTTACATGTACATGTCAAAATCTTTGCTCATTTTCCAGAAAACTGGGTTCAAATGGTTCCATGCTTCATTGATTTGAAGTGAACAATTTGCCTGACCTATGGTCTAACCATGTGGTTAATCTGACCATTCTTTTATTAGCATTGTTGCCAGGTTTTGTTTGTTCAAACCAGTTTACATTGCTTATCTGTCTTAAACTTTTAAAGATGATTGTGGTGAAACAATTGCTAAATGTACTAAGCTTTTGAAATGCATTTTTATTTTCAAAATACAATCTATCATGATCAACCAATACATCATTTATTTGAAGCTGGTTAACTCATGTATCCTGTATCTGCTACACACTAGTTCAAAGCAATGGAGATACCATTCATTGCATTCTGTCTGAAGCCTTTAAAAACATTTTACTTTTCTCAATACGATTCAGAAATGAATTCAAACTTATTTATAAAGCATTTCAGTAAAAAGGAAACTAAAAATCCTTATAAGTTTACTTCTAGCTAAATCCAGATTATATTCTAAAACTTAGTGCTCTGTTATGTTTCAAGATTAACTAATACATAATATAAATTATGCAAAACAGTAGCTCACCTACATATGCATATTTCTTATCCAAGCATCCATATCAATACTTAAAATCATTTCCTTGTTCCCCACTCAGATATTTCTTTTAGATTTTAATCCTTAGTGCATAACAATATATTTAACATGATACAACTAATCCATCTAACCATAATAGAATTCATTACATGACTGGAAATCTTAGAAACATAAAATTTTTCCTGAATACATGCAGATATAATCAATTTAAGCTCTTATTGAAACTAGCTAGCATGTTCATTCACTCCTCCATAATAGCCATAACTTCATTTTTACTTAGTGCCTGGGTTACCTGAAAGAGCATGAGTGGCTGCCTCATTTTAAAATGAGACACCCCATATGCCATGAGCAAACAAGGGTCAGATCTATGATCTGGTATGAGTAACATCAATACATTCATGATATTAAGCAATAGAGAATATAAGAGCACCAATTAGTTATTTAAGCAAATTCCTGCAATCAATTACTTTAACATAGTATAATTAAGTTGGTTCAGGTATGATATATTCATTTATCATTCTTACACTTGCATACATAATCATGCAAACATAATTATCTATTTGCAATAATTGCATTCACTGGAACCATCTTGGTTCCATATCATTCAACCTAAGAAATATCCATATTCCTATTTCTTCATTTACAGGTTGTATAATTCAATTTAAATCCCTGCCTCATCTGCTATTAAGGAATCACAGGGACACATTGCAATGAACTAATTCACATCATTGCACAAAGATCTCAGGGCTTAAACAAACCATGTGCCAACTTGCATACTTCAAATATGACAAGCATTCCAGCAGCCTTCTTGGCCTTCCCTTCCCTAGTTTATTTACTAGTGTATTGTCTTAAATCCTATCATCAAATATGCTAAGTGAACATGTCACTGCAAACATGGAAACATCCATAATCTTCCCTAGCATAATTCTCCTCAGAAATAAGCAGACAGTTATTTCCTAAATGGGGTCAATATGTCTTGATCTTAGTAAAATATAAGAATATTTTCAACTGTAAAAAGAGGCATGGCATGTTCTTATTATATTGATCTGCAAGCCTTTATGATTGATTCAGATTCAGGATCTGGTTCAATCATAATTTTAGCTTGTGATTTTTTTTTGATTTGATTAAGGGCTCAGCACTTAGAAAATTTCTATTGCACCCTTAACATTTTTCTTTTCAAGCCTCAGCACTTATACCAAGTATAATGCAGCTCCCAACATTTTTTTTTGTAAAGTTTCCATGCCATAGATCTATAACAGTTGAGAGTATTCTCTATATAATTTTAAGATCCTAGACTTTAACATTTATGAGTATAAATAAAACAGTATGATACACATCCAAAGACAAATGTCTCAACCAATCAAAGATCATCAAAATCATCCATATTAAATCATATCAGATTTAAAATAAGACACCCAAAAAGCATTGATGAAATCACATACATCAAAACCAAATATATATATAAATGACAATATAAAAAGTGGCTGCCTCATCTCAGGTCTTAATGCCATGAACTCAGTGAGGTTACTCACCTAAATGTTTCTTCTTATTAATCCAGAAAATCCTTGTATGAGTATTTTCTCCTTCCTTCCAATATTTTTCTTCTTTTCTTATTTTTGTGCAGCTCGGGGTAAAGATAATTCTACTGCCTATTTATATGCATTTTTCCACTAGGGTTTGTTAAAACAGATTTCCATTTCTGTCCTGGCTAGCATCATGCATTTTTCATTCATAATACCCCGGCTATATTAACCAATTTAAAGGCTGCATTTTCTTTCTTTTACTTTTCAGAAAATGGCCACTCACCTAGTCATGTTAAAAGTGTGACTATCTTATTTTATATTTTAATTATTCCTGAGAATCCCCTTTGCTATTTTTGCCTACACAAGCATATTAACTTGTATCACATTTCATGTCATTTTAATGTTATAGTTTCACTTGCTTATATATATATATATACTTTTCAGTACTTAAAAATGTATATTTGTATACATGTCTTATCTAGGCTTATTTAATTCCTCTTTAATTTCAGAAACATAAGCTCCTATATGTATACAGGTTTACAAATCCTTATAACATTTATATGTATAATTTTCTTTTTCCTGGGTTTTAAATAAAATCTGTTTACTGATTTAAAGTAAAACTTACTTTTCTTATTTCTGAAGATGATCCATATAATTCCAGAAATCAAATATCCATGTTGCAAAATCATGTTTGTATTGCTTTTTAATTCTTGTTTTAAATCCAAGAAATCTGGAGTTCTTCCTTGTGCCATTTCAGTGTGCACGTGCACACATATACTTGCACACTATTTATTCCAGAAATTTCACCATATTTAAATCTAAATATTTCAAAAATTAAATCATTTTACAAAAATGATTTTTCACAAAATTTTGGGGTATTACATTCACCCCTCCTTTTAGGAATTGTGTCCTCACAATTTTTCTAACATTTATAACCAGCATCATTTTCTTTTCTGAAAACTTATCAAACATATGCATAAGCAAACAAATTCAACCATATCAACCATGCATAACAAAAAAAAAATTTCCAGAAAAAAAAAATTACCTTTTAATTTGCAAAAAGCTTAGGATAGTCCATTCTAATCTTATCCTCTAACTCCCATGTGCAGTCATTAGGATCACTACTCCACTGGATCTTAACTAGTTTCAAGGTTTTGCTCCTTAATTTCTTTTCTTCCTTGGCTATAATCCCCACTGGTTCTTTTTCATAAACCAAGTCAGGATTTATTTGAATTTTGGTAGGCTCTTCCAAAATGTCTTCTTTATCATGTACCCATCTTCTAAGTTGGGACACATGAAAAACATTATGCATTGCTTTCATTTCCTCTGGTAGTTCTAATTTGTAAGCCAATGAACCAATTCTTTCCAGAATTTCATAGGGTCCAACATACCTTGGTGTAAGCTTACCTTGCTTGCCAAATCTCATGACTTTCTTCATAGGTGAAATCTTGATGAAAACAAAGTCTCCCACTTCATATTCCACTTGCTTTCTCTTCCTATCTGCAAATTTCTTTTGCCTATCTTGAGCTGCTGCTATTCTTTTTCTTATTAACCCAATTTTCTCTGTAGTTTCTTTAACATATTCAGGTCCAAGAACAGCCCTTTCTCCAGTCTCTACCCAGCATATAGGTGATAAACATGGCTTGCCATATAAGGCTTCAAATGGTGCCATCCCTATGGTGCTTTGGTAACTGTTATTGTATGTGAATTCAGCTAGATGGAGGTGGTCTTCCCAGTTGCCTCCAAAGTCCAGTGTACATGCTCTCAACAAATCCTCTAAGACTTTGTTCACCACCTCAGTTTGACCATCTGATTGTGGATGGTAGGCAGTGCTTAAGCACAATTCACTCCCCATGGCCTCTTGAAAACTTTTCCAAAATCTTGAGGTGAAGATGGTATCCCTATCACTCACAATGGTTTTGGGTATGCCATGCAACCTTACTACCTCTTTCATGAATATTTGAGCCAATTTTGTAGCATTTCTTTCTGTTTTAACTGGGATAAAATGTGCTACTTTAGTTAGCCTATCCACTATTACCCATATACTTGTGTTTCCCTTCTTAGATCTAGGCAGACCATCTATGAAATCCATAGATATATCCTCCCACTTCCACTGTGGTATACTAAGGGGTTGCAATAGTCCTGATGGCCTTTGTGTCTCTGCCTTGACTTGTTGGCAAGTCATGCACCTTGCAACATATCTGGCCACATCTGACTTCATCCCCTTCCACCAAAAATTTCTTTTCAAATTTTGATACATCTTGGTGCTACCTGGGTGTATGGAGTACTTACTCCTATGGTACTCATTTAATATTTCCTCCTTCAATTCTATATTTTCTGGAACACATATCCTATTTTTATTCCTTAAATAACCATTTTTATCAATTTGATAATTTATTACTTCCTCCCCTTTTGATATGAGCATTTTCTTTTCCACCATGTTTAGGTCTTGTTCCTGCATTTTCCCAATCTTAAGAAGTAAATCTGATTGCAAAGATATCATACTTAATTTTCCTTTACCTTCACCTTCTTCAATGGGCATCATTTGTACCCCACTGTTTTCCTCAATTTCCAAATCAGTAAGTATAGACAAATCCTTAAATTCTTCCATCATCAACATGGCTACTTTGGCATGTTGTCTACTCAAGGCATCTGCAACTTTATTTGCCTTGCCTGGTGTATACAGTATATCTAGATCATAGGCAGCTAGGAACTCTACCCATCTATGTTGCCTCATGTTCAAATCTTTTTGTGAGAATAAATATTTCAGTGCCTTATGATCAGTGTACAATATGAATTTGGCACCTAACAAATAATGTCTCCAAAGTTTCAAAGCATACACAACTGCTGCTAGTTCAAGATCATGGGTTGCATATCTGGTTTCATGTGGCTTTAATTGCCTAGATGCATAGGCTACCACCTGGTCTTGCTGCATCAACACAGCCCCTAACCCAGAGCCACTTGCATCAGTGTACACAACCAAATTTTCATTTCCTTCTGGCACTCTCAATACTGGTGCATTAATCAGAGCTCCCTTTATTTTGATAAAAGCTTGCTCACATTTTTCTATCCATACAAAGGCTTGGTTCTTTCTAGTTAAATTGGTAAGTGGTGATGATATTTTTGAGAAATCTTTTATAAATCTCCTATAATATCCTGCCATCCCCATAAATGATCTAATCTCACTGATGGTGCTAGGCCTTTTCCATGCTTGGATTGCCACTACCTTATTAGGGTTTACTGATATTCCTTTGGCAGAGATAACATGCCCAAGAAAATGCACTTCTTCTTTCCAAAATGCACATTTTGAAAATTTTGCCTTTAAATCATTTTCCCTTAGCCTTGACAAAACTAAATGCAAATGATTTTTATGCTCTTCCACTGTCTTAGAATAAATCAAAATGTCATCAATAAAAATCAGTACAAACTTGTCTAAATAATCTCTAAATATTCTATTCATTAAATCAACAAAATATGAAGGAGCATTTGTCAGACCAAATGGCATAACCATAAATTCATATAAGCCATATCTTGTGTTAAATGCAGTATACTTAACACTTGAGTCTTCAACCTTCATTTGATGGAATCCTGATGCTAAGTCTAGCCTAGAAAATATTTTAGCTTCACTGAGTTGGTCAAAGAGATCATCTATTCTAGGCAATGGATATTTATTCTTGATGGTTACTTTATTTAGTTCCCTGTAATCTATGCACATTCTCAGGGTACCATCATGTTTTCTTACAAACACTACTGGAGAACCCCAGCAGGAATTGCTTGGCCTTATAAATCCCTTGCCCTCTAATTCTTCCAACTGATTTTTCAATTCTTTCAGTTCACTTGGCTCCATTCTATAAGGTTTCTTGATTATTGGACTTGCTCCTGGAATGAGATTAATTTGGAACTCAACTGGTCTGTGGTGTGGAACACCCTTAACTTCCCCAAACACATCCAAGTATTCATTAACTATGGGAATTTCTTCAATGGTTAGTTCACTCAGATCTTTTTCTAAGTCAACTAAATGATACAATTTCCCTTCCTTAGCTACTTCACATAGAACTGTGATCCTCTGGCCTCTAGAATTTTGCAATGATATGGTGGATGAGTCTAAATTAATTATGGCTTTAAATTGCCTTAACCAATCTACCCCCAATATAACTCCTATATTTGGGTAATTTAAAACATATAAATTGGAAATAAAAATATTTCCTCCTATGTTTAACTCCACATCCACACAATTCATGTTCAAAACACTAGAACTCCCTAGGGGACTTTGTACAAGCAATGGGGTTTCAACCAATATGCAGTTTAATTTTAATACTTTAACTACTTCATAGGAAATCAAAGAGTGTGTTGCTCCAGTATCATATACTACTGGTATGGGTATGGCACAAATGAGTAATGTACCTTCCACTTGGCCATGATTTTCAGCATCAATTTTCACTGCAGATTTGCCTTTACCTTCCAAAGTTGCCAATTTCCCTTGCTGTTTATTCTCAGGACAGTTCCTCTTCATATGCCCCTCTTTCCCACATAGGTAGCATTTGAAGGCTCCTCCTTTTAACTCTGGGCACCTCGGTTTGATGTGTCCTTCTTTTCCACAATGATGGCAAACCAATTTCTTCTTAGTATCATTGGCTTTTGTGTCTTTACTCTTCCTGTTGTCTGCCTCCTCCTTCTTTTTATCATAAGGGTGATATCTTCCCTTATCCTTCTTGTTGTTGCTCTTAAAATTCCTATATTTCTCTCTTTCTTTGTCATGTTGTTCCAGTTTCAAGGCCAGATCAATTACTTGATCAAATGTTCTATCTGCATATGGCAGCATAGCTCTGCTAAGTCCTGGGTTCAGTCCTTTTATATACCTATCATTTTTGGATGCTTCATCTGCCACTAGCATTGCTCCATAATTGGATAGCCCCTCAAACTTTTGAGTGTATTCAGTGACATTCAAAGTTCCCTGCCTAAGTTTGATAAATTCTTCAAGCAAAATGGTCTTGGCTGATGCTGGTACAAATCTTGCCTCCAACATCTCCTTGAACTGATTCCAAGTGATTTCATTTTCATTTCTTCCAGCTATGATCACCTCCCACCAGCTTAAAGCTACCCCTTTCAGTTGTCTAGAAGCTACTTGCCTCTTCCTTTGGTCATCCAACTGCATGTCATTGAAAATCCTATCAAGTGTTCTCAACCATGCTTGAATTTCCATCACACTCTCAGTTCCTTCAAAACTCTTGCCTCCCAAATTGGAATAAGTCTTCAGTAGTTTTGAAAGCTCTTCATGTGGGTTCTCAGGCCTATGCCCAATTCCATCTCTTAAAACCCTCACAAATTCTTGCATATCAAGCATTTGAGGTGCACTGGGTCCTGCATTGTGATGAGATCCTCTTCCTACCATGGTTTGCTAACTAAATTCTGGGCAAATGGTATTAGTATATTATGAGTACTTCTATAATTTCTATTTTCTTATCTAAATTATTTCATCCAAAACAAACAGACATAATACATTTCTATAATACTTAACAATCAATGCAACCAAGTGCTCTGATACCAACTGAAATGACCCTCCTATTTCCACCCTAATTTCATAAGGATTTTTTTTTAAAAAGATGATATATAGATATATCATTCATTACAAATATATTTTCCCAGGGTCATTTTCTTTATCCAACAAACAAAATATATCCAGGATCAAAATAACTTACCAATATAAATATATCAGTGTATATCCAATAACATACACATACATATGAAGATGTATGTGTTCCTCTTGTTTAAATTCAGAGTATATACTTTATTTTTTTTTGTTGTACAAGAACATTCTGTTTGATTTAGATTTTAGCAATTCAGATTAATTATTGTATCCTGATTTTTGACCATAGAATCCACTGGAAACATGTACTTTAGTCTGTTATTCTAATTAAGAAATGATCAAGTATTAATCAGTGGAAAGCAAGCTTTTAATATGGATGATTGTGTTAAAGTCTGGATAGTACCAAACTCAGGCTAAAAGAAAGTGGATCATAAGTGAACACAAGCAACATCTAGGCGTAATGGAAACGCGCCTAACTTATACATGAGAGGTCACGAGTTCGAGTGCTATGCTGGTCGGTTCAAACACAATTTTTGTTTTTCTTTTTATTTTTCTCCTGTATGTTTGAAATCTGATATCTACCTATATCAGCACATATATATTTAATTTTTGCCTATAATCTAACATACAAAACAATATTTCTTGCTTAATTATTTTTAAAACCCTTTCCTACAATTGTTCTAGGAATTTATGTTTATAATTTTTGCCTAAATATCAACATGTACACAGATATACATGTACATGTCAAAATCTTTGCTCATTTTCCAGAAAACTGGGTTCAAATGGTTCCATGCTTCATTGATTTGAAGTGAACAATTTGCCTGACCTATGGTCTAACCATGTGGTTAATCTGACCATTCTTTTATTAGCATTGTTGCCAGGTTTTGTTTGTTCAAACCAGTTTACATTGCTTATCTGTCTTAAACTTTTAAAGATGATTGTGGTGAAACAATTGCTAAATGTACTAAGCTTTTGAAATGCATTTTTATTTTCAAAATACAATCTATCATGATCAACCAATACATCATTTATTTGAAGCTGGTTAACTCATGTATCCTGTATCTGCTACACACTAGTTCAAAGCAATGGAGATACCATTCATTGCATTCTGTCTGAAGCCTTTAAAAACATTTTACTTCTCTCAATACGATTCAGAAATGAATTCAAACTTATTTATAAAGCATTTCAGTAAAAAGGAAACTAAAAATCCTTATAAGTTTACTTCTAGCTAAATCCAGATTATATTCTAAAACTCAGTGCTCTGTTATGTTTCAAGATTAACTAATACATAATATAAATTATGCAAAACAGTAGCTCACCTACATATGCATATTTCTTATCCAAGCATCCATATCAATACTTAAAATCATTTCCTTGTTCCCCACTCAGATATTTCTTTTAGATTTTAATCCTTAGTGCATAACAATATATTTAACATGATACAACTAATCCATCTAACCATAATAGAATTCATTACATGACTGGAAATCTTAGAAACATAAAATTTTTCCTGAATACATGCAGATATAATCAATTTAAGCTCTTATTGAAACTAGCTAGCATGTTCATT
The DNA here is from genome assembly GCA_030737815.1 of Allium fistulosum. NCBI lineage: Eukaryota > Viridiplantae > Streptophyta > Magnoliopsida > Asparagales > Amaryllidaceae > Allium > Allium fistulosum. Next base: position 511,912,624 of record CM060908.1, on the reverse strand, counting down.
CACTCCTCCATAATAGCCATAACTTCATTTTTACTTAGTGCCTGGGTTACCTGAAAGAGCATGAGTGGCTGCCTCATTTTAAAATGAGACACCCCATATGCCATGAGCAAACAAGGGTCAGATCTATGATCTGGTATGAGTAACATCAATACATTCATGATATTAAGCAATAGAGAATATAAGAGCACCAATTAGTTATTTAAGCAAATTCCTGCAATCAATTACTTTAACATAGTATAATTAAGTTGGTTCAGGTATGATATATTCATTTATCATTCTTACACTTGCATACATAATCATGCAAACATAATTATCTATTTGCAACAATTGCATTCACTGGAACCATCTTGGTTCCATATCATTCAACCTAAGAAATATCCATATTCCTATTTCTTCATTTACAGGTTGTATAATTCAATTTAAATCCCTGCCTCATCTGCTATTAAGGAATCACAGGGACACATTGCAATGAACTAATTCACATCATTGCACAAAGATCTCAGGGCTTAAACAAACCATGTGCCAACTTGCATACTTCAAATATGACAAGCATTCCAGCAGCCTTCTTGGCCTTCCCTTCCCTAGTTTATTTACTAGTGTATTGTCTTAAATCCTATCATCAAATATGCTAAGTGAACATGTCACTGCAAACATGGAAACATCCATAATCTTCCCTAGCATAATTCTCCTCAGAAATAAGCAGACAGTTATTTCCTAAATGGGGTCAATATGTCTTGATCTTAGTAAAATATAAGAATATTTTCAACTGTAAAAAGAGGCATGGCATGTTCTTATTATATTGATCTGCAAGCCTTTATGATTGATTCAGATTCAGGATCTGGTTCAATCATAATTTTAGCTTGTGAATTTTTTTTTTAGATTTGATTAAGGGCTCAGCACTTAGAAAATTTCTATTGCACCCTTAACATTTTTCTTTTCAAGCCTCAGCACTTATACCAAGTATAATGCAGCTCCCAACATTTTTTTTTGTAAAGTTTCCATGCCATAGATCTATAACAGTTGAGAGTATTCTCTATATAATTTTAAGATCCTAGACTTTAACATTTATGAGTATAAATAAAACAGTATGATACACATCCAAAGACAAATGTCTCAACCAATCAAAGATCATCAAAATCATCCATATTAAATCATATCAGATTTAAAATAAGACACCCAAAAAGCATTGATGAAATCACATACATCAAAACCAAATATATATATAAATGACAATATAAAAAGTGGCTGCCTCATCTCAGGTCTTAATGCCATGAACTCAGTGAGGTTACTCACCTAAATGTTTCTTCTTATTAATCCAGAAAATCCTTGTATGAGTATTTTCTCCTTCCTTCCAATATTTTTCTTCTTTTCTTATTTTTGTGCAGCTCGGGGTAAAGATAATTCTACTGCCTATTTATATGCATTTTTCCACTAGGGTTTGTTAAAACAGAATTCCATTTCTGTCCTGGCTAGCATCATGCATTTTTCATTCATAATACCCCGGCTATATTAACCAATTTAAAGGCTGCATTTTCTTTCTTTTACTTTTCAGAAAATGGCCACTCACCTAGTCATGTTAAAAGTGTGACTATCTTATTTTATATTTTAATTATTCCTGAGAATCCCCTTTGCTATTTTTGCCTACACAAGCATATTAACTTGTATCACATTTCATGTCATTTTAATGTTATAGTTTCACTTGCTTATATATATATATATACTTTTCAGTACTTAAAAATGTATATTTGTATACATGTCTTATCTAGGCTCATTTAATTCCTCTTTAATTTCAGAAACATAAGCTCCTATATGTATACAGGTTTACAAATCCTTATAACATATATATGTATAATTTTCTTTTTCCTGGGTTTTAAATAAAATCTGTTTACTGATTTAAAGTAAAACTTACTTTTCTTATTTCTTAAGATGATCCATATAATTCCAGAAATCAAATATCCATGTTGCAAAATCATGTTTGTATTGCTTTTTAATTCTTGTTTTAAATCCAAGAAATCTGGAGTTCTTCCTTGTGCCATTTCAGTGTGCACGTTCACACATATACTTGCACACTATTTATTCTAGAAATTTCACCATATTTAAATCTAAATATTTCAAAAATTAAATCATTTTACAAAAATGATTTTTCACAAAATTTTGGGGTATTACATTGATATAGTTTTAGCTGGATTGATATGCAACATTTTGTATTTGCAACTTCTATATTTTTTAATCTACCAGATTGGTCGAAGCAAAATCTTTCCAACATATATAGGAATAGAAGGTGCATAATTATTTTCCTTTTTTAAGATATTTACCTCATTACTGAGTTTTTATAATTGCAAACTAAAGGAAGGAGAATGAGGTTGCTTTGTTCCTATTTTTGATATTGATTATAATAAGAAGTGAAGAAAGTAAATTAAGTAAAGGGACATTTTATCAAACACCAAAACAAAATCCACTTCCAGCCATTCTCAGAAAACAGTTTCACGAAACACCCGTCTACTTTTGCAGCAAAATTATATGGTTTAAACTGCATATATATGCAGCTAGAACTGTAAATAATTGATGGCAGGACTACATATATTTTCAATATGTATTTGTGGTCAGAACTGTAAATTTTCGTTTTAAAAAAAGGTGCAGTTCTTGCTGCATATATTTGCAGTTTAAACCACATATTTTTGCTGGAAACTTTGACATGTGTGTTTCGTGAAACTTGTTATTAGAAGGACTTTTCAGGAATTAAGTTTGAAAATAAGGAGCGGATGTTAATTTCAACATTTAAGTTTTCCCAGCACAAACTTGTTTAGTCATAAAAACCAGAAATTGTGTACCACAACCATGTATTGAATCATTTAGTTGTGTCCAAATAAGTATCTATTTGATAACAGAATCTATAATTACCGATTGATGAAATTTAGTACAATTATTAGCAAAATTGTCCTTGCTTGTACATAGTTATGTTATGCTAATTACCAACTCAATTACCACTACGAAACTGAATTATGCATGAACTAGGATTGACTCACCATAGTTGATGGAACAAAGAGACATGTGTCCATTTTGGAAGGATGCAATACAACCAAGGAGTAAGAAAGAAGGCAAGTCACAATTCTGAGGAAAACAAGTTCGTTCACACAATCAAAAAGGAGGTATATATGCTAATTGTCCATTCAAGTAAAGGTAACTGTTTTTTTAATAACAAATGGCACGAGTTAAGTGAAAATAAAACACCTGAAAATTTGGAGTCCACTTTTCACAAGCAAGAACCAAGACTCCAAGATTCTACTACTCTGTAAGATAATTTATGATATCATATTGTTTTTTGGAACATATCTACTACTCTGTAAGATTCTTTTATATTCCCAAGCCCAAACTACCCAATTCATTACTGCCATGAGAGAAAAAACTCGCTGATTGTGTGGAGCTTTTAAATATGAAGTTATGTGAATTTCTACTTAATCTTTACTTAGTTTTTTAATATAATAGCAAAAGATTCTTACTATCCTTTACTCTGTTTGTCTCATTGAGATCGTCTTCTTCATTTATTTGAGCCTTGTTGTTGGAAGATTGTGAACGGAGATAAGGAATGTGACGAGGTGGAGGTGGAGATGGCCATAGAAGATTTTGCACATTGTAATAGACATGATGTTCTTCCAAATTTGTTTAGAGTCGAGGAGTTGCTTTGGGGAATTGATCCTTCATTTGATGATATGAATGATATGCTTATTGCTACAGAAAGAGAAGATTGCCATGAACACGACAACGAGTTTTCAGTTGAGGACCTGCTTAGAGGAAGTGATGGTTCAGTTGATGATATGAATAACCTGCATATTGTCACACATTTGGTGGCAGAAAAAGCAGATTAGTCTAATGTCTTCAGTAGCAACTGTGATGAATCTTCCGAGCATGTTTCTAATTATACAACATGTTACATTGATGAACTTCCATAACAATTTGAACTATTTTATTTTATTTCAGTTTGATGTGATGTCATTAGTTATTACTCAGCTTGGAAAAACATCGCAATTTTTTGAATCTTAATGTAACTTATAAATAATATTGATTAGTCAAATGTCCGGAATTTTGGTTGTCTTTCTATATTTTGCTCCCTGTGCTTGAAAATAGTTCTGGTTGATTTTCTACAGGTTGAAAATTGATTCCTTGAGACTGCTTTCTATATTTTGATGTGTTTGCTTTTGAAACGGTAGTAGTTTTATTTGATTGTATATCAGGTTGGATAGTATAATTTAAAATTGCACTTATTGTAGTAAATTAGGTATACTGAATTATATGTGTCTTTCATTGTTAGTCTAAAGTAGTTTTGTCTTGGAATTAGGTATACAAGAAAAGAAAGTATGGGTAACATAGAGGGCATGGAAGGTGTTCTATTAACTAAAAACACAGTTGATTTTTGTGTACCGAACTTGAAATTTACCTTTTTCTAAAAGAAATTGAAATTTTAAATTTCTGATTTTAATTCAGTGCTTTGTTCCATGTTATATATCCTAAAGTAGTCCATTTCATGTCAAAACGTTGAGTTTACTGATCAATCTACCACTTGTCTAATTGGGAGTTGGTAGTAAAGTATTCGATTTGATCCTTATTGCTAAATTTTTATCCCTAAATAATTAAAATGAATTTGATTATGGTTATGATATCGTGGAGTATGTAGCATAAACCATAAGCATATACCAATTTATCATTTTTAGGAAAACGTTACATTATGCACTTATCTAGTTTTATCTTAGGATTGGTTAATATAGGTCTATTGGACTTTGATTACAAACATGTTGTATGAAGTTCTTAAGCCTACTCACTTCTTTTCAGCAATAACTTAGTTACTTTTTTCGCAATGGGACTGTAAAACTTTGTCATGTAGGCCCATTATCTCGGTAATCTTGATCAAAATTCACTATTACAGATTCAATGGAACTAGTTTCATCGAAATCTAAGACAGTGCATCGGAAGGCTATATTTACACGCTGATTAAAACGACTAATTTTCAATTTCAATTTAATCACTTTCAAATCCAAATTAAAAGTTTACTATCTTTCTTCTTATTCAAATAGAATTTAAATCAACTTTCGAAATCATTTTCGTTCACATTAAATTCAAGATTCGATTATTTAAACAATTTCAAATAATCAATTTAACAATTTAATTATAAATAAATCGCTATATTTGAAATTCAAGTTATTTAATTTATAAAAATAACTTTACAATATTTAAAATAAATTAAATATTTCAAATTTGAATGAATGGAATTCTGGGTCGTTACATGTGGTATCATTCATAATGATCTGATACCAAGGGTCGTCCATACTGTGAAACAGAATCACAATCGATCTCAGGTATCATAGCAACCATGACTCAATGATTCTAGATTATTCACTATTATTATATATTTATGATTGTAAAGAAATCTGTAACGAACGGGCCTTTCGACCCTCGAAAATCGACACTAATACGTCACTGTATTGCGTGCCGAGCATTCAAGTCCCGGAAAGACCGATCGTTATAGGAATGAAAGAAGATAGACGATAAGAAGAAATTAAATAATCACAAAATCTCACAACGCAACGGAATGACATATATTAATCAACATAATTGTTTACAAAGTCATTTCCAACATGATACATCAGAGTCATACGAATACAAATTCTACCTTATGACAGTTATAGCAGCTTGTCCCTACCTAACTGATACAATATACATATAAACAGCGGAAACAAGACAATTACTAGCTATCGATGAAGCCTCCTGCTCCAAACTCTTCCGAGATGCATCCAAGAAAAACCTGAACTACTTTGATGCCCATAAAAATTTGAGCACCTAAAATTCTGGAGATTGGATTCCATAATATGGCAAGGTAAGAGACTACCTTTCGATGGTACACCCCTAGAAAATGCACCGATGCCAACACAGAATTGGCTTCCCCTTTAACATGGCATACCGGATTACCTCATTCCTTTTTTGACAACGAGGCCTTATACTACCACGGTGTTTGCGCACAAACCAACTCTGAATAGGGACAATCTAGAATAGGATGTTGGCTCATAATGGTAGCTAACCACATGGCTTTGCTGCAGACCCTGTTTTTGCCATTTTTTCCGATTTGTGAAGCTTGTGAGGTCACATCTTTACCTTTTTATTTGCAAACCCACTTGGAATGCTAACATTGCCCTCCAAGCATCATTGCAACATTTTCATACAAGTTCGTTCTAGGACTGAACGAAACCGAAGATACTACTTCTACTAAATCCATTTTGGAATCACTCCAAGGATTAATAGAAATAGCCCTTGCACTTCAAAACCCCGTCTTCGATTTCGTGCTCTTCAAGATCTCTTTAGTTTGAAACGCTTGAGTTGGATCAAAGTGGTTTCGGATAACATATCTGATCTCGGTCTCTTCAAAACAACTTTCGATAATTTCTGATAAAGTAAACCCTGGTTTTTTAGGAAATAAATAGACAAAGATAAGAGCAAAGATCACCTCCTAACCGTTAGTGGACGGATTTTCTTATCATTTATCCTAGAAGAACAAAACAAAATTTATACGCATAATACAGCATCATTGAAGGCGACTGTGCCATATAACTCACATGTTTCTTCTAGATATTTCCAAACATACATTTTGGTCCAGGTTTGATAGCCGGTTATTTAACTATCAAATAAACAATCATTCAAACATTGATTTAATTCCATATGGGATCCACTAAGCCTTTATTAATTGACCTTTAATTAATAAAATTACTTCATAAAACTTGATCAAAAGATCTTTACACAACACTATTTCCAAAACTCTTCCCATTTTTACTTGAAAAACATTTATACTTATCTTAATGGTGAAAGTATATTATCAAAACATTTAGAAAATTCCTGCTTTCAAATTCCTTTTCAAAAACATTACTTACTATAAACCGATCCACTAATCTATTATAAAAATTCCCTTTTAGAAGCCCACTTCATATTTGAATACCTTTATAAATTTATAAAATCAATTTATAAAACACTTTTATAAGTCTACAAGTCAATTTACAAAACCTCTTTACAAACCTCTAAAATCATTTATAAAACATTTTCTCATTTAAAAGAGGAAATTTATGTAAAAGACAAAAATTAGGGCTTTTTTAATCACAAGGACAGCCCGCTAAAATTTTATCCTCAAGGACAAATCACTACAACTTGCCTCTCCAACTCCAGATCTTGCTACAAAACCCACACCATCGCTTCCTTCTCCAACCCAATAAACTCCGACCGAGACGTCGACCTCTCAGATCTCGACAACACCTTGGCAGAAATCAAGGACCTGTGCGCGGAGTTCGAGCTCGAGAGGCGAATTCGGAAGAAGATGGAGTCTGTGAAAAAATCTAAGACGAAGGAGCTCGCGGAGAAGAAAAGAGCACGCGAGGAAGCGGAGAGCGACTGTGAAAAGTTAGGGATGGAGATCAAGCACGTGAGTGAGGATTTCGAAATACTGTGTTCAGTTTTTGGGTATCAGTTTTGTATGCGATGTGGTATCAGTTTTAATAAAATAAATAGTATGGATTTGTGGTGGTTTAGGAAATATTATGGATTTGTGGTGGAAAATTTCTGATGGTTTATTGGTTTGACGAAACGGTGAATGTGGTGGTATAGTGTGTGGTATTTGGAAGCGATGGGTAGGGTTTGCATCATAAGGAATTTCAAAACTGATACCTAAAATTTCAAAACTGATACCTAAAATTTCAAAACTGATATCTAAAATTTCAAAATTGATAACTAAAAACTAGTATCAATATCAGCTTTTAAGAGCATGGTGCTGGTGAGGGGGTGGCGTTGGCGGGTGGACGAGGTGACATGGGGTAGTTGCACGACGCTGGTGAGGAGGTGACGCTGCGGCGATGATGAACACAAAATGGATGGAGGAGGTGGCACGAGGTGGTTGCTCCAAAACGTATGAAGGAGGAGGTGGCAATGGTGACGCTGGTGAGGAGGCGGCGGCGCTGGTGAGGAGGTGGCGTTGACGTGGGATAAGGTGGTCGGAGCTGAAAACGGGATTGAATGGGTACGGGGAAGAGAGATTTGTGCATTTGAGAAAAAATGGGCTTTGGGCCTGTCCTTGAGGATAAAATTATAGGCATGTGTCTTTGAGGATAAATTATTTGGATATTTTGTCCTTTACAATAAATCCCCCCATTTAAAACTCCTTCGATAAATCTTCTTTAAGAAAAATCCTTTACAAAATATCTTTTGCAACTCATCCTTTTAAATCACTTTAAATAAAACTTTTTACTTAGTAAAACCTATTTTAATAACCAAGTTATTATTTATAAATACCTTTATAAAATAATAATATAACTTGAAAAATCATTTATAAACCTTAGCCCCAAATTGATTAAAGAACTGAAATTAATTCAAAACCATACTTTATAATTTCAAAAGGAGGCTTAGCGATCTCAATGGTAGTAATTTAAGTTACCATTTAACATCAATTTCACTTTCAAGTCACTTAACCATTTATTTACATAAGTCAACATATATGTAAATGCAATTCATATCCAAATCAGCGAAAAACGTGTCAATACAACTCAAATAGCATATACATGTCCAAATAACATGATAGCAGGATGATGATTTGTCCTGCTAAATAGATGTCCAAACAATTCACTACTTATAACAAAATGAGAATTTATTCTACTAAACATATGCCAACATAATAAACAATTACATTATAGCAGAACGAGGATTTATTCTACTATCAGATGTCCAAATAATCAACTTATAGCAGAACAGGGATTTATTCTGCTAACAGTACATGTCCACACAATCAAATCATTTACATAACTCATTCACAATTGTTTGTTTATTTAATGGTATCGATATTTGAATCCCTTGTGTTCAAAACCATCTTTGGAAAAGAAGTAACTTTAAAACAATTTGATTCTCAAAAAAAGGATTTAAAACTTAAACCTACCTTTTAAAATGATTAATTACAAGTTAAACTCTTTATTAAATCGTAATTAGTCTTTATTAAATTTGAACTTAATTTAATTATAAATTAATAAATAATTAAACCTTAAATAAATAATTTAACAATAATTAACAATTATTTAAATAATTAAACCCTAATAATCCTTTGTTAATTATTAAATAATAATTTAAACCCTCATTAATAATTAAATATTAATTAATCTCAAATATTTAATTAAATAATATTTAATTAAAAGTTAAATAATAAATTAAACCTTTAATAAATAATTTATTATAAATTAAAACCTTAATTAATTTATAATTAAAAATAATTAAACACTTGATTAATTAAGTAAATAATAATTAACCATATAATTAAATAATAATTACTTAAAATAAATTATATACTTAACTCATAATTAATTAAAAAATTAATCTTGCTTAATTAATAATTAATTAAATTTTAATCTTACTAATCCCCACTTAATTAAAGTTAATAAACCTTGTTTAATCTAAATTAATTATTAATTACTAACCTTAATTAATTTAAAAAAAGAAATAATTAAATTCTTAAATAACATTACTAAGTTTATAAACATTTTCAAGGTTAGTAAATCAACAATGGACCAGCAAGGGACATGACACATTTGGGTCGAGTGCAAGGCTAGGTAGTGGATCAGGGTGTACATGAATAAACAACAAATGCAAGCAATAGTTAAACATGAATCAAATACCTGCATAGCGTGATCAAGCATGCAGATAAGTTCAGTGCAGCTCCTATGGACCAAGAGTATGCACATCCATGGTGTGTAAAGGCAACATAGCATCAACATATCAGTGAACCAAAGGAAAATGCACCAAGGCAACAAGGACGCAGGTAAGTGCAACAAGTGAATGCACATAGAACAGATTCATGTACATAGTGCAAGAAGCAAGACATATGCTGGGCTAAAGTGCAACAACCATCCCAAACAACCTTAATAGCTCTCACATATATACATGCATATGTATGTATATACATGTAAATTTGGAGAATGCTGGATCAGTAGAAAATGGCATATGAATTTCATGTTACCAAGATGAACTAGCTATGCCAAAATCGAATTAGAACAAGTCTAGCAAAATGTCAAGAACGAAAATCAGCGATCAACTACATTCAGACTTAGATGAACAGAGTATTGTAGCAACCAAACCGATTCAGGAAAGAAATCATCTCAAAATATATAAGAGTTAAACTTGTCAGAAAAGCATCAGGCCGAAATATGAAAAACTATTCAAGGTCGAATTAATTCAAAGTATATTTGAATATATCGAACATAATATGAAACATTGAATGTCAAGAATGGGATGTTCATTCGATCAAAAATCCACAGCCAAGAAACAAAATCTGAAAAATTTAAATCAATTCTTATATTTGAATATTTAGGAGATCAACTCCTATATAAGCAACAAAGTAATACCTCATATTTGATCTCGAACCAAACAGTAACAAACTAAATAACTCATATATTATCCAAAGCACTATTTCATAAAAATCGTATATGAGTATAATATTTCAATTTTAATAATAAATCAAGTTATATATTTTTATAGTTCAAAAAGTTCTTACACAAATTTGTTTCCCTTGAGGTATTTACTTTTCTATTTAATTGAGAAATCATGACAACTTATTATTATTATTTAACACTTAACCATTTCCAAATTGAATTTCCACTTTTCAAATTCAAGAAGTACAAAATATCAATTTCTTAATCTAAATCTTATATAAATTGATACAATAATATTTTCTTGAAATATTTCTTATTCAAAATCAAACTACCCAGACTTCAATAATTATCTATTTTAATAACATTATGGTTTTATTTCAAATTTTCCTTTGATTTTAGAACTCATAAGCACACATTTTAATCTTTATTTAGATTACCAAAGGTTATACATAACCAATCAGAAGCAAAATGCACAAATTACTTAATTTTATTTCTTATAAACAAACATATATAATTTCACACATACCAAATAGTATAATGACATTTCCTTGCCATCTATTTATAGCAATTTATTTTGTCAATTGGTTGAAATGTTGTCTGTACGATCAACACCACCTTGCACTGACCTCGACTGTCGCTAAGAATGATGGCTGCATTTTCCATCTAAAAGAAACAGGTATCCTTGTTGTTTTTAATATAATTATTCCAATCATCAAAATTTTATTATACATAAAGGGTATTTTCATACTAGAATAATTTCCTTTTCAAAATATTTACCAAAACATTTTTCAAATATATTCGATCTTTTCGAAAATACTTAATCTCATATCAGTTCACTTTCATTTTATCAAAAATTTATTTTATAATTTACTTTAAAATAAAATATACAGTTCATAATATTTCATAAAATATTATTTATTTTTACAACATTTGTCAAACTTATCACATATGTGTATATACATACATTTTCCAAAAATTCATTTTATTTCTAAAATAATATTTAACTCACTTCAAACTTAATTTATTATTACTCAAATTATTGTGTCCGACTGTCTTGTCCTAGCGTTTAGGAACCCTTTGTAGAATACAATAGCCTATGATTTTTGTTTGAAGATAATAAACATATATATATATATTCATTTAAATGTATTTGTTATTGTACTATTTCATTTTTCCACATAATTAAATAAATATTTGTTGAATAAAATAAACAACTCAGAATTCATATTCATAAAAATATTTTATCCAAACAAATATTTATTACAAATTCAAATAGTACAAATTTGAGTTCGGGGCATTTCACTAAAAGGACAAACTTTGCAGTCTAATTAGTTTCTAGGACACACATCCATAGAAATTAATTTCAAGGCCAAAGTCAGCAGAATAATTACTTTTAAGGACAAAGTCAGCAGTCCAATTACTTTAAAGGACATAATTTCATAGGATTTTAGGCTTTAGAAACTAATTATTTTGCATTTTGTCCTTAAAAGTAATTATTTCAGTTGTGTGTCCTAGAAACTAATTGCACTGACTAAAGAGGCCCTTGTGGCTAATTTCCACTTTGAGCTCTCACTACATTTATACATTTTCAATTACAATACAATTTCAAATTACAACACAATTTTCACTATACAATTTTTACATACATTTTCACCTCACTACATTCACTCATCGCTCATATTTGATCTTCAGCCCTATTCCAGTTTGTATCCAGCATCTGAATTATCTGCAAAATAAACTGACGCAATAAAATTGAAAACGAAATATTTTACAGTGTACAATAAAATGTGTGTTTTGAAAATATTATTTGCCTAAGTTATTTGGGTTGTTCGTCGTCATTTTTCTTTTGAATTCATTTTACACGAACAACTTGTAACATGCACAGTGTATCACTGTACATGTCATAAGTCCGTGCACATCGATATACACTTGCTTGTTAAAACTGTAGGGACAGGTGAGCACAAGGTCAAACCCAAGCCTAGGCCAGATTCAACTCAGGTTCAATACAAAAACAAAACATCACAGAATGATCAAGTACAAGCACAATTACAAGGATGCAAACCATGGTACAAACGCAAATGGAAGGCAATAACAAAGAAACAGATCAACTTGAATACATCAACATACAACATCTATAACAAGTGCACAAGTGTAGCCTCAACAATGCAGACCACACATACAATGATTTCGACCCACCAATATTAGACTCATATACAACCAGTTTATTCAATGCATTCATACATCAAGACCAAACAAACGCACACACACACATGAAGCATAACAAGTTCAGTTTCAAGTGCACCATACACATATACTTCAATGCAAAACTAGATAAGCCACAATGCACCAGTTCAAGCGAAACAAGACTTCAAAACGACCAAGACCATAGCAGTATAACATGAACACAAAGAAATGCAACAAGACTTCATATGGGATCAGTTTCAATTACCAGTGCACAAACTTTGATTGCAATTAGACAATGACTCAACATGCAAATGCAGTCTAGACTCACAACAAAAATGCAGACCAATCATATATCAGTTCTAACATGACACAACCACACATGCAACTACATCAGACGGCAATGCTATGAAGGCAAGAACACATACAAGTCTATACAACCATAAGAAAACGCAAAACCAGACTACAAGGACAGACCAGATGCATGGAGACCATCATTGAACTCAAACAAGACTCAAATCAACATGAACAAATACATATGCCACCACACAATGTAACCAGATAAAGAAACATGATTACAAGAACTACTCCAGAGACAACATGAAGTACATACACATGTATACATATATGCATATATATGTATACACATATATCAATTCAATGAACCAGTCAACAAAGGCCAAATGAAGAAGTTTACAGTTTTACAAAACAGTGCAAGTAGCAGGTTGAACAAGTCAGAGTAGTTTCAAATACAAATTTAAATGCCAAGGTCAAAAATTCGAATATTGCCAGAAAATGAATGAACAACAGGTTGAATAAATCACAGAGAAAATCATGGTGAACCTGTAAGTTTTCTAGAGGTCAATACTATCTCAAATTCAAATACAAGCTCGAAGAATACGATGAACAAGTGTTGAGTGCCAGCAAAGAAAATTCATGAAGTTGAAGTCAAGCTTTTATCTCAAAAATTCAAAAATACCGAAGTCGCAGGAGAAAAGGCCGGAGCAAATACAATAACACATATAAGATGAAAAAGTCAAAAATATCAACATCGTTCAAGCAAAAATCCATGGCCGAGAAAAACAACGTGAAGAATTCAAGCGATATATACGAATGAAAATTTAGGGATTTTATCCCTATAAATTAAACCAGTTACATCATCGGCAAAAACATGAGTTCGAGCCCAAGCAAATAAATAGAGCATAAAGTCGAGCTTAAGCAAAAATCGAAAAGGGGCAAAAATTCACATACCAAATTCGAACCATTCGAACTCGTCATTGGAGCGACCGTGATCAATTCAAAGCCAGGAAGTCGATTGACGAAGCCAATCAACGCAATAGCACACTACAATCGATCATTATCATAAGCGGCGCCTCAATTTAAAGAAACCCAAAATTCAGAAGAGAAAGAGGAACGATCGACCAAGAGAATACACGAATAAAAGCAAACCAGTCTTCTTCTTGTTATTTATTGGGCTGGCCTTTATTATAACTGTTTTGGGCTTAAATTAGAAAATATGGTTTTGTTTAAGTTTTTTATTTAGTTGTAATTTTCTTTTTTAAACCGTGTAACTTTCTAGTCGTGTGACTAGTTTATGAACTACGGTGGTGTAGTTCGAGAATTCGCAGCTTAGTGGCTGAGTTGTGGCAGGTTTTTGAGCTTAGAGTTAGGTTAGTCATTAGCGGGTGTCGCAAGTTTACGTGTGTAAGCGTTTGACTACTTAATTCCTAGTAGAAACCTTGGGGGCAGCACGTAGGTAGGGTTTTGACGAAGCTGGGTAAATTTGTGTGTGATCTCTTCTGCATTACTTTCAGTTATTATTTTTATTTCTGCATTAATTTTTAATTATTTTTGGTATCACCCTATTCACCCCCCCTCTAGGGTGAAAACAATCCTACAAGTATCAGAGCAATGATTAATAGCATAGATGTTTAACCCTAGTTGCAAATCTAGCGAGAGTCAGTCTAATATTATTCCCCCTATTTTTGATGGAACAGGTTTTTTAAATTGGAAATTAAAAATGGAATTTTATTTAAAATCTATTAATTTTAAATGTTGGGATATTATTGAAAATGAGTGTGAAATAGTAGACAATAAATATACTTCGATTAATGCTCTTGCTATGCATATACTATATTCTCATATTAATCAAGATAATTTTAACCATATCTCTCATTGTGAAAGTGCACATGAGATCTAGAATACCTTTGATGCAATATATGGTGCAAAAGTCAACAACAGAGAGAAATCCTCCACAATCGACTCAGTTAAAGAAACGTGCTTGATAGGATATGCAAAAGACAGTAGTGATGAAGATTCAATAGCTGATGAGATAAGTGATCTTTCATTCAATGATTTAGTTCTCTTGTGTCGGCAATTAATTGAAAATAATGAAGCTCTTGAGATGAGAAATAATAAGTTGAAAAGGGAATAATCTAAACTGCGTCAGAAGAATAATGATTTGGAAAATGAGCTTAAAAATATTAAGAAAAATAAAAATTCTAATTGCAAAAGGTGTTTAGACTATGAAAAAGAATTTGACTGTTTTCATGAAAACTTTCAAATGTTAGAAAATGAAATTTTAATACAGGAGAAAAACAAAACCGAGTTGATTTGTAAAAATAATATTTAGCAAAAAGAGTTGGATAGTTTTAAGAGGTCGGAAAGTTCTTAAAGTGCGATTTTTTGAAAGAAATTAAACAAGGTCAACAAAAATTTCAAAACCCTTGAAAAAGAAAACGTGATTTTGAGCAAATATGAAATTATTCGATTAAATCACGAGTTTGAAAAGGAGATTGAAAAAATTAAGGATTTTGAAAAAATTGAATTAAAAAAACTCCAACTCTTTAAAACCGAGATGCTGGAAATTGAGACTAAAATTAGAGAGCTTCAAAATGAAAATATGGGATTGAAAATGAATAATTTTGAAAAGAGAGATAGTACCATTAGTTGTTTTTCGAAGATAATGAATGAAAATAAACTTTTAAAATCCAAAGTTAATAAACTTGAGTTGATCACTAGGAAATTTTTCACTAGAGAAAAATCATTTAATATGCTCTTAGAAAATCAACTCTTCGTGAATAAAAGGAAAGGATTTGGATTTGCGAAAGTGTCAAAATATGAACAAACGACTAATAATACTGTTAATGGGAAAAGTGTGATATCCAAATGCGTAAAGTGTGGAAATATTGGACATAGCAAGAATAATTGTCGAAATATATACAAACACAAAACCGTTAAACAAATATGGATTCCCAAATGTACAATTGTAGATGCTAACAGTTTGTTATATAGACAAATTGGGGTACCAAAGATTTCAATAGATAATAATAGTGGTCCTACATCCTTAATTAAACCACTTGCCTCCTCCAAAATTTAGACACATAAGTGGGCTAAGGAACAAATTTGATGGAGATAGATTTCGAGTTATTCTAGGTGATTGATAAAATAAAATTTAAATGTCCCTTAGCCTATAAAGATTAGATGGAGATCATCACATTTCAGATATCAAGGAATCGAATGAAAGTGAGGTATGATCCTTTACTCAATTTTGTTCACATATTGTTAACTATGTTTTGATCGACATTGTTGAAGTATTTCTGCCATATCTTGAACATCTCAACTTTGATTTTTGAAATTCTTGAAGTTTTGGAAAGCTAACCGATAATGCTACAACTTTTCTGTTTTTAGTTTTTATTGATTCACTTTGGAATATCATAAAAAACTGCTTTGATGAATTTTTTGAATGTGTGTTTTTGGTCGATATAGATTACATTACTTGTGCTTGATATAAATGGACGTGCTAAAAATTTCAAAAAACAATTCAAGCATTGAGGAGTACAAGTTTTTCTTATATACCACTATATATCACCATGAATACCTTAAATACAAGTGGTATCTGATATTATCTCATGTTGAAATCATTTTTGCAATTATTTAATTATTTATATTGATTTTCAACTAGAAGTCATTTTCACAAAACCCCCTTATAGAAAATTAATTTTCACTTATATTAATTTTTGAAACTTGGGTTTTCACCATGATAAAAATACTCTAGTTTATTTCCGTAAGAGATTTAATCTAGAAAAGATAATCATTGACTAATCGAATCTTTTGGAACTTATCAAAATTATTATAGTGCTTGAAAAGTGATAGATACTGATTAAAATATATTTCATAACAAGAGGAAGTATAATTTTATAATTTCATGAAAATTAAACAAATTTTATAATATTTTTAGATTAGTACTTATTCCATGATCATTTCTGTAACAACCCGGGATTTCACATTGATTTATAATCGTCATTAAACGATAAATCTGCTAGTTAATTGCTCATTTGAGTTTTTTTTTATCGGTTGAAATTCTTTGTATTAATTTGTGAATTTGTTATGCAGGCTTAAAAATTTAGATTGGCCCATGTTTTATTTTGTGGCCGTGATAATTACCTTTACCCACGCCCCTTTCTTTCACTTTTGGATTGCAAACCCTAAATAACATATCGTTCGAAAGAAAAAAGAATGGTGGCGGCTCGACCTTTTCACCGTTCGAATTAGATTAGGGTTTCGTTTGACTTCGAGGTGCCACGCTTCGATTCCGGTGGTTTAATCTTCGCCTTCGGCTGCGAATTTCGGTTTGATTCTTCGAAAACCAAGTGAGTGATTTAAGTATCACTCGCATCTATTCAAATAAGTAAATACTTTGTTACTTGATTTTCTCGGCCTTGAACTCTCTATTATTTTGTTGAATTCGCCAGTTGATTTTGCTCTGGCAGTTGATATTCGTTTAGATGTGAGACTGATCTCTGACTTTATCATCTCGGTCGTATGATTTGTTTTAAATACTTGGGAATGTTTTTTGACTTTGGATTTAAATCTATAAACCTAATTTTGAAAATATTTTAGATGAGAATTTAACTTGACAGTGTTTATGTGATGGCTTTTAAGACATATCTGTCTTCGTTCGAAATTGTGTACCATGTTTTTATATACTTGCGAATTTAGTTGCTACTGTTACAGTTGATATTTTCTCTGCTGCATATATGCTTTAGGTATAAGCATTGAATTTCGAAGATTTGGGGACATTAAAAATATACAGTTTCAAAAATGAATTTCTGGCTTGACTCTTTTGATACATGTACCTTGAGTTTACTTTGATTTTGTTGATGCTGTATATTTGAACTTGGTTTGGATTTTTCTTTGACACTGTCTGTTGTAGTTGAACTTTACATTCATGTGTTTGTACTGTCCACTATATTGTTTTGTAAGAAGCAATGTATTTTGCCTTTTTACTCCAACACTGCACCTTATTCTCGATTGTGATGTTCGTACAGTAGTTACGGCTTCATGTTCATATGCAATTTCTATTGAGTTTGCAATATTCAGATTCTTGTAGATGTTACTGGTGCCTTGCATCTGTGGCCTTCATATTCATGCACATTAGACACTGCTTCAGGTTCATATACATTGGTGTCATACTGTGCATATGTACATTTTGATTTTTCGAGATTTGTTAGCATATTGGTGCACTGTTTGGGTCATGTGAAGTTGTAGCCTTAGTACATCGCTCACGACATTAGCTTGCATTAGCTTGTGACAATTATGTTGCCGCATGGGGCAGTACTTCACTGTGTTCATGTAGCCTGTTTCACTTGTATACCTTATTCATGTCACTTTACTATCTGCTCGGTACACCTGTCTTGTTGGCTTGCGGTATTTAAACTTCACTTGTTCGAATTCATAATTATCACAGCTTGATTTTTGGTTGAACCTGCATGCTATGTTCTTTCCTTTGTTGGTATTGACTTTTACTGTTCCATGGTTAGTAGTTTTACATTCTCACCGTGTTATTGCAGTGAAACTTTGCAACTGTTAATTTAGTTTGTGGCCACTAGTGTTTTAATTCCTGTTAACATCGGTCATTTGATTTGATTAAGGTGATTTTGGCATTCATTTGTTCAACTTGACAATGTGTTAGTTTTGGTATATATATACACATGTGTGCATGTTTATTCTGCACTACTTGTATACCATCAGTTGCCACTGCCTGTTTCAATATCCATATAGTTTTTCCACCGTTGCATCATGTTGTCACTGTACATCCCATCCTCACCAGAGAACACTTTATATAGCATCACATATGCATTCACTTGCTTCAAGTCAGGTTGCATACTCTCTGTGCATTCCTGGAAGAAAAAAAAAGTAAAGTAATGGGGTCTGATATTTGTGAAGCTTGCACTGATTAGTTTCACTATTGCATACATGTCATATCTTTTGCAGTTTATGTTGCCACCTCTGTTTGTCCTTGTTGTAGTTTGATTGCTCGGGTTCATGTAATCGTGAGATGCTCAGGTTGCAAAATGCTTGTTGCCTGGTCACTATTCCGTGTTGTATTATACATTGAGTTGAACCCAGTCTCGAAGACTCGGGTTTGACCTTGTACTCTGTTGTGAATTTTTCAATGCGCATTCGTGTGCATTTCGTTCAGTTTGATTTGAGTTGTTCATTTATCTGACTTGATCTTTGCAGTTTCGACGTACGGTAGTGGCGAGGCAGTGCACGTGTGCGTGTACTGCAGCCACACCGAGATTTGATTAATTTGGTGCCATCTGTTTATGATTCATTGAGCTTTTGTGTATTCCATCACTGTAGTGGCGAGGCAGTGCACGCGTGCGTGAACTGCAGCCACACAGTATTGTCGTTTTAATTGATATTTTAATGGTTTGAATTGTTTTGTGTTCAATTCAATATTTGAGAATTTTATTTGATTCCTTTCGATTGATCATTTCGCTGTGTCTAAATTTCTATTGATAATTAGATTCTGAGTTTTTAATTATTCTTTAATAATTGGACTTTGTTGTTAATTGCCGATTAGGCAATTCTGATGTTTTCTAAATTATCTTCATTGATATTTCACTTATCTTTGTTGATAATTTAAATCTGCTGATTTGTTGTTTAACACTGTTTAGTGTTAAATCTGCCGTTATCCGATTCTCTTATCGAAGAGTTGGATATACGAGATTTCTGTGATTGTTGTCTATTTGATGTTGATTATTATTGCTTCTGTGCATTAATAACTGATTTTGAACTAGACTGACCCGTGTATTATTTTCTTTTGAATTTAATACTCGGGTCAGACCCGAGTTATTTCAGGTTGTAGATTTCCTTCTTTGAGTTGCTCTTCGGGATTTGAAGACTTTTCACATCTTCTGAAGTTGTCTCTGTCATTTTGTAGTAGTCGTGTCATTGTATAGAACGATATGTATTCATGTATATTAGTCGATAATGTACTTGTATACATAACTTCTAGAGTCGACAGTTGTAGTTGTATCATATGTATTGTGTCAACTATATTGTAACTGACATCGGTTATATATATATATGAGATTATTGTTAATCTGTGTTCCGCATTTATATTATCTGTGTTATTATATTTATTGTCCTAAACTATTATGAACCGTCGTAGTTCGTTTTATACTAAAATTGGGTGTGTCTATGGGAGTAAATAAATAATATATGAAAAATAAAAAGTATATACCACTCCTATCGGGATAACCAATATTAGTGTAAGGCCAACTACGGATGGTCGCTCCTATCCAGCCTTATTCTTCGTAATAATAGACAATATTTCTTTTAATACTCTTTGTTATTATGAGCATAGAGGTGGGGCGTCACAATTTCTATCACTTTCACCTTTCTGTCAATCCATACATCATAATATAGTGTACAGAATTTGGTATTTCAAAATAAGGAAATTTTTTTTTGTAAAATACTTATATCCTAAAGTATTCTCTCATTTAAAAGTCTTCGCGGTTATGCATGGGTGAATTACTTGAATTTCTATATATGGGCTTCCATTCTCATTTAAAAGTCCTCGCGGTTATGCATGGATGGGATGCATATAAGAAAGGGATAAATATCAAGTATATTCTAATCTCATTTAAAAGTCCTCACGGTTATGCATGGTTAGAAAATACTTGACATAATTTTTTTAAAAAAAGGGTAACTACTAACCTCATTTAAAAGTCCTAATGGTTATGCATGGTTAGTAAGTGCTTCACATATTTTTGTATAATATTTGAAAAGAGAAAATGCGCAAATTATTGCTTTATTGAAAATATCAAACTCTTGTCACTATATAAAATTTTCCATAATCCTACTATATCTCTAAAGTGGAGTTTGTTTCTAATTCATAAAATATTATGATTTTTGTTTGATTGATTGGAATTTGAAATTAATATTTCCCTCTTGATTTGATTTTATATTTTAATCAAAATTGTAGCTATTTCAATTACTATTAATATTTTTGATGATAACAAAAGGAGGAATGACGTTAAGATTTTGATTTTTGAGCGATATCCTTACTAATATTCGAGAGTGTTTTTATTCAAAGTTATTCAGTTTTAACTACACACATCTGTTTAGGGGGAATTTTGTTGTAGGGGAAGCATTCAAATAGGGGGAGCTAATAGAATTTTTCAAGACCAAATACATTTAATAAAGTCAAAATCTGAATATATGTTTGTTATCATCAAAAAGGGGAGATTGTAGAATACAATGGCCTATGATTTTTGTTTGATGATAATAAGCATACATATATATTTTTAAATGTATTTGTTATTGTACTATTTCATTTATCCACATAATTAAATAAATATTTGTTGAATAAAATAAACAACTCAGAATTCATATTCAAACAAATATTTTATTCAAACAAATATTTATTACAAATTCAAATAGTACAAATTTGAACTCTCACTACATTTATACATTTTCAATTACAATACAATTTCAAATTACAACACAATTTTCACTATACAATATTTACATACATTTTCACATCACTACATTCACTCATTGCTCGTATTTGATCTTCAACTCTATTCCAGTTTGTATCCAACATCTGAATTATCTGCAAAATAAACCAACGTAGTAAAATTGAAAAAGAAATATTTTGCAGTGTACAATAAAATGTGTGTTTTGAAAATATTATTTGCCTCAGTTATTTGGGTTGTTCGTCGTCATTTTTCTTTTGAATTCATTTCACACGAACAACTTGTAACATGCACAGTGTATTACTGTACATGTCACAAGGCCGTGCACACCGATATACACTTTCTTGTTAAAACTGTAGGGACAGGTGAGCACAAGGTCATACCCAAGCCTAGGACGGATTCAACTCAGGTGCAATAGAAAAACAAAACATCACAAAATGATCAAGTATAAGCACAAGTACAAGGATGCAAACCATGGTACAAAAGCAAATGAAAGGCAACAACAAAGAAACAGATCAACTTGAATACATCAACATACAACATCTATAACAAGTGCACAAGTGTAGCCTCTACAGTGCAGACCACACATACAATGATTTCGACCCAGACCAATATTTGACTCATATACAAACAGTTTATTCAATGCATTCAGACATCAAGACCAAACAAACACACACACACACATGAAGCATAACAAGTTCAGTTTCAAGTGCACCATACACATATACTTCAATGCAAAACCAGACAAGCCACAATGCACTAGTTCAAGCGAAACAAGACTTCAAAATGACCCAGACCAGAGCAGTATAACATGAACACAAATAAATGCAACAAGACTTCATATCATGGTGGAATCTGCGAAAAACAGTAACCGTATCGGTACCCGGTTTGTGACTTTTGGGTTCTTGTGTCTATTAAGTTTCTACCGTGTATTTACACGACAGCCATTAGCCATTATTATTTTCTGAATTCACGTGTCAGATCTTTCCTATTCTCCTGGTTTCAAAATATTTATAAACTTTGGTTTTCTCACTGTCCCTTTCTCTTCTTTGGTCGGTTCTAAGAAATCAAATATAAAGTTTATATAATCAAGGCTTTTATATCCTATGCCACATGTAACCATTCTGTGACCATTCATTCCTTTCCTTTTAAAACCTATTCCTTTTCTTTTTAGCACCTGTTGCCATCATTTATCTTTTAGAAGAATTTAAGTTTATACATGTTAACTCCCTTTTTGCAACGACTTACGAGTTAAAAAGCTTAAAGCCTGTGTAACTCAATGACTCATGACTTAATTGCTAAGAAGGAATCTACAGCTTGAACGACTTACGACCTACCAGGTTAAGCAGCTTGCGACCTAGGGGAACTTCGCGACTTAACTACTCAACGAGTTAAAGGCTCTATGATTTGAGAAGGTTTCGACTTAGCATGCTACGACTCATAAAGTTAACTCTTCTACGACTCAACGAGACAAGCTTTCTACGACTCATGGTCTTACGACTCATCAGGTTCAACGAGTCATGGAGATTTACGACTCATGAGGACTTACGACTCATGAGGTATTACGACTCATCACTCTTACGACTCATGAGAATCTGCGACTCATGAGAACTGACGACTCATCAGGTCTGTACGACTCATCAGGCTTACGACTCAAGGGGACCTCACGACCTAAGGACATCACAACCTAACAATGTACGAGTTAAAGTGCCTGCGAGTTAAGGAGTCTGCGACCTAAGATGTCTACGACCTAGGACTCAATGACTTAACTTGCCCAGCGACCTAAGGCTACAGGAATGTCACGACCTAAGGGAAGTCGCGACCTAAGGAAGCTTGCGACCTAAAGACTCCGCGACCTAGTAGTGTTGCGACCTAAAGGCTACGACCTAAGGAAGATTCCGAGTTATGAAATGCTCCGACTTAAGAAGGTTCCGACCTAATGGGTTACGACTTAGTGGGTTTACGACTTAAAGGCTGCGAGTTAAGGTCTTACGAGTTAAGGTCTGATAAGTCGGCTACGACTTAATACTTGTCAAAGACAGCCACAGGATGGGCCCAGAACAACCCAATCCCTTAACTCGTCACCGACCTAACCCTATCCCTTAACTCGTCACCGACCTACCCTAAGTCGGCTACAACTTAAAGACTTAGAGAAATTTCCTAAGTCCAAATCAGCTCCTATAAATACCCCATCACTTCCAACTTGGAGGGGACTTTTGGCCATTCATTTCTCCAAGCGCCGTTACGCTGTCGAAGCCTCCTCTCATTCAGCAATCAAAGATCTTCAAGCATTCGAGACACTACAACAATCTTCGAGAAGAGCTCCTAACATCCAACACGGATTCGTGGAGTTTCATCATCAAAGATCGAGCTAGTAGTCAAGAATGCTTTCATGATCAAGTTGTATCGTTTTTAGAAAGATATTGTATTAAATTGTAACCGAATCAGCAATAAAAGACTATAAAGTGGATGTAGGCTCAATTACGGGCCGAACCACTATAAATCTGTTGTTCATTTACCGCTTTTCTGCTATTTTCAGCTTATATTCTGTTCCCGTACCAACGGGTGGTGCTTTCACAATTCTATTACACACACCGGGTGTTAGCATTCACTTTTTACCGTTAACATTTTGGTGCTTTCATTGAGAGTCCAACTCAGGCGATCATCCACCGTTGCTTCGCAAAGACTCATAAAAAGAACCTCTCTTAAAAACCAGATCCGAAATAATGGCTCCTGGAAGAAGAGGTAGACCTATCAGATCCGTAAATGCTCACGAAGGAACTTCCGCTTCCCCAATAACAGACCAAGCAACTCCAACCGTTGGAGTCACCAGGGCTGAATTGGATGACGCAGTTTCTGGATTATACCAACAAATTGAAACTCAAAACGCTTTGATGATGGATAGATTAACTGCTCTGCTCGGGGCAAATCGTCAACCAGAAAACCATCGAACTACTCTTCCTGAAATGCCACCTTTCCAAGCTGATGGTTCTATGCCGCAACCAACTTGTCATGAGCATATGCCCGGGCAAAATTCCGAGGGAAGAACTAATGCTTGCCCAGAGGTGTCTTTGAACAATAAAGAGTACCTGTCTGAAATGGTTGGCCGCATCATGAAAGAGAGCATGCAAAGGGAAGAAGATGAGGCTGATTGGGGATTTGCGCCGAGCAGAACTCCATTTACTGAAAGGATCCTAAGAGCGGAGTTTCCAAGGTAATTTGCACCTCCTACTATCCAAGCTTATAGGGGAACCACTGACCCTAATCATTTCCTATACAAATACGATTGGCATATGACCGGTGCAAGAGCATCAGACGAGATCAAGTGTCGATACTTTCCAGTATACCTGGAAGGTGTGGCTTTACTTTGGTTCACAAAGCTTCCAGTTCGGTCTGTAGATAAGTTCTCCGACTTAACGCAAAAGTTTAAAGAACAGTTCAGATTGTATGCTTCAAAAGCTAAGGATATAATGTCACTGTCTAACCTTGAACAAGCGCCCGGAGAATCAATCAAATCTTTCTTGAGCCGTTTCAATATAGCTTTAGCCGAAGTAGAAAATGCAGAACCACGCATGATCCTGACTTATTTGATGAGAGCCATTGATAAATCGAGTAAATTCGGAGTATGGCTAAAAATGAAGGAACCAAACTCACTTGATAAATTTTATAAAAAGGCCGATGAGTTCATTCGCCTTGAAAGCCTTTCTGCAACATCGAAAGTGGTTATTGCCCAGACTGATAATGACAGTGTCCCACCTAAGAAAAGAGAATCTGAAGGTCAGAAAAGGGAGAATGAAGGAGGAAAAAGCCAGGGAAATGAAAAGAAACCTCGCCGCTTTAATCCTTCGGACTTTACTCCTTTAACTGATACACCAAGAAATATCTTTTTTGCAACAAAGGACGTTGTCAGGTATCCTAAGCCACCTGAGATGACGAGAGGGGCAAAGCGTAGTGGAAAATTCTGCCAATTTCACAATCAACCTGGCCATGACACTGACCAATGTCGCCAATTAAAGAAGGTGATTGAAGAATTGCTAGAGCAGGGTAAACTCCAACAATACGTTAAAAGGAACGAAGTCGATCCAACCTCATCCACTCGGGATCAACAACACCCTACCCATCAATCCGATTCTCACAACAACACTGCAGTGCAAGATTCAGAAAAGCTTGTTATTAATGCTATCACAGGGGGACCATACCCAGCAAGCAGAAGTTGGGATGACTGCTAATTACCCACAAAACTACGACTGGGGCATCTCTCACTTTCTCTGACATAAAAATCCAAAAGCTATGAATCAAGCACAAATGGAAATCCAGCTGGGAGATTCTGAAACAACAATAACTAGCATTCATTTTTACTTAACAGCATTACTTGAATTTGTAAAGATAATGATGGATGTGTAACTTCTGCATTGTAAACCGCTGAGAAATCAGCGTGACTCAATAATGAAAAACTATGCATTGTGTTTTCTATTATAAAATGCCTGTTATATTTCGATGTGTAAATACTCTAAATGTATTGCTAAAATATCGATCTAATACTGCAGGTCATTAAAGCAAAGCTCACCCATCGCAAAGCTAAGCGAGCCTTACAAATCATTTATTAAAGCAAATTTCAAGCAGCAAAAATTTCAAACTCAAATCCCATACAAGAGGAACTTCACATAAAAAGTTGACGGCTCCACTATGTCAAGCCCTCGTTAACTGGTTGCGATCGTTGATATAAAAAGGCATCCAACCAAATAACTTGCGTTTACTCTGTGGAGTCATTCAACAGTGAAGTTTACTTCTTCAGATAAAGCAATTTACTTGCAAAAGAAAGGAACACGCGCTTGGAAACGATGATAAAGGATCGCAGATTGGCGGATGATGATACAACATGAGCGAACAAACATGAAAGCAGCCAAAGGGAGGTATGCCTCTCAACAGGAAAGCAGGTAGATCCACTAAAGGGATACCTTCCCAAGCAGAAGGAATAAGACCCTCGCTAACTGATTGTGATGCATCCGATCAGGCAGCTTGTGTCCATCCCATGGATCTACTTGCCCCTAAGACGCAACCTTCCTGGCACACCAACCAACTGATGCTCCTTCCCAAGGGTCAACAAAGCCCTCTAACGAGGCACGCCAATAAATGGAGAGCTTTCCTCAATCAAAAAGATCGGTGGGACTACCAAAGGGGGCACCTTGTTAATTGATTGCGATCGTTTGTACAAACAAACATCCAATCAAACAACTTACGCCTGTCCCATGGACCCCTCCGACCATGAGAAAGTAACTTCCAGGCAATCACAAGCCCTCTTCGGAGGCACAAGCCCTCTTCGGAGGCACAAGCCCTCTTCGGAGGCAAAAGCCGTTTTCGGAGGCACATTTCACCCGTGTAGAAGTGCAAAATGCTTCTCTTCGGAGACCCACTTCACCAGTGATGAAATACTAAAAAGCCCTTTTCGGAGGCACATTTCACCCGTGTAGAAGTGCAAAATGCTTCTCTTCGGAGACCCACTTCACCAGAGATGAAATGCCAAAACTGCTTCTCTTCGGAGACCAAAACTGCTTCTCTTCGGAGACCAAAACTGCTTCTCTTCGGAGACCAAAACTGCTTCTCTTCGGAGACCAAAATTGCTTCTCTTCGGAGACCAAAATCGCTTCTCTTCGGAGACCAAAAGACCTCTTCAGAGGCGTACTTCACCTTGCTTGAAGTACCAAAAATAAACCCTTTACTGGGGCACGAAAATCAAAACCCTCTTCAGAAGCTCATTTCACTGTGCAGGAAAATTCACTTTCAAACAAATAAAAGTGATCATTCCCAGAAGTCGAAGTGTTCTTCAGGAAGAAGAAGAAGATAAAGATTTCTCCAAAGACAAGATATACTCTATTAAAAGTAGAATAATTCTTCCCTGAAAAAGTGGAAAGTTATTCTCTAAAATAAGAGTATCGGTCTTGTGAAAGCAAGAAATATTACAATATACTTGTGGTATGGGGGCAACATTATACAATTCAGTTACAATAATAAAAGTGATATACAAGCGACATACCACAAGTTCATTGCAATATCACGTAATAAAGATGTGGAGTAAATGCGTTCTTGAAACACAGACTAAAAGTTTGTATAAATAGAAAGAATCGTTTACTCTACACTTCAAATGAAAAACAGATGTACTCCTACATACACAAGGATTTGTACAAGAAAAATATCTATTTATTTCAACACTATGAGAAATTTTTTTTTACATTGTACAGGTTACAAAAAGAAGCGGAGACCGGTATCCGCACAATCCCCGGTCAATACAAAAAGCAGAAAATGCAAAATCAAACTCATTTCCCCTTCTTCCCACCCTTGGAGTTTTTACCCGGCCTGGTAATTAGCTTCGTAGGCCGTATCGGAGAAGAAGGAGAAAGAGACTCAGCCGGATCAATCTCTGCCTCATCCCCAGCAGTAGAAGAACTCTTCTTTCCTTTCTTCGAAACCACACGTTTCCCCTTCTTCTTGGAAGAAGACTCACTCCCCGGAGCAAGAAATGTAGAAAGCTTTGTGTCATAATCAAAAGACTGCTCCGGGGTCTTCTCGC
This sequence comes from Allium fistulosum, assembly GCA_030737815.1. Taxonomy (NCBI): domain Eukaryota; kingdom Viridiplantae; phylum Streptophyta; class Magnoliopsida; order Asparagales; family Amaryllidaceae; genus Allium; species Allium fistulosum. Next base: position 511,884,665 of record CM060908.1, on the reverse strand, counting down.
TATCTTCCAGACCTTCTGCCTTCTGTTCCTCGGAAGCAAGTGGTTCATCTAAACCTTGAAGGGCTGCTATTGGTTCTTCCTGTGAACCTGGCTGAGAAGCTGGAAGAGATATAACTTGAGAAGGAGGAGGAACGACAGCTGAAGAAGGAAGAATTGGTGCAGTTTCCGGCATGACTGCTGCATAATAAAAGAAATCAAAATCAGTATTCTCCGAGAAAAAAGAAGACCGTGAATCGTCAAAGTTGCCTGGAGAAGCCGGTTTAGCGAGATCAATCTCAAATTCCCGAGCTTGGAAGTCCTTCATTGCCTCTTCCTCTGTAGGGGTGGTTACAGTTTCTTTGTCGACCTTAGCGGGAGGAGTGGAATGAGAACTAGAGCCAGTAATATCCGCATGAGCTATAGCCGAAGTATAAGCAGGAGCAATAGGAGGTGTTTCTTTCTCAAGAAGCTTCTCTCCCGTCGCCTCGGCCCGCACTCGGATAAGCTGCTCTTTTCCTTTGGCAAGGGCAGCGCGATCGCTCTCACTTAAGTAGGTAGCTTGAAGATCTGTTTCAGAATATCCGGCACCACCAAATAAGTCAATGATTGCCTCCCATACTTCCGCTAAAGTGACTTCATATTCTGGTCCCAAAAATGAAAGGCTCCCACGCCCCAGGACACAATGCATATAAAAGTCGAACAGAGTCGCGTCAACGGTGGCTATGGTCGCCTTATGGGATTCTTCGACTGCGGCTTTACCAGAGAGAACTTCATCACGTTCTCTTTCAGCCTTCAGTAACTGGGATTGTAGCCTAGCAATTTCTAAGTCTCGAGAGCTGAGTTTCTCCTGAAGTTGAGCAGCGTCATCACGATATTTTCTAGTAACATGCTGTTCTGCTTCAAGTTTGACTTCAGTATCTCGCTGAGCAGCATGGGCGTCTCGAACTTGTTTTTGAAGCATTTCTTCTTTCTGAGAATAAGAAGTGGAGGAAGTAGCAAGCTCAGTTTTAAGTTTTTCAACTTCAGCTTCGAGCTTCCCATAACCATCGCTAATGCTTTTCATCTCCGCGTCATGCTGCTTATGCCATTTGTCCCATTCTGTTTTATCATTCTCCATGGTCATCATCGCCTCAAGGTTCATATGGTTGACCCTTTGAAGTTCATCAACCAGCTTCTGCCATCCAGACATTCTTTCGATGTCAAGCTTCACAGCATCGACATTTTTCAGCATCGCCTGCTTATCAATGGGGATCAAATCCAAATCAAAACGCACTCCTTTCAGACACCAATTCGGAAATCGGCTCTGGAGTGTGGGAGGACCGTCTCCAGCTTGGTACTGTGGCCTATTAATGATGGTCTGGATGTCAGACTCCTTAAGGGCAGGAGAACCGGAAGATGTATTAGGAGGAACAGAAGCGGTAGTCTTTTCCGAGATGTTAGATGTGTCTTTCTCACCAAGTCTAGTCCGTTTACTGGAATCATCAGAAGTGTGACTCTTCCCCTTATTGTCGTAAGATTTCCTTTTATAAGGATCGTCGCTTCTGTGGGAAGAGTCACGTCGCTCGTCCCTATTCCCATGGTATTCCTCGTCTTCTCTCCGGCGACGCTCTTCATGAGCTCGCCTCTCGTGAGCCTTTCTGGCAGCCCTCTCCTCATCAGTTTCCTTCACAGCACCAATGTAACTCCTAAAGTCATAAGCCTCACGGCTTCCGTAACGCTGGAATTTGTTGTAGTAAGAGCCGCTTCGCCCCATCAGAGAACCTGAAATTGAAGAAAAAGACCAGTTTTAGAAATCCTCAAGTTGAAGGAGCTAAGTGCATATAAGTGCCAAAGTTCTAAGTGTGTGTGATGTGCAAACTACACGCGTCAGACTACAAACCACTTTTGGGTGTAGAAATGGCAATGAGTTGTGTGGAAGGCGTTGTGGTTTGTTGCAAAGAAGAAGTTGCTTCGACAACAGGAGGGACCACTTTAGAAACATCATCTTTAAAGAGCTCCTGAGAGGTTATCATGATGTCGCTCAGACTGTCAAAAGTATCATCGCCATGGTGCATGAGAGAATTCTCTTTTTCAACTTCCACCTCAACCGTCTTTTCAAGAGTGTGAAGATTTTCCTCCTCTTCAACAACCGGGGCAAGTGCTAACTTACTGGACGATCCAGCAATGTCGGTAGAAGTAGAACACTTTACCAATGAAGTCTCAGCGGTAAGTTCTCGCGGTAAAAGTTCTTTAGCAAGAACAGGGGCATCTGACTCCTCAGCCGAAGAATCAGGGACTTCATGTGGCTAAGTGGAACGGGAAGGATGTAAGAGTCCAAATTCGTGGAGGAACTCATCTCTCAATAGAAATTGAACACTCCTCTCCTCAACCGGCACGGCCATAAGCCTCTCAAAGGTAGTCTTGTGACGAGATTCCCTAGAGGGGGAAGGAAGTGCTGAAACAGTAGAAAAAGAAGTTAACACTTGACAATTTGGACTTCAAAGAATTTAGAAAACACAGGGAAAAGATAGATAATCGTACTTCCCACTCTCCAGATGGCGTAAAATCCCGGGGGACAACGAACAAAGAAAAACTGGCTCAGAAACCCAGGAACGCTTTCGGGAAGACCAATAATCAGTTTACGATTCCTGGCACTCCTTACAACTGTGATAGAGGGATGGTCTTTGGTCTTTGTAAATGAGCATAGAAAGCAAATTTCTCCAAAACTGGGGAAACGGTCCAGCATTCTCCTAAAAAGCACACAAAGTCCCAGCAGGATGGCGTAGCCATTAGGATGAAGTTGAAAAGGGGAGATAGATAATCGAAGGAGAAGTTCTCGGAGACAGTCATTAAACGGGGGAATCGCTCCACTCAAGCACATTTGGCGGTTCACTACAATGAAGTCGTGGGGCGGCCTGTCAGCAGTGTCATTTACTCCAGGGAGCAAAGCGTCAGATTCAGCAATGCCAAACTGGGAGCATAGTTGACGGAAGACTTTATGACTCAGAGTGGTAGGAGTCCTTTCTGGGGGATCATTCAACGGAGTAGCAATTGGAAAAGCTTCTCCACTTGGTTCCAAATCTTCTTGATGGGATGCCATTCTACACAATCAGCCGAATGTTCAAAAGTGAAGGTGCACGTTACCTAAAAGTGTAAAGTGTTGTGCAAAACTAATGAAAATAAGAAAAAGCAAGTATAACTGGAATTAAACTAACTGACAATCAGTCGATTACGAGATTTCAAAACTTGTTAATGCTTAAGTGCAGTGTCAATGCAGACAAATCAGTTTTAGTTAACCATTACGATTCTGCTTTAATACTTCTTTTGAGTTGGTTATTGTGTAGCATTTCACTCATACAGTTCATTTAATTTTAATCTTTATCAACTAATCTGTCATCCGATATGGGCAGTCGGTGGCAGTATATTCGTCCCAGTTTTTTGTAAATGTTATAACAGGCAGTTAGAATTATTGACAATCTATAAAAGAGTGCAACAAAATTCAAGAGTCCAAAGTTCAAACAACTCAAGTCTTAGCATTCAAGGCAGTGGGAAATTTGCTCAAGTTCTAACTCGATCACAACTTAGCGTGGGGCAGATTTTCCTAAGTCCTAACTCGTTCACGGTCTAAAAGATATGCCATGAATCAAGTTGAGTCGTAACTCTCCAATCGCACCACACATTCAAGCAAAGTGAACAAGTGCTAAGTCGCGAACGACTCAAATGGTTCCTACGAGCCAGGGTTAACTATTCTCTAAGTCATAAGTCGTGGGGATTAAAAGGGGACTTCAATTCTCTAAGTCGTAAGTCGTAACTCGGCTACGACTCAAAGCTTGGTTGCTGTAAGTGATAAGTCGATCCAGAATTTAGTCCTGACTCCTGACTCGTTTAATCCCTAACTCGTTAACCATATATCCGTCCAACTCCTAACCCTTAACTATCCAACCCGTTAACCCATTCACCGGTTAGCTTCTTCGTCAACCTTATTTCTAAAACCACTACAGATCACAAATCATCACAATCCATATCAAGCCACCTTAATTCCATGAATATCCTACACAGCAGTATTCGCAAGGACCGAGGGAAGAATTCATGGAGAAAGGTCGATAGCAATGGTCAGCGATTGGGAAAACGGAGAAGACGCTTACGCGATGTAACTGGAAGTGGTTGGAGGTAAATCGAGTCGAAATCGCCTTTGGAAGCTTGAGATCTTGTTAATGGCAGATACGACTTAAAGCACAAATGAAACAGGTGAAGGAGAAGAGAGAACGACCTAAGCTATTTATGCCCTGGGACAGTGAAAGGTGAATCGACATATCTGACTTACGACTTATACTAAGTCGTTCGCGAATACGACTCATCTTAAGTCGGTCACACTCTAGCGCACTCATCAAGAAGCGAGCTAAGGAAAATCGAAGCACACGACTTACGACTTAAGACGTATGCTTCGAGGGGCAAATGTTAACTCCCTTTTTGCAACGACTTACGAGTTAAAAAGCTTAAAGCCTGTGTAACTCAACGACTCACGACTTAATTGCTAAGAAGGAATCTACAGCTTGAACGACTTACGACCTACCGGGTTAAGCAGCTTGCGACCTAGGGGAACTTCGCGACTTAACTACTCAACGAGTTAAAGGCTCTATGATTTGAGAAGGTTTCGACTTAGCATGCTACGACTCATAAAGTTAACTCTTCTACGACTCAACGAGACAAGCTTTCTATGACTCATGGTCTTACGACTCATCAGGTTCAACGAGTCATGGAGATTTACGACTCATGAGGACTTACGACTCATGAGGTATTACGACTCATCACTCTTACGACTCATGAGAATCTACGACTCATGAGAACTGACGACTCATCAGGTCTGTACGACTCATCAGGTCTGTACGACTCATCAGGCTTACGACTGAAGGGGACCTCACGACCTAAGGACATCACAACCTAACAATGTACGAGTTAAAGTGCCTGCGAGTTAAGGAGTCTGCGACCTAAGATGTCTACGACCTAGGACTCAATGACTTAACTTGCCCAGCGACCTAAGGCTACAGGAATGTCACGACCTAAGGGAAGTCGCGACCTAAGGAAGCTTGCGACCTAAAGACTCCGCGACCTAGTAGTGTTGCGACCTAAAGGCTACGACCTAAGGAAGATTCCGAGTTATGAAATGCTCCGACTTAAGAAGGTTCCGACCTAACGGGTTACGATTTAGTGGGTTTACGACTTAAAGGCTGCGAGTTAAGGTCTTACGAGTTAAGGTCTGATAAGTCGGCTACGACTTAATACTTGTCAAAGACAGCCACAGGATGGGCCCAGAACAACCCAATCCCTTAACTCGTCACCGACCTAACCCTATCCCTTAACTCGTCACCGACCTACCCTAAGTCGGCTACGACTTAAAGACTTAGAGAAATTTCCTAAGTCCAAATCAGCTCCTATAAATACCCCATCACTTCCAACTTGGAGGGGACTTTTGGCCATTCATTTCTCCAAGCGCCGTTACGCTGTCGAAGCCTCCTCTCATTCAGCAATCAAAGATCTTCAAGCATTCGAGACACTACAACAATCTTCGAGAAGAGCTCCTAACATCCAACACGGATTCGTGGAGTTTCATCATCAAAGATCGAGCTAGTAGTCAAGAATGCTTTCATGATCAAGTTGTATCGTTTTTAGAAAGATATTGTATTAAATTGTAACCGAATCAGCAATAAAAGACTATAAAGTGGATGTAGGCTCAATTACGGGCCGAACCACTATAAATCTGTTGTTCATTTACCGCTTTTCTGCTATTTTCAGCTTATATTCTGTTCCCGTACCAACGGGTGGTGCTTTCACAATTCTATTACACACACCGGGTGTTAGCGTTCACTTTTTACCGTTAACAATACATATAATCTTTCTGAAGCCATCTTGTGTTCGCATGGAACAACACCTTTCCCCACGTTACCCACCGGACCTCCGGGCTCCTCCACGTTCCCAAGCAACCAAAACCAGCTTTCACCGCCTCTGACTTGCTTCCCGAGCCACCACGTAGAGGAAACACCCTCCAATCTTATCTACTGCCGTGCTAATCACCCTCACCCTTGCTTCCACCTTTCAGCCACCGCCTGCGACTCAGCCACTAGCCGAGTGAACTCCCATCAGCGAACCCACTCAGCTCCACAACCTCCACTACTTTGAACCAAAGCCCTAGCAGCTCCTCACCGTGAGCCATCACAGCAGCCACACTGGGCCCTGACCACCATCTTTGCCGCTTCCTTCTCCTCGTAGGGCCATGCGAGCAGATTTTTTGCAAATAGGAGGTATATAAATTATGTTTTACAGTTTATAAAAGTTATAAAGGTTATGTGTATATATATGAATTTGTATGTTGCATAAGCTGGATTTTTTTTTACATATGCTAGTATATATACATTATAAAGTCAAGTCTGCATATTTTTTTTGCATTCGTTATACACATATTATGTTGATTTGAGTATATAACTTCTATGCAAAACTATGTTATACTTTGATCCCAGGTTAGTTATTCCTCCTCTGTGTATATAAGGTTTTGAACTAAAAGTGTATTCATGAATAAATGGTTAAATTATAGATATATGATATCGTATGCTGTAGAAGGAAAAATATATATACTAATAAATATATGTTGCATCAACCTATGTGCTTCAGCTAAAATTTTTATACCATGTTTATATAAATAGTTTGTTTATGCGTGTATATATATGTGTATAGACATATTGGGTTATATGCATGTTGTCGAAAAATATATTTCCTGTTGAACTTGTTCATATAGCCGTACATTTGTTTACAATGTTTTGAATGTGTTTATATACGAAAGGTTTCTACAGTATATGTTATAAAGATTTTTTTATATAATGATTTCGATTGAGTTTGTAAGTTAGTTTATATATCTATACCAGTTTATATATATATAGAATCTACTATTTTGATGAGTATAAGTTTATACCAGTTTTATATGTTATATACATTACTTGAATATATATGGGCTGTACTTGATAGGTATATTGTTTGACTTCTTATAAAACCAAAGTATGTATATATGAGTTATGAAGTTACAGTATGTATATATACACATATATAAATTTATTAGTTCTTATTTTGTTTACAATAATTGTTAACGCTGAAAATTGAACGCTAACACCCGGTGTGTAGTAATAATGTGAAAGCACCACCCGTTGGTACGGGAATAGAATATAAGCTGAAAAAATAGCAGAAAATGGAAAAGGGATAACAGATTTATAGTGGTTCGGCCTGTAATTGAGCCTACGTCCACTTTATAGTCTTTTATTGCTGATTTGGTTACAATTTGATACAATGCACTTCGAATACAATTCACTTCGATCACACAAACACTTCAGATTAGTAACTCAAACTTTGATGATGAGATTTGTTGAATCCATGTCGGATGTGTAGAATCTTGTTCAAAGCTTGTTGTAGTATCTTCAATGTTTGGAGTTCTTCAAGTGTTGGATGAGTTGAGAATTTGGCAGAGTAACGCCGCTTCAGGAAATGATTGGCCAAAAGTCCCCTTCATGTTGAAGGTAGCGCTGTATTTATAGAGAAGTCTGAACAGGAATTTTTGCCAAGTCCTAAGTCATGGCCGACTTAAGATAAGTCGTAATTCGTGGCCGACTTAGCAGGTAACAGTATCAGTGAAGCGACATAAGTGTCACAGAATTGGATTTTAACTCGGTAGCCTTAGGTCGTGTGATTGCCTTAAGTCGTTAAGTCGTTTCCTTGTTAGGTCATGCCATCTCTTGAGTCATTAGGTCTTAAATTTCTTAAGTCGTCGCACATATTAAGTCGTCAACTGGTTGAGTCGGACAACACCTTTAAGTCGCCGAGGCCATTAAGCCGTTAATTCCTTAGACCGTTGAGTCGTAGACTTCCTTAAGTCGTAAGTCGCCTTTGTAGTTGCCGTTGCCTTCTCTAGGTCGTTAACTCCCTCAGGTAGTTAAGTCGTGGAGTACTTTGAGCTGTTTAAGTCGTCCAGACCTTAAGTCGTTAAGTCACCCCGACCTTAAGTCGTTAAGTCGTCTCGACCTTAAGTCGTAGGTCGTGAAGTACCCTGAGTGGTTAGGTCGACCAATCCTTGACTCGTTAAGTCGCGTACCCTGCTTGAGTCGTCCAGTTCTTAAGTCATAGAAAAATTAAGGATTAACATTTTCCCCTCGAAGTACGCGCCTAAGTCGTAGGTCGTGTGCTTCGACTCATCTTAACTCGCATGTTCCTATTCGAGTTCCACTGCCCCGAGATATAAAAGGCTTAGGTTGTTTCTTTTGCTTCCTTCTTCTTACTACCTATCTCCTAAGTCGCATCTGCCATTAGCATTTCTCCGAGCTCCCTACGGCGATTCCTCCTTGATTCGTTTCCGATTCTCTCTAGCATCACACTACGTAAGCGATCTTGCTTCTTTTTCAATTGTCGAACATCGTCAATCTACGATCCCCGTTCTTCACCTCCGATTCACCCCCTTTAGTCGTGCAAGTATTGCTGCATTGGTCATCGATGAACTCAGGGCTGTTTGATTTGACTTAAGACGACTCGCGTTTTTGCGGCGATTCAGTGGCATTATAGGACTAGGGTTGTTGTTGATTGAGAGGTTATTGGGTTAACGGGTTAGGAGCTAGATGGTTAACGGGTTAAGAGTTAGGTGGTAAGTTGGCCAAGTAGAGTGGAATATTGCCTCGGGTACGACCTAGCAACTTTATGCAACCCAGTGATCTTTGCAATTTAACTATAGACCGACCAAGCGACCTTTACGACTTAAGCTCTGAGTCGTGGCCGAGTCAGGACTTAGAGAATTTCTCACTGCTTTGAACTGAAGCTTTTCCTCTTTTCCATGACTTACGACTCAAAGTACTACCGACTTAAAACATCAACGACTTAAAATTGGAGCGACTTAACTTAATTCGCCTCATAATCCTTAGACTGCGGACGAATTAGCCAGAGAGCCAATGATTTAACTTAACCCATAGGAGAAATTCTCAAGTCGTCGTCGAGTTAGCACTTGAGTCGTTGGCGACTTAGCACTTGTACTTTTAAGCTTTGCCTGAACTTTGAATTATTGTTTGAACTTTGCTGCATTCTTTCACAGATCACTTTGACTCGCAAGACAACAACCTGTTTAATACAACATTTACATAAAATTAGGACGAATATACTGCCACTGACTGCCCACATCAAATGACAGATTAGTTAATAATGGATAATCAACTTAAATATATTGTGTGAACGAAGTGCTTTAAATCAACAAATTCAAGCAAAGTATTAAAGCAACATTGAAATAGTCAACTGAAAATGACCGGTTTGCACTAATACTGTACCTGAACTTTAAATTAACAAGTCCTAAAATTTGGTAATCGATCAATTGTCGACTAGCTTAATTCTAGTTATATTTACTTGTTATCTTCATTAGTTCTGCACAACACTTCACACTTTTTAGGAAACGTGCACCTTCATATTTGAATATCCAGTTGCTTGTGTAGAATGACTTCTCAGCAAGAAGATATAACAGTCCAGACTGGAGAGGCCACTCTTATCCCAGCTCCATTAGTCAATCCTCCCGAAAGAGCCTCTACCACTTTGTCGTACAAAGTTTTTCGACAATTGTGCACTCAGTTTGGCATTGCTGAAGCAGATGTCATTCTTCCTGAGAAAAGTAACACCGCTGATGCAGCACCTCCTGACTTTGTAGCAGTTAATCGACAAATGTGCCTGAGTGGGGCCATTCCACCTTTCAACAACTTTCTCCAGCATCTTCTTCGTCAACTGGCCATCTCCCCATTTCAGCTACATCCCAATAGCTATGCCATTCTAATAGGGTTGTGTGTATTATTTAGTAGAAAGCTTGACCGTCTCCCTAATTTTGACGAGATCTGCTACTTATGTTCTTTTACCAGAACTAAAGATCATCCTTCGATCACTGTTGTGAGAAGCGCCAGAAATCGTAAATTGATTGTCGGCCTCCTTGACAGTGCCCATGGGTTCTTAACTCAGTACTTTTACGTTCGCCTTCCCCAGGGGTTTTATGCTGTGTGGAGGGAAGGAAGTAAGATTATCTATCTTTACTTCTTCTATTCTCTGAGTTTTGTGAAGTCCAAATTGCCAAATGTTAATTTCGCTTTTTCATTTCAGCTCTCCCTCCTCCTTCTAGGGATCCCAACCACAAGCCAACTCTGGAGAGGCTCATGGCCGTACCAGCTGAAGAGCGGGGCGTGAAATTTTTGTTGAAAGATGAATTTCTTCATCAGTTTGGACTTCTTCACCCTTCTCGCTCTACTCAGCCTTGCGAAGTTCCTGATTCTCCAGGAAAGGCGTCTGATGCCCCAGCTTTTGTTGAAGAACCTATACCGCAAGAACCCATCACTGAGGCTTCACTGGTGAAGTGTTCTGCCTCTATTGACGTTGCAGGTTTGTCGAGCAAGCTAACACTTTCCCCAGTCATCGAAGAAGAAGAGACTTCTCAGCATTCCGGAAAGGTGGCTGATGTGGGAATCGAAAGGGAAAGTGCCATCGGGCATAACGGCGATGATATCTTTGAAGGGTTGAGTGATTTAATGATAACTTCATAGGAACTATTCAAAGATGACACTTCAAAAGCTATTTCACCTGTTGTCGAGGCGACTTCTTCTTTACGACAAGTTTCGACACCTTCTAAACCAGTCGTTGCCGTTCCCACACCAAAGCGTGGTTTGTAGTTTGGCGCGCGTAGTTTGCACGCTGCACACACTTAGGATTTTTCGGCACTTATACGCACTTATCCTCTTTTTCTAGAGATTTCTAAACTTCATTTATTTTCCATTTTCAGATTCTCCGATGGGGCGTTCTGGCTCATACTATGACAAATTTCAGCGCCATGGAAGCTGCGATACTTATGATTTTAGGCGCTATCTCCCTGCCCCGAGAGAAACAGATGAAGAAAGAGCTATTAGGAAGGCTTAAGAGAGGCGAGATTATGAACATCAATACGGGAGGAGGGATGAGCGATACGACTCTTCTCATAGAGGTGATGATTCCCATAAGCGAAAGTCTTATGACGATAAAGGGAAGAGTCACCTTACTGGAGATCCAAGCAAGCGGGTCAAGCCTAGTGACGCGTCTGCAATTTCTGAAAAGTCTGATGCTCCTACCTCTGTAGACATTCCATCTGGTTCTCCAGCTCTCAAGAAGTCTGACATCCAAACAATTATCAACAGGCCTCAATATCAAGTCGGGGACGGTCCTCCTACACTTCAAAGCCGATTCCCAAATTGGTGCTTAAAAGTAGTTCGCTTTGACTTAGACTTGGTTCCCATTGATAAGCAGACCATGCTTAGGAGTCTTGATGCTGTTAAGCTTGATATTGAGAGGATATCCGGATGGTAGAAACTTGTTGATGAGCTTCAAAGAGTTAACCATATGAATCTTGAAGCCATGCTGACAATGGAGAACGACAAAACGGAATGGGAAAAAATCTGCAAGCAGTATGATGCAGAGATGGCGAGCATTGCTGACGACAATGCGAGACTTGAGTCCGAGGTTAAAAAACTCAAGGAAGATCTCGCCACTTCTTCCGCTTCGCACTCTCAAAAAGAAGAAGTGTTTCAAAAAAAAGTGCGGGATGCACACGCTGCTCAAAGGGATGCTGAGATGAAACTTGCGGCTGAGCAGCATATTACTGAAGAATATCGCAAAGATACTGCTCAGCTATGGGAAACAGTTAACTCCCAGAACATAGAGATCAAATTATTAAAGGCTCGACTTTCTAAAGTTGAGAAAGAGCATGATGGAGCAATTGCCGGCCAAGTTGCAGCCATCGCCGAAAAAGAAGCGGCTGAACAGTCGCATGAGGCAACGAAGGCCAAAGTCAGCTCTTCCTTATTTGACTTTTATATCCACAGCGTCTTGGGGCACGGAAGTCTCTCCTTTTTGGGGCCAGAATATGAAATCACCTTGGCTGAAGTATGGGAGGCGATAATCGATATGTTTGGTGGTGCTGGTTATGCCAAAGCAGATCTTGAAGCCACTTATTTAGATGAACATGCCCGTGCTGCACTTGTTAAGGGAAAGGAGCAACTTGCCCAAGCGCGAGCCGAAGCGACGGGAGAGAAGCGTTCTGAAAAAGAAGTACTTCCTACTGCCCCGGTTCATACTTCGGTTTCAGCTGATGTCGATATTATTGGCTCCAGTTCACACTCTTCGCCTCCTGCTAAAGTTGACAAAGAAATTGTGACCACTCCCACCGAGGACGAGGCCCTGGAAGACATGGAGGCTCATAAATTCGAGATTGATCTTGCAAAGCCGACTTCTCCAGGTAACTTTGACGTCGATTCGGATCCAGCGAATCACTTATTCGATTTAACCGACTTGATGAACTTCTTACTCATTACTTAAGCTTCGATGAACCAATATCTTCTCTTTTCTTGGAGAATACTGATTTTAACTTGTTTTTGTAGCGGAAACACCAAGCGCTGTTCATGCTTCTCCCCTTCCAGCTGTTCCTCCTCCAACTCTTCAAGTCACTCCTGCTTCTCAGCCGGGTTCGCAAGAGGAGCAAATAGAAGCCCTTTAAGGCTTGGAGGATCCACCCGCTTCGCAAGAACAGAAAGCAGAAGATCTTGAGGACAGTGAGAAGACTCCGGAGCAGTCTCTTGATGATAACACGAAGCTTTCTGCGTTGCTTACTACTCCGGGAAGTGAATCTTCCTCGAAGAGGAAAGGGTAGCGCATCATGAAAAAGAAGAAGAAAAGCACTTCCGCTGGAGAAGATGAAGCAGAAGAAGATCTAGCTGCACCTTCTTCTCCTTCTTCTCCTATCCGTCCCCGCCGGATTCCGAAATTAGTCATCAAACCGGGCAAGGGTACTAAGGGTGGCAGGAAGAAGGAGTGATAATCTGGATTCTACTTTTCTTATTTTGCTTTTTGCTTGTATCGATCGGAGATTGTGCGGGTACCGGTCCCTGCTTTTTTTTGAGATCTGCACATGTAAAGAATTTTCACAGTATTGAATAAAATAATTCTTTTACTTGCACGAATTCTTGTATATGTAAGAATGCATCTATTTCTCATTTTAGTGTAGAATAAGTGATTCTTTTTACTTGTACAAACTTTTTGTCTGTGTTTGAGAATGCATTTATTCCACATCTTTTCTGCGTGATATTGTAATGTGCTTGTGGTATGTCGCTTGAATACTACTTTTATTGTTGTAGTTGTATTGTATGATATTGCCCCTATACCACAAGTGCATTGCAATATCTTTTTGCTTTGGCGAGACTTGTACTCTTATTTTTGGAGAATAACTATTCCGTCTTTGAGGAAACAATTATTCTACTTAAATGGAGCGTATCTCGTTTTTGAAGAAGTTTTTACGCTTCAACCTTCGGAGATGGTCACTTCATGTTTTTGAGAAGTGAATTCTCCTACGCGGTAAAGCGGGCCTCTAAAGAGGATTTTACTTAGCACTTCAATTTCTGGGGAAGAATTTTTCAAGATGAATAAGTAGGTCTTCCTTGAGAGTTGAAGTGTGCCTCTGAGGAGGGCTTTTTGGCATTTCTGAGGAATAGCATTTGGACTCCGAAGAGTAGCATTATGCTTTGTGAAGTAGCGTTGTGCCCCCGGAGAGGTCTTGTGCTTCCGGAGAAGTCTTTTGTTTGTGCTTCCAGAGAAGTCTTGTTTTTGTGCTTCCGGAGAAGTCTTGCGCCTCCGGAGAGGTCTTGTGCCTCCGAAGAGGTCTTGTGTGCCTTGGGGAAGGTCTTCTGCCTCCGAAGGGGGCAGTGTGTGCCTTTGGGAAAGGTTTGTGCCTCGTAAGAGGGCTTGTGGTGCCTCGGGAGAGGTCTTATGCCTCCGAAGAGGTCTTTTGCCTCCGAAGAGGTCTTGTGCCTCCGAAGAGGTCTTGTGCCTCCGGGGAGGTCTTTATTTGATTGCCTGGAAGTTACTTTCTCACAGTTAAATGGATCCACAGGGCGGCCGCAAGTTATTTAATTGGATGTTCGTTTGCACAAACGATCGCAATTAGTTAACAAAGGCCTTGTGCCTCAGTGGTTCCACCAACCTTTTTGTTGAGAAGAGTGTTTCCATTTATTGGCGTGCCTTCGAAGAGGGCTTGTGCCTCCGTAGAGGTCTTTATCCTCCGAAGAGTTGTGCCTCCGAAGAGGTCTTGCGCCTCCGAAGAGGGCTTTTGTTAATCGGCTCGCCCATGTTTCTTTGTCGTTTGCTCATTAATGGTCCCCTGTTATTGTCTACGAGCCTATGTTCCTTTCCTTTGCAAGCAGTTTGCTCTATCCAATGGAGTGTACTTCACTATTGATTGATTCCATGGGACAGACGCAAGTTATTCAATCAGATGTCTGTTTATACAAACGATCGTAATTAGTTAACAAGCGTCTAGTTCCTTTTCTTTGGAAAAGTGTCTCTTCAGTGGAATCATCAACTTTTGGTGTAAAGTTCATCTTATGTTGGATTTGAATTTGGAACTTTCGGTGGCTTGAAATTTGTTTATTGAGTGACTTACGGGGTTCACTTGGCATTGCGATGGGTAAGCGTTGTTTTAATGACCTGCAATATTAAATCGATATTTTAGCAATACATTTAGAGTATTTATACATCAAAATGAAACAGGCATTTTATAATAATAAAGAACACAAAACTTATAGTGGTTCGGCCAAGAATTGGGCCTACATCCACTTTATAGCTCTTTTATTCATCATCACTAATTTTACAATGGTTTACAATACAATCGATACATCCATAATCATTTTACAATTTCAAGCAAAGCTTTTTAAGTAAAATATGGGCGCAAATGATTGCTGTTCCAGGCTCTTGGGATTGGATCTCCTTCGACGGTCGTGAGTTTGAATGTGCCATCAAGAAGTTTATTGCCTATGACATATGGCCCTTCCCAATTTGGTCCAAATACTCCGACTGCTGTCATGATCCTTTTCAAGACTAAGTCCCCGACTTCAAAGCTTCGTTGACGGACTTTAGAGTTGAAGTGCCTTGCAATTCTTTGCTGATGGGCCACAACCCTAAGTCTAGCTTCTTCCCTTCTTTCATCAAGAAAGTCAAGTGCTTCGAGTTTCAATTTTTCATTTTCGGCATGGTTGAAATGAATTCTCCTGTGTGAAGGGACTTCTAGCTCTACTGGAATCATCGATTCCGATCCGTATGCCAATGAGAATGGGGTGTGTCCAGTCGCAGTGTTATGGGTTGTTCTGTATGCCCATAGTGCTAGTGGTAGCTTATCAACCCATCCACCTTTTGCTTTTTCAAGCTGCTTTTTGATGGTTGACTTGATAATTTTGTTTACTGCATCCACTTGCCCGTTTGCCTGCGGATGAGCCACTGCTGAGAAACTTTTTCGGATTTTGAATTGCTTGCAGAAGTCCTGGAACTCTTCGCTCTCAAATTGAGTACCGTTGTCTGTGATTATCTTCTATGGCACACCATATCTGCAAATGATATTTTTCGTTACAAAATTTATCATCTTTTTAGAAGTAATAGTGGCCAAAGGTTCATCTTCAGCCCATTTAGTGAAATAATCAACAACAACAATAGCATATTTGATTCCCGACTTGGCAATTGGTAAAGGTCCGATTAGATCTATCCCCCAAATGGCGAACGACCATGGGCTGACCATCTGTGTTAGTTCAGTTGAAGGTGCTCTTGGGATTTTTGCAAATCTCTGGCATTTGTCACATTTTTTGGAGTAGATAGCAGCATCTCGATTAATATCAGGCCAGAAATACCCATACCAAAGAACTTTCTTGGCAAGTGTTTGGCCGCCTGAATGATCCCCACATTCTCCTCCGTGTACCTCTGCTAAGATTGTCTTAGCTTCTTCCTTGGTTACACATCGGAGTAATGGCATTAAGAATCCCCGCCTGTATAACCGACCGTCTTGAATTACATATCTCGATGTTTTTCTTAACAGCTTTCGGCGTTCTTTAGAATTTTCTGGCAGGGAACCGTTGAGCAGATATTCTTTGATCGGGGTCATCCATGACTCTTGCTCTTGAGATACAACCATGATCCAGTCGATATCCATTTCATCGGTGCTTGGGGCTGACAAAACCTCCACAGGAACCAATCCCAATAACTGAGCTTCTCCGGAACTTGAATACTTTGCGAGAGAATCCGCCTTCATATTTTCCTCTCGAGGTATGTGGCTTATTGAATAGCGATCGAAATCATCGAGCAGTTCAAAAGCGTTGGACAAGTAAGCAGGCAAATTTCCTCCTCTAGCTTGAAATTCCTTCTTGACCTGAAACACAATAAGCTGAGAATCACTGAAGATCTGCAATACTTTGATATTCAATTCCTTTGCAATCTTTAATCCAACAATTAGAGCTTCGTATTCTGCTTCATTATTTGTAGAAGGAAATTCCAGTCTTAATGCATAACATAATGATCGCCCTTCGGGGGTTCCAAGCACAACCCCAGCTCCGGAGCAATAATCATTTCTTGAGCCATCAACATATAACTTCCATTTGGTCGGGATGTCCACTGTAATCTCTTCTTTAATATCACCCTTGTCTGTGTACTCTGCGATGAAATCTGCTAAAGCTAGTCCATTGATCGCTCTTCGGGGATGATAAGAGATATCATATTGGCTAAGTTCGATATTCCACTTCAGAAGATGACCCGAAGTTTCAGGGCGAAATAGGACTTGCTTTAGGGGCTGGTCAGTGAGAACTTTGATAGGGTGAGCTTGAAAATATAGCCTCAACTTTCTGGAAGCAATCAGTAGGCAATAGGCTAGCTTTTCTAGCTTTGAATAATTCATTTCTGCCCCAGTGAGTCTTTTGCTGATATAGTAGACCGAGCGCTGAACTTTTGCATCCTCCCGTACTAGTGCTGCACTCAGGGCATGAGACGAAATTGCTAAGTATATGAAAAGGTATTCGCCATTGTTGGGCTTGGAAAGTATTGGAGGCGCTTCCATGTGACGGATTAATTCATCGAAAGCCTTCTGGCATTCAGGTGTCCATTCAAAGTTTTTCTTTCCTTTCTTTAGAGCATCAAAGAAAGGGATGCATTTATCAGTGGCTTTGGAAATAAATCGACTTAAAGCAGCAACTTTTCCATTGAGGCTTTGCAACTCCTTCTTTGTCCTAGGGGCTCTGACTTCTCTTAGAGCAGTAATTTGAGCAGGATTGGCTTCAATGCCCCTAGCGCTTACGATAAATCCCAAGAATTTCCCAGACTCTACTCCGAATGAACATTTCAAAGGGTTGAGCTTCATTCCATATTTTCGAAGGATTGCGAACATTTCCGCTAAGTGATCCATATGGTCAACTGCTTTCTTTGACTTCACCAACATATCATCGACATAGACTTCCATAGTTTTCCCAAGCTGTGATTTGAACATTGCATTAACAAGCCTTAGATATGTTGCCCCTGCTGTAACAGTCCGATGATTTTTAAACGAAATTTTAATTGAAAACAAAACATTTTGAAATATTAATTTAAATATAAATTGTAGAAATTCGTATAAAACGAAAATTTAAAACGTTACATTTCGTCACGTTTTGTCCGTTCTTAACTTTACATTAGAATCAAATTTTATTAACGATGATAATAGCTATTTTAAATTTTGATTTATAAAGATACGTTTTATTGAAAGAAAACGTTATCATTATAATTTTTTTTAGAAACAAATAGCAGTGGTACGTCACTTTGGGACATTACTTTTTTTTTCGTTCGTTGTTGTCTCGGTCCATAGATTTTTCCTTGCGTTAACTGTGCTAGTTCAGCCGTATTCCTTCAGATTAGTATTTCAAAAATCTCGCATTGACTAGTTCACGTGAGAAAGTTATTCGCTACCCTTACGTTTCGTTCCAGCTTTTAAAATAATTACTTTAACTTTCTGCCGTTCCAATCTTTTAACTCTTGCTTTCTCTCATAAATTAGTAGGCTACTGTTTCATTTCTTCACGCTCAAATATTTCCAGATCCAAAAAAAGAAATTATTTAGCTCCTTTGCAAATCACGTAAGCATCCTCTGGGAGGTAAGAATGGCACCTGCTTCCTTTCTTCATCTTGTATTTCAAATTTTGTTTATCACCTGCTCTTAGTCACCAGCCGAACCCCGCCCAACCCATGCCTACACGGACCCACAACTGCCACCACGCCTTACCACATTCGCCACCAAGGTGCTAGCCACGAAAATCATGAGACCAGCCCACTCCACCAAACCGTGACACCACCGACCCTTCGCCAGATCTACCTCCTCCACCAAACCGTGACCAGCCCCATTCGCCATCAGGTACCACCACAACCCCATGCCAAGGCGGAGACCACCCCATCCCGTACCTCCACCACGTCACTGCCACGTTATATACAGTCGTCACCTTCGCCTAAATCCAAACCGAACCCACCCTACCACCACCGATCGCCAAGTCACCATGAACCCAGACTGAGACCACCCACAACCACCACCGAACCCATGTTCCCTTCTTCCGACCGAAGATAGGCAGATCGAGCCTAGTTTGAAAACAATAGAGGTTTGAGAAAACTTCATTTTTGTCATCTCTGCATCGTACTTTCGAAATATAGTTATAGGCTGAGTCTTGTTTGAGAAGTGAACAAATTTCCTTTGGTCACCTCTGTGTCTTGTATTGTGGCTATACCTTCCTGAGCCTTTGCTTGGGAACAAAGTGAAATGAAAATTTTGTTAGTCTCCGCGTAAGTGAACTATTGTCTTCATGCCTCTGCCCTCGTAAAAAAAAAATTGAACAAGTTTTGTTTGGTCACCGTTTGTTTTAAAATTTTGGGTATATTGTCGGCCGAGCCTGCCAATTGAAAGCAAATGAAAAAAAAAAGAATGTTTTGTCACTTTACAAATATAAAGTTATAATCTATATTTTTAAAAAGTGGTCGTGCTATATTGTTTCGATTTTTCAACTTGTTTTTTTCGTTTGTCGCTTCATTTGAAAATTCGTTATTTGTGAAATCTTAAATATTTATTATGCTTTTGGTTTGAATCCAGTCGGCGCATCTGCTAACGATTGATCGTGCTATCCGCGTGCTTTCGATTGACATCGTACTTCTTTCTTTTCCGAATCTCCAGCTCCGTAGAGGTGAGTAAATCTCACACGAATATTCATACTTATGAAATTGTGAAACGACCGCAACTGAATGTGTAGAAATAAATAAATAAATAAATGATGTTATAATTACTTGTGATTTATTTATAGTTGATGTTAATTGTTAAAACTGCATATCGTATCATCTGTTATATCTGTTCTTATTTTACTGTTATTCTATTCTGTTAAATCACACTGCAAGTTCCCTGTAGAATAGAATCACTATGGGTGAAATGATACATACCCGAACGGACTTTAGAATAAGGGAAGGTCGTTATGGGCTGAAATGATAGGCCTGAACGATTTTCAATTAAATTTTATTTACTTGGGATTGCGGGTTTGAAATGATAAAACCCGGATTTTTCTTTGTAAATTACGGATTGAAATGATATAGTATCCGTATCACTTGAATTAGGCTAGAAAATATTATACAGACCCGTGGTTATTTTTATGTATTTTCTGAATATTTTTAAATAATTTAAAATTTGTAATAATATTTAATTTGATTTAAACCGAATTTTTAAATGATTTATTTAAAATAGAAATGATCTTTCTATGTGATAAATATAAATAAATGGAGGAATATTGATTTTAAAACGAAACTTAAATTTTTAAATTTTGGAAAAAAAAAGAAAGATGGAAACTTAAGTTAATTTAATTGAAATTGAAATTTAGTTTTAAATTTGTGGAAAAATGAAGTTTAAGTTTAAGTGTTGAAATGAATGTAATAAGCAAATTGGTAAGTTTGGTTTTAACTTGTAAAATTTCTTTGAAATAAAATTTGTTAAAGGATTGAAATGAACATTTTTAATGCATGATTTTATAAGTTTTAACTAGGTAGAATCTGTAGCATTTTTTTAGTGTTGTGGTTTTTATAAATGAACCAAAAGACTAAAATGAACTAAAGCTATGATAGTACTTGGTAAGTGCTGTTGTAGCAGAAACTAAAATTGAACTTGAACTAATGAAAAGCTACTGTAGCACTTGTTAAGGACTGCAGTAGACTGAAATATGATTTTGTTTAAAATTGAACTGATATAACAATTTTAAATATTGTTTTGTTGAATAAAAATTGTTTTCGAATATAACTTACCGCCACACTTTTAAATACCGTGGAAGCTGAAAATTTTAATGCTTTTGTTAAAGTGAATAAGTGAACTCCGAAGGGTTAGTTTTGGAAATATAATATTGATTTAAAAGAATAGTGTCTTTGTTTTTAAATGTTTAATTCGAAGTATATTTGATAAATTGCTTTAAATCTATAACCACGGGTTATAATAACGATTGGTTGGCAAAGAGACCGGGATCGGATATGGACATACTCTCTGTCGATACCGAAAACCACTTTGACAACCGTGTACGCGGTGGAGATTCCAGAATGAAGTAGGATGGTGGCGACGTCCTTAAGGTATTACGTAGACCCAACTCCCGTGAGTTGGCATAAGGTGGCTAAAACAGGAGCGATCTCGGACCAGTGAGGTAGCACCTCTTCTCGGACACATTCCTTCGATATTATACTCTTACTGATTTGACTAGATGGCCATCCTCCGATTTGGGAATGTTGTTCGAGGTGGAACGGTAGTGGCTGCTATGCGTATCCATCAGTCCGTGTGCGTAATTGGTATATCTACCCTGGCATTGCCTAGTTGTGCCGTGTCACCTACCATACCGAGCTTTACTACGATTATGATTTTAAGATCCGACCGCGTTAAGGTTCTCCATCCCCTTAACGCTATTTTCCGATATGATTATACTTTACTTATGTAGACACTATTATAATAGCGAATATTACTACATAGTAGATAGTTTAACGGATCCTTAGAGGATGGGCGGTCCCAAGCATCTTCTAAGTTACTAGTACCTTTACTACAGTTCATTTGAGTTGGTTTACATTGTATAAGTATGTATATCCTGACTCGAGTGTTATGTTTTATTTTACGCTCAGGTCAGCCTGAGTATTCACAGCTTTGGATTCACCTTTCTGGAGCTCGGAATCACTGGAGATTCTGCCTATCTAGTTATCTTCCTATTTCGGTTTCAGTTGTCTTATTTCAGCTTTTGTTTTAGAGACTTGTGTATTTGGGATTTCTACTGTACTTGTTTCAGAACTGTATTGGGTTTCAGACTATGTATTTTGTATTTGATTTTAGACTATGTATTTAGTGGCTTCATGAACCACTATGGTATTTTTAAATTCCGCTGCGAGTTATTCTGATATTTCTGTGTCTGTGATTCTGTGAATGATTTTATTTGCTCCAAATTTTATTACAATCTGTTATTTTGTATTATTCAAGTCTGACATGTGAGGATTATTGTCGATTTGAATGGTCCAAAATAGTGGGTCGTTACATTTGGTATCAGAGCGAGGTTTTAGGCAAACCTTAGCCTATGGAGCAAAACTCATTAGAGATAGGGTAGAAATACCCTAGAATGAGTGAAATCAAACTCAGAATCATTTCCTTGTGAGTGAACGTATTTTTCAAAGTATAAAATGATTTTAAATTGATTTTTCAAATGATTTTTTTTAAAGATTATTTTGATATAAAGTTTTCTTGTTTTAAGAAGAAATTTTCTAAACTTCCTTCTTTCCGTATCTACCTTGTTAGGAATTTTGTTATTAGGATATTCACCCAAGTGTCCTTATCGTGTTTTTATCTTAACTTATCTTAGTCTTCTTTGTACCTTGTCCTAAATTTATTCTTGATATTTCCAGGATGAATCGTGGAAATGCTAGAGGTAGGGGTCGTGGTATTGCCCCAGTTCCTCCACCTGTTGCACCCGTTAAGTTACAGTTCTCTGCAAAGAATTCTCTCAGCTCGGTGGCACTAAGTTCACCGGTTCAGAAAGTATCATCGAAGCCCAACAATGGCTAAGAAGTTTGGAAAGAATCTTTACTGGTTTAGAGATCACTGATGCCCAGAAGCGTCAGTTAGCAGCATGGCAGCTGCAAGAGTCAGCCCTAGATTGGTGGGAGTCTATTACGACTCGCACTAACGAAGGTGATCTTTCATGGGAGCAGTTCAGGTATCCTTTGTGTTAACTTGAATTTTTCCCCATTTCCTTTCTTTTCGAATCTATCTTAAGTTCGATTTGTATCTTCTTTCAGGGAGGCTTTTGTGGCAAAATGGATGCCCGAAGCCGGAAAATCTCAGCTTTACCGTGAATTCATGGACCTCAAGCAGGGTACCATGTCCTTCTCAGAGTATGAACGAAAGTTCAATGAACTTTCCAAATTCGGTCCTGGTCTTATCGATACTCAGCTAAAGAAGAATGAGAAGTTCATTTCTGGAGCTCGCCCAGAGTTCTACGATCGCCTTATTTCGCATGTTCATGGCACATTTACTGAGCTCATGGATATGGCTATTCGCTATGAGAACCCTACCTCCAAGGGTCCTGCTGCTTCTGGTACTCATGTCTCACAATCTTCCTCTGCAAATTCCAAGAAGAGAAAGCCCAACTTCCACTAGCAGAAGAAGAATTGGATCAAACATGCGGGCTTGGGATCTTCAGCATCTGCTCCTTCCCAGAGACATCCTATTGATCTTTCCTCCATTACTTGCTTCAAATGTGACCAAAAGGGACACTATGCCAATAGTTGCCCTAATCCGTCCAGTGCTGCTGTTCCTCCACCCCAGGTTACCAGGAATGATCTTTGTCATGTTTGTCTTCAACCGGGTCATTTTAGGAAGGACTGTCCTTTATATCAGAAGGGAAAGCCATCTGGCGTATTTGCTGTCACATCTGCTTCATCACCTGCTCCTGCACCTACTCCTGCTCCTAGCGATAGTCAAGGTACTCTTCAAGGCACCTTTACTTTATTTCATCATCCAGTTCGTGTTTTATTTGATACTGGTGCTTCGCATAGTTTTATTTCTGATGACCTGTGTAATAAGTTTGAACATCTCCTTTCTCCTGAGTATGCTTCTGTTCCTCTGTGTGTTTCTAATCCTATTGGTGGTCCCGCAAATCTTAATAAGATTTGTAAACATGTGAAACTCCTCCATTCCGATCATAGTTTTAGTGGCGATTTCTATATCCTTGGTTTCGATGCTTTTGATTTGCTGCTTGGAAGTGATTGGCTTGATAGACACGATGCCCATATCTCGTGCAAATCCCGAATTGTTTCTCTTAAGGATGATCGAGGAAATTCTTTGTTTATTCAAGGCTGTATGCCTCATGATTATGCTGGTAGCTTTATCTTTTCTCTTGATGCTTCTATTGATGATCTTCAGTCGACCCGTGTAGCTAATCACTACCCGGATGTATTTGGTGAAGTTACTGCTTTACCTCCCAAGCGGGAAATTGATTTCCGCATTGATCTCATTCCTGGAGCTCGACCTATAGTTCTTCCTCCTAGAAGAATGGCACCCCGCGAGAAGGTTGAGTTAAGGAAACAAATTGAAGACTTATCGTCCAAGGGTCTGATCAGACCTAGTTTTTCTGAATGGGGAGCTGCGGTGGTTTTCGTCACCAAGTCCGATGGTTCTCTTCGGATGTGTGTTGATTATAGGGAGTTGAACAAACTCACTATGAAAAATAGATATCCAATGCCTCGCATCAATGACATGTTCGATCAGCTTTATGGTGCTACTGTTTTCTCTCAGCTTGATCTCGCTACAGGTTTTCACCAACTCAGAGTGGCTGAGGAAAGTATTCCTAAGACTGCTTTCCATACTGAAAATGGATTCTTCGAATGGTTAGTCATGCCTTTTGGTTTGACTAATGCTCCCGCTTTCTTTGTTGACTTGATGAATCGTGTATTCCGTGATGTGCTAAATAAATTTGTTCTAGTCTTCGTGGATGATATCCTCATATTCTCTAAGTCTGAAGAAGAACATGAGTCACATTTGAAATCTGTTCTTGAGACTCTTCGAAAGCATCAGTTAAAAGCTAAATTTTCCAAATGCCATTTCTGGAAGGATGAAGTCCGATTTCTCGGGCATATTGTTTCTAGTAATGGAGTTTCAGTTGATCCAGTCAAGATCGCTGCGATCAATGTAAGTTCTCTTTCTTTCTCTTCATTTGCTTCATTTCAATTTACTTTATCTTTTCTATTATCCTTCTTTTTCCCTATTCTGTACAGGATTGGGAAACTCCTAAGACTTCTACTGATATCCGTAGTTTTTTGGGCCTCGCCGGTTATTACCGGAGATTCATTGAGAATTTCGCTCGGATTGCTGCACCTCTCACTGCTTTAACTCGGAAGAATGCTAAGTTTATTTGGAGTAGTAAGTGTGAAGCCGCATTCAATGAGTTAAAAGACAAGCTTACTTCCGCACCTGTTCTTACCGTTCCAAGTGGAGATGAGGGATTAACGGTATACACTGATGCTTGTAGAGAAGGTTTGGGAGCTGTTCTGATGCAGGATGGTAGAGTGATTGCTTATGCTAGTAGACAGTTGA
The DNA here is from genome assembly GCA_030737815.1 of Allium fistulosum. NCBI lineage: Eukaryota > Viridiplantae > Streptophyta > Magnoliopsida > Asparagales > Amaryllidaceae > Allium > Allium fistulosum. The sequence continues at coordinate 511,860,224 of CM060908.1, read as the reverse complement.
AGACTCATGAAGTAAATTATGCTGCTCATGATCTAGAGTTACTTGCGGTTGTTTTCGCTTTGAAGCTTTGAAGACATCATCTGTTGGGTACCAAGTTCGAGCTTTTCACAGATCATCAGTCTTTGAGGTATATTTTCTCTCAGAAGGATTTGAATCAGAGACAAGTTAGGTGGTTAGAGTTCCTTGCTTCTTATGACCTCGATATCAACTATACACCGGGAAAGGCTAATGTAGTGGCGGATGCTTTGAGTAGGAAGAAAGCTTTGTTGTGTCAGATTGTTGTTTCTTCACCTCTTGTGGATCGTATTATGGCTAGACAGGATGAGGATCAGATGCTTAAGTTGATTAAGGAGAATGTTCGAAGTAGAGTTGGAGGTAGTAGTCTTGATGGTAATGGAGCTCAGATTGACGATAAGGGTGTATTGAGGATTAATAATAGGATTTGTGTCCCGAATGTTGATGGATTGAGACAGGAGTTACTTCGGGAGAATCATCAGTCCAGACTTTCTATTCATCCAGGCGTGACCAAGATGTATCAGGATATGAAGAAGTTATATTGGTGGAAAGGTATGAAGCGGGATATTTCCATTTTCGTCAATAGGTGTGCGACTTGTCAGCAAGTCAAGGCAGACCATCAGAAGACCCCTGGGTTATTGCAGCCTCTTGAGATTCTCAATTGGAAGTGGGAACAAGTTTCTATGGATTTCATTGATGGTTTACCGAGGACTAGGAAGGGTAACGAGAGTATCTGGGTTATTGTGGATAGATTGACCAAATCAGCTCATTTCATTCCGGTCAAGTCTACCCGTTCAGCTTCTAGTTTGTCTGAGATTTACATGAGGGAGATTGTTCGTCTCCACGGAGTTCCTCTCAGTATCGTTTGTGATCGTGATCCTATCTTTACTAGTAGGTTTTGGAAAGCCTTTCAGGATTCTTTGGGTACTCATCTAAATCTGAGCACTGCTTACCATCCACAGACCGACGGTCAAACGGAAAGGGTGAATCAGATTTTAGAAGATCTTCTTCGTGCTTGTGTGCTTGATTATGGAGGATCTTGGGAAGATCATCTCCATCTCGTCGAATTCACTTATAACAATAGTTATCAGACCAGTATTGAGACTTCTCCATTTTCTGCTCTTTACGGACGACCTTGTAGATCTCCTTCTTGTTGGATTGAATCCGGTAATCGGTTGGTTCTTGGTCCTGAGATGGTTTTGGAAGCTTCAGAGAGAGTTGAAGAGATTAAGAGAAAGATGAGGATTGCTCAAGATAGACAGAAGAAGTACGCTGATCGTCGAAGACGGAGTTTAGAGTTTGCTGTTGGTGATTTGGTTTTCCTTAAGGTCTCCCCCTTAAGGAATGTTATTCGTTTTGGTCGTAGAGGAAAGCTATCTCCTAGATTCGTTGGTCCTTTCCGCATTTTGGAAAGAATTGGTTCTCTTGCTTATCGTTTGGATTTACCCGAGAAATTTTCTGGAATTCACAACGTCTTTCATGTATCTCATCTTCGTCGCTATCTGCATGATCCATCTCTTATTATTCAGCCTTCTGCTCTTGATAGTTTGGATATTGAGCCAAATCTGACTATTGAGAGGAAGCCACTTCGTATCGTCGATCGAGGTACGAAGCAGCTAAGAAGAAAATCTGTCAATCTGGTCAAAGTGCAGTGGAGCACTGATGAATGGGATTGCACCTGGGAGACGGAGGAGAGCATTCGTGCTTCGAATCCGGAATTGTTTATTTCAGGTATTTTTGCTATTCTGTCTTATCTTCTTTGTTTTCCTTCTTCGTTCCTTTTCGAGGACGAAAAGCTTTGAGTGGGGGAGAGTGTAACAGTCCGATGATTTTTAAACGAAATTTTAATTGAAAACAAAACATTTTGAAATATTAATTTAAATATAAATTGTAGAAATTCGTATAAAACGAAAATTTAAAACGTTACATTTCGTCACGTTTTGTCCATTCTTAACTTTACATTAGAATCAAATTTTATTAACGATGATAATAGCTATTTTAAATTTTGATTTATAAAGATACGTTTTATTGAAAGAAAACGTTATCATTATAATTTTTTTTAGAAACAAATAGCAGTGGTACGTCACTTTGGGGCATTACTTTTTTTTTTTTCGTTCGTTGTTGTCTCGGTCCATAGATTTTTCCTTGCGTTAACTGTGCTAGTTCAGCCATATTGCTTCAGATTAGTATTTCAAAAATCTCGCATTGACTAGTTCACGTGAGAAAGTTATTCGCTACCCTTACGTTTCGTTCCAGCTTTTAAAATAATTACTTTAACTTTCTGCCGTTCCAATCTTTTAACTCTTGCTTTCTCTCATAAATTAGTAGGCTACTGTTTCATTTCTTCACGCTCAAATATTTCCAGATCCAAAAAAAGAAATTATTTAGCTCCTTTGCAAATCACGTGAGCATCCTCTGGGAGGTAAGAATGGCACCTGCTTCCTTTCTTCATCTTGTATTTCAAATTTTGTTTATCACCTGCTCTTAGTCACCAGCCGAACCCCGCCCAACCCATGCCTACACGGACCCACAACTGCCACCACGCCTTACCTCATTCGCCACCAAGGTGCTAGCCACGAAAATCATGAGACCAGCCCACTCCACCAAACCGTGACACCACCGACCCTTCGCCAGATCTACCTCCTCCACCAAACCGTGACCATCCCCATTCGCCATCAGGTACCACCACAACCCCATGCCAAGGCGGAGACCACCCCATCCCGTACCTCCACCACGTCACTGCCACGTTATATACAGTCGTCACCTTCGCCTGAATCCAAACCGAACCCACCCTACCACCACCGATCGCCAAGTCACCATGAACCCAGACTGAGACCACCCACAACCACCACCGAACCCATGTTCCCTTCTTCCGACCGAAGATAGGCAGATCGAGCCTAGTTTGAAAACAATAGAGGTTTGAGAAAACTTCATTTTTGTCATCTCTGCATCGTACTTTCGAAATATAGTTATAGGCTGAGTCTTGTTTGAGAAGTGAACAAATTTCCTTTGGTCACCTCTGTGTCTTGTATTGTGGCTATACCTTCCTGAGCCTTTGCCTGGGAACAAAGTGAAATGAAAATTTTGTTAGTCTCCGCATAAGTGAACTATTGTCTTCATGCCTCTGCCCTCGTAAAAAAAAAATTGAACAAGTTTTGTTTGGTCACCGTTTGTTTTAAAGTTTTGGGTATATTATCGGCCGAGCCTGCCAATTGAAAGCAAATGAAAAAAAAAAGAATGTTTTGTCACTTTACAAATATAAAGTTATAATCTATATTTTTAAAAAGTGGTCGTGCTATATTGTTTCGATTTTTCAACTTGTTTTTTTTCGTTTGTCGCTTCATTTGAAAATTCGTTATTTGTGAAATCTTAAATATTTATTGTGCTTTTGGTTTGAATCCAGTCGGCGCATCTGCTAACGATTGATCGTGCTATCCACGTGCTTTCGATTGACATCGTACTTCTTTCTTTTCCGAATCTCCAGCTCCGTAGAGGTGAGTAAATCTCACACGAATATTCATACTTATGAAATTGTGAAACGACCGCAACTGAATGTGTAGAAATAAATAAATAAATAAATGATGTTATAATTACCTGTGATTTATTTATAGTTGATGTTAATTGTTAAAACTGCATATCGTATCATCTGTTATATCTGTTCTTATTTTACTGTTATTCTATTCTGTTAAATCACACTGCAAGTTCCCTGTAGAATAGAATCACTATGGGTGAAATGATACATACCCGAACGGACTTTAGAATAAGGGAAGGTCGTTATGGGCTGAAATGATAGGCCTGAACGATTTTCAATTAAATTTTATTTACTTGGGATTGCGGGTTTGAAATGATAAAACCCGGATTTTTCTTTGTAAATTACGGATTGAAATGATATAGTATCCGTATCACTTGAATTAGGCTAGAAAATATTATACAGACCCGTGGTTATTTTTATGTATTTTCTGAATATTTTTAAATAATTTAAAAATTGTAATAATATTTAATTTGATTTAAACCGAATTTTTAAATGATTTATTTAAAATAGAAATGATCTTTCTATGTGATAAATATAAATAAATGGAGGAATATTGATTTTAAAACGAAACTTAAATTTTTAAATTTTGGAAAAAAGAAAGAAAGATGGAAACTTAAGTTAATTTAATTGAAATTGAAATTTAGTTTTTAATTTGTGGAAAAATGAAGTTTAAGTTTAAGTGTTGAAATGAATGTAATAAGCAAATTGGTAAGTTTGGTTTTAACTTGTAAAATTTCTTTGAAATAAAATTTGTTAAAGGATTGAAATGAACATTTTTAATGTATGATTTTATAAGTTTTAACTAGGTAGGATCTGTAGCATTTTTTTAGTGTTGTGGTTTTTATAAATGAACCAAAAGACTAAAATGAACTAAAGCTATGATAGTACTTGGTAAGTGCTGTTGTAGCAGAAACTAAAATTGAACTTGAACTAATGAAAAGCTACTGTAGCACTTGTTAAGGACTGCAGTAGACTGAAATATGATTTTGTTTAAAATTGAACTGATATAACAATTTTAAATATTGTTTTGTTGAATAAAAATTGTTTTCGAATATAACTTACCGCCACACTTTTAAATACCGTGGAAGCTGAAAATTTTAATGCTTTTGTTAAAGTGAATAAGTGAACTCCGAAGGGTTAGATTTTGGAAATATAATATTGATTTAAAAGAATAGTGTCTTTGTTTTTAAATGTTTAATTCGAAGTATATTTGATAAATTGCTTTAAATCTATAACCACGGGTTATAATAACGATTGGTTGGCAAAGAGACCGGGATCAGATATGGACATACTCTCTGTCGATACCGAAAACCACTTTGACAACCGTGTACGCGGTGGAGATTCCAGAATGAAGTAGGATGGTGGCGACGTCCTTAAGGTATTACGTGGACCCAACTCCCGTGAGTTGGCATAAGGTGGCTAAAACAGGAGCGATCTCGGACCAGTGAGGTAGCACCTCTTCTCGGACACATTCCTTCGATATTATACTCTTACTGATTTGACTAGATGGCCATCCTCCGATTTGGGAATGTTGTTCGAGGTGGAACGGTAGTGGCTGCTATGCGTATCCATCAGTCCGTGTGCGTAATTGGTATATCTACCCTGGCATTGCCTAGTTGTGCCGTGTCACCTACCATACCGAGCTTTACTACGATTATGATTTTAAGATCCGACCGCGTTAAGGTTCTCCATCCCCTTAACGCTATTTTCCGATATGATTATACTTTACTTATGTAGACACTATTATAATAGCGAATATTACTACATAGTAGATAGTTTAACGGATCCTTAGAGGATGGGCGGTCCCAAGCATCTTCTAAGTTACTAGTACCTTTACTACAGTTCATTTGAGTTGGTTTACATTGTATAAGTATGTATATCCTGACTTGAGTGTTATGTTTTATTTTACGCTCGGGTCAGCCTGAGTATTCACAGCTTTGAATTCACCTTTCTGGAGCTCGGAATCACTGGAGATTCTGCCTATCTAGTTATCTTCCTATTTCGGTTTCAGTTGTCTTATTTCAGCTTTTGTTTTAGAGACTTGTGTATTTGGGATTTCTACTGTACTTGTTTCAGAACTGTATTGGGTTTCAGACTATGTATTTTGTATTTGATTTTAGACTATGTATTTAGTGGCTTCATGAACCACTATGGTATTTTTAAATTCCGCTGCGAGTTATTCTGATATTTCTGTGTCTGTGATTCTGTGAATGATTTTATTTGCTCCAAATTTTATTACAATCTGTTATTTTGTATTATTCAAGTCTGACATGTGAGGATTATTGTCGATTTGAATGGTCCAAAATAGTGGGTCGTTACACCTGCATTCTTCAGTCCGAAGGGCATGACTTTGTAGCAGTAGAGACCAACATCTGTGACGAAGCTCGTATCCTCTTGGTCCGACTCATGCATCATAATTTGGTTATACCCGGAGTAAGCATCCATAAAAGACAACAATTCGTGCCCAGCTGTTCCATCTACCAGCTGATCAATCCTTGGTAACGGGAAGCAGTCTTTGGGACAGGCTTTGTTTAAATCTGAGAAATCAATGCACACTCTCCATTTTCCATTTGCTTTTTTAACCAGCACCGGATTTGAAACCCAATTTGGATATGTGAACTCTCTGATGAAATGATTTTCCATGAGTCGGTTTACTTCTTCCTTTAGCGCTGCTGACCTTTCTGGACCCTGGGTTCTCCTTTTCTGTTTCACAGGTGTGAATTTCGAATCAATATTCAGAGTATGTACAACAATCTCTGGAGATATTCCACACATATCGGCATGACTCCAAGCGAATACATCCAGATTTGCTTTCAAAAATGATATCAACATATTTTGAACTGCCACACTGAGTTGTGAACCCACATTTAGCACTTTGTTTGGGTCTTTGAGGTCAACAGGTACTGGTACCGTTACTTCCATCGGCACCACTCTATTTTCCCATGCATCGGCCTTTCTGGGGTCCATTTCTCTCCTTGCACCACTATGCTCGCCAGTGCAAGGGCCACCCTGTACTTGCTACAGGGTTGGGCTTTTGATGCGGAGCGGAGCTGCCGCATCTTTTCCCATCTCTCTCTTCCTTGCCTCTCAAAGCTCTATAAGATAACATTCCCGCCCAGCATTTTGATCTCCTTTAATGACACCAACACCATTATCTGTGGGAAATTTCATAGTTAGGCAGTACGGGGCGAGAATGGCTTTGAACGCAGCTAAAGTTGGTCGGCCTAGGAAGGCATTGTAGGCAGAAAGTCCATCGACAATTACAAAAGTCTGTTTCCAAACTACTTTTCTCTGTCCTTCTCCAAGTTCCACAAACAAGTCAACAGTTCCAATCGACTGTTGTGGTTCCCCAGTGAACCCAATAATCTTTTGCGGTGAAGCCTGAACGTCAGCCATTGGAATCTTCATTTGATCGAATGTCTTCTTGAAGAGTATATTGCAGGAAGCACCGCAATCAATAAGCACTCGTCTTACAATAGCTGGCCCAATTCCTGTAGAAATGACTAAGGGATCTATGGTTGGAGCTTCAATACCCATAAAATCCCTGACTTTGAACACAACATCATCATTAGAAGTTTTCTGCTGTTTCAGGGGTACAACGTCTTCTAAAACAAAAACATCTTCTTTCGCTGGGGTATATTTCGAAGCACGAGCATATCGTTCCATCTCACCCCAGCTTCTGCCCGCTGGGTGTGGGCCTCCTGTAATCACATTGATAACTAGCCTTTCAGATTCGTATGCTGTAGCGCCCTTACCCGAGCCAGATGGATGAGTAGGGAGCTGCTGCCCCTGAGTAGATGGAGTTGGGTCATTCCTGTTCTTCTTAACATACTGTTGCAACTTGTTTTCCCTTAACAATTCTTCAATTAAGCTCTTCAAATGACGACATTCGTTGGTATCGTGACCGGGTTGGTTATGAAATCGGCAGAATTTTCCATTTCGCATAGCACTCTTTCCAGGTTTTATCTCAGCTGGTTTAGGATAATCCACAACATCTTTGGTGGCAAAGAAGATATTCTCCAGAGTGTCGGTTAATGGAGTGAAATTTGAGGGCTTGAAGAAGCGAAGTTTCTTTAGATCCTTTTGTTTCTTCCCATCATTATTTTCCCTTTTCTGACTTCCGGAATCTTTCTTAGCTGAAGTAGCAATGTTATTCTCCACTCTTGTCGCCACCACTTTCATTGGTGCCGGAAGATTTTCCAAGCGTATGAACTCGTCAGCTTTCTTATAGAATTTTTCGAGTGAATTTGGTTACTTCATTTTAAGCCATTTCCCAAATTCACTTGACTTATCGACAGCACGCATCAAATAAGTCAAAACCATTCGTGGATCTGCGTTGTCAACTTCAGCCAGAGCTATATTGAAGCGATTCAGGAAGGATTTAATTGACTCTCCAGGATTCTGCACAAGACTAGACAATGACATTATGTCTTTTGCCTTTGAAGCATACAGTCTGAATTGCTCTTTAAACTTTCGGGTTAAGTCGGAAAACTGGTCTACAGATCGAACGGGAAGCTTGGTAAACCAAAGAAGTGCCACTCCTTCCAAGTATACCAGGAAATACCGGCATTTAATCTAATCAGTCGCTCTGGCACCGGTCATGTGCCAGTCATATTTGTACAAGAATTGATTCGGGTCACTTGTCCCCCGATAAGCAGGAATGGTAGGGGGAACAAATTTTCTGGGAAACTCAGCCTTTAGAATCCTCTCAGTAAACAGAGTTTTACTCGGTGCGAATCCCCATTTGCTCTCATCTTCATTTCTCTGCAAGCTTTCTTTCATTATTTGCCAAATCATACCAAAGAGATATTCCTCATTGTTTAATGACTTTGTAAAGTAGACTTCGGCCATTTTCTCGGAAGTTTGTCCGGGCAAATGTTCGTGGAAAACTGGCGATGGCCTGGATCCTTCAGCTTGGGGGGGTGCCCCTTCAGCAGCGCCTGATCCCCCTTGATGAATATTTCTTCCTTCGGAGTTGTGAAGAGCATCAGCAATGTTTTCTTCATTATTTACTGGTCTTTGACTAGCCCCGAGCAAATCATTTAACTTCTCCATCATTAGAGTATTCTGAGTTTCAATCTGTTGATACAGCCCGGACACTGTGGCATCTAACTCTTCTCGCGTCACCCCAACATTTGGAGCTGCCTGACTTGGAGAAGGAGAAGTGGCAGTATTATCGTGAGCATCTTCAGATCTGATCGACTTGCGTTTCCTTCCAGGAGCCATTATATCTAACAGACTTCTGGTTTTCAAAGAGACTTTTTCTACAAACTTTCGTGAAGCAATGATGACAATATCCCCGAGTTGGCTTCTCAGTGAAAGCACCAAAATGTTAACGCTGAAAATTGAACGCTAACACCCGGTGTGTGTAGTAATAATGTGAAAGCACCACCCGTTGGTACGGGAACAGAATATAAGCTGAAAAAATAGCAGAAAACGGAAAAGGGACAACAGATTTATAGTGGTTCGGCCCGTAATTGAACCTACGTCCACTTTATAGTCTTTTATTGCTGATTTGATTACAATTTGATACAATGCACTTCGAATACAATTCACTTCGATCACACAAACACTTCAGATTAGTAACTCAAACTTTGATGATGAGATTTGTTGAATCCATGTCGGATGTGTAGAATTTCGTTCAAAGCTTGTTGTAGTATCTTCAATGTTTGGAGTTCTTCAAGTGTTGGATGAGTTGAGAATTTGGTAGAGTAACAGCGCTTCAGGAAATGATTGGCCAAAAGTCCCCTTCATGTTGAAGGTAGCGCTGGATTTATAGAGAAGTCTGAACAGGAATTTTTGCCATGTCCTAAGTCGTGGCTGACTTAAGATAAGTCGTAAGTCGTGGCCGACTTAGCAGGTAACAGTATCAGTGAAGCGACATAAGTGTCAGGGCATTGGATTTTAACTCGGTAGCTTTAGGTCGTGTGATTGCCTTAAGCCGTTAAGTCATTTCCTTGTTAGGTCGTGCCATCTCTCGAGTCATTAGGTCTTAACTTTCTTAAGTCGTCGCACATGTTAAGTCGTCAACTAGTTGAGTCAGACAACACCTTTAAGTCGTCGAGGCCATTAAGCCGTTAATTCCTTAGACCGTTGAGTCGTAGACTTCCTTAAGTCGTAAGTCGCCTTTGTAGTTGCCGTTGCCTTCTCTAGGTCGTTAACTCCCTCAGGTAGTTAAGTCATGGAGTACTTTGAGCTGTTTAAATCGTCCAGACCTTAAGTCGTTAAGTCGTCCCGACCTTAAGTCGTTAAGTCGTCCCGACCTTAAGTCGTAGGTCGTGAAGTACCCTGAGTGGTTAGGTCGACCAATCCTTGACTCGTTAAGTCGCGTACCCTGCTTGAGTCGTCCAGTTCTTAAGTCGTAGACCAATTGAGGATTAACAGTAATATAGATTTAAGTATATCCAAGTTAGTTATAAATATTCATACGTACAGTATGTATATTGGTTTATATCCATTTGCTTGGAGGTTAGTGATATATATAAGTATTTATTTCTAACTTTATTATGGATACATGTTGATCTTTATATATGTGTTGAATGGTAAACGTGAGTTTTTATTTTTTTTTATTTTTTTTTATGTATTAAGTATTGTTTGAAAATATAAGATATTTTGCCTTTAAGTTATATGGACTTTAACTTGAATATTGAGTTTTAAATATAAGTATTGATTTAATATAAAAATGTGTTTTGAACTTAGAATATGATTTATATACGTAAATAGTTATATATAGTTATATATATACCTTGTATCTTCATCAATCCAGTTCTGATTCGTATTATCAATTCTTGATTATCAGCCTTGTTCGTCCATTTCACGTTCAATCTAGCTTTGATTTGGAATCCGTGTCTAGAATCGTAACTCACTCTATCGTTGAATCTCTCTCTCTAGCCTCGAAAGGTGAGAAATCACTCACGATTAACTTTCTTTTATTTATTAAATTTGATTTCAATTGAAACGACAATTGAAATATGCTGCTGTTAGTTATTTACATCGTTATATATATTTCATTATATGCTATCTGTTCACCTGTGACATTTGACACCATTATCTGTCAATTGAAATATGCTGATGTTAGTTATTTACACTGTTATATATATATGCTATTACTTGTATCAGTTCACCTGTGACATCTGACACCATTATCTGATGATATATGCCTGTTATATTATTATCATATCTGTTATCACTTTGCAAGTTCCCTGTTAGTATAGAATCTGTCACATACCGAAATTTTCGACTTTCGAAAATTCGACATCGATACTCACTTTATCGACTGTCGAGCAATCGAGTGCCGGAAACTCCAATAGTGAGGGTTTAAGAAAAAGAAATAGAAGAAAAGATAGAAGAAAAAGAGGAGAAGAAGAAAGAAGAACAACAGAAACAGAAAACAATATCAGAATCTCACATATCGCAGCGGAACAATATAAAATAGATAAACACTAGTCTTTAAAACAAAGAACTATATCATTTTATACATTCATCAATCATCAGAGTCAATATACAACAATGGACAGTTATATAACTTGTCCTCATACAGAATACACAGCGGAATAAATAATATCAGATACAAATACTACGTCTCGTCCTCCAGCTTATCTCCAAAGCTCCAGAATATCCAGAATATCCTGATAATCTAACTCTAGACTGCCCGTGTGGAAATTGGTGGGCACCCAGAGTTTAGAAGGGAACAATAAACTCCGAGTCAGTCATGGTGACTGGTGTGAGATCGTAAAACAGTTATATCTTAAAAAAAACAACAAGGGAATATTTTTTAGAGTCAATTCGCAATGCTTTAGGAAAATGAAACTACCATAAGACCTCCCACCACACACACAATGCAAACGCAGACTTGGAGGAGATTTCTTCTTATGATAGTCAAAGATGCTTACTACGCAAAATCAAATTCTTTTTGATATTATTATTAGTGCATAGTGGAAAACATTTCGAAAGTATAATATAAATCTTAGCCAGCATAGGTACCATTATATTATGCCTGCTATAGCTGCCTCCTGAGGAGACAGGTTATACAATTGAAATCGTAAAGGCTCGTATTGTTTCTTTGGATTTCCAACAAATGGTCAGGCTAAGGAACTTCCTATCCACGATGAGTACGTCCCTGGAATAGACGACCCGAGAACCTAACCGGATCTCTGCCAACACAAGGCCGGGTTACCTCTGCAAAAATAGGTAACTACTGACACGCGTATGCCATTCCCCGATCGTCACCGATCTTCCCGAGGATCCCCGATTTCCAACAAACCACATAGATAATAATAATGCAGTAACCACAGAGGTTAAGTATCTGGGCTCCATACCATGATACCACCTTTATCCAGAAGGAATGACATACACTAAGGGGCGCTACTCCCTAGAACCTTGCCGCATCCTTCCTGTTTCGACCATTTCCGGGGTGTGAGGCTCGACGAAGTCTCGTCCACAAAGCTACGCTTTCTCAAAAAGCCCTGCTTCGGGTCAAACAAAATGATCAACCTATGATCACAAAAATATAAGATCAAACAAATGATCATATCACAAATGATCAAACACTGATCATTTCACAGCAACACTCAGTATGCCACGTTACCAAATTGGGATATATCGCTGATAAATTTCAACTACATAACCTCTGAGCTCGTACGTCTCAGAGAAGGGTGTTAAGCTAAGAGAATAAATTCTCCGCCACCAACAGAAATGTATTTGAAAGAAATCAGCTTTATATCTCAAATTGTTACGTCAGACACACAATCCATACAAGTCTGTTCCGGGATCGAACAGAACCGAAGGCACTTCTCACGAAGCCCTTGCATATCCGGATAATTTTCTAATCACGTCCGAACTTCCCGTCACTAAGGGTGATAAAACCTCTAAATCGGAGATCAGCCGATGTAGAGTAACTCGACGGTAATCCTTCCGTTTTCAAAAATATCTGGTCTTCAACACCGGTTTTCGAATGCAATTCATAACGACGTATCACATATTCGGAATGGGTTATACGACCCCGTGGTCCTTTCCCGGCTAACCCAAATAGTGAGCGCTTATTCAAAAATAAGTGTGGCATTCAAATTTATCCAATTCACAACAAATACCATATTCAAGGTAATTATTGATAGTCGGTTATTTAACTATCAATAAAGATGCACGACATCATCAGATTCCAAATAATTTTCCAAATTATTATTTTTCCAAAAATATCTTTACTAGATATAAAATTTCCACACTTCACTATTTGAAAACAATTTTCAAATCAATTTCCACATTTCATTTTATCTTTGAAGATAAAATCTCAAAACAGTTCATTTCATATTGGAAAAGCATTTCCATACTTATTTAAAATAAGTATTTCACAAATCTATTTATTTTCAACATTTGAAAATATTCGATATACTTAAATCAAATTAAGTATACATTCATTCTTTAAGGAAATCATTTATTCTAACATCTATTTGAGTCAAAACGAATGTTACGTAAAACATCGTTACGACGACTCGAAATCACTAGTATAGGGATTTGAAATTTTAAGGTAGATATATGAAAATCCCAATACTACATAAAACATTTCCTTTCGGAAATCATTTACTATAACAACAGTGTTATAGTCCACCATTTCCTTAAATTTCTCGAAAACGTCTATTTCAACAAGAACTGCGGAAATCTATGCTTTCGATTCATAATACATTTTAAAACATCTTTAAAATGTTTAACTTCATTTTTAATATCACTTCTTCAAAAATAAATCCATTTTATTTAATAATATATTCACTGTCCAAAATCGTGAATATAATTCACTTAACCCAATTTCAATCATTTCTACACATTTTTATCTCAATAAAAATTCGCTATCCAAAATCGCGAATATACCTTCTTTAAAAATCTTCTATATTTAATTTCTCAAATTTAACTGATTTTGAATTTATAAACACGTTTATAAATTCTATTCCTATTTTAGTAACAACTCGACTTATAAATCTTCTTTTTATCAACTTCTATATTTTACTTATCAGAATAAGTGATTTCGGATTTATAAACAACTTTTATAAATTCCAATTCTATTTATAAAAACTTCAATCCCAAATCAATTCCGATATTGATTTAAAAATTTATTTATCACTACTAAGTAAATTCCTTATTTTCCTCAAATTATTCAATATTCTGTTTTTAACAATGGATTCTTCAATTTGAAATCATTTTACATTGATTTCCCAATTTGTTTCAATTTACCAATTAAATTTCTAATAGGATTTCCAACTTATCTTCTCTTAAATAAATTCCTTTTTAAGAAAATAAATTTCAATCGTTTCTTTCAATCTATTTTAAAAATCCAAATTTTAAATTAAATTCTTCAATTTAAAATCACTATTTTACGAAATCCATTTATTTATCATTTTCACTTGATTCTGGAATTAATTCAATAAGGTTTTAAAAATCAGCCTTTATTCTTTCAAATTCTTTTCTTCAAATTTACTTAATTTCCAAAATTAATTCACTTAAAAAAAAAAATTTCTTCTTGAATTTCAAAAATTCAATTTCGTTTATTTTTGGAATCCAATGATATCAAACATCCATTCAGCTAAATTTTTAGCTTCAAACAATTTCCAGATATCAATATGATTAATAACATCAATATAATCATTCACAGATTCATATCACAGTATAAATAAATTCAATCAATGTGAGGGGTCCAGTTGGATCCCTCCAACCTGTTTTCCTGCATCCAAAGATGTTAGCACAATACCAATTCCGCTCCAGTACGGAATTATCGCGGTATATGGGTTTTATAAAAATCCGCTTACTAACGGCGCAATAGGGTCTCATCCGCTATAAGAGGCGGGAAATCATCAATCCAATATATACATATGCCAATATGTATATATTGCTATATATATAGATATATATCCTATCATATCTAATAGCACATCAAATAGCAATCAAATCAATCAATAAATAACTGAAAATTCCACTTTTCAATTTTTGAGTGAGAAGATCTCACCTTAGCTTTTATTTTGCAATCCAATCCAATTCTTCTTTCGTTTTCTCGACTTTAACCTTGTATAAATAATTTATACAATCTATTAATATTTGAATCAATCAAATAACAATTTTCAGTTTTGATTGTTTAAATTAACTAACCTCTCCTTTAATAATTTAACTAAAATTTTACTTTCAACTAAATTTAATATATCAACCTTTGGTAATTTCAATTATTCAATGCTTTTATTTCAACCCAATTCCTTTTAATAAATCTGCTTAACTAGAAATTAATTTTAAAACTAATTTCTCCTTTAACAAAATATTTTAAATTCCGTTCTTACATTTTTCCTTTCCAGACTTACATTTTCCCAAAATCCTATTGGTATATATACTTATTTCTTCTGCTAATATCTATACATATACTATCAAGTTAAATTGGAATAAGTAAATCTGTATGTAACTATAGTTTTAAATTAAAAGAAAACAAGGAAACAAAAACACAGAACAGACTGCAGATACCTCAACCCATCACCACGCTCGAGCCACCTCGAACAGTCGTGATGCCCGTGCTACCTCGAGTTGCCAACCAACTGCTTGAATGCGCCACCTCCACGATCCCTGCTCGTCTCCACCTTCGACGAACCTACTCACACGCGCACTTCCCCAATTCCATAGACTCTCTTGCTTGCCCTGACTTCCTTGAGTTGCCAGCCCACAACCCCTAAACAACAGTGACGAACATTCCTTCCCAGTGAAAATCATCGCGAAACCCTACCTCCACCAAATCGCGTTCGCAGCCCCGTAGTCGACGCCGCGCACTCCGCCCTCGTCGTGAAACTACGACCACGGCCGCGCCTCCCCCATTGCGACAACGTCGTGAATCCCACCGCGCGCCCCACGAACGTCAGAATCCCCTCAGCTTGCCGACGAACTCGCATCCCCTAGTCTTTTGCGCGAGCGCGCGTCGCGCGTCTCTTTGATTTAGGAACGAGATGATCTTCCCCCGTTTTTATTTATTTGGAGAAACAATGTATATCTTTCGTTCGAATAGAAATTGAAGGAGGACGCCATTCCTTTTTTTTTCTTTGATTTTGAACTGAACCGGAAGGAAGAGGGGAATTTAAAAATTAGAAGAGGAATGTTTCGCACGATTTTTGTTCGTGATTTCTGGAGTGTTTCTCGGCGCGTTCAAAGGAAAAAAAAATCGTGGTGATGTTAACTGATATTTTTACCAAATTTAAATTTAAATTTAAATTTAATACGACTCAATTTCAACGCGTTTTTGTGTCGTGTGTTCACGTAACAACTCCGAAAAATACGAAAATTTGAAATCTGGCAATAATTCAATGTTACGGACCCAATGGAACTGGTTTCGTCGAATTCCGAGACTGTGCCTCGGACGGCTATTTTTAAATATCGATTGAAACGATATAATTTTCAAAACTGAACAAATAACTGTAAACTTAAATTCTAAAGCTTCTATTATCTTCAGTGTTATCAATACGAATTTTAAAAGCTTTTCGAAATATTTTTCTTCAACTTTAAATTTAAGATTCAAATTTTTATTCAGTTTCAATAGATTAAATTTTATAATTTAATCGCCAAATTCAAAGCTATATTCGGGATTTCAAATTAAATCATCGTTCAAATCTTTAAAATTAATTAAATATTCTAAATTAAATTTGTTCAAAATTCTGGGTCGTTACAGACTTCCCTCCTTAAAAGAATTTCGTCCTCGAAATTACAAGTTAGGAAGAAAGGTCCTTAACTCGTCTACTATCTTTCACAATCAATAGTTTTATCAAATTTTTCAAAACAAATCTTTCTATTAAGATTCGTTATCAATTCAACTAACTTCCCAACTTTAATTATAAGTTTCAAAACAACATTGTTTACTTTCAATTTTCAAATTTAAATTCAAATTCAAATTTTAACTTTCAAAAATTTCTCAAAAATTTTCTAACACTCGGAATTTTCGAAAAATTTCGCCAGCGTCTCCTTTGCGCGGCTAATACGGTACGACTACAAAACGTCCCTACGGACTCTCAGATTTCAAAAAGAAAAAGAAAAGGCCAAGCGGCTAGAGAAATAAGTCATCAAATCTCATATTCAAATTTAAATACATACCTTTTTCGAGCAATTCAAATTTATCTTCGAAATCAAAATTCCAATTCCTTTTATAACACCTGTATATCCTACTAGCCATAATATCTAGTTACATATCCAAACCATTTTGCAAATTCTATTACAAAATTTTCAATATAAACTGCTTATACATTTTTATTTCACTATTGAAGTTACATATCTATTTTCGTTCAATTTTACATTTCATATTCATATGAATTTAATTCACAATTTAAATCAAATTTGGATTCAACTCAACTTCTGAATATTGAATTTTATCGATTAACTTTCATTTATAACTGCACTATTTTAAATTAGTTTCTTTTACTAATTTATCATAGATTCTAATTCATTTATTCAAATTTGGTTTCAACATTCAGTTTTAATCTTATTCACTTCATTCAATTAGCTTCACTTACTAATTTTAGTTTAATAGTTCACTTTGTTTTCCACAAATCTGAATTCAATTCAGTCTTACTTACTTACAATTTCAAAATAAATTTTAGCATTCAATTTGGTTCAACACCTTTCAATTAGCTTTGATGAATTTACACTTACATTCATTCTTCCATATCAATTTACTTTCATTAGATTGATTAACATCCAATACATTTATTTATTCAATTGATAATTCACTTAACATTTCAAGTTGAATTTCACTTATACTTACTTTAATTTAACTCCATCCTTTAAATTGAATTTATTCTATCAATTCAAATTGTATAAGTTATCAACTTAATAATATTTCATAAATATTTCTACATAGTATTCCAGAGTCTTTTCAATCTTTTCAAAACCATTTTTGAAAACAATTCAAATTATCCCTTGAATTTTCTAAAACAAAACCCAAATTTTTCAAACAACTTCCTTTTAAAACAATTTGGCAGCAATTTCTCTTTTGGAAACCCGAAAATGAACACCAACGATGCCGCGGTCATCATCGAAGTTATTTTCCAGCGACCGAAAAGAGTTTAGAGCTTTTCATTCCGTCAAAACCTTTTTCAAAACCTTTGAAATTCATTTTCAAATCAAAAAGATTTAAACTTTTCAAATCTCCAAAATTTTCAAATTCTTTTCAAAACCTTTCCAAAAACTCCTCTGGAATTCCGTTTTCAATTACAATTCACATTTATAATTTACATTCTCAAATTTCATTTGTACATGGATTTATCTCTTAACTTTGGAGTTATGATTTCAATTTCTTATTCAATTTTAGTGATGATAATTCACTATTATTACTTCCTAACATCCATGCAACCATATACTATAGTACTTTATAGAAAAACATTTCTTTTCTATACAAAAATAGTTTTGGGCAAAATTATCTTATTTACCCTATTTTAAAACAATACTGTGCCGAGTTGTTCTATACAAGTGTTTAGAGATCCCTATCGATAGAGTTGTACGGACAATACCGACCAGAATCCATATACCACTCAACAAACCAATCATCACAATATAAAACAATTTTATATTCACTAACAAATACGCGCTTATATCTATTATTACACTCAACTCATTCTAGAGTACTGCTGACTCTATCTCTAATGAGTAACACCCAACAGAGCAGGGTTGTCGCTTAACCATATGCTCTGATACCACTTTGTCACATACCGAAATTTTCGACTTTCGAAAATTCGACATCGATACTCACTTTATCGACTGTCGAGCAATCGAGTGCCGGAAACTCCAATAGTGAGGGTTTAAGAAAAAGAAATAGAAGAAAAGATAGAAGAAAAAGAGGAGAAGAAGAAAGAAGAACAACAGAAACAGAAAACAATATCAGAATCTCACATATCGCAGCGGAACAATATAAAATAGATAAACACTAGTCTTTAAAACAAAGAACTATATCATTTTATACATTCATCAATCATCAGAGTCAATATACAACAATGGACAGTTATATAACTTGTCCTCATACAGAATACACAGCGGAATAAATAATATCAGATACAAATACTACGTCTCGTCCTCCAGCTTATCTCCAAAGCTCCAGAATATCCAGAATATCCTGATAATCTAACTCTAGACTTCCCGTGTGGAAATTGGTGGGCACCCAGAGTTTAGAAGGGAACAATAAACTTCGAGTCAGTCATGGTGACTGGTGTGAGATCGTAAAACAGTTATATCTTAAAAAAAACAACAAGGGAATATTTTTTAGAGTCAATTCGCAATGCTTTAGGAAAATGAAACTACCATAAGACCTCCCACCACACACACAATGCAAACGCAGACTTGGAGGAGATTTCTTCTTATGATAGTCAAAGATGCTTACTACGCAAAATCAAATTCTTTTTGATATTATTATTAGTGCATAGTGGAAAACATTTCGAAAGTATAATATAAATCTTAGCCAGCATAGGTACCATTATATTATGCCTGCTATAGCTGCCTCCTGAGGAGACAGGTTATACAATTGAAATCGTAAAGGCTCGTATTGTTTCTTTGGATTTCCAACAAATGGTCAGGCTAAGGAACTTCCTATCCACGATGAGTACGTCCCTGGAATAGACGACCCGAGAACCTAACCGGATCTCTGCCAACACAAGGCCGGGTTACCTCTGCAAAAATAGGTAACTACTGACACGCGTATGCCATTCCTAGATCGTCACCGATCTTCCCGAGGATCCCCGATTTCCAACAAACCACATAGATAATAATAATGCAGTAACCACAGAGGTTAAGTATCTGGGCTCCATACCATGATACCACCTTTATCCAGAAGGAATGACATACACTAAGGGGCGCTACTCCCTAGAACCTTGCCGCATCCTTCCTGTTTCGACCATTTCCGGGGTGTGAGGCTCGACGAAGTCTCGTCCACAAAGCTACGCTTTCTCAAAAAGCCCTGCTTCGGGTCAAACCAAATGATCAACCTATGATCACAAAGATATAAGATCAAACAAATGATCATATCACAAATGATCAAACACTGATCATTTCACAGCAACACTCAGTATGCCACGTTACCAAATTGGGATATATCGCTGATAAATTTCAACTACATAACCTCTGAGCTCGTACGTCTCAGAGAAGGGTGTTAAGCTAAGAGAATAAATTCTCCGCCACCAACAGAAATGTATTTGAAAGAAATCAGCTTTATATCTCAAATTGTTACGTCAGACACACATTCCATACAAGTCTGTTCCGGGATCGAACAGAACCGAAGGCACTTCTCACGAAGCCCTTGCATATCCGGATAATTTTCTAATCACGTCCGAACTTCCCGTCACTAAGGGTGATAAAACCTCTAAATCGGAGATCAGCCGATGTAGAGTAACTCGACGGTAATCCTTCCGTTTTCAAAAATATCCGGTCTTCAACACCAGTTTTCGAATGCAATTCATAACGACGTATCACATATTCGGAATGGGTTATACGACCCCATGGTCCTTTCCCGGCTAACCCAAATAGTGAGCGCTTATTCAAAAATAAGTGTGGCATTCAAATTTATCCAATTCACAACAAATACCATATTCAAGGTAATTATTGATAGTCGGTTATTTAACTATCAATAAAGATGCGCGACATCATCAGATTCCAAATAATTTTCCAAATTATTATTTTTCCAAAAATATCTTTACTAGATATAAAATTTCCACACTTCACTATTTGAAAACAATTTTCAAATCAATTTCCACATTTCATTTTATCTTTGAAGATAAAATCTCAAAACAGTTCATTTCATATTGGAAAAGCATTTCCATACTTATTTAAAATAAGTATTTCACAAATCTATTTATTTTCAACATTTGAAAATATTCGATATACTTAAATCAAATTAAGTATACGTTCATTCTTTAAGGAAATCATTTATTCTAACATCTATTTGAGTCAAAACGAATGTTACGTAAAACATCGTTACGATGACTCGAAATCACTAGTATAGGGATTTGAAATTTTAAGGTAGATATATGAAAATCCCAATACTACATAAAACATTTCCTTTCGGAAATCATTTACTATAACAACAGTGTTATAGTCCACCATTTCCTTAAATTTCTCGAAAACGTCTATTTCAACAAGAACTGCGGAAATCTATGCTTTCGATTCATAATACATTTTAAAACATCTTTAAAATGTTTAACTTCATTTTTAATATCACTTCTTCAAAAATAAATCCATTTTATTTAATAATATATTCACTGTCCAAAATCGTGAATATAAATCACTTAACCCAATTTCAATCATTTCTACACATTTTTATCTCAATAAAAATTCGCTATCCAAAATCGCGAATATACCTTCTTTAAAAATCTTCTATATTTAATTTCTCAAATTTAACTGATTTTGAATTTATAAACACGTTTATAAATTCTATTCCTATTTTAGTAACAACTCGACTTATAAATCTTCTTTTTATCAACTTCTATATTTTACTTATCAGAATAAGTGATTTCGGATTTATAAACAACTTTTATAAATTCCAATTCTATTTATAAAAACTTCAATCCCAAATCAATTCCGATATTGATTTAAAAATTTATTTATCACTACTAAGTAAATTCCTTATTTTCCTCAAATTATTCAATATTCTGTTTTTAACAATGGATTCTTCAATTTGAAATCATTTTACATTGATTTCCCAATTTGTTTCAATTTACCAATTA
Organism: Allium fistulosum; assembly: GCA_030737815.1. NCBI lineage: Eukaryota > Viridiplantae > Streptophyta > Magnoliopsida > Asparagales > Amaryllidaceae > Allium > Allium fistulosum. The sequence continues at coordinate 511,838,969 of CM060908.1, read as the reverse complement.
AATTTCTAATAGGATTTCCAACTTATCTTCTCTTAAATAAATTCCTTTTTAAGAAAATAAATTTCAATCGTTTCTTTCAATCTATTTTAAAAATCCAAATTTTAAATTAAATTCTTCAATTTAAAATCACTATTTTACGAAATCCATTTATTTATCATTTTCACTTGATTCTGGAATTAATTCAATAAGGTTTTAAAAATCAGCCTTTATTCTTTCAAATTCTTTTCTTCAAATTTACTTAATTTCCAAAATTAATTCACTTAAAAAAAAATTTCTTCTTGAATTTCAAAAATTCAATTTCGTTTATTTTTGGAATCCAATGATATCAAACATCCATTCAGCTAAATTTTTAGCTTCAAACAATTTCCAGATATCAATATGATTAATAACATCAATATAATCATTCACAGATTCATATCACAGTATAAATAAATTCAATCAATGTGAGGGGTCCAGTTGGATCCCTCCAACCTGTTTTCCTGCATCCAAAGACGTTAGCACAATACCAATTCCGCTCCAGTACGGAATTATCGCGGTATATGGGTTTTATAAAAATCCGCTTACTAACGGCGCAATAGGGTCTCATCCGCTATACGAGGCGGGAAATCATCAATCCAATATATACATATGCCAATATGTATATATTGCTATATATATAGATATATATCCTATCATATCTAATAGCACATCAAATAGCAATCAAATCAATCAATAAATAACTGAAAATTCCACTTTTCAATTTTTGAGTGAGAAGATCTCACCTTAGCTTTTATTTTGCAATCCAATCCAATTCTTCTTTCGTTTTCTCGACTTTAACCTTGTATAAATAATTTATACAATCTATTAATATTTGAATCAATCAAATAACAATTTTCAGTTTTGATTGTTTAAATTAACTAACCTCTCCTTTAATAATTTAACTAAAATTTTACTTTCAACTAAATTTAATATATCAACCTTTGGTAATTTCAATTATTCAATGCTTTTATTTCAACCCAATTCCTTTTAATAAATCTGCTTAACTAGAAATTAATTTTAAAACTAATTTCTCCTTTAACAAAATATTTTAAATTCCGTTCTTACATTTTTCCTTTCCAGACTTACATTTTCCCAAAATCCTATTGGTATATATACTTATTTCTTTTGCTAATATCTATACATATACTATCAAGTTAAATTGGAATAAGTAAATCTGTATGTAACTATAGTTTTAAATTAAAAGAAAACAAGGAAACAAAAACAAAGAACAGACTGCAGATACCTCAACCCATCACCACGCTCGAGCCACCTCGAACAGTCGTGATGCCCGTGCTACCTCGAGTTGCCAACCAACTGCTTGAATGCGCCACCTCCACGATCCCTGCTCGTCTCCACCTTCGACGAACCTACTCACACGCGCACTTCCCCAATTCCATAGACTCTCTTGCTTGCCCTGACTTCCTTGAGTTGCCAGCCCACAACCCCTAAACAACAGTGACGAACATTCCTTCCCAGTGAAAATCATCGCGAAACCCTACCTCCACCAAATCGCGTTCGCAGCCCCGTAGTCGACGCCGCGCACTCCGCCCTCGTCGTGAAACTATGACCACGGCCGCGCCTCCCCCATTGCGACAACGTCGTGAATCCCACCGCGCGCCCCACGAACGTCAGAATACCCTCATAGCTTGCCGACGAACTCGCATCCCCCAGTCTTTTGCGCGAGCGCGCGTCGCGCGTCTCTCTGATTTAGGAACGAGATGATCTTCCCCCGTTTTTATTTATTTGGAGAAACAATGTATATCTTTCGTTCGAATAGAAATTGAAGGAGGACGCCATTCCTTTTTTTTTGTTTCTTTGATTTTGAACTGAACCGGAAGGAAGAGGGGAATTTAAAAATTAGAAGAGGAATGTTTCGCACGATTTTTGTTCGTGATTTCTGGAGTGTTTCTCGGCGCGTTCAAAGGAAAAAAAAATCGTGGTGATGTTAACTGATATTTTTACCAAATTTAAATTTAAATTTAAATTGAATACGACTCAATTTCAACGCGTTTTTGTGTCGTGTGTTCACGTAACAACTCCGAAAAATACGAAAATTTGAAATCTGGCAATAATTCAATGTTACGGACCCAATGGAACTGGTTTCGTCGAATTCCGAGACTGTGCTTCGGACGGCTATTTTTAAATATCGATTGAAACGATATAATTTTCAAAACTGAACAAATAACTGTAAACTTAAATTCTAAAGCTTCTATTATCTTCAGTGTTATCAATACGAATTTTAAAAGCTTTTCGAAATATTTTTCTTCAACTTTAAATTTAAGATTCAAATTTTTATTCAGTTTCAATAGATTAAATTTTATAATTTAATCGCCAAATTCAAAGCTATATTCGGGATTTCAAATTAAATCATCGTTCAAATCTTTAAAATTAATTAAATATTCTAAATTAAATTTGTTCAAAATTCTGGGTCGTTACAGAATCACTATGGGTTGAAAATGATACATACCCGAACGGACTTTAGAATAGGAGAAAATTGTTATGGGTTGAAATGATAAACCCAAGCGATTTTCAATCGAATTGAATTTGGGATTACGGGTTGAAATGATATATATATACCCGTATATATTTAAATTGCGGATTGAAATGATAAATATCTGTATCACTTGATCATAGGGTAGAAAATTATATACAAACAACGTTGGTCTATATATAAATAATATGAAATGATTTCTATGGTTTTGAAAAGAAATAATGGTTTTAATAAATATTGATTTTAAAGATTTATTAAAGTTGATTTGAATCAATATAAAAATATGTTTTGAGTATTTATGAAAAATTTATATTTTCAAATATAAAGTTTATAATGTTTCAGGTTGAAAGATAAATTTGAAATTGATTTGGAATTCTTAATTATTTAAGAATTATACTTAAATAAGTTTAATTTTAAATTTATTAAATTTGAAATTTAAAGATACGATTTTATAACCTGGATTTGATTAAAAGTGACTTAAATGAATATTTCAAGCTTATATAAATTTAAATGGGATAATTTGTTTATTTAAATTTGTAAATTGAAGTTGTGTTTAGATGTTATTGAAATGATTAAGTAAATATTACAAAACTAAATAATAGTAAAGTGAATTTGATATATATATATATATATATATATATATGAAATTATCGAATTTAGTTTTGAAAATGTTGAATATATAAAACTTTGAAATATATTGAAATTTAAATGGTTTATTTTGTGTTTCAAATCTGTATTTAAAATCGATATAATTTGAAATGGTTTATTGAGAAACTGAATTTAGTGAAAATTGATGAATTAAGATTTAATTAAAATTGAATTTTTGAATTTGAGTTGAATTGTATCGATTTGTGAAATTTGAGGAAACTATTTTATATTTTACTTTATAAATTATTTTAATATAACTATTTTAATATAAATCATTTTCAAAATAAATTATTTTAAATAAAAAAAACTATTTTAATATACTAACTATTTTATTATAAACTATTTTTAACTTATAACTATTTTATATAAACTCTTTTGTTTTATAAACCATTTTATTATATATAATATTATTAATATCTAAACTGTTTAAAGGAAAGTGTTATGAATTTCAAGGTTTTGATTTCCAAAGGGTTTTGATTTTTAAAGACTTCCGATTTCGAAAGCGATAACTTTGGAAAGTGATATGATTTTGGAAATGGATTTATTTGAAGTGAAAATGATATCGTATGGATATGGTTTTGAAATGGCAATAATATTTTGGTTTTGAAATATAAATTATTTTGAAAGTTTATTAAATGACAAATCGGTGTAATAATTACGTAGTTATTGAAGAGTCCAGGATCGGTTAGGGACATACTCTCTGTCCAAACCGAAAACCACTTTAATAACTATTATACGTAGAGTGTGATCCAGAATGAAGTGGTTGGAATGATGACGTTGCTGGATTTGAAGAAAGAGAACGATAATGGATGACCTTGACACTTGTGTCGAATTGGAAATGACTTAAATAGGAGCCGTGCCGGGCCAGTGAGGTTAGCTACCTCTAGCGGACACACTTCTTCGTAAACTACTCATTACTTGTTTTTTATTGGTGCGCACCCTTGATTTGGGAGTGTTGTTTCGCGGTGTTGCGATCGTTGCGGCGATGCGTTCTCACCAGTCCGGATCCGGCAAACGGTAGTTTCACTACCTTGGGTATTGCCTCAGGTGCCTTGTCATACTCGTATCCCTATGCGTGACCACTACGCTTTGTTTTGTGTTATACCTATGGAGTACTCCCTAATAGCCCACCAGTTTACGGTGGAGTTTACAGTGTTGTATAGACTATGATGCTTATATAAAATGTTTTAAGGGGGATAATGGTAACGCCTTAACACTATTTTGATACTTTATATTACTGATAGGCATTATCTACTTAGCGTACACTACTACATAGTAGATATTTTAACGGATCCTTAGAGGATGGTTATCCCAAACATCCTTTGAGTTACTCGTATTTCAGTTGTTATTTCACTGGAGTTGGATTTATTGATATAAGAATGTTAATCCTGACTCAAGTGTTTTGTGTTTTGCTTTACGCTCGGGTCAGACTGAGTGTACCAGTATTCGAGACTCACCTTTGGAGTTGGAGCTTCGCATGGAGATCCATCTATCTATCCAGCTTGCAGATATTCAGTTGATTCCAGTGATGTATTCAGATCTTGTATTTGACTATTGTATTGAGATATCTATGTATTTGAGACTTCTGTTATATCTTGTTTAACTCTGTTATATATATAGTAGCTTCATGAACTACTATTTTTTTGTTTCCGTTGCATTATTGTTATATTACTATGTGTCTGTATCTGTGATCTGTGATCTGTGATTATTTTATTTACTGTATATGCTGAGTTTTGCCAAATTTTATTTACAATCCATTGTTTTGAATTATTCAAGTCCGGCATGTGTGGATTTATTGTCGATTTGAATGGTCCAAATTAGTGGGTCGTTACAGTTGGTATCAGAGCTTTGGCTCTAGGCAAAAATTAGCATATATGGTAAATTTATTTACAGAATCACTTTCATTCGAGCTTGAATCTCTTTCTTTTGACTCGATTTCTTTTTAATTTTGGAACGTTCGCTGCGGTTCCAAATCCATTCTTGTCTCTCCCTATTAGTCTTCTTTTGATTCTGGAGTATCCCATAACTCCACTTCGAATGATCTTTATAACAAATAGGCGGTCTCGCCAATATTTGAATGATTGTAAAGGGGTGAAATTCCTTTACAAGAAGCATTGATTCACCGAAGATTTCTGCATCCTCAGTTTACAATGCTATATATATCTCTTGTTATCCCGAACTCTATCTCTTAGGATCGAATGTAGATCTACCCCAGAAAATCCACATCGACCTTATTCTTTAAGTCACGGTTGACCCGATTAAGGTTGCCCGCGATTTATCTAAACTTATACATCTTCCTATTTTGTTATTTAATCATCTCATCTTTGTTTCGAACTAATCTTCGAATCAAAATTCTCTTTGATTTGAGTCCATCAAATTTGAATCTCTATCTTTGTTTTGAAATCCATTCGAGGATATCCGAGTGAGGGAGTGTATTTGTAATTAATATAAAATATTTTATGCTTATAGTGTGTTGTTTGAGTTGTTGATGTTGGTTTGGATTTTCGATCGATTCGTCTAATCAATGCTATCGATAGGATTTCCAAAACACTTGAACAGAGCAAACTGACACAATATTGATTTCAAATTTGGTAAATGAAATAATTTTGTATGATTATATTATAAATATATAAGTAAAATTTTCTGGAATAAAAAAAAGAGGTTAATTAATTGGTTGTTTGAAATGATAATATTTGATTATCATTTATTGTTCTATAAATGAATTTATAAACTTGGTTATAAACTGATTTAGAATTTGAAATGAAATTAAATTAAGAATTTGAAAATTTAATTTCCGATGATTTCGAACTATGGGTTTAAAGGTTTAAAATGCACATTATTTAAAGGTATTTTGACTATAATTTGTTTCCAAATAATTTTAATGTATATTATTTAAAGTATTTTCAAATAGAAACCGTTTTCAAAGAATTCTAAAATGTTGAAATCAGTGCTCTTCACTTTGTCGCTGGAAAATAATTTCGGTGATGGCGGCCGCATCATCGACATTCATTTTCGAGTTTCGAAATGGAGAAACCATTCTGCAGCTTTGCTATGGTTTTGTTTGGAAAAATATTTTAATTTGAATTTCTTAAGTATGACTTGATTTATATATATATATATATATATGGGTATATTATTTTAAATTTAATTTGCTTTAATATATATAGTATATACATAATTATCTCTAAAAGGTTTGAAATTAAACGGAAATTTAATTCTTAAAATTATGTTAAAGGATGTTTTCAATTATAAATAAAGCTAAATTTTGGATAAATATTTAAACTTGAAATAATTGAATTTGAAAATTTTATTTGTATAGTACTAAATTGCATTTCAATATAACTTACCTAAAGTATTCAGAAGTTAAAATGTAATTGGATAATATACAATATAAAATGATTTTATAAATAAAATTTGAGTTGTTTATAATAAATATAATACACTTAGATTTTAATTATAAAAAAATGCTAATAAAGATGATAGAATAATAAGTTAATTGAATGAGATGAATATAATAAATTTTGTTCTGAAAGAATTAACAAATTGAAATTAGATCAACTTATCGAAATACCTTAAATTTAAACCAATTATTGAATATAAATTAATTCAAATTGAAATTTATATGGTTTAAATTAATTTATATGGTTTAAATATATGTAATAAGATATATTAAGTGGAATAAACTTAATAACAATTTCGAATAAAAGAATTAAATTTGTTGAATAAAATATGGGAACCATAAATGATTATACAAATTGATGATCTTGAAATCGTTAATTGAGGATGACTAGATAATAAGATAATGAATTTAGAAATAGACAGATTGATTTAACTTAAGTGAACTCAAAGGGATTTAACCAAATTGTTAAATATTAATTAATTTAAATTGAAATTTATATGGTTTAAATTAATTGTTTTACTTGTATTCCAATCTATTTTCTTTCTGGTTGTTTCTATTCTCTTGCCTCCTTCCTTTTCGGGGACGAAAAGTTTTGAGTGGGGGAGAGTGTAACGACCCGTAAACTTTAACTATTTTAATAACGTAATTAGTTGAATTTTGTGAAATTTTAAACGTTAAAATTTTGAAATAAAAATTTGATATTTGGAATGCGTCTAATTAATCATAGCAACTGGTAAATTTTCATCAAATAATTTGGAAGTTTATTTTCTAGTGTAATTTTATTCCAATTTATATCAGTTAAAATTGATGATAATAAAATGTTTTTCAAACCTGAATATTTTTACATAGAAAAATTCTAATTCATCTTATGAATAAGACGTCATTTTTTGTTTTTCCAAATTCGGAATTCTTTAGCTCCGTCGATCTTATTTTTCTGCGTTTTTGCTGCATTTTCCGCTAGTAGAAAATTTGAATTTTTATAATTCAATCATACCACTGATATCTATATACCGTTTTGATCGCCTCGTCATGCTGATCTCCGTAGTATATTCATTTGTGTGACATCCCGGAATTTCTGACAATATCAATTTAATAATCTGCATTTAAAATTAAATTGATTTGATGATTTTGTTGGTAAATTTGAATTGATTTGATAATTCTTCTTTTAACAAACATTTAAATTGTGAATTTATCTTTTTAAAAAGCTAAATAAACTGTTTTCTATTTATAATGTATATAAGTTTATATATATTGTAAATTGATAAGCTTTGTTTAAAATATAAGAAATAAGTAAATCTTGTTTTATAATTCAAATATTTTTGATAATTTGGAAATTTGGAAATTTGATTTAATTTAATATTAAGCTATTAAATAAATAACCATAGGGTTTTAAAATAGTTAAGATAAATGTTTGATTGATTTAAATTATATCTTAGCTTATGGTAAGATAAATAAAAGGTTTATTTTAAAATATTGTTTAGTAAATATGAGATATGAGTTTATTAAATAACAATAGGAAGTTATAATCTCTTTTATAAATTATTTAAATTTGACAAACTGTTATTTTCAAATAACATTATTAATGTATTGCTTTATATATATAAATATAAATAGATTTTTAAATAGGAATGTTGTTTTCAAATTTAATATGTGGTTATATATGTATATATATAACTTGATTTTAAAATTGGATTTTGAATTTATTTTGAATTCAAAAGCCTTGAGATTAAAAGAGTAAATATTTAAAATGTTTTGATTTTAAAGGATAATTGTATAAGTTTTTATATAATTAGCTTTATTTTTATTTCTTAAAATTTATCTATATATATATATATATATATATTAATGAGTAAATGAAGTATTGGATAGTTAAGTTAAAATATAAAAGAGAATAAAAGTAAATACATTACCTAAAATCTAACAATATAGTCTATAAAGATACTCCCATATGTTGGCAAGGCTGTAAGATTTTGAAGGCAGGAATAAGCAAAACATAAGTAAACACTTAACACCATTCTTGAAAACATACGGCTGTAAGACATAGTAAGGAAAATACATGTTCATGTTGTACAGATAAATAGTATAAACTCTTAGACAATTCTGGAAATACATGATGGTAATGCAAGTAGGAATAAAAGTAATGTTCATGTTTGTACAGGTAGTATAGGATAAGTATGTACCTTGAAAGGAAGAAACTTATACACTAAGATATAAGTACATACGAAATGTATAGTAAAGGATGTATTTGTAGACATAAGGACATGAGCATTTAATGTTTGTATCTTTGGTACATTATATATCTCATTCCAGCCCCCTCTATAGAAAATATCTCTGGAAAATTTTGTACCAGGCAATGTAAACAATACCCTGTAAAAACATCTTTCTATCTATTTATCAATCTGCTCTAGCTTTTTCCATTTCATTTCGTTACCAAAAAGAAACTTTGCATTTTCCATTCCAAAGTTTTCAAAGACATTTACAAACTAAAGCTTTAGTTCAACTCAAAGCCAACAAGAGAATCAAGCTAGCAACTTTCAAGCAGGTTTCCAGTTTTAAAAAGCTTTTCCCAAAACAATAATGTGCTCTGTTCTTTCAAAATACAAGGTGAGTAACATCACACTTTTGGAAACTATAAATTGATTTTGGTTGAATATTAAGTTCTGGAATGTTGTTTCCTTTGTGAATTTATTTGTATGGTGTGTTTCTGCTTATATGTGAATGTGTTGATATGAGTATATGTATGTTTCCTGTATCTCTTCTATTGCCAGTTTTTCAAGCTTAAGACTTGTTTAAAAATCCTCTTTCCCTTTGATTTAATTTCTGTTAGGAATTAGATTATAAACAAAAGCTGTTTATTTAATCATAGACCAATGTTCAAAATTTTAATTAAGTTAAAATCTCACTTGAATGTCTTAGGAAACTAAAACAACAGAGTAAACTCAAGATAACTAGGAATTCGAATGTCTTAATTCGTTGATTCAGATCTATGATCTGAAGCCTTATTAAAAGTTAGGATTTTTAAAGGAGGGATCATAATTTTTAGTTAAGTCTGGGATGAGCAGTTCTAGTTCATCTGAATATAGGAAATGAGGTGATTTCTGGCGATCAAGTGGATGGTGGTGGTCGGGGTTCTCCCTGATGATGGAGGAGCAAGCGTAGTTGAGGGGAAAAATGGTTGATGATGATCGAGTTCATCAACGAGGTTATGGTAGTGGGATTCTTTTTAGAACCCTAATTTTTACCTTGTTTAGTAAATCTATCGCCCCGGCCCAGGTATGTGATCGAGTGCAGTGATTTTTGGGGTGGTGGTAGTAGGGTTATGGTCGAAGAAGAGGCCGGAGTTATAGACTCTCAGATGGTCGGAGGGTGGAGAACTCGGTGTTGACAGGTTTTGAGGATGGGCCGAGTGCGTGTTCCAGGTTTGGGTTGTAAGGCTCGATTTTGATTATGGGTAGTTAGTCGAGTTCAGGTGATCGCTATTGGTTGTAGAGGGGTTTTCCAATGTGAGAAGATCATCACTGGCGATCGGAGTGGGTGGCATCGATCGTGCACGTGCACGAGCACGTTTTCCTCATCTCTGTTTTTCTTTGGGGAGGACGAAGAAGTTTCTCTCGGGTTGCACTCGAGATTCTCTAGTGATTTACTCGGGGTAATTAAGGAACGACTCGAAGTATTTTTGTTTGATTCGAGTAGAGTGTTCCAGGCTTTTGTTAAAAAGGGTATAGCCTGGCAGTTTCAAGTCTTTTGAATACAATATAAAATCTGAAGCAAATTTAAAACCCAGTTTAAATTAAGATTTTAAATCTAAATTCAAATTTAAATTTGAATCTTAAGTTTTGAAAATGGATAAAGTTATAACTTTAAAATGAGGTAAATAAGTTAAAGTTAAAATATACTTAAATGATTTGAAAATTTAGAAAGGAATTTAGTTTAAAATCTATAAAGTGGAATTTAGTGATTGGATGCATTAAATTAATAAGTTAATTTAGATGGATTGATAAATTAAATTGATAACTGGATTAATTAAGTAATTATGAGTTTTAAACTCGTTAATTAAGTTTTAAGTAAATTAATTAGAAATAATTAAATTGGAGTTAAGATCATTAATCTGAATAAATTAGATTTTAAACTAATGGTTAAATGTTAATTAATCAAGAAATTAAAGGTTAATTAAGTTACGGTTAAAACTTGAATTAATTAAATAATTAGTGGTTAATTAATATTTGGTTAAGGATAAATTAATTTGAAATTAATAAGGGTTTATCTAAGTTAAATTTCTTAAGAAAGAAATTTAAGACTGTTAATAGTAATAATGGTCATTAACTCAAGATTTGTTTTATAATTAATCAATATGAAAATTTTGATAATTAATTAGATTGATTAATTAAAGAAAATTAATTGTGGAATTTGTTTAAGTGTAATTAAAGGAATTAATTTCTCAAGATAATTAATTTAGTAAATTTGAATCATCTAAGTTGATTAATTGGTAAATTTATGTGATTAATTTTAATAATTAATTAGATAAATTAGTTAAAGATAAACATTTGTGAAAATGTTTAATGGAAGTAATTAAGGAATTTATTACTTAATAAAATTGATCGAGTTAAACGATTTGTTTAAGTTAATTAATTTAGTTTAATTAATTTGAATAAACCATTGGATGATTTGATAAGTATAATTACTAAAATGTAATTAATAAAGTGAAATTACTTAATGAAGTAATTGATGACAATTACTATATGTAATTGATTGAAGATGTTTTGAGTATAATAGTAACTTGGATTAAATTACTTTGAAAAATTAATCAAGGGATTAATTTGGAAAATTAATTAAGGAGTAATTAATTTATTAAGTGAAGTAATTAAGGGTAGTTAATTACTGAATGGGATTAATCAAGGATGATTAATAATTATGGTTAAGTAAAAGTTGATAACTCAATGTAATTAATTTAAATGGAATAATTAATTCAAAAAAAAATGTATTAGGAATCATTAATTATATGATTAATGATAAATTTAAAGGATTGTTTTAGTAAGATTAATTAATCAATAATAAGTGTTATAAGCAATTAATTAATTGTAATTAATTAAGGATAAATGTAATTAATTATGGTTAATTAATAAATAGAGTAATTAAAGATTAATTACTGTATTTGGTTATAAATAATTAATTTGTGAAATTAATTAAAGAATAATTACTCGAATGTAATTAAAAGATAATTAATCTAGGATGATTAATTAAGATGGAAATCTAGAGAATGATTAATTAATTGATTTGTAATTAATCAATGGTTAAGTAAGCATGATTTATAGAATGAAGTAATTAATTTAATTTACTTTAAATTAATTAGAGAGTTGTAATTAATTTAATTCATTTTAAATTAATTATAAATGGTGTGATTATTAATCATTGCTTATGATGGATGATATTGATTTCCTTGATTGATTGTGATCTCAGATATGAGATGAGTAATATCTATTGTGATATGGATGCTTGTTTTAAGTATGATGATATTGATTATCTGTTTGAGTAGATAATATGGATTATCTGTTTATGATGATGATGTTATTATCCATTGTGATATTGTAATTTATCTATCTCTGTGTATATAGATAATTGAATTAAACTGTTTTAACTTTAAAACAACTTGGCCTTAAAAGATACGGTTTGGATTTCGATGAGACCGGGATTGGGTTTCCGTATACCGGAATTCTAGGTCTGGAGACCCGAATACCACATCGATCCAAATTAACGATAGGTCGTGAATCTCAAGTGAAGATGAAGATTCAGAGTGCAAGGGTTATTGTCGTTAACTCTGAGGGTGATTCCAAAATGAGTGTAACGAGATAATGCCTTCGGTTTCGTTCGAACCCGGAACGAACTTGTATGGATTGAATGCTTTCAGAACATCGTCAGGTGGGCGATGAGCATTCTAAGTGATGAGTTCTGTTAAAAGGTAATCGTGACCTCAAGCCTCATCAACCGGGAATGGCTAAAACAGGGGAGGTGCAGCAAGGCTTCGTGGGTAGCACCCACTTGAGAGCGAGATATACCCCTGTCTAGATGTCCCTTTATATTCGACTTAGTGGGCATTTGATTCGCGACAACTGCTGGGGTTGTTTCGTTCGGAACTGTTCAGTAAGGAATGGTTCCGGCCTTGTGTTGTAGGGGAGCGGGCGTACTCCTTGGTACGGTGATCTAGGCCACGTACTGTGACGGGCGGTACCCCAGTAGCCCAGCCATTGTTGGAAACCCAATCTTCCTACGTGACCTTACGGTTTTGATTGTATTACCCACTTTGTGGCTAGTATGCTGGAATTTAATCATGTAACAATTTCAGCTATTTCATATTTACTTGAAAACCCTAGACCTACTATAATATCACTAGATTTCCAATCAAATGTTTGGTTAGCATAAGGTAAAAACTTTTCCATGTTTATGTGTGGGAAGTCTTACGTGATACCTTTTGTTTTCAAAGGATTTTTAAAGTTAAGCAACTTTAACCTGTTACTCATACCAGACCCATGTCTGACCCGGAGTTTATTTCTGTTTTTCCTTAAACTCTCGGGTACCCAAATTTTTACGGGTAGCCAAGGGATTCAGGTTTGCTTTGACGAATTATGGAGGAACAAATGGAGCAGGAGGCTTCAGCGTTGTAGATATATATAGTGTTCCGCTGTGATGGTATCTCTATGTGTATCTCTGTACTGTATTTGAGTTGTATTAACTAGACAGGAGTTTATAACTGTCTAGTATGTGTTGTATTATCTGTGTAACTCTGATGTATATGATAATATGTAATCTCTTATGTGATATATTATATTTTATTCGTTCCGCTGTTGAGATTCTGATGTTGTTTCTTCTTCTTCTCTATCTTTTCTATTTTCTCACCCCTTTCTTTCTTAAAGATGATGCAATTTTCTGGTAGTAGAAAGTTGGGTCGTCACACGTGGTATCAGAGCATAGGTTGAGCGAATACCTAAGCTCTGGAGTGGTATCTATCTTGAGAGAGCGTATTTGTATTTTTGATAGATATATTTATTTATTTATTTCTACCTATCTGTTGGGTTACCTGTTCGGGTTTTCCAATATAAATTATAAAGGTAGATAGGGTAGTGGTGTGTGTAACACGACTACCAATAGTTGGAGTTGTTGAGGCTGGAAGTGTATCTGTCGAGACTGTAGACCTAATACCGTCTCGAGTAAGTTTTGAATGGTGTAAGGATTTCACCAATCTCTGTGGGATATCTGCAGGATTTGGATCTGTCAGTTGAGCAGAAGCTAGTGATGGTACTTTGATACCTCAGGATGTAGTAGCTGTGTGATGAGACACAGTGACTATGGATGTCCCCGAAGATTTTCTTGGGAACAGTTTAAAGAAGTATGTCTGCTTCGGTGTTGAGGCTGTGTTCAGCTGGGTGTTTGTGTTTGGCTTTGAGGCCTGAGTTTCTCAAGGAGTTTGGTTTAGGATGTCCTTGGCAGCAGTGGCAGCATTTGTAGTTCTGATTGTTCTGTGGGTAGGCAGGAGGTCGTCTGTCAGCAGTTTTCTGGAAGTGAAGTTCAGGAGCAGCAGAGTGGATCCGTTTCTTCGATGGATTGGCTAGATAAGCTTAAGCTGTTCTGATTGGTAAAGAGAGAGCAGTTTTTCTTTGGATATTGGGTTGGATTGATCGCAAAAGTGACTTGCGATAGTGGAGTGTTCTCTTGGCTTGTCAGATATCTTTCGGGATTTCTGAGTTTTCTTCTTTATGGATCTGTTGAACCATATTTTTGGGATGTGTTATCCGGTTTGTGCTCGGTTGTATCATCAGCATTTCATCTACTCAGATCAGAGTTGTGCAGCGGAAGCAGTTTGAGAGTGCATCTGTTTTTCTTTTCCGGATAGGAGAAGTTGTTTTCTACTGATGATAGTAGAGGTTGTGTTCTTGGATTGTTTGTGTGTCGATCATTGTGATGAGTTGTTTTGAGGCATCAGCGAAGGTTGAGCCCATCAGTAGGGATAGAGGCAGCCTGGATCGTCAGATGAGTTTTGTGGATATAAGATGGAGGAATTTGGATTTCGAAGTCGAGGATTTGGTTTTGAGTAAGTTCTCTCAGATCGAAGGGGTTTCAAGTTGGTAAGACTGGGAAGTCAGCACCGAGGTATCTTGGATTTTATCTTGTTCTGGTAAGGATAAGTGTTTGATCTTCTGGAGTGAATTGTCAGTTTGGACAACTGAAATTCGATGTGTTTCACGTATCTCTGAGGGAGTACGTGTATGATCCATCTCTGGTTTTGGAACCAGCAGTTCAGGGAATGTTGGTTGTTGAGTCAGACTCGTCTGTAGTCTGATATCTGTTTGGTTTTGTAGATCTAGATGAGTAGGAGCTCTGTAGCTTAGTAGTGATTGTTTGGATTCTGTAGAGCGAGTATCCCAGTATATATACTTGGGAACTCGAGAGAACTCTATCCAGAATTTTGTCTGGATCATTAGATTTGTTTGTTTGGATGAGTTGTTTGCTATGGTTGTTAGCGTATAATTAATATATGCTTGTGTTTTAAAATTAAATCTTTAATTAGATTATTAAATTACCTTTGTTTTAAATTTCGGGGACGAAATTCTTTTAAGAGGGGAGGAATGTGACATCCTGGAATTTCTGACAATATCAATTTAATAATCTGCATTTAAAAATAAATTGATTTGATGATTTTGTTGGTAAATTTGAATTGATTTGATAATTCTTCTTTTAATAAACATTTAAATTGTGAATTTATCTTTTTAAAAAGCTAAATAAACTGTTTTCTATTTATAATGTATATAAGTTTATATATATTGTAAATTGATAAGCTTTGTTTAAAATATAAGAAATAAGTAAATCTTGTTTTATAATTCAAATATTTTTGATAATTTGGAAATTTGGAAATTTGATTTAATTTAATATTAAGCTATTAAATAAATAACCATAGGGTTTTAAAATAGTTAAGATAAATGTTTGATTGATTTAAATTATATCTTAGCTTATGGTAAGATAAATAAAAGGTTTATTTTAAAATATTGTTTAGTAAATATGAGATATGAGTTTATTAAATAACAATAGGAAGTTATAATCTCTTTTATAAATTATTTAAATTTGACAAACTGTTATTTTCAAATAACATTATTAATGTATTGCTTTATATATATAAATATAAATAGATTTTTAAATAGGAATGTTGTTTTCAAATTTAATATGTGGTTATATATGTATATATATAACTTGATTTTAAAATTGGATTTTGAATTTATTTTGAATTCAAAAGCCTTGAGATTAAAAGAGTAAATATTTAAAATGTTTTGATTTTAAAGGATAATTGTATAAGTTTTTATATAATTAGCTTTATTTTTATTTCTTAAAATTTATCTATATATATATATATATTAATAAGTAAATGAAGTATTGGATAGTTAAGTTAAAATATAAAAGAGAATAAAAGTAAATACATTACCTAAAATCTAACAATATAGTCTATAAAGATACTCCCATATGTTGGCAAGGCTGTAAGATTTTGAAGGCAGGAATAAGCAAAACATAAGTAAACACTTGACACCATTCTTGAAAACATACGGCTGTAAGACATAGTAAGGAAAATACATGTTCATGTTGTACAGATAAATAGTATAAACTCTTAGACAATTCTGGAAATACATGATGGTAATGCAAGTAGGAATAAAAGTAATGTTCATGTTTGTACAGGTAGTATAGGATAAGTATGTACCTTGAAAGGAAGAAACATATACACTAAGATATAAGTACATACGAAATGTATAGTAAAGGATGTATTTGTAGACATAAGGACATGAGCATTTAATGTTTGTATCTTTGGTACATTATATATCTCATTCCAGCCCCCTCTATAGAAAATATCTCTGGAAAATTTTGTACCAGGCAATGTAAACAATACCCTGTAAAAACATCTTTCTATCTATTTATCAATCTGCTCTAGATTTTTCCATTTCATTTCGTTACCAAAAAGAAACTTAGCATTTTCCATTCCAAAGTTTTCAAAGACATTTACAAACTAAAGCTTTAGTTCAACTCAAAGCCAACAGGAGAATCAAGCTAGCAACTTTCAAGCAGGTTTCCAGTTTTAAAAAGCTTTTCCCAAAATAATAATGTGCTCTGTTCTTTCAAAATACAAGGTGAGTAACATCACACTTTTGAAAACTATAAATTGATTTTGGTTGAATATTAAGTTCTGGAATGTTGTTTCCTTTGTGAATTTATTTGTATGGTGTGTTTCTGCTTATATGTGAATGTGTTGATATGAGTATATGTATGTTTCCTGTATCTCTTCTATTGCCAGTTTTTCAAGCTTAAGACTTGTTTAAAAATCCTCTTTCCCTTTGATCTAATTTCTGTTAGGAATTAGATTATAAACAAAAGTTGTTTATTTAATCATAGACCAATGTTCAAAATTTTAATTAAGTTAAAATCTCACTTGAATGTCTTAGGAAACTAAAACAACAGAGTAAACTCAAGATAACTAGGAATTCGAATGTCTTAATTCGTTGATTCAGATCTATGATCTGAAGCCTTATTAAAAGTTAGGATTTTTAAAGGAGGGATCATAATTTTTAGTTAAGTCTGGGATGAGCAGTTCTAGTTCATCTGAATATAGGAAATGAGGTGATTTCTGGCGATCAAGTGGATGGTGGTGGTCGGGGTTCTCCCTGATGATGGAGGAGCAAGCGTAGTTGAGGGGAAAAATGGTTGATGATGATCGAGTTCATCAACGAGGTTATGGTAGTGGGATTCTTTTTAGAACCCTAATTTTTACCTTGTTTAGTAAATCGATCGCCCCGGCCCAGGTATGACATCGAGTGCAGTGATTTTTGGGGTGGTGGTAGTAGGGTTATGGTCGAAGAAGAGGCCGGAGTTATAGACTCTCAGATGGTCGGAGGGTGGAGAACTCGGTGTTGACAGGTTTTGAGGATGGGCCGAGTGCGTGTTCCAGGTTTGGGTTGTAAGGCTCGATTTTGATTATGGGTAGTTAGTCGAGTTCAGGTGATCGCTATTGGTTGTAGAGGGGTTTTCCAATGTGAGAAGATCATCACTGGCGATCGGAGTGGGTGGCATCGATCGTGCACGTGCACGAGCACGTTTTCCTCATCTCTTTTTTTCTTTGGGGAGGACGAAGAAGTTTCTCTCGGGTTGCACTCGAGATTCTCTAGTGATTTACTCGGGGTAATTAAGGAACGACTCGAAGTATTTTTGTTTGATTCGAGTAGAGTGTTCCAGGCTTTTGTTAAAAAGGGTATAGCCTGGCAGTTTCAAGTCTTTTGAATACAATATAAAATCTGAAGCAAATTTAAAACCCAGTTTAAATTAAGATTTTAAATCTAAATTCAAATTTAAATTTGAATCTTAAGTTTTGAAAATGGATAAAGTTATAACTTTAAAATGAGGTAAATAAGTTAAAGTTAAAATATACTTAAATGATTTGAAAATTTAGAAAGGAATTTAGTTTAAAATCTATAAAGTGGAATTTAGTGATTGGATGCATTAAATTAATAAGTTAATTTAGATGGATTGATAAATTAAATTGATAACTGGATTAATTAAGTAATTATGAGTTTTAAACTCGTTAATTAAGTTTTAAGTAAATTAATTAGAAATAATTAAATTGGAGTTAAGATCATTAATCTGAATAAATTAGATTTTAAACTAATGGTTAAATGTTAATTAATCAAGAAATTAAAGGTTAATTAAGTTACGGTTAAAACTTGAATTAATTAAATAATTAGTGGTTAATTAATATTTGGTTAAGGATAAATTAATTTGAAATTAATAAGGGTTTATCTAAGTTAAATTTTTTAAGAAAGAAATTTAGGACTGTTAATAGTAATAATGGTCATTAACTCAAGATTTGTTTTATAATTAATCAATATGAAAATTTTGATAATTAATTAGATTGATTAATTAAAGAAAATTAATTGTGGAATTTGTTTAAGTGTAATTAAAGGAATTAATTTCTCAAGATAATTAATTTAGTAAATTTGAATCATCTAAGTTGATTAATTGGTAAATTTATGTGATTAATTTTAATAATTAATTAGATAAATTAGTTAAAGATAAACATTTGTGAAAATGTTTAATGGAAGTAATTAAGGAATTTATTACTTAATAAAATTGATCGAGTTAAACGATTTGTTTAAGTTAATTAATTTAGTTTAATTAATTTGAATAAACCATTGGATGATTTGATAAGTATAATTACTAAAATGTAATTAATAAAGTGAAATTACTTAATGAAGTAATTGATGACAATTACTATATGTAATTGATTGAAGATGTTTTGAGTATAATAGTAATTTGGATTAAATTACTTTGAAAAATTAATCAAGGGATTAATTTGGAAAATTAATTAAGGAGTAATTAATTTATTAAGTGAAGTAATTAAGGGTAGTTAATTACTGAATGGGATTAATCAAGGATGATTAATAATTATGGTTAAGTAAAAGTTAATAACTCAATGTAATTAATTTAAATGGAATAATTAATTCAAAAAAAAAATGTATTAGGAATCATTAATTATATGATTAATGATCAATTTAAAGGATTGTTTTAGTAAGATTAATTAATCAATAATAAGTGTTATAAGCAATTAATTAATTGTAATTAATTAAGGATAAATGTAATTAATTATGGTTAATTAATAAATAGAGTAATTAAAGATTAATTACTGTATTTGGTTATAAATAATTAATTTGTGAAATTAATTAAAGAATAATTACTCGAATGTAATTAAAAGATAATTAATCTAGGATGATTAATTAAGATGGAAATCTAGAGAATGATTAATTAATTGATTTGTAATTAATCAATGGTTAAGTAAGCATGATTTATAGAATGAAGTAATTAATTTAATTTACTTTAAATTAATTAGAGAGTTGTAATTAATTTAATTCATTTTAAATTAATTATAAATGGTGTGATTATTAATCATTGCTTATGATGGATGATATTGATTTCCTTGATTGATTGTGATCTCAGATATGAGATGAGTAATATCTATTGTGATATGGATGCTTGTTTTAAGTATGATGATATTGATTATCTGTTTGAGTAGATAATATGGATTATCTGTTTATGATGATGATGTTATTATCCATTGTGATATTGTAATTTATCTATCTCTGTGTATATAGATAATTGAATTAAACTGTTTTAACTTTAAAACAACTTGGCCTTAAAAGATACGGTTTGGATTTCGATGAGACCGGGATCGGGTTTCCGTATACCGGAATTCTAGGTCTGGAGACCCGAATACCACATCGATCCAAATTAACGATAGGTCGTGAATCTCAAGTGAAGATGAAGATTCAGAGTGCAAGGGTTATTGTCGTTAACTCTGAGGGTGATTCCAAAATGAGTGTAACGAGATAATGCCTTCGGTTTCGTTCGAACCCGGAACGAACTTGTATGGATTGAATGCTTTCAGAACATCGTCAGGTGGGCGATGAGCATTCTAAATGATGAGTTCTGTTAAAAGGTAATCGTGACCTCAAGCCTCATCAATCGGGAATGGCTAAAACAGGGGAGGTGCAGCAAGGCTTCGTGGGTAGCACCCACTTGAGAGCGAGATATACCCCTGTCTAGATGTCCCTTTATATTCGGCTTAGTGGGCATTTGATTCGCGACAACTGCTGGGGTTGTTTCGTTCGGAACTGTTCAGTAAGGAATGGTTCCGGCCTTGTGTTGTAGGGGAGCGGGCGTACTCCTCGGTACGGTGATCTAGGCCACGTACTGTGACGGGCGGTACCCCAGTAGCCCAGCCATTGTTGGAAACCCAATCTTCCTACGTGACCTTACGGTTTTGATTGTATTACCCACTTTGTGGCTAGTATGCTGGAATTTAATCATGTAACAATTTCAGCTATTTCATATTTACTTGAAAACCCTAGACCTACTATAATATCACTGGATTTCCAATCAAATGTTTGGTTAGCGTAAGGTAAAAACTTTTCCATGTTTATGTGTGGGAAGTCTTACGTGATACCTTTTGTTTTCAAAGGATTTTTAAAGTTAAGCAACTTTAACCTGTTACTCATACCAGACCCATGTCTGACCCGGAGTTTATTTCTGTTTTTCCTTAAACTCTCGGGTACCCAAATTTTTACGGGTAGCCAAGGGATTCAGGTTTGCTTTGACGAATTATGGAGGAGCAAATGGAGCAGGAGGCTTCAGCGTTGTAGATATATAGTGTTCCGCTGTGATGGTATCTCTGTGTGTATCTCTGTACTGTATTTGAGTTGTATTAACTAGACAGGAGTTTATAACTGTCTAGTATGTGTTGTATTATCTGTGTAACTCTGATGTATATGATAATATGTAATCTCTTATGTGATATATTATATTTTATTCGTTCCGCTGTTGAGATTCTGATGTTGTTTCTTCTTCTTCTCTATCTTTTCTATTTTCTCACCCCTTTCTTTCTTAAAGATGATGCAATTTTCTGGTAGTAGAAAGTTGGGTCATCACAATTTGTGTGTTTCGGAGCCGGATACATGGTGGAATCTGCGAAAAAAAATAACCGTATCGGTACCCGGTTCGTGACTTTTAGGTTCTTGTGTCTATTCAGTTTCTACCATGTATTAACACGACAACCATTAGCCTTTATTATTTTCTGAATTCACGTGTCAGATCTTTCCTCTTCTCCTGGTTTCAAAATATTTATAAAATTTGGTTTTCTCACTGTCCGTTTCTCTTCTTTGGTCAGTTCTAAGAAATTAAATATAAAGTTTATATAATCAAGGCTTTTATATCCTATGCCACCTGTAACCATTCTGTGACCATTCATTCCTTTCCTTTTAACACCTATTCCTTTTCCTTTTAGCACCTGTTGCCATCATTCATCTTTTAGAAGAATTTAAGTTTATATATATAATCTTTCTGAAGCCATCTTGTGTTCGCATGGAACAACACCTTTCCCCACGTCACCCACCGGACCTCTGGGCTCCTCCACGTTCCCAAGCAACCAAACCTAGCTTTCATCGCCTCTGACTTGCTTCCCGAGCCACCACGCAGAGGCAACACCCTACGATCTTATCTGCTGCCGTGCTAATCACCCTCACCCTTGCTTCCACCTTTCAGCCACCGCCTACGACTCAGCCACTAGCCGAGTGAACTCCCATCGGCGAACCCACTCAGCTCCACAACCTCCACTACTTCAAACCAAAGCCCTAGCAGCTCCTCACCGTGAGCCATCACGACAGCCACACTGGGCCCTGACCACCATCTTTGCCGCTTCCTTCTCCTCGCAGGGCCATGCGAGTAGATTTTTGGCATATAGGAGGTATATAAATTTTGTTTTACAGTTTATAAAAGTTATAAAGGTTATGTGTATATATATGAATTTGTATGTTGCATAAGCTGGATTTTTTTACATATGCTAGTATATATACATTATAAAGTCAAGTCTGCATATTTTTTTTTTGCATTCGTTATACACATATAATGTTGATTTGAGTATATAAGTTCTATGCAAAACTATGTTATACTTTGTTCCCATGTTAGTTATTCCTCCTCTGTGTATATGAGGTTTTGAACTAAAAGTGTATTCATGAATAAATGTTGAAATTATAAATATATGATACTGTATGTTGTAGAAGGAAAAATATATATACTAATAAATATATGTTGCATCAACCTATGTGCTTCAGCTAAAATTTTTATACCATGTTTATATAAATAGTTTGTTTATGCGTGTATATATATGTGTATAGACATATTGGGTTATATGCATGCTGTCGAAAAATATATTTCCTGTTGAACTTGTTCATATAGCCGTACATTTGTTTACAATGTTTTGAACGTGTTTATATACGAAAGGTTTCTACAGTATATGTTATAAAGATTTTTTTATATAATGACTTCGATTGAGTTTGTAAGTGAGTTTATATATCTATACCAGTTTATATATATATATATATCGAATCTACTATTTTGATGAGTATAAGTTTATACCAGTTTTATATGTTATATACATTACTTGAATATATATGGGCTGTACTTGATAGGTATATTGTTTGACTTCTTATAAAACCAATGTATGTATATATGAGTTATGAAGTTATAGTATGTATATATACATATATATAAATTTTATTAGTTCTTATTTTGTTTACAGTAATATAGATTTAAGTATATCCAGGTTAGATATAAATATTCATACGTACAATATGTATATTGGTTTATATCCATTTGCTTGGAGGTTAGTGATATATATATATATAAGTATTTATTTCAAACTTTATTATGGATACATGTTGATCTTTATATATGTGTTGAATGGTAAACGTGAGTTTTATTTTTTTTTTAATTTTTTTATGTATTAAGTATTGTTTGAAAATATAAGATATTTTGCCTTTAAGTTATATGGACTTTAACTTGAATATTGACTTTTAAATATAAGTATTGATTTAATATAAAAATGTGTTTTGGACTTAGAATATGATTTATATATGTAAATAGTTATATATAGTTATATATATACCTTGTATCTTCATCAATCCAGTTCTGATTCGTATTATCAATTCTTGATTATCAGCCTTGTTCGTCCATTTCGCGTTCAATCTAGCTTTGATTTGGAATCCGTGTTTGGAATCGTAACTCACTCTATCGTCGAATCTCTCTCTCTAGCCTCGAAAGGTGAGCAATCACTCATGATTAACGTTCTTTTATTTATTAAATTTGATTTCAATTGAAACGACAATTGAAATATGCTGCTGTTAGTTATTTACATCGTTATATATATTTCATTATATGTTATCTGTTCACCTGTGACATCTGACACCATTATCTTCCAATTGAAATATGCTGATGTTAGTTATTTACACTATTATATATATGCTATTACTTGTATCAGTTCACCTGTGACATCTGACACCATTATCTGATGATATATGCCTGTTATATTATTATCATATCTGTTATCACTTTGCAAGTTCCCTGCTAGTATAGAATCACTATGGGTTGAAAATGATACATACCCGAACGGACTTTAGAATAGGAGAAAATTGTTATGGGTTGAAATGATAAACCCAAGCGATTTTCAATCGAATTGAATTTGGGATTACAGGTTGAAATGATATATATATATACCCGTATATATTTAAATTGTGGATTGAAATGATAAATATCCGTATCACTTGACCATAGGGTAGAAAATTATATACAAACAAGTTGGTCTATATATAAATAATTTGAAATGATTTCTATGGTTTTGAAAAGAAATAATGGTTTTTATAAATATTGATTTTAAAGATTTATTAAAGTTGATTTGAATCAATATAAAAATATGTTTTGAGTATTTATGAAAAATTTATATTTTCAAATATAAAGTTTATAATGTTTCAGGTTGAAAGATAAATTTGAAATTGATTTGGAATTCTTAATTATTTAAGAATTATACTTAAATAAGTTTGATTTTAAATTTATTAAATTTGAAATTTAAAGATACGATTTTATAACTTGGATTTGATTAAAAGTGACTTAAATGAATATTTCAAGCTTATATAAATTTAAATGGGATAATTTGTTTATTTAAATTTGTAAATTGAAGTTGTGTTTAGATGTTATTGAAATGATTAAGTAAATATTACAAAACTAAATAATAGTAAAGTGAATTTGATATATATATATATATATGAAATTATCGAATTTAGTTTTGAAAATGTTGAATATATAAAACTTTGAAATATATTGAAATTTAAATGGTTTATTTTGTGGTTCAAATCTGTATTTAAAATCGATATAATTTGAAATGGTTTATTGAGAAACTGAATTTAGTGAAAATTGATGAATTAAGATTTAATTAAAATTGAATTTTGGAATTCGAGTTGATTTTAATTGATTTGTGAAATTTGAGGAAACTATTTTAAATTTTACTTTATAAATTATTTTAATATAACTATTTTAATATAAATCATTTTCAAAGTAAATTATTTTAAATAAAAAAAACTATTTTAATGTACTAACTATTTTATTATAAACTATTTTTGTAACGACCCAGAATTTCGAACAAGTTAAATTGAGAATATTTAATTTATTTTAAATATTTGAACGATGATTTAATTTGAATCCCCGATATAACTTTGAAAATTGGCGATTAAATTATAAAATTTAATCTATTGAACTGGATAAAAATTTGAATCTTTAATTTTAAGCCGAAGAAAAATATTTCGGAAGCTTTTAAAATTCGTGTTGATATTACTGAAAATAACAGAAGCTTCAGAATTGAGTTTGAAAACAATTTGATCAGTTTTGAAATTAAATCGTTCGAATCGATATTTAAAAATAGCCGTCCGAGGTGCAGTCTCGGAATTTGACGAAACCAGTTCCATTGGGTCCGTAATATTGAATTATTGTCGGATTTCAAATTTCGTATTTATCGAAATTGATATGTGAACAAACGACATATAAACGCGTTGGAATCTATATCGAAAAATTTAAGAATATATTATTTCACTTCCTCCAACAACTCGTACAACCTGCCATCTATTTGCCTCCTTCGTACTCATCCTCATCTGATATCACGCAACTTTTTCTGCTGTTCTCAAATACACTCGAGCACCTCGTTCCCTCCTCTCAGAAAAATCAAAGCAAACAATGGCCGCTCGTTTCAAATAAAAATTCGAGACCCCATTCGTTCAAAAAGAAAACTCCTCTTCTGAAATAACGAAACCCTTCTCCCCCACAGTTCATTCGCGAAATTAAAACGAAAAAAGGGGGGGGGGGAATCGTGATTTCACCCGCGACATCGATGGAAGCTGGAGGCACTCGCGCTCGATCACGGGGGAAGTCGCGAGTTGATCTAGGCTGGAGCATGGAAATTCGAGCTTGGCTTCAGCAAGGCGTTCTAGGGTTCGAACTGGTAGAGCTCGCGCTCGCAAGGGTTTGCAGTGGAGGTCGCGAATGGCAGCGTCGACGGCAGCAACTTCGGTGAGGGGTCGCGAGCGAAATCTGGGAACTAGGGTTCATGATGGTGAGGCACGCATGAGGCGACGAAGTCGCGATAACGGCACAAATTAGGGTTCTGGGCTGCGAAGGGAGGGTTTTGTTCACGAGCTATCGAGATGATTGTTAGAGGTAATTTGGATTTTAAAACATTTTAATTAGGTATGTTTAAACTTTTAAACTTGATTTAAATTTTATTTCATTTATCAAGCAGTAAAACGCTGCTGTTGTTAATATATATACATGAGAATGTTCTTGTACAGTAAAATTTATTTATTATAGTAAAACAGAGATATATATGTTTTGGGAAAATAAATTTAGATATGTACAGGAAATAGTTTATTGGTAATTAGGATATATTTAATAAGTATATAAGATTTTGAAAACTATAAAAGTTTATAATATGTATATAAGAATTTTTTTACAAAGGAATTTTAAATATTGAAGAAATTTATATTTATGTAAATGAGATTTTGGTTTAAAGAAAAGGGAAAGTTAGTTTGAAATTAAAATGTTTAGTTAAATAAATTTATTTAAAAGAAATTGGGACAAAATAAGATCTTAGTTAAATAAGTTTATTTCAAAACGGAAATCAGTTAGAATTTAAAATTAACTGTTTAAAATGAAATCATCGATGAATCAAAATTATCAAATGAAAATTTATTATTCGATCTGTTCGAATATTAATAAATCGTATAAATGTTTATACAGTTTGAAATCGTAAAGGGAACGAGACGAATTGGATTGGATTGCAAAATTAAAAAGCTAAGGTGAGATCTTCTCACTCAGATTTAATTTTGAATTGTAGTTATTGATTTGGTTGATTTGTTTGGATGTGGTATTAGATATGATAGGATATATCTATATATATAGCAATATATACATATTGGCATATGTATATATTGGATTGTTGATTTCCCGCCTCGTATAGCGGATGAGACCCTATTGCGCCGTTAGTAAGCGGATTTATAAAAACCTATATACCGCGATAATTCCGTACTGGAGCGGAATTGGTATTGTGCTAACATCTTTGGATGCAGGGAAACAGGTTGGAGGGATCCAACTGGACCCCTCACATTGATTGAATTTATTTCTACTGTGATGTGATAATCTGTGAATGATTATTGTTGTCATTGAATTGATATCTGGAAATTGTTTGAGAAGCTAAAATTTAGCTGAATGGATGTTTTGACATCATTGGATTCCAAAGATAAACGAAATTGAATTTTTGAAATTCAAGTAGAAAATTTCTAAGTGAATCAATTTTTTTTTTGAAATTGAATAAAATTTGAAGAAAAGAATTTAAAGGTATAAAAGTTGATTCTTATAGTATTATCGAATTTATTCCAGAATAAAGTGAAAATGTTAAATAAATGGATTTCGTAAAATAGAAATTTTAAATTGAAGAAATTAATTTAAATTTGGATTTTTAAATAGATTGAAAGAAACGATTGAAATTTATTTTCTTAAGAAGGAATTTATTTAAAAGAAGATAAGTTGGAAATCCAATTAGAAATTTAATTGGTAAATTGAAATAAGTTGTGAAATCAATGTAAAATGATTTCAATTTGAAGAATCTATTTTTAAAACAGAATATTGAATAATTTGAGAAAAATAAGGAATTTATTTAGTAGTGATAAATAAAATTAGAAATCAATCTGTAATTGATTTAATATTGGAAATGAATTTTTGAGAAATTAGTATGGGATCTGTTATTTAACATTGAAAATAAATTCAGAAATCAATATTGAAATTGAATTGATATTGAAGTTTTTTATAAATAGAATTGAAATTTATAAAAGTTGTTATAAACCCAAAGTCACTTATTTTAATAAGTTAAATATAGAAGTTGATAAAAGAAGGTTTATAAGCCGAAGTTGTTATTAAAAAGAGAAATAGAATTTATAAATGTGCTTATAAATTCGAAATAGATTGAATGTGATAAATCTAATATAGAAGATTATTTAAGAAGATATATTCACGATTTTGAATAGCGAATTTTTATTGAATAAAAATGTGTAGAAATGATTGAAATGGGGTTAAGTAAATTTTATTCACGATTTTGGACAGTGAATATATTGTTAAGTAAAATGGATTCATTTTTGAAGAAGTAATATTTTAAAAATGAAGTTAAACATTTTAAAGGTGTTTTAAAATGTGTTATGAATCGAAAGCATAGATTTCAACATTTATTGTTGAAATAGACGTTTTCGAGAAATTTAAGGAAATGGTGGACTATAACACTGTTGTTATAGTAAATGATTTCCGAAAGGAAATGTTTTGATGTAGTATTGGGATTTATATACCTATCTTAAAATCCGAATCCCTATACTAGTGATTTTTGAGTCGTCGTAACGATGTTTTACGTAACATTCGTTTTGACTCAAATAAAGGTGTTAAAAGAATATTTTCCTTAAAAGAATGAAATATATACTTAATTTGATTTAAGTATATTGAATATTTTCAAATGTTGAAAATAAATAGATTTGTGAATTACTTATTATTTAATAAGTATGGAAATACTTTTCCAATATGAAATGAACTGTTTTGAGAAATTATCTTTGAAAGGATAAATTGAAGTTGAATATTGAAATCGATTTGAAAATCGTATATCAGTAGATATTTTTGAAATATAAATTCACTATGGAATTTATAAAAGAAATGGAAATTCGTTTTAAAGAAAATAAACGTTGGTTTATTTTTGAAGTGTGGAAATTATTATATCTAGTAAAGATATTTTTGAAGATAAATAATTTGGAAAATTATTTGGAATTTGATGATGTTGCGCATCTTTATTGATAGTTAAATAACCGACTATCAATAATTACCCTGAATGGATGTTTTGTTGTGAATTGGATGAATTTGAATGCCACACTTATTTTTAAATAAGCGCTCACTATTCGAGTTAGCCGGGAAAGGACCATGGGGTCGTATAACCCATTCCGAATATGTGATACGTCGTTATGAATTGCATTCGAAGACCGGTGTTGAAGACCGGATATTTTTAAAAACGGAAGGATTACCGTCGAGTTACTCTACATCGGCTGATCTCCGATTTAGAGGTTTTATCACCCTTAGTGACGGGAAGTCCTGACGTGATTGAAATTATCCGGATATGCAAGGGCTTCGTGAGAAGTGCCTTCGGTTCTGTTCGATCCCGGAACAGACTTGTATGGATTGTGTGTCTGACGTTACAATTTGAGATATAAAGCTGATTTCTTTCAAATACATTTCTGTTGGTGGCGGAGAATTTATTCTCTTAGCTTAACACCCTTCTCTGAGACGTACGAGCTCAGAGGTTATGTAGTTGAAATTTATCAGCGATATATCCCAATTTGGTAACGTGGCATACTGAGTGTTGCTGTGAAATGATCAGTGTTTGATCATTTGCGATATGATCATTTGTTTGATCTTATATCTTTGTGATCATAGGTTGATCATTTTTGTTGAACCCAAAGCAAGGCTTTGTAGAAAGCGTAGCTTTGTGGACGAGACTTCGTCGAGCCTCACACCCCGGAAATGGTCGAAACAGGAAGAATGCGGCAAGGTTCTAGGGAGTAGCGCCCCTTAGTGTATGTCATTCCTTCTGGATAAAGGTGGTATCATGGTATGGAGCCCAGATACTTAACCTCTGTGGTTGCTGCAAAATTTATTTCTTTGTGGTTGTTGCGAATCGGGGATCCTCGGGAAGATCGGTGACGATCGGGGGATGGCGTACGCGTGTCAGTAGTTACCTATTTTTGCAGAGGTAACCCGGCCTTGTGTTGGTAGAGATCCGGTTAGGTTCTCGGGTCGTCTATTCCAGGGACGTACCCATCGTGGATAGGAAGTTCCTTAGCCTGACCATTTGTTGGAAATCCAAAGAAACAATACGCGACTTGTACGGTTTTAGTTGTATTACCTGCTATGGAATGTGGCGGTAACCTACTATTGAACATAGTAGCTATAGTAGGCATAAGTGCGGAATGCCTATGCTGGCTAAGATTTATATTATACTTTCGAAATGTTTTCTACACTATGCACTAATAATAATATCATAAAATGATTTGATTTTGCGTAGTAAGCATCTTTGACTATCATAAGAAGAAATCTCCTCCAAGTCTGCGTTTGCATTGTGTGTGTGGTGGGAGGTCTTATGGTAGTTTCATTTTCCAAAAGCATTGCGAATTGACGTTAAAGTTTTCCTGTTGTTTATTTTAAAGAATAACTGTTTTACGATCTCACACCAGTCACCATGACTGACTCGGAGTTTATTGTTTCCCTTCTAAACTCTGGGTGCCCACCAATTTCCACACGGGCAGCCTAGAGTTATATTATCAGGATATTCTGGATATTCTGGAGCTTTGGAGATAAGCTGGATGGCGAGACGTAGTATTTGTATCCGATAGTATTTATTCCGCTGTGTATTCTGTATGAGGACAAGTTATATAACTGTCCATTGTTGTATATTGACTCTAATGATTGATGTATGTATAAAATGATATATTTCTTTGTTTTAAAAGACTAGTAATTATCTATTGTATATTGTTCCGCTGCGATGTGTAAGATTCTGATATTGTTTTCTGTTCTGATGTGTTTTCTATTGTTCTTCTTTCTTTCTTCTCTTTTTCTTCTATCTTCTTCTTCTACTTTTTTTTCTTTTTCTTAAAACCCTCACTATTGAAGTTTCCGGCACTCGATTGTTCGGCAGTCGATAAAGTGAGTATCGATGTCGAATTTTCGAAAGTCGAAAATTTCGGTATGTGACAATTTTTAACTTATAACTATTTTATATAAACTCTTTTGTTTTATAAACCATTTTATTATATATAATATTATTAATATCTAAACTGTTTAAAGGAAAGTGTTATGAATTTCGAGGTTTTGATTTCCAAAGTGTTTTGATTTTTAAAGACTTCCGATTTCGAAAGCGACAACTTTGGAAAGTGATATGATTTTGGAAATGAATTTATTTGAGGTGAAAATGATATCGTATGGATATGGTTTTGAAATGGCAATGATATTTTGGTTTTGAAATATAAATTATTTTGAAAGTTTATTAAATGACCAATCGGTGTAATAATTACGTAGTTATTGAAGAGTCCAGGATCAGTTAGGGACATACTCTCTGTCCAAACCGAAAACCACTTTAATAACTATTATACGTGGAGTGTGATCCAGAATGAAGTGGTTGGAATGATGACGTTGCTGGATTTGAAGAAAGAGAACGATAATGGATGACCTTGACACTTGTGTCAAATTGGAAATGACTTAAACAAGAGCCGTGCCGGACCAGTGAGGTTAGCTACCTCTAGCGGACACACTTCTTCGTAAACTACTCATTACTTGTTTTTGATTGATGCAGACCCTTGATTTGGAAGTGTTGTTTTGCGGTGTTACGATCGTTGCGGCGATGCGTTCTCACCAGTTCGGGTCAGGCAAATGGTAGTTTCACTACCTTGGGTATTGCCTCATGTGCCTTGTCATACTCGTATCCCTATGCGTGACCACTACGATTTGTTTTGTGTTATACCTATGGAGTACTCCCTGATAGCCCACCAGTTTACGGTGGAGTTTACAGTGCTGTATAGACTATGATGCTTATATAAAATGTGTTAAGGGGGATAATGGTAATGCCTTAACACTATTTTGATACTTTATATTACTGATAGGCATTATCTACTTAGCATACAATACTATATAGTAGATAGTTTAACGGATCCTTAGAGGATGGTTATCCCAAACATCCTTTGAGTTACTCGTATTTCAGTTGTTATTTCACTTGAGTTGGATTTATTGATATAAGAATGTTAATCCTGACTCGAGTGTTTTGTGTTTTGTTTTACGCTCGGGTCAGACTAAGTGTACCGGTATTCGAGACTCACCTTTGGAGTTGGAGCTTCGCTTGGAGATCCAGCTATCTATCCAGGTTGCAGATATTCAGCCGATTCCAGTGATGTATTCAGATCTTGTATTTGACTATTGTATTGAGATATCTATGTATTCGAGACTTCTGTTGTATCTTGTTTAACTCTGTTATATATATAGTAGCTTCATGAACTACTATTCTTTTGTTTCCGCTGCATTATTGTTATATTACTCTGTGTCTATGATTTGTGATTATTTTATTTACTGTATATGCTGAGTTTTGCCAAATTTTATTTACAATCCATTTTTTTGAATTATTCAAGTCCGGCATGTGTGGATTTATTGTCGATTTGAATGGTCCAAAATAGTGGGTCGTTACATTAATTAAAATTCCAGTACCCTGTCACATCAGATCATGTTCGAATTACAAACTGCTATTGTAGAAAGCAAATTACGATCGCGTATAACAATTGTTACATGAGTATAAAATAAAAATAAAACAGACAAGTTATTAAATTCTGTGAAGTTCCAAAATGCCAACGTTTAGCGTAAAATACGTCAAAGGAAAATTTACTTTTTTTCCAAATTAAAAATTATGGAAAAATTCTAAAACATAAATTAAAAATACATCATTGGAAATCAAGTCTAAATTTGAAACATAAATTTTTATTATAATTAAATTCAAATTCGAATATTAAATAAATTAAATATTCAAATTCGGAGTCCAAAAATACGGGTTGTTACAAAAAATCAAGTTGTGCTATGCTTAATTCCTATTCCCCGAGATAATCTCATTTTTGTATTATGAAGTTATCTTTCTATATTCAGGTAGTAAGACATGAGTACCCGTAGAGGACGAAGACGGGGAAATAGCAGCACCACAACAACCAATGGTCGAGCTCCAACCGCTGCTTTAGAAGAAGTAGCTCCCGTACAAACCCTGGTTAATTTTGCCACCCTGTGCAAAAAATTTACCATCTTATGGGGAAAACCATTCAAAGGCACAGAAGCTATCATTGAAGTACAAGCTTAGATCAAATCATGCAAAAGAATCTTTAAGGTGTTGGATATAAGTAATGAGAAAAGGAGGTTTTTGGCTTCGTGGCAACTACAGGAAGAGGCTCTGGCTTGGTGGGAGTCCATTACCCTAAATGATTCAGAAGACAATTTCTCTTGGGAATGATTTAAGGAAGTCTTAGAGGAGCAATACATGCCAGCATTCGGAAAATCTCATCTTTACAAAATCTTTATGGATCTGAAGCAGGATAAAATGACTATTGAGGAGTATGCAAATAAGTTCAATGAATTATCTTATTTTGGGCCAGGTCTGATTGGCACGCCTTTAAAGAAAAATGAGAAGTTTATTTTTAGAATGAATGAGAAGTACCGAAGTAAGATGATTGCTTATGTAAAAGGATCATTTATAGACTTGGTAAATACGAGATTCCGTTATGAAACATTGGATAAGAAGAACCCGGTGGTAGCCCAGACCAACAACAACATCAACAACTAATAAAAGAGGTCAATCATAGTGAGAAAAAGCGATGGCAAGGAAAACCCGGGGAAGGATCTCAAGGGAATCGCTTTAAGGATTACACTTGTAACAATTTTTAGAGGAAAGGCATTGCGGATTGTAGGAGTCCAAAAGTTCTGAATTCCATCTCTCCTATGGTTCAGAATAGTCTCCGCTATAATTGTCATCAACCAGGGCAGAAGATAAAGGATTGTCCAATTATGAGGAAGGGAGAGCAAGCAAGAGTTTACGCTATGAAGGATGAACCTTCAAGCTCTTTGGATGTGAAGGGCAAAGGAGTTTTGGAAGGTAATATTTTTATCAAAGATTATTCAGTTAGAGTATTATTTGATATAAGAGCTTCTCGTAGTTTTGTTTCTAAAGAAACAGTAGATGAATTAAAACTTGACCATAAATTAGTTGATACCCCTATCTGCATGACAAATCCTATAGGTGGTACTACTAACCTTTGTATGAATTGTGAGAAAGTCCAAATTACTCACTCTTCCCCTAAATTTTCTTTTGACCTATTTGCCTTGTATTTTATTGGATTTAAAATTCTACTCAGTATGGATTGGTTGACTAAGTATAAAGCTATTCTCGATTGCGATAGAAGGACGATATCTTTATGGACCAGCTTCAGAAAATTTATAGAAATATCTTGTGAAGATCCTAGTTTAAGGAGGGATAGTTTTCTATATGCATTAGATTAATCCGAGAAAGGATTAGAAAAATACATGTTGTTAAAGAATTTGTAGACATCTTTGAAAATGTAAAGAGTTTATCCCTACATCAGAAAATCGAGTTTCGTATTGATTTGATTTCTGGTGCAAGGCCAGTTAAACAAACTGACTGAAGGATTGCTCCGAAGAAGAGGGATGAGCTGACTATCCAAACCTAGGAGCTATTGAAGAAAGGATTGATAAGACCTAGTCGTTCAAGTTGGGGATCGGTAGTGGTTTTTTTGCCAAGTCAGATGGATCTTTAAGGTTGCGTGTAGATTACCGAGATCTGAATAAACAAACGATTAAGAACAAGTATCCTCTACCTTGAATAGATGACTTGTTTGATAAGTTACATGGTGCTCGGGTATTCTCGAAAATGGATCTAGCCACGGGATTCCATCAACTAAGAATCGCAGAAGAATGCATCCATCTAACTGAAGTTAACGGTCCGAATACCTTCTTCGAGTGTTTGGTCATGCCTTTTTGGTTGACCAATGCACCCGCTTATTTTGTAGACCTTATGAATAGAGTATTTAGAGATGTACTTAATAAATTTGTGTTAGTCTTTATCGATGATATCCTTATCTATTCTAAGATAGAAGAAGAACACGAAAGACATCAAGAAATTGTGTTGGAGATATTAAGAAATAATGTGCTTAAAGCTAAATTCTCAAAATGCCATTTTTAGGAGAAGGAGGTAAGATTCCTTGGGCATATAGTGTCAAGGGACGGGATTTTAGTAGATCCTATAAAGGTTGCAACTGTTCTAAATTAGAAGCAGCCACAAACTCCTAAAGAAATTCGTAGCTTCTTAGGTTTGGTAGAGGATTACAAAAGATTCATTCAAGACTTCTGAAAGATTCCTACCACCTAACGAAGTTAACCATGAACGATGCTAAATTTATCTGGACTCCTAAATGTAAAGAAGAATTCCAAGAACTTAAGAAAAGGTTAACAGCCCTCCAGTTCTAGCAATTGTAAATGGAATAGTGGATTAACAGTTTATGCAGATGCTTATGGAGAAGGAGTTGGTGTAGTCTAGATGCGGGAAGGAAAGGTGATCGCTTATTTAAGCAGGCAGCTAAAGATTCAGAAGAAGAATTATGCAACGCACGACTTAGAATTATTAGCCGTGGTGTTCGCATTGAAAATATGGAGGCATTATTTGCTGGGTAAGAATTTTTCATAGTTTATTTCAATAAAACTTTGAATTGACCTTAACAAATAAAATTCCCTCTATAAATAAGTGAAAAGTTTTAGCTCTTCACGAATTATAAATCTTTAATGTATCTTTTCACTCAGAAAGATTTAAACATTAGGCAGCAAAGTTGGCTAGAATTTCTCGCATCTTATGATCTAGATATTTTATATACACTAGAGAAAGAAAACGTAGTAGCAGATGCGTTGAATAGGAAGAATGCAGTTACTTCTTATTTGGTAGTAACTCCAACTCTTCTGGAAAGAATTACTAGCAAGAAAAAAGAAATCGATTCCTAAAAGAGATTATTAAAGATATATACAAAGGGGTGAATTCAAGCTTCGAAGTAGATAACCATGGAGTATTGCGGTTGAATGGGCGAATTTGTGTTCCAGATGTGGAAAGTCTTAGGAAGGAGGTGTTAGCTGAATGCCACAAATCCAAACTTAACATTTATCTAGGAGTTAACAAAAGGTACAAAGAAATGAGGAGCACATTTTGGTGGAGAAATATGAAAAGAGACATATCCATTTATGTTAGCCAATGCATAAATTGTCAAAAAATAAAGAGTGACCAATGGAAAATTGCAGGGTTACTTCAACCTCTAAATATTCCAGCTTGGAAATGGGATCAAATATCAATGGATTTCATTGATGGCTTACCCCGAACGAGGAAGGGAAACAAAAGCATTTGGGTTATCATAGATTGATTAACTATATGTGCACACTTCATTCTAGTAAAGCCAACAAGGACCACTACAAGCCTTGTAGAGATATAAATGGAAGGGATTGTCCGATTGCGTGTAGTTTCAAGTAGTATAGTAAGTGATCGGGATCCAATCTTTACTAGTCAGTTCTGGGAAGCATTAAAGATAGCATTGGGAATAAGGCTGAATATAAGCATTGCCTGTCACCCCCAAACCGATGGACAGATGGAAAGAGTCAATCTCGTTTTGGAAGATCTTCTAAAAGCATGTATTCTAGACTTTGGAGGCTTATGGAAATATCATTTGCATTTAGTAGAGTTCTCATATAACAACAGTTATTAAGCTAGTATAGGCATGGCACCATATGAAGCTCTATACGATCGCCCATGCAAGTCACCAACATGTAGGATTGAGACTGGAGATTGGTTAATACTTGGTCCTGATATGATACGAGAAGCTTTAGAAAAGGTTGATATGATTAGAAAGAAGCTAAAGGAAGCCTAGAGCAGCCAAAAAAGTTATGCAGACCAAAGGCATAGAAATCTGGATTTCTCAGTTGGATAATCGATCTTTTTAGAAGTCACTCCGATGAGAGGAGTGGTAAGGTTTGAAAAGGCTGGGAAGTTAGCACCTCGATATATTGGACCTTGTCCCATACTTGAATGAATCGGCCCACTAGCTTATCAAGTGCAATTGCCAGAAAGGTTGTCAGGAGTGCCCAATGTCTTTCATGTATCTCATTTGTGGAAACATGTGCATGACCCAAAGCAAATCATAGAAATAGCTGCTCAGGAAGACTTAGAGGTGGAACCGAATTTGGCAGTTATTAGACGGCCCGCTCGAATCGTTGATCATGATGAGAAACGATTAAGGAGGAAGGTGGTAAGGTTAGTCAAAGTTCAATGTAGTGGAGATGCTGAGGATTGCACTTGGGAAACGGAGGATAGAATGAGAAAGGCATATCCTGAGTTGAGGATTGATGTATAGACTGTATAAATCATACCGTTATAGTGTACTCACCGCCTGTGGTGTAGTAACTTATCCATACTCTTGTATATATATTCCATCTTATCGAATATATTTCCTTTTGAGCTATTTTCTTCTTATCTTAATTTCGAGGACGAAATTCTTTTAAGGAGGAAGTCTGTAACGACTCGCAAATATATCACTTTAATAAGTTTATTTGAGAATAAAATGATTTA
This sequence comes from Allium fistulosum, assembly GCA_030737815.1. Lineage (NCBI taxonomy): Eukaryota > Viridiplantae > Streptophyta > Magnoliopsida > Asparagales > Amaryllidaceae > Allium > Allium fistulosum. Next base: position 511,802,243 of record CM060908.1, on the reverse strand, counting down.
ATAATTATTGTAATGATTTTGATAACTCATTTTAATTAGTTATAGAGTAATAATTTATCATTAATTTTATAAAGAGGTATACTTGATTTGAAATCATAAGAAAAATTCATTTCAACAATTTTGGAAATAATTATTAATATTAATTTATATGGTTATATAAATGAAATATGATAATTTTAATTATTTAAAAATGGTAAGAAATTTATTTTCAATATTTTTACAAACATATACATATTAGCTAAAAAGTGAGAATATGACTGGAAATCGAAATCAGAATTTGTAACGATACAACACATAGAAGTTGTACGACGTTGTGGAGATATATATGCACATGTACATGTGTATACATGAAAACATATTCACATGCACATAAACATACATACACACATATATTTAGGTATATAAATATTATATAAATATTATATAAAATATATAAGATATTTTTAGTTTTCTTACTTCTTAAGTATACAAAAGTCAACATATGAATGCCTTAAAGTGATGGAAGTGATGGGCAAATGGGTGATATGATTCTAGCCGTGCATAAGGGGGGAGGAAGTGATAATGAGGATGCATGCGACGGTGATGAAAATGATGATGTATGCATAGATATTTTCTACACTCTTTTCTTCATTTTCATTTATCTTCTTCTTCATTTCCTAAGCTCTCTCTCCACATTTTCATGGATTCTAATCTAAAGGAAATAATGCCAAAATATTTCACAAAATGGATTTAAATTTATAATATATACTTATATACACTTAAGCACCTCAAAACAATTCTAAAACTCCACTCTTCCTTTCTACATTCACGACCTCCACCTCCTCCATTGAAGGCCAAGCCTTTTTCTTCCTCTACCCTAGGATGTGTGCTTTTCAATCCATCCCAAGCTTAGGCAAAGTCACCTAGGAGCTTAAGTCCAAAGGATCGTGAGCTTTGAAATCAAAACAACGGAGCTATAGACGATTTTTAGTTAGTTGTTTAAACCCGCAGTGAAAAACTCCTAAACTATAGTATTATATGCTACTGGATGTTATATATGTTTGATTATGATTATTGATGATGGTTGTTTAATATGAATGTTGAATATATATGCATGTCACAGAAATACATGTCGATAAGCACAAAAGAAATCACTTTCCTATATTTAATGAATTGGTGTATATGGAATGTTAAACTCTTTGAAAATGGTTTAATTTGATTTAGAAATGTTTTATAAACATTCAAAAGTGTTTTGGTGAAGTTTGAATGATAACTGAAAAATTATGCGCGTTGCGTAATGGTAGTTCGCGATTTCCTGCCATAAATGTCAAATGATTATATAGAATGTAATATAGCTTGAAATTCTTCGAGATAAGAATTTTCTGAACTATTATATCCATAGTTTTAAAAGAAAGAAAGAAAATCAAGATTTTATAAGTAGATTTTGAAATATGAGTAAAACAAGTTTTTGGAAAAATCGCGGTTTTACAGTTCGGAATACATAAAAGGATTTCTTTGTAAATGATAATTTAAAATTGTTCAAAAATATGAAATAATTTCTAAAAACCTTTTAAAATGTTTTAAAAGTGATTTGAATTATAAAAATGAATTTCCAAGTGATAAAAAGTTGTGGTCAATATAGCTTAAAAAAACACTTTCCGTAGTACTTTTCCACAGCACTTTTCTATAACATTTGAAATATAGTTTTAAACGCAACCGTTGTTTTCTAAATATTTTATAAATGTTTTCAAATTATTAAATAAGTATTTAAAGATGATTTTGAAGGATTTTTGGAATGTTTAAATTATAATTGATTTAGAATCGATCAAATAAGTTGACCGCCTTATGGGTGTCAGGGAGATAGTGTCTAGGCTTAAGTTTGGAAAAACAGTTTCCTACTCTCCTGGCTATCCGAACTGGCCAGACGGAGGAGATGGTAAATTTGGTTTACTCAGATCATTATTTTCCTAAGTGAAAAATGAAATGATTTCGAATTTGTTCCTAGTTTAAAAAGGGTTTAAAAGATTTGATATGAGATGTTTAATGATTCCGTATATACCGGGAATAATGTTTTAGAAATATATATCTCCAAAAGAGATTTTGATAAAAAGAACTTAATCAATTAAAGAATGATTCCCTATTTACAAAACATCTTTTTATCGATGATTGGTTCGAAGGAACCAGGGTTGGATTTGGGTAACTCCTATCCGGAGAACACTTCGAACCAATTTACGTGTTCGAATTGAAGATATGAATATGATTTGGAAGATGGAATGTAGGACTGCTGTCACTGACACTCGAGGGAAGTTTTATATATCATATTATGTTGCAGTAGTTCTTCATTTAAGATCTTCAATGCAAGGACTTCTCGCTACTAATCCTAGGGGTAACTTCTGACAGGATGTGGTAAGAAAGTGCCTTCGGTTTGTCCATTTCCTGGGCAACCTATATGAACGAATGTTTGACGTTGCATTTCTAGTTACATAAATTGATCTCTATGAACGTATCATCTTTTTGGTGGCGGAGAAGACAACTTCTCTTAGTTTAACACCCTTTCCTGATATGTACAAGTTCAGGAGTCATACGTTTGTAGAAATTAGTTGTGTGACCATGGAATGGCAGTGTGGCATTCAAAGTGAAATGTGCAATGTGAAAGGTAATCATTACCTCAAGCCTCACACCCGAAAATGGCCGAAACATGGTAGATGCAGCAAGGCTATGTGGTTCACAACCATTAAGGTATGATCATCCCCTTCAAGATATATTTCTACCTGCTATAACGTTTAGGTCTTAATTATTATGGTGTGTGCTAAGAGACATCTCAGATAGGTCGATAAAGACTGGGGTGATGACATATTTGGTACATCTAGGGAGAGTCCGGCTAGTCTTGTCTTGGTAGAGGTGCAGATGTTCTGTAGCCTCGGTACATTCTTCTAGAGATGTACTGCCGGAAGGTAGTCCCTTCACCTGGTCATTTGTATATAAACTAGTTCTCCAATAACAGCTTATCATTTTGTTTGTAGAACCCACTTTATGGCTAGTATGCTGGAATTTAATCAATATAACAATTTCGACTAAGATTAATAAGGTTACGTGAAAATGTTTTCAAAGGAATGCCATTAAAAATAATAGCCCTTATTTTTACGTAATAAAGATTTGGTTATCGTAAGGTAAAAACACATTCCGTGTTTATGTGCGGTGTGGTCTTATGAGATTCCCTTTTGTTTTCAAATATCGTATTTTGAGTTCTCACACCAGTCCCATGACTGACCTGGAGTTTATTTTGTTTTCCCTTTAAACTCTGGGTGCCCGTATTTTTCCAGGCAGCCAAGTAGTTAGGCTTATGTTAGGAGCATTTAGGTGAAGCATTCTAGAGGAGATTTTGGAGCATGGAGCTGGAGCATTTGATGTGGATATCTATCTATCTATCTTTTTATTTTCCACCGTGTCTAAGTTTTGTTAGCACCAGCAAGTGTGGGAGCAGGTAGTTATGACTGTTCTTGGCTGGGTTTAGTTAATACCATAGCTCTGATGTACCCTGATAGTGGTTGTATGTACTATACATCTATATAATTAAACGAATGTGAGAATTCTATTTCAATCTTCTACTTTTACTTTACTTTACCCCTAATAATCTGCCTCCCTAGCACTTGGATTTACGGCACGTGAATACCATAGATGTATTAGTGTCGACTTTCGAGGGTCGAGGAGACAGGTCATCACACCAGAAGTAGACACTAGTACATCCATGGTATTTATGTGTTGAAAAACTAAGTACCCGAAAGACAGACTATTAGGGAGAAGAAAGGAGATAAAAGGTAAGAAGAAACTAAACAATCACAGAATCTCACAATGCAACGAAATATATTAATCAACATAATACTTTACAAAGTCATTTCAAAAATGATACATCGGAGTCATACTAATACAATTCAACCCTTGGACAGCTATAATAGCCTGTCCCTACTTAATAGATACACGATATAAATAATACAGCGGAAATAAGATAATAACTAGCTACCAATGAAGCCTCCTGCTCCAAGCTCCTTCAAAATGCATCTGTTGGAAAACTTAAACTACTCAAGAGAAATGTTTACCATCCAAACACATCTCGTTCCCAAATTTTAAGTTTTTTCCAAGCCACTTGCACTAGTTAAGTTAAAAATATCGTTTTTATTTCAAAATCCCATTTTTGAAATAATATCTCTCATATTTTGAACAAAACATTTATCGTCAACTTGCTTTGGGTTCGTTCGGGTTTGAACTTGTTTCGATCATGCAATGATAAAGAGAATATTTACTAACTACACTACAAAGTTTGATTAGCCAAATATCTGATCATCACTTAGAAGATTATTCCGATTATCACAAAACAATCAAGACTCGTTCTCTGTAACGACCCGGAATTTCACTACTTTGATTAGTGAATATTTGATTAATTTTAATTATTCAACATATAGATTATATAATGAAAATAAACTCATTTTAATTAATTAATAATGATGGAAAAATTGTTTTAAATTTTTTTTACCAAATTAAATAGTTCGTAGAAAAACAGAAAATGTGACCGAGGAACGTTTTCCGAAAATTCTACCTTTCGACACTGGAAAGTTGTCGGGAACGTTGTTCGTCTTTGTGCACTATATATATACATATATATAAGAGTTCATTAACTAAATAATAATGCACTTTGAAATAAATTATCTTTTGTTAATTCGGATTAGTAAGTGATGTGACAAGACATAGTTTTAAAATAATAAACTTAGATATATATAAGTATTGTCACATCTTAGGTTGTAAACATTAACCATCATTATCTCTTGTCACGTCTTAGCTTTAATTAATAATTATATATATATATATATATATATATATATATTTAAAAGAAAGTGATGTGACTAAACATAATATATATATATATATATACACAAGAAAGTGATACGACTAAACATAATATTATATATAGATATATATTTAAAAGAAAGTGATGTGACTAAACATAATAATTAATTATATATATATATATATATAAGAAAGTGATGTGACTAAACATAATTATATATATAAAAGAGTGATGTGACTAAACATAACTATATATATATATTATAAAAGATTTGTGATGTGACTAGATATAATTATGACAAGTTATATTATTTAATTCATTTTGCGCCTATATATACCCACCCATTCTCCTTCTTTTCTCGTTGCTTTCATTTCCTTCTTCTTCCTTCCTACCTCTTCTCCTTTCATTATCAACCTCACACACCTCCTAATACATGCCATGGCCGAGCTCACTTAGTAAGGCCGAACCTACTTTGGCCTTTAAGGCCAACAAAAACTTCATCTTTCTAGAAGGGAAAGCATAGTTCTAGCTTAGATTCAAGTGGTAGCTTTGTTTGGTCTTGTTTGGATGGCATTTGTGAGTAAACTTAGTTTAAACTAAAAAGTTTTAAACTTTTCTATGTTGATTATATTGTTGAATGATATATGTAAATTTGTGTTGGATTATTACGTTGCTTATGATATGGTTGACATGAGATGACGTTGTTTATATTATTGTTTTGGAAAATTGTAAACTTGTTTATATGATGTAATCTTGCTTATGGTTGGTTTGTGGCATTATATGTTGTATAGACATTTGTTAGTAAGTAAACTAGTTTTGAACTAGTAAGGGAAACTAGTAAGTGGAAGGGTAGTAAGTGAAATAAGTAGGAAAGTGAGTAACTTAAGTTAGTAAGTTAAGTCAAGTTAGTAAGTAACTTGTTAAGTTAAGTTAATAAGTAACTTGTCAAGCTAAGTTAGCAAAATAAAATGAAAAGTTAAGTTAGGAAGCTAGAAGTTAGCGCTTTGAGTTGGATTGTCGACAAAGATCCTTATGTTAAAGTATGAGTTTGGATTTTGAAATCAAATAGTTTTTAAAGTTAGAAACTTTGTTTTATTCTTAAAATACTTACTTTACATTTTCAAAAAGCTAGAAGGTTTTAAAGTGATAAGTTATCTAAGTAGAAAGTAAGAAAACAAAGTCAAGGTTACGGGTATCCATAGCGATAGTCGCTATGGATGCAGTTTCGCTTAAAAGTCCGATTTTTTGCAAAAGTTGTTTTTTTCTTCAATTAAAAGTGTTTTAAAAATATTTTACAAACTTAACAATGATGTTTATGGAAAGTTAATTAAGAATTTAATACTTATTTATTTATCAATTAGTTCTGATAAATAATAATTAAATAAATATTAAACAAGGTTTATCAATTTTAATTAACCGAGGATTGGTTACTAATTAATTATCTTTCAAAGGTAAGATTAATTTTAATTAATTATTAATTAAAGCAAGATTGATCTTTTTTAAAATTAATTATAAGTTAAGTATATGATTTATTTTTAATTAATTATTAATTTAATATAGGGTTAATTATTAAGGTAATTTTTAATTATTTCTAATTATAAATTAATTAAGGTTGTAATTTAAAATAATTATTTATTAAAGGTTTATTTATTATTTAAGTTTTAATTAAAAGATTAATTAATTATTTAATTGAGATTAATTAATAGTTAATTATTAATGAAGGTTTAAATATTTATTTAATAATTAATAAAGGATTAGTTGAGGGTTTAATTTATAAATAAATTATTTATTAAAGGTTTAATTATTTATTAATTTATAATTAAATTAAGTTCAAATTTAATAAAGACTAATTATGATTTAATAAAAAGCTTAACTTGTAATTAATCATTTAATAAAGAGTTTATTTTTCCAAAGATGGTTTTGAACACAAGCAATTCAAATATCGATACCATTAAGTAGACAAACAATTCTAAATGAGTTATGTAAATGGTTTGATCGTGTGGACATGTGTTAACAGAATAAATCACCGTTTTGCTATAAGTTGATTGTTTGGACATCTATTAGCAGAATAATTCTCTGTTCTGTTATAACGTAATTGTTTATTGTGTGGACATACGTTTAGTAGAATAAATTCCCACTTTGCTTTAAGTAGTGAATTGTTTGGGCATCTATTTAGCAGGACAAATCACCATCCTACTATTATGTTGTTTGGACATGTATATGCTAGTTGAGATGTATTGACATGTTATTCCCTAATTTGGATATTACCCTTTTCAAAATCATTCATACTCCAAACTAACTAAACTAAAATTATTATTTCCTTTCTCCAAACATCATTTGAAGTAATAATATACACATCTACTTTATAGTGAATCAAACCATACTTTGGGAATCAAATCAAAATTTATTTTATTTGGGTCCTAATGGTAACAATTCCCTATTAAGAAACTCGAAAATATTTTCAACTACTATTATTAACCCTTTAAACCTCGAAAACCATTTTGCCAAAATCACAGGGATTTAAATTCTCGAGTTCCTTTTATTTATAAGGCACATTTTAATAAATCAATTTTATAAAATTAGGGAATCGGATTTCATATGAGCAGGATATTCATTTTTAAAACTAACATATCAATTTATAATTAAATTATCATATAAATCAAATTATCTCACCATTTAAGAGCAAACGGGCCAAGCCCAACGTCAAAGCAACCCGCATCCATTCGCTGTACCACCTTCTTTTTCCCTCTTCATTTTTTTTCTAAACCTGCTACCGTACCTAGTGCACGATGGTGCACGTGCACCACACATTCGGCCACCTGACTCCACTGCCAACCCCGCCAACAAGTTCCCCTCCCCCTGCTCGATATCTCCACCTCTCACCACTCCCTCCGAAGCCTTAAAACGAAATGCGTCACCCTCCCCTGTAGCTTCTGTACCTGAAAACCCACCACCCTTCCCTCCACCAATTTCCACCATACTCAGCCCCAAGCTGCTAAACGACATCCCAAACTCGAATCCAAGCTCAAACTAGCTTCTCGTCGCTTCAATCGAGAGAAACTTGGAACCCTAGCTCGCGCAAGCCTGTACGAACACTCCATATCACCTCTGAACCACTTCAAACCACCATAGATCGAAAGTTAACTTCATATGAGTTCAACGAAACAAGTTTCTTGAATTTTAGCTACCTAAATTAATCGGTTTTGAATTTTGAAATTCACAACCAAATTTTACGCTCTTACCGAAAAATCACAATACCTCTCTCGATTCTCTACGAAAAATTAAGCGACAAAATTTTAAAAATCCTAGACAAGGGAATGAACAACTCTTCAGTTGATCACACAAGCTAATACTCGATGGATTAGGATGTAGCGATTTTTGAATGGAGAAGGGGAGTAGTTTTTTTTCATCCTTAGGCAAACAAAAATAAGAGAATAAGTAAACATGCGCGCGCGTGTGTGTATATATATGTGTGTGCATACTATGGTGACATGTGAAACATTGGACAAAGGGACAATTTGGTTGCTATGATTTTGACTTGAAGGGGAAAATTTGAGAAAAATGGTGGCTACTAAGACAATAAGGTGGCTAAGGGAATGTGGTGAAAGTGATGTACTATGGGTACTGTATGGATGGGTTTGATTTTAATTTAAATTTCGTTACGCTGTCACATCGGATCGCATTCGAATTACGAACCGCTATTGACAAAAAGCAAATTACGATCGCATATAATGATTGTTACACGATCACAAAATAAAAATAAAACAGACAAGTTATTAAATTTTGTGAAGTTCCAAAATGCCAACATTTGGCGTAAAATACATCAAATGAAAATTTACCCTTTTCCAAATTAAAAATAATGGAATAATTCTAAAACTTAAATAAAAAATACGTCATTGGAAATCAAGTCTAAATTTGAAACATAGATTTTTATTATAATTTAATTCAAATCCGAATATTTAAATAAATTAAATATTCAAATTTGAAGTCCCAAAATACGGGTTGTTACACTCTCCCCTCTTAAAAAGAATTTCGTCCCCGAAATTCCAGCATACGAACACTCAATTATTATTCATAAGCCGCATGGTGTTAATAGATCATTCATATACATAATTAGAGTTGATCACCACTCGAATACATGACTCCACTTCCAACCAGTATCGTTCACCCGATTTATTAGTGCGGACCTTGATCAGGCTCCTGGATTAGGAACCTTTGCTCTCCTTACATAGCTATAGCTATGATAGAAACCTTAGTTCCATATCAAGAACCCTCATCAAATGCTCGCCGTCAAAAATCGAGTAATAGATCCTTATCTGAAATAGTGTGGAACATCTCAGAGCCTTGTACTCGAATGTTAGATCAACTATATGAAGAGAGAAATGATCTATGTTCACCTTCGCACTTATTAAATTGGTTATTTCTAATACTTAATTCTATTCCCATTAAAACATTTTATATAACTCAACTGGATTTGTAAAACTTAATAAACACTCTACCACATTACATGGGCATGCACAACTATTAATTTCAAACTTTTATTTTTAATTCACTTAACAATTTTGAAACACCCTGGTTTTCATTCAAAACATTTTTTGAAACGATACTATATATTTTGGAGACTTAAGAGTCAAATACTTGGATATTTATTTCAAAAGCTTTCGAAATGATATTATATATATTTAATCCATAACATATATATATATATATTCATATAGCCCGAGTAACCCCAAAATTATACCAAGGAACTGGTTATTACCGACAGTATCATATATTTCCTTACTGGAAGGATAATACTCAAGAGAAACGTTTACCATCCGAACGTATCTCTTTCCCATTTTTAGTTATTTTTGAGGCACTCGAACTAGTTAACTTAAAACAATTTTTCAATTTTCAAATTTCCCCTTTCTGAAACCATACCAAATATAATTTCAAATAAATAATTTTTATTAACTATCGATTTTGAACTTACTTTAGATTCGTCTGGGTTCGACTCGTCCAAACCGTACAATGACAAAGAGAATAATTTATTTAGTGCACAATATCGTTCGCCTAAGCAAACATTCGATCGTCCCTTAGAAGATTATTCCGATCACCACAAAACGAATCGGGACTTATTCCCCAAATCAATCTAAAGAAATGCCCATTTTTCCAAAAATTTCTTTTTTAGAGATATTTATACTTAATATGTATTTCTAAGTAACTATTTCCTAAATATTGATACATCAAAACACCTTTTAGAAAACTATTATTACCCTTTTCAAAATCATTCATACTCCAAACTAACTAAATTAAAATTATTATTTCCTTTCTCCAAACATCATTTGAAGTAATAATATACACATCTACTTTATAGTGAATCAAACCATACTTTAGGAATCAAATCAAAATTTATTTTATTTGGGTCCTAATGGTAACAATTCCCTATTAAGAAACTCGAAAATATTTTCAACTACTATTATTAACCCTTTAAACCTCGAAAAGCATTTTGCCAAAATCACAGGGATTTAAACTCTCGAGTTCCTTTTATTTATAAGGCACATTTTAATAAATCAAATTTATAAAATTTATTCTCTTAAAGGAAATCATTTCCCAAATATATATTGCGAAAATATTCTAGCTTTCTTCATATAAATCATTCTTCATTTATTGTATTGGAAATGTTTAAGTCTTCTTTATAATAAACTTCTTTTATAAAACCTCAATTCAAATCAACTAATTTTTATATTCAACATTTCCAAATTTTCTTTTAAAACAACCCTTAGAAATCATATTTTTACCCAACATTATTAAAGAACGCATTATATTCAAATTGTGAAACTTAATTCACAAGGTATTCAATTCACTGTTCCCAAATTCTTATCTGCCTAATCCAGATTTCAAAAAGGAAGATTCAAGATAGATTAATGGATAATGGTCAATGCTCAGAAATGGGCGAGCATGAATTATCAAATCCTAGATGATAATGATGGAATACTATCCTTCCTAACAACCAAGCACCACCAAGAATAACTATAATAAATTTTTGAAAAACTATCTTTTTATATATATAAAATATAATCTTAGGTAAAATTATTTCATTTACCTAAATGTTTAAATCAATATTCTGTCAATTGGTCTTGTTCGAGCGTTTAGGAGATTCCTATCGATAACGTTGGCCAAACGCATCAACCAGAATTCGTAAGCCACTCAACAGATCAAACAACACAATATAAAAACATTTTTATATCACTAAAAAATATACGCTCTCATTCATATACTGTCAAACTCATCCTAGGGTCTCACTTACCCTATCTCAAATGAGTCAACCCTACCAAGCCTAGGTGTTTGCTCAACCTAAGCTCCGATACCAACTGTAATGACCCACTTCTCCGTACATTTTAAGCAGTCGATAAACTACACATGACACATTCAAATTGAATGAAAAGGCGGATAGTTAGGGAAAAGAAAGAAGACACAAAGACAAGAAGAAACTAAATAACAATAGAATATCATAGTAGAACGAATAATCTATATTATATAATAAGTCTTTACACAAAAACAAAACTGTAATATATGTATATACAGACATTAATCAGAGTATACTAATCTATTTCAGCCCGGATAATTATAACAACATGTCCTCACAATTGTTGATGATTACAACCATGAATACAACGGAAAGATAACCACGTACCTGAATATGTCTCTAGGCCTCTAGCTTGACTCCTGAAGCTCCAAATGTCCAAGTAAACCTGGAAATATGCTCGGTCTAACCCGAGCATTATAGGAAAACCATGCCCGCGTCGGTCTGGTAAAACTAGCATGGGATAACTTGAACAATGGGGAACATATATAAAAATTTCATGAGACCACGCCGCTAACGCAGAACGAGTTTTTAACTCACAAGAATAACATCCATACAGGCAAGGGCAGAAATAAAATTAGGAAAAAAAATCCAAATATGATTGAGTATAAATAATATTAAACCAGACTTGAAAGAATGGAAATAAATCGAGTAAAATCCAAACTGGACAGAATGGATAGAACAAGGAAAACAATCCAACTTGGTTAAATGGACTAAAAAGAAGGTAATAGTCCAAACTCAATAGAATGGGCTAAATAAAGTAACAGTCCAAAACTCGATAGAATGGACTGAATAAACACTTAAATGTCGTGATGATGAGTTGGCTCTACTAGTGGCAATTTAAAGCTAAAACAGATTCAGGTTTTTCAAATCAAATATGGAAAGGAAATTTTCCAATAAATGACTAGGATGTTCGAGCCCGAGAAGAGGCATATCAAACAACGACAACATACAAGGCCTAAAGAGTGCGCATGTCAAAAGAATGAAAACCCAAAGAGTGGTGTAAACCAAAAGGCTCAACTAAAAATCTACGGCCTTTAACTAATTTCGAAAAGAGAATTTTAGAACTTCTCTTATTAATACCCGTACCTGGTTTCCGGTCTTTTACTATTGATATATGGTCTTCATGATACCCGAATCTGAGTTTCGAGGCTCTTACTATTGATTTCTGGACTTCACTCATTACTGCCTAAATCTGGGCTCTGGATCTCTATTATTGAGACCTTCATCATGGATTTCTAGCTATCATTCACTAATACCCGAATCTAGGTTTTAGGTCTTTTAACTTTTGAATTTCATTCGCTAATGCTCGAATCTGGGTTCTAGAGCAACTGATATTAAGATCTCTATGATTCCTAGTCTTCAATTAAACTCGGGATCTATCTTATTAATACCCGAGTTAGGGTCACCGGACTTCTACTACTAACTTTCAGGCAACACTTGTTAACTCCCGAACCTGGGTTTCAAATCTTCTATTATAAAGATTCCTAATCTTCTATGATGATGATTTTTGGACTTTTATTAAACGATTATTCTTGGTCTTCTTTCAGTTGTTTACAAGAGAGGAATTTCTAAAATCATATTATAAATGCTAGAGTTGGATTTCTGGTCCTCTACTATTAATTATATAATTATATTTCTGATCCTCTATTAACATATTTAGAGTCAAATTCATGGCCTTCTCTCATCATTACCAAAGTTGGATTCCAAGACATTCAGCCATACCCAACTATTGAATTTCTTCTCACTTATTGTCATTATTTTCACACGATGATATATTCACTTTCATTACTATGATTTTCGAATTCTTAATACTATCACTAATAATGTGAAAAAATCACTAAACATGTTCTTGCATAGGTGGCAAACTAATGATAAAGAATGTTGTCTACTTTGTACTTTTCAGGAAAACGAGATCAGTAAGGAAGACTGAATGGACCAGCAAATGCAAAAACCATAGTCCAAGTTATCAGAAAGCAGGTTCAAAAACAACATAGTAAGAAAAGGCTACAGACTAGGTAATATTTGCATAATTCACGTAATTTATAAGATTATTTACAAGTATACAGTACTAGTGTATGTTTCACAAATCCTGAACAGGCTTATCTAGAATTTCAATAACTAAAGGATCAATTACATGGCAAATTGCTATACAAAGAATTTCTTTAAGTTTCTTTTCCTTTTTCCTTATTTCATTTGCATCGTCAATGGATTCAATACGAATCATTAAAGCGCGATTAAAAGCTTTGTTTGCACCTTCGAGGGTTTTATTTTGTCTCTCTAAATCAGCAATGCACTTTTGAAGAAGATACTTTTCACGTTCAAGACCTTGAATCTTAGCTGCCTATTCATTAATGCATCGTGAATATCTCACCCTATGTCGATCATTAAAATAACTCATCATTTCAGATTTCACCTTCTTACACCATTCACCCACTGCCTTCCCGTTTAAACCTGGGGGAGGGTTTGTCGTAGTAGGAAAATTTTGAATTGCAAGAGATGAAGACCTTGTTGATTTTACGACAGATGAGGTGATTTGAGAAGTCGATAAATCGATATTTGGAATGTTGTCCCCATGATAAATTCCAATGATTTGCATTGAGCTTGACTATCTTTTAATTTAATCTCCAAATCGCTTATCTACTGAAGAAGCTCAGACATTTTTTTGATCAAAATCAATCGAAGGATTTGATTTAATTTGGTGCTTGAATATGGAAATTGTTTCATTCTTATTTTTGATGTCTGCTTCAGGACTGGCGATTTGATCATTAAGGTTTCTAACAATTGTCTTTTGAAAAAATCTTTTGTGCCATTCCAATGCTTTAGCATTGCCTTAAAAATGAGCAGACAGAGGATCCTTAAGTAGACTCTTCTTTTCAACATCCTCAATTAAACTATCTCTGATGCTAGTAAAACAAGAAAAGGAATCTGATGAGAATGGTGCGATAGCTAACTATGAGTCCTATTTAAACAAGAAAAGGAATCTGGGGTAATAACTGGAGGATATTTGCTATAGTCCCATTCCCGGGCAGGCGAACTATCATGACTACATATTAATTTTGTATGATATGTTCAAATTTCCTTAAGAAGCCTTTCCTTTTCTTCACCAAGAAAATCGAAATGAAGGCAGGGATGTTGTATATAAAGTCTCTACAGATCTCTAAGAAAGCAGTATCTAGCCAATTTTGAGGATTTCAAGAGCGAAGCCTTTTCTAGATAATCTCTTCTTAATTTGACATATTTGCCTAAATAATCTCTAGAAACAAGGCTGCTTAAGAGACATTTATTCTATGATAATGTAAGTATAAAAGGAAATTAGTATAGAAAATTTACAAATCAATGTTATTACATAATTACAAATGTTTATCCGGTTCATACAAAATTGACTTTTTGAATAACTCGGGAATAAATTTATCCTTGTAATATTTGAGTTTTTCTGGAGGCAACATATAAGGGATTGATTTGCGTAGCGGTAAATTCCAACCAACTCCCAGGTGTTGATCGGATCGCATTCTTTTCATGAGCACCGGCAAGACCACATCCGTTGCCTCCTGAACCCTGACCTCTATCTGCATTGTTAGGGTTATCATCATCACTATTGTCATCAGTGCTACCTTCCTCTTTGACGATTTCATCATCCTCATCATCTTCTTCCTCGTCAAAGTCAGAATCATCCTCTATGAGAGAAGCATCAAAAGATAAAAGTTTTTCAATGTCAATTTCCTCTCTCTCGGGAACTTTGATCCCTTACTCCTTTCTTTGATTTTATCCATAAATATTTTGACTAGAGCAGGATCAAGTGAAGGGAAGCTTAAATCTAGACACTTTCAATGTTGTCGAAATAAGAAAGGATAAGAGCGTCCTCGTAAAAATTCATGATGATGTCATTGAGGGAAGTGCTCAATAATTATGACACCATATGCTTGGCTTCAGAAATGTTATTGTTGGCTATTGTTAAGGAATTTTTCTTCTTCCCTAGCTTCTTCTTGAGAGAAGATTGTTTAGCAACCATCCGAGCCTTCTCTTCCTCGATTTTAAAGTCATTTTTAAAGCCAA
Source organism: Allium fistulosum (assembly GCA_030737815.1). Lineage (NCBI taxonomy): Eukaryota > Viridiplantae > Streptophyta > Magnoliopsida > Asparagales > Amaryllidaceae > Allium > Allium fistulosum. The sequence continues at coordinate 511,787,019 of CM060908.1, read as the reverse complement.
ATTCTCATCGGCAAAGACTTGTTTCGCTTTCCTCTTCTCAGAAATGATAGATTCCACTTGAGCGAGAGAGACATCCAACCTTTCTTGTTCCTTCACTGCATTATCTTTAGTAGTAGAAAGAGAAGTAATTTGGCTATTCAGAGTTGAGACTTCTTCTTGAAGCTTAGACGTCTCAGTAGAGGACTTTGAAGCGCTTTCTTGGAGGGAGTACCAGCTTTTTGAAATCTGAAAGGAAAAGTATGACATGGGTCAAAATTCAGTAAGAAATAGTAATAAGAAGGTCAAATATTATGAAATGTACCAGAAGATGTTGCTCAAGTATTGATCGACAGTGTTTTGCCTGGTCAGGTACTGAGGAAAGTGGTTGAATGGAAGTGAATGGCAAAGAATTCATGATGGACTGTACAATTTCCTTGAAATCATTGGAAGATACTGGTGATGTAGGTTTAGAAGGATTCAACTCCTAAGGAGGGGTTGGAGTGCCTAAATCCTTTTGCGTTTGCTCAATGATGCTAGGAGAGTCAGACACAACAATATAGGACATGAAATCATCCTTGGAAGGAACTGCTCTAGGTGGATTAGTTGCAACATCAAGAGTAGAACCTTCCAGAGCCTTGCTTACATCAATAGATCCACTCTCTTTTGAAGGAAGGGAAGACTAAACATTAGCAATTTTAGCTTTCTTGAGAATAGGATCCGTTGTAGTCATCTCGCTCAATTTTCTTTTGGCAATCATCCTCTACCGAGCGATGGCCTGAGTCAAAGCCGATGCGCTGGATTCAGAAGTTGGGAGGACTAGATCTCTTGTGAATATTTCAACCGGAGGAGCGGCTGCTAAAAGTTCAAAAATTGTAAGTTAGTAAAGAAATCTAGGGAGTAATAGGATGGTAAATTACAATTACTACTCTTAAGCTTACTAGGATGATCCAAACAAATTGAAAACATAAGAGAAATTTTTTTTCGGATCACCCAGAGACAGGAAGGGTATGCTTTTAGAAGTCTGCAAGACAAGAGTGGGTTTGTGAAGACCGCCCATGACCCCTGCACCGAATCTAGAGAAAGTGCGTTGTAAAGTGTGCCAGGCGACCATGGACGATTGTCAGGAATCTATCGTATTTCTCACAGCGCATGGACAAAATACAATAGAACATATGTATAGTGAAGCTTTACAGAACAAAATGACATCATATAAAACTCCATAATAGTTGAATACAAGCATCCACATAGTCAATACATCAAGCCTCACTACATATCTCTCAGAGAATACAAAACAGCGGAATATCCAGTACATATAAGAAGAAGGAAATATGCAACCCTCCAGCTCGTCTTCGATATCAGCATCGTGAGAAGAGAATAGCACCTGTCACCTGCTACCTAGTCTGCCCGTCCCAAAATGGACGAACAGCCCAAGGCAATAAGAATTAAAACATAAAGCCTTGAGTCAGACAACAGTCTTAGTGAGCAGTAAATTAACTAACAACATACCAAAAGAGCATAAAGGAAAAGGAATAGGAATGCAACCCTCCCACTCCAACCTCATTCTACAGTGATAGCCCCCAGACACACACTAAGCAGAAGCAACACAGCAGAGCATACAATTTAAAGTAAGATAATAATCATTCGAGTCAAGGGCGATGTTTTCCAAGTACCAAGGCCTAAATCAGATAAGCACCCAGAAAATACCGCTCTTGAGTCCGAAATGACGTTACAACCAAACATCCATGACTCTGGCTATCACTGTTATCATTGCTTCGATATCACCGTTAATTGAATGACCGGCACATTCTTTCAGCCGTCCGTCAAGGGCTAATGGAAACCCCGGTTCTAGACATAACTCCCGCACGTCGTCGCAGCCCGTGCCTAGGACTATCGAATCTGCCCAGAGTACTCGACCATCAACAGTTGGCCGTTGGGACTATCGAATCTGCCCAAACATACTCTTGCTTAGAGCATGCTAGAACCTTCAACAACGATGCTATCCAAGCCTCCTAGTCATCCTCCTCGACGACTATTCTCATATCCATTCATTATCCTCAACTCGAATCATATCACCGAGTTATCAACATGCTTGGAACGATCCCGTCTGGATTAGACCAAGTCTTCATCATATGATGCCTCGCTTCATTACATCCTTGCAAAGCCTCATCTCAACTTCACATCATCAAATCTATGCATAAGAACTTCACCATCCCGCTACATATGCCACTAGCAGCTTTCCCAATTCAAGAGCCTTTCCCTTAGCTTTTGAATCATCTTCGATCTAAATCTAATCATCAATCATCTAGTTCATAACAAGCAATCAAATCAAACATCAATCCAAGCAATCAAGCATTCAAATATGATCTAAGTAGACAATTATAACAATAATGGCATTTTCGTAATTAAAGAGTTGAAAGTCCAATAAGCATGAAAACATGGATTATATCTCTACAAACTTGATGAATGAACTTGCATAGGTTAACATATGATAAAATGGATGTAACATCATCATGAACAATGGATCTATATGGATCTACACTTTGGATGAAGAAAATGCATGGAAATCTCTATTTTAACACCAAATCAAGCCAACAATCCGATATACTCCTTTGGATCCGTGTGAGAGATAATCACCACTCACCAAATCACCTAAACAAACTCAAATCAACACACTTCAGATCTGGACAGCGAAGGACGAAGCTTGATCTATCACGAATCCGCTTCAAACGAAGAAATCTCTCTTGAAAAGATGAAGATCTTCAATCTAAGCTCTTGGATCTCCAATCTTGATCTTCGATCTGGATGGATGGAAGCACTAGATTAGAGTGGAGAAAAGAAGTGAAGAAGTGTAGAAGTCGAGCTCTCAAAATGGCAGCACTTCGTTGCTTCAAAATCCGGATCCTAAAAAGTGAGAACAACCCCTCCTATTTATAGCTGAACTTCCTTAAGTCGAAATCTGGCTATCTCCCTAAGTCGCTTCTGACTTACGACCTAAGCCTCTCCGACCTAACACTTCTGCGCATCCAAACACCCAGCGACCTACGACCTAACGCAACGCGCGACTTAACACATAGGCTACGACTCAACTCCTCAGCGACCTAACACATCGCGACTTAACAACCATAGAAGTCCACGACCTAACTTAGGTCGTTGCCGACCTAACTGCCTACAAAACACACGTGTCTTAACGCGACCAAACACTTAACTGCCTTGCCGACCTACGACATAACGAGGTTACGACTTAATACCTTAGACTCCCACGCGACCTAACGCTTAAGCCAACACGCGACCTACGACTTACTAAGCTACGACCTAAGACTTACAAAACCCTGCGACCTAACCACTCAACTCTTAGGTCGCTCACTACAGCCCCAGCTTCCTTAGGTCGTTGCCGACCTAACTATATACTAGGTCGCTAACTCGCTAACCACTAGGTCGTAAGTTCCTTAGCTCGCGCTTCCCTTAGGTCGCAAACATTCTATAGGCTGACCCAAACTAACTCGCGACCTAAACCACTACGCAATCTAACTGCTGGTCCTCCTTAGGTCATTACCGACCTAACCCTTAGGTCGTTCAAAACCCCTTAACTCGCCCGAAACTCTTAAGTCTCCTATCTAAGGTCGTCTGCGACCTAAACCCAACATACTTAGGTCGCACCACATGCCTAAGTCGTCTACAACATAGCTCTTAACTCGCTACCATCCTATAGGTCGGTCACGACTTAGCTCTTAGGTCGTCCATGACCTAGGACTTAGACAAATCTGCCTAAAAATCTGAAATGACATGAAAGTGCTAAAATTCCAGATTTTGACGAACATGTCGATCCGTAAAAATACGGGTCGTTACATTCTCTCCCCCTTAGGAATTTCGTCCCCGAAATTCCAAGCAATCAAAGACTATTCTGTACGCCTACCATCCATAGCAATCAACAAACCATGCATCCAATTCTAGCTTAGCGTACAGAATTCTAAGACTTAGAACAAGTTACAATATCGCGAGATGAGACGACACCTTAGGGCCATACCTTGAAGAGTTCAGGATGAGCTGCCTTCATCCTCTCTTCCACCTCCCACGTACAGTCGTTATCATCATCACTCCATTGTATCTTGAGCAACTTAACCACCTTCCTCCTAAGCCGTTTCGTGTCGGTTTCAACAACACGAAGCGGTTTACGAGGTCTTCTATCAACTGGATCAACTTAAAAATCTTCATAGCTATCTGCAGAAACTACTGCATTCGAGTCGTGCACATACTTCCGTAGATATGATACATGAAAAACATTGTGCACACTCGACATCTTCTTTGGTAACTCCAATCTGTAAGCGAGCTTTCCAATTCGCTCGATGATCGGGAATGGTCCAACAAATCTCGGAGTCAATTTTCCTCTCTTCCCGAATCGAATAACATTCTTTAGTGGAGAAATCTTCACAAAAACCATATCTCCTACGTCGAATTCCAAATCCTTTCGACGCTTGTCGGCATAACTCTTCTGACGATCTTGGGCTGCCTTCATTCGTTGCCGAATGATCTCTATACAATCTGAAGTCTGTCGAATCATCTCTGGCCCAAGTATCAGCTTTTCTCCAGTTTCCAACCAACATGTTGGATAGTTACACGGTCTTCCATACAATGCCTCATACGGTGCCATACCAATGCTTGACTGGTAACTGTTGTTGTACGCAAACTCCACCAAATGAAGGTGATCTTCCCATGATCCTCCGAAGTCCAAAACACATGCTCTGAGAAGATCTTCCAAAACTCGGTTGACTCTCTTGGTCTGACCATCTGTTTGAGGGTGATAAGCTGTACTCAAACACAACTCGGTTCCCAAAACTTCCTGGAAGCTCTTCCAAAATCCACTAGTGAACAATGGGTCTCGATCGCTCACTATACTCTTCGGAATACCATGGAATCGAACTATCCACTTCACATACAACTCAGCCAACTTTGATGCAGTCCTAGTCGATCGAACAGGAATGAACCTCGCACTCTTGGTCAGACGATCCACAATGACCCAAATACCTTCGTTTCCCGTTCTTGTTCTAGGTAGTCCATCAATAAAATCCATCGACACTTGCTCCCACTTCCATGTAGGAACTTCTAATGGCTGAAGCAACCCACTTGGCTTCTTGTAACGACCCGCAATTTTCGAAGCCGAAAATTCCAAATAGTTATGAAAAAGAAGAAAGAGGTAGAAGAAGAAGAACAGAAACATCAACATCTCACATTCGCAGCGGATAAAATATAATAGTAAATAATAACACTTTACAAAAGATTACTATATCTGTCGATTACATTTAATACATCAGAGTTTTACATATCCACAGTCACTGAATATATACAGTAATCATGTCTCAGAAATACAATAATATACTGCAGCGGAAATACTCTATACGTACTTGCCATCCAGCTCGTCTCCTGAGCTCTAAAACGTCCTACCTGAAAATCTGTAACACTCGGTCTGACCCGAGCATTACATCAAAGTAACACCCGGGTCAGGCCGGAAACCAGCGTGAGTAAACCCATCTAACATGGAATACAAAGCATATAACTATATAAACCCGGTGTCACTTACATCAATTTACAACTTCACAAATTGTTATAGACATCACTTATCACAGACATCAATTTCTAAGTATTCAAACTTAGATTAAATGGTCCAATTCAATTAAAGCATTTTATTTCAGCTTATTTATTTCACGTACAATTCTATGAAGATTTGAAGTGGTTTCGGGTATTTACCAATACCCGACTCCAGTCTCTTCGAAACCAATTGGAAATTTTAAACCTAAGTTATTCAATGAAGTATAATTCAACTTAAATTACCGGATAACACTTTTACACAGCAATTCATACTTAATAGATAACCACATAATCACTGTCCATCCAATCATATCATAAACATTCCATATCAGAGATATAAATAATTTTAAGGTATTTAATCATCATTTAATCATTCATGGGCAAAATGGATCATTTCAAAAAATCATTCTACTAATTAAATTAATTACTAATCCTTTAATCACTTAGATTACCTTTACTTAACATTAATTAATTACAAGCCAATTAATTAATTGTCTTTTAATTATCCATCTTAATTAACCACTCTTGACTAATTTTCCTCACTTAATTTAACCTTTAATTACAAATTAAATTCTTAATCCTTTACACATTAATTCTTAACAAATTAATCCTTTAAATTACTTACGTTAAGTGATTATCATTTATTAAATTACATTTAGAGATTGCCCATACATTACCTACCTTAATTAATGACATTTAATGATTTAAGTAGTTACCATTAATAAATTTCAATTAAGTAATTTACTTTTAATTAAATTATTCTCCTTTATTTAATTGCCGAAACTAATCACATTAATAAATCAATCCCTTACATTGATTTCTCAAACTAATTAACTAATTGTCTTAATAATTAAATTAATTATTTGTCCCCTTAAATTGATTACATTAATCAACTTCCATCCTTATTAAATAACTTGTATTTATTCAATCGCATTATTTTCATCATCTTTAAAACCTATAGGAATTTCCTACTACATAATAATCTAAACAAATAATTTCAAACATTTGAAATTTTGAAAACTTGTTCCAACTGCTAATGCTTTGCTTTAGATCGTGATTTATACTTCTTTGAAACTTATTTACTTAAATAAATTTTGAAACTTGATTTCGTTTATCAACCCAGCATAATACTAGGGTACTGACCCGAGCACAAACATCATTTACTCGAGCTAATCACGTTCCTACCCCACGTCGAAACTCACACCACAACCTTCGAGACAAACGCGGCATTTGACTCGAGCCAAAAATCGACGTCCCCGAGTAAATGCTCATCTTCCCCAATCCCCTAAGATAACAGATACGAGTGACACATATGTACGTGCACACGATGCCTGACCACTTCCGATCATCACTTCGATCACCAACAGGTCGGCGGAGACCTCGCCGACAAACTCGAACACCCAGGTTCAACGATAATGCTTGAAATAAAAATCGAACTACACGAACACCCACTGGAACCAACACGATGAACCAAACGTCTCGCGCCGCCGCGTGACGTCGCCAGAAGCTTCGCGACTCCGTCCAGAGCTCCACCGTAACCTCACGCACCTATCCCCACACCCCGACCCAGTCCGACTCACCCACGTTGGAGAAATCGACTCGACGACATAGACAAACCCAATAGGGCTTTAAACCCTAAACTCGATCGCTCCCCATCATCCAAGCATTTATCGAAAATTCCGCCATGGTCGAACTCTTGCTTAGGACCACCTCCCCCTTCCAAAACAAATCGCAACCTCTCTCGACGACGAAGATGACTAGAATAAATTTTTGAACGTAAATAAGTTATTCAACAATTTATCGAACTATGGTGCATTAGAAATCATAATCTTTCTTCTAAAATTCGAAATTCGTATTTCCCCATAAGTAATCAGATCACATGCTTGAATTCATAATTTAAACTTATCAAATTTTCACTAAAATCTGTTTTACCACTGTAAATGGGAACTCTGCTGAACTATACAACATGGTTTACATCCAAACTATTTTTAACATAAACTATACCCAAAATCAAACGCTTTCCTAGTTTATAACATCCAAAATCATCAACTGGATAATAAGATAAGGAATTTTTTTTTTCATAATGGAGTGAGCAGACATTTCATAGTTTATCAGATAACAGAACAAATTTATGTTCAAGATTCAATCTAAAGTTTCGCACAACCATGCTTAAACTTATCATAAGAAGTCGAGATTTAACTAATTAAAGTTTCTTGGGTATGTATACTCACAGTTTAAAGAAGGACAGAGAAGCTTCTTCCTGGAAGTAGTTTGATTTTTGAACTTAATCAACTTGTTTTTGAGAAAAACATACTGCCTGCTTTTGATGATCTTATCTGTTGAGTTTGCTGTATTTGGTCTTCAAGTTGTAGTTTTTTTTTTCTTTCATAACTTGCTAGTTTTCGAATGAATGAAATGAAAAATATGAGATGATATATATAAATAAATATACAGGTTGTATATTTTACTTGTACAACAAAGGGTCAGAGATTTTTCTTATTTGATCAGGCAACCATTTGGTAAACACTGCAATGATTTTGAACGAAATGACCCTATGTAGTGCTAGCATTAAATGCAAATGTCCTTCATCCTTATCCCATCTTATCTTTTCATGTTCATAGATGTTTTTATGTATATGATGTTTTGTTACTTTGCTTAGAATTTTTTCTTGCCTTTGTTTATTTACAAGCTACCTGCATATTTTATTTTGCTTGCCTTTGTACCTTGGTTGTTCGAATGAGTGAAATGAAGACATGAAGGAGGTAAATATAAAGAAAGTATATACTGCTGCTCTACATTGTACACAGCAAGTTTCCTTTTATTTATATCTTTATAAATTTTATTTTTACATCTTATATGTATACTTTATTTTGAAATGACTTGATTTGTTCAATATGGAGGCTGATATGCTATTTATGAGATTTGATTTTGAAATGCATGTATGGTATTGTCTCCTCTTATGTTTACAAATATCCTTATGTGAATTGGTATATGTATCTATCCTTTTGTTTGTATATATATATTTGCACTTATACATATTCCCATATCTATTTTATGATATCATATATATATATATATATTACTTCTCGTGGTACACATTCAAATACTTGCATATTTATATACTTATATACATATGTAAATTTCAACATCATAAGGCTTGAGTCTCTATATTTATGGATATTTTATCTAAATTCGAAAAGTGAAGTTCATATATATATTTCCTATACAGATCATCATCCCCAAAATGCTATAACTTAAGTTCATATATAGTGTTTAAACCAATTTATATTCATATTCAGATATTTTAATTATCAGAATTTTATTCGTTCGACTTATAAATCAGTATTCCAAAATTAAAATTAGTTATATACCCGATTACAGACGTCGGAAAAACCCGGGCCGTCACATTCCTCCCCCCTTAGAACTTTTCGTCCTCGAAAAGGAACGAAACTAGTTTTATTAAAATGCTTAAAATCAGATTATTATTATTTTCTTTAATCATTTTGGAAACACTTTTGTTTTAATATCTACATAATACTATTTCAAAGTAGCTTTTATAAAAATACTTTTATAGCTCGATGTTTCGACAAGTCCATCCTTGTTCTTGTAGAAATTCGGTCGTACGTTGATCAGGCGTAGGACTGAAAATCTATAAGTGCTTGGCAGACCCGTTTCCAACATCAAGTGAAAATATTTTGAAAAATAATTTTATTGAAAATATAGGAAACAGATTTTGAAAATAGAGGAATATTTTTGGTGAGAATGCTCTGGAAATCATCACACCCATTCATGGTCACAGTCACATCCTGGGTTACGTTGCCATCGCAGCAAAAGTCCATGTAACTGATTACACCATGAACCCACAACAGATCGCAGTTACATCCAGGGTTACGTTGCCGTCACAGCAAAAGTCCATGTAACTGTTGGCTCTCAGCGGCACACATGATTTTCGCTGTCAAAATGAAACTTCTCCACTCTCACATAGGTCGCAGTCTACCGATATAAAATCAAACGCAGACTGTTGGCTCTCAGCGGCACACATGACTTTCGCTATGTTACCATAGTGTCGCAGTCTACCGATATAAAATCAAACGTAGACTGTTGGCTCTCAGCGGCTCACGCGACTTTCGCTATGGTCTGCAGTAGATCGCAGTGACATCGAGTTACACTGTCGTCACAGCATAACCCAAATGCCTCTGTGGGCACCAGCCCCTCGACTTTCGCTACATAAATAATCCTCAGGAACTAGTTTTGTCCGGACTCCTCATAGGATCAACTTTAGAACCTCCCCCTTAGAGGCTCAAGGCAGTGCCACCCTGTGGCACTCCTGAGATGTTCATTTCAAGGGAGCGCCTTTTTCCCCAGAGCAAATCTCAAAACACTTTATACTATACACATATAGTATTTTTCAAATCATACACCTAGTATGAATCTCATATAAATGCTTTTATACAAAATCGATTCTCAAAATCGATAATTCACAAATCAGGCTTTCCCAAATCCCAATATTGATTTTATCCAAAAATCAAAAGCCTTTTCCAAATCCAAAGGTTCCCAAAACCTTTTTCTCAAAACCATTTCCATAAAATCTTTTATATATATATTCATATATATAATTTTCTTGGGAAATCTTTAAATCACTTTATACTTATATAAGTTTCCTTTGTATACTTCAAAACTTTCAAAAACCTTTTTCTTCTGGCAATGGATTCAATAAGGTGAGTTTTATCATATATAACAAAGATACGTAACTTTGTTTATTCCCAGTCAAATATTCAAATTTGATTTCTTTAGAAAGTCACTTATCAAATTTCTTACTTTTATTATAAAGTAAACTTTAACTCAGAAAAATATTCAATTTCCACTTTATCTCCATAAAGTTAATTTCTACCATAGAAATATAAATTTTAAATTTATTTTATTTTAGTTCCTCATATATTCACAAATATATTTTCCATTTCAAAAATCATCTTATAACCTTTTATCTACAACTTCAAAATCAATTTCCACCTTTATTCATTGTCAATTTCTCAAAATATACTTTCAATTTCAAAAATCTTTTCAGTTTTTATCCACAAATTTTCAATGCCAATTTTATTCAAACCCGTATGATGTACCCATATCATCCGTACGCAATATCAATCTGATCGCTCACTCGATCACACAATTCCACTTCCGAACTAGTATTGTCCACCCGACTTCCTAGTGCGGACTCAGATTTGGTTTCTTGATCAAAAACCGTTATTCTCCTTGCATAGTCACACCTATGATAGAGAATATCCAGAACCAATCAAAAATCCATATCCAGGTTCGCCGTCGAAAATCGAGTGAAAAAATCCCAACTCGGATCGATAATACTATCTCGAAATTCTGTGCTCGAATCTGGATCAAATCACTATGCGTATAGAATAATATACGTACATCCTACGTATTTAACTTCATTGATTATTAACCAAATCAATTTCCTTCCTATTCACATTCACTTTAATTTTCATTCACTTATTCACATTTGCTTTAATCCCCACTTGGATTATCACTCAAATCTTATCTCAGTTGGGTATTTAACCAATAACAGTTTGAACTCCGTCCCGTTTATATTTTAGAAAATAGCTTGAAAAATTTAAAAATAGACAAGTAGTTGAAAAATAATTATTAATTTGTAAAATAGCTGCAAAATAGTTAAGTAATCATAAAATAATTGAAAATAGTAAAATAATTGCAAAATAGTCGTAAATAGTAACTAGTTATAAAGTAGTGAGAAAACAGTAATTAGTTTATAAAATAGTTGTAAAATAGTTAAATAGTTCCAAAGCAATTGTAAAATAAGTTTAAGATAGTTTTTGGTTTAAAAAGAAAAGTTGTGTAGTAAATAGTTTGGAAAAATAGATTTATTTTGAAAATAGTCCAGAGCCAAACTGTTCAACTTCCCAATCTCCATTTCAACCAATTTCCCATTAAATTGATCCAATTCCAATTCAAGTTGAATTATCCACAATTTCTTTCCTAAATTCAAATCAAATCCCATTTGATTTTAAACATATTCACTTTAATTACAGTTCCAAATTATTTAAACTAATTTAGACTAACTCCAAATTGAATCCACTTCAATCTCAAATCATTTCAATTTCCTTGTGGATTAATCCCCATTCCCATTTGAATTTTAAACTTATCCATCCTAAATCACAATTCCCATTAATTCAAATCAATTTCAGCTTGGTACAAACTCAATTTAAATCTCAATTTTAAACCATCTCGAATTTTATAAATTCGAGTTAAATTTTCAAATGTTGATTTATTCCCTTAATCCAATTAACATTTATCTTCAAATCCATATCTTTAAACCATTTAATTTCTGAGTTCAATTCTCAAAATTCCATTTTAAATTATCTTCACTTAACTTATTTCAAAGTTCAAATAATAATTCAAACTCCTTTTAAACAATTAAATCTTTGAATTTCAATTTATTACCCAAATTCAATCTTGGAACCAATCCTTAATCATTTCAGTTTACATGTTTATTTTAAACATTCAAATCTTAATGTTCAAAGTGATCCCATTTTCTCAAGTTTAATTTTTTATCTTTAAAATCAAAATTACTTAAGTAATTTCAAATTAAAGTTTAATTCCAATATTGGGATAGATATTACCCCAATCTATCATCCAATTTATTTAAAACATTCATCATCCACTACCCATTCCAGATCTCAATCCTATCTGAGACCACATATAGTTCCCTACCAAATCAGCCCATTTAACTTTCCTAAGTTAAACCTCAATTTCATCTTGAAATTTCCAATTCAGGTTGTTTATTCCAAACTTATTTAACTTCCTTTAAGTTAAATTCAATTTAATCCCGTCAAACTTACTCAAATTTGAATTCCCACTTCAAATTTTCAAATTTTTTTTTTATAATATTCATTCTTACTCATTAGTTCAAAACTTATATCACTTTGGGTTTCACATCACTTTCCAAGGATTATTCAAAACTCAATCTTAGAGTTTTTTTTTTTACATATACATATTTATTTCCTTTACACACCAAATTACCTTAAATTTTAAACCACCTTTGGTTTTAAGTTCAAAACATGTTCCTACAAATTTTCAAACAACTCTTGTTTGAATCAAGCTCTTTTATTCAAATAATACTATTTATTATTTCTTTCAAACACTTGGAACAAATTCCCATATTTTCTGGACTTAGATTTAATACTTCACCATTTAAACCCTTTTCAATTTCAATTCATAAGTCATACTCACCTAAATACTCACCTAAATGTTTACTTCCACAAACATTTTATTTTTGCTAAATCATTAACAAACATTTCATCATTTTAGGAAAATAACCAAGGTTATTACAACTGGAAACCAATTCCAATTATCTATTCCTAAAAATTCTTCTTCGAATCCAAGATTTTAATTTCAGTTGAATCCATTTCAAACTTATCTTTATTCAAATTTCAGTTTGGTTGTATTTCTATTGTCAATTAGTTCTCATTGTTTCTATTTAATTCCAATGATTTAACAACCAATTAACTTAATATTAGAAAAATTATTGCTTTATATATTAAAATATAAGCTTGTATAAAATTATTTAAAATCTTTATATAAGAAAATAACAAGTACGCTCTCATATATATATATATATACACTCAACTCATCCTAGGGTAATATTAACCCTATCTCTAATGAGTACACCCTCCAGAGCCAAGGTTTTCGCTTAACCTAGGCTCTGATACCAACTGTAACGACCCGCAATTTTCGAAGCCGAAAATTCCAAATAGTTATGAAAAAGAAGAAAGAGGTAGAAGAAGAAGAACAGAAACATCAACATCTCACATTCGCAGCGGATAAAATATAATAGTAAATAATAACACTTTACAAAAGATTACTATATCTGTCGATTACATTTAATACATCAGAGTTTTACATATCCACAGTCACTGAATATATACAGTAATCATGTCTCAGAAATACAATAATATACTGCAGCGGAAATACTCTATACGTACTTGCCATCCAGCTCGTCTCCTGAGCTCTAAAACGTCCTACCTGAAAATCTGTAACACTCGGTCTGACCCGAGCATTACATCAAAGTAACACCCGGGTCAGGCTGGAAACCAGCGTGAGTAAACCCATCTAACATGGAATACAAAGCATATAACTATATAAACCCGGTGTCACTTACATCAATTTACAACTTCACAAATTGTTATAGACATCACTTATCACAGACATCAATTTCTAAGTATTCAAACTTAGATTAAATGGTCCAATTCAATTAAAGCATTTTATTTCAGCTTATTTATTTCACGTACAATTCTATGAAGATTTGAAGTGGTTTCGGGTATTTACCAATACCCGACTCCAGTCTCTTCGAAACCAATTGGAAATTTTAAACCTAAGTTATTCAATGAAGTATAATTCAACTTAAATTACCGGATAACACTTTTACATAGCAATTCATACTTAATAGATAACCACATAATCACTGTCCATCCAATCATATCATAAACATTCCATATCAGAGATATAAATCAATTTAAGGTATTTAATCATCATTTAATCATTCATGGGAAAAATGGATCATTTCAAAAAATCATTCTACTAATTAAATTAATTACTAATCCTTTAATCACTTAGATTACCTTTACTTAACATTAATTAATTACAAGCCAATTAATTAATTGTCTTTTAATTATCCATCTTAATTAACCACTCTTGACTAATTTTCCTCACTTAATTTAACCTTTAATTACAAATTAAATTCTTAATCCTTTACACATTAATTCTTAACAAATTAATCCTTTAAATTACTTACGTTAAGTGATTATCATTTATTAAATTACATTTAGAGATTGCCCATACATTACCTACCTTAATTAATGACATTTAATGATTTAAGTAGTTACCATTAATAAATTTCAATTAAGTAATTTACTTTTAATTAAATTATTCTCCTTTATTTAATTGCCGAAACTAATCACATTAATAAATCAATCCCTTACATTGATTTCTCAAACTAATTAACTAATTGTCTTAATAATTAAATTAATTATTTGTCCCCTTAAATTGATTACATTAATCAACTTCCATCCTTATTAAATAACTTGTATTTATTCAATCGCATTATTTTCATCATCTTTAAAACCTATAGGAATTTCCTACTACATAATAATCTAAACAAATAATTTCAAACATTTGAAATTTTGAAAACTTGTTTCAACTGCTAATGCTTTGCTTTAGATCGTGATTTATACTTCTTTGAAACTTATTTACTTAAATAAATTTTGAAACTTGATTTCGTTTATCAACCCAGCATAATACTAGGGTACTGACCCGAGCACAAACATCATTTACTCGAGCTAATCACGTTCCTACCCCACGTCGAAACTCACACCACAACCTTCGAGACAAACGCGGCATTTGACTCGAGCCAAAAATCAACGTCCCCGAGTAAATGCTCATCTTCCCCAATCCCCTAAGATAATAGATACGAGTGACACATATGTACGTGCACACGATGCCTGACCACTTTCGGTCATCACTTCGATCACCAACAGGTCGGCGGAGACCTCGCCGACGAACTCGAACACCCAGGTTCAACGATAATGCTTGAAATAAAAATCGAACTACACGAACACCCACTGGAACCAACACGATGAACCAAACGTCTCGCGCCGCCGCGTGACGTCGCCAGAAGCTTCACGACTCCGTCCAGAGCTCCGCCGTAACCTCACGCACCTATCCCCACACCCCGACCCAGTCCGACTCACCCACGTTGGAGAAATCGAATCGACGACATAGACAAACCCAATAGGGCTTTAAACCCTAAACTCGATCGCTCCCCATCATCCAAGCATTTATCGAAAATTCCGCCATGGTCGAACTCTTGCTTAGGACCACCTCCCCCTTCCAAAACAAATCGCAACCTCTCTCGACGACGAAGATGACTAGAATAAATTTTTGAACGTAAATAAGTTATTCAACAATTTATCGAACTATGGTGCATTAGAAATCATAATCTTTCTTCTAAAATTCGAAATTCGTATTTCCCCATAAGTAATCAGATCACATGCTTGAATTCATAATTTAAACTTATCAAATTTTCACTAAAATCTGTTTTACCACTGTAAATGGGAACTCTGCTGAACTATACAACATGGTTTACATCCAAACTATTTTTAACATAAACTATACCCAAAATCAAACGCTTTCCTAGTTTATAACATCCAAAATCATCAACTGGATAATAAGATAAGGAATTTTTTTTTCATAATGGAGTGAGCAGACATTTCATAGTTTATCAGATAACAGAACAAATTTATGTTCAAGATTCAATCTAAAGTTTCGCACAACCATGCTTAAACTTATCATAAGAAGTCGAGATTTAACTAATTAAAGTTTCTTGGGTATGTATACTCACAGTTTAAAGAAGGATAGAGAAGCTTCTTCCTGGAAGTAGTTTGATTTTTGAACTTAATCAACTTGTTTTTGAGAAAAACATACTGCCTGCTTTTGATGATCTTATCTGTTGAGTTTGCTGTATTTAGTCTTCAAGTTGTAGTTTTTTTTTTCTTTCATAACTTGCTAGTTTTCGAATGAATGAAATGAAAAATATGAGATGATATATATAAATAAATATACAGGTTGTATATTTTACTTGTACAACAAAGGGTCAGAGATTTTTCTTATTTGATCAGGCAACCATTTGGTAAACACTGCAATGATTTTGAACGAAATGACCCTATGTAGTGCTAGCATTAAATGCAAATGTCCTTCATCCTTATCCCATCTTATCTTTTCATGTTCATAGATGTTTTTATGTATATGATGTTTTGTTACTTTGCTTAGAATTTTTTCTTGCCTTTGTTTATTTACAAGCTACCTGCATATTTTATTTTGCTTGCCTTTGTACCTTGGTTGTTCGAATGAGTGAAATGAAGACATGAAGGAGGTAAATATAAAGAAAGTATATACTGCTGCTCTACATTGTACACAGCAAGTTTCCTTTTATTTATATCTTTATAAATTTTATTTTTACATCTTATATGTATACTTTATTTTGAAATGACTTGATTTGTTCAATATGGAGGCTGATATGCTATTTATGAGATTTGATTTTGAAATGCATGTATGGTATTGTCTCCTCTTATGTTTACAAATATCCTTATGTGAATTGGTATATGTATCTATCCTTTTGTTTGTATATATATATTTGCACTTATACATATTCCCATATCTATTTTATGATATCATATATATATATATATATATATATTACTTCTCGTGGTACACATTCAAATACTTGCATATTTATATACTTATATACATATGTAAATTTCAACATCATAAGGCTTGAGTCTCTATATTTATGGATATTTTATCTAAATTCGAAAAGTGAAGTTCATATATATATTTCCTATACAGATCATCATCCCCAAAATGCTATAACTTAAGTTCATATATAGTGTTTAAACCAATTTATATTCATATTCAGATATTTTATTTATCAGAATTTTATTCGTTCGACTTATAAATCAGTATTCCAAAATTAAAATCAGTTATATACCCGATTACAGACGTCGGAAAAACCCGGGCCGTCACACTTCTTCTGTTCGGCTTTTACCAACTGGCAGTTCATACACTTGGAAATAAAATTTCCAACATCCTTCTTCATACCTTCCCAGTAGTAGGTTCTCTTCATATCCCGATACATCTTATTTCCACCTGGATGAATTGTCAGCTTCGAGTGATGACTTTCCTTCAGAACTTCACTCCTCAATTCATCTATATCGGGAACAACTAGTCGTCCTTGCTTCCGAAGCCAACCTTCTCGATCGACCTCGAATCCTTTATCCTTTTCTGGATCCAATCCAGATTCCAATTCACGGATAATTTTGACAATCTTATCATCCCTCTTTTGACTCTCGCCAATTCTCTCCACAAGAGTCGGTCTTATCGATAAGTTTGCCAACATCTCAGGTTCCAATTCACATCTAGGCCTGAAGTCAAATCCAGCTAAATACTCGAGATTCTTCCATTCTGAAAACATGGCTCCCAATCCTGCATGTCTTCGACTTAACGCATCTGCCACTGCGTTACCTTTTCCCGGAGTATAAGCTATACCAAAATCATATGATGCCAAAAACTCTAGCCAACGTTGCTGCCGAAGATTCAAATCCTTTTGGGAGAAAAGATACTTCAACGACTTATGATCAATAAACAACTCGAATCGAACTCCCAATAGATAATGTCTCCACATCTTCAGAGCAAAAACAATTGCCGCTAACTCCAAATCATGAGTCGGGTAATTCCTTTCATGCGGCTTTAATTGTCGACTGGCATACGCAACAACTTTATCCCTCTGCATCAGCACTACTCCAAGTCCAGTACCACATGCGTCGGTGTAAACCACCATCTCATCATTCCCACTTGGAATAGTTAAAACAGGAGCACTCGTCAGTCTCTCTTTCAGGATTCCGAAATCTTGCTCACACTTAGCATCCCAATTGAACACTTGGTTCTTCTTCGTCAATCCTGTTAATGGTGCAGCTATCTTGGAGAAGTCTTTGATAAACCGTCAATAATATCCTGCTAATCCAAGAAAACTTCTCACATCAGATGCATTCTTAGGTCTAACCCAGTCCTGGATTGCTGCCACCTTAGCGGGATCAACCGCTATTCCATTTCCAGAAATCACATGGCCTAAGAACCTCACTTCACTCTTCCAGAAGCGACACTTCGAAAACTTAGCCTTCAGCTGATGTTTCCGTAAGATCTCCAAAACAATACGCAAGTGTGTCTTGTGCTCTTCTTCAGTTCTGGAATAAATCAGAATATCATCCACGAACACAAGTACGAACTTGTTCAACTGATCTCTAAACACTCTATTCATAAAATCCACAAAATATGCTGGCGCGTTAGTCAATCCAAACGGCATTACCAGCCACTCAAAGAAACCCAATGGTGTCCGAAAAGCAGTCTTCGGCACACTATCCTTAGCTACTCTCAACTGGTGAAATCCCGTTGCCAAATCCATCTGAGAAAACACCTTAGCTTCGTGAAGCTGATCAAACAAGTCATCTATCCTCGGCAATGGATACTTGTTCTTTTTAGTCACCTTATTCAGCTCACGATAATCCACACACAATCTCAACGATCCATCTGCCTTGGTTGCGAACACAACTGGTGCACCCCATTCGGACACACTACGCCGAATGAATCCTTTCTGCAAAAGATCATCAACTTGCACCCTCAACTCCTGCTGTTCCCTAGGCGCCATCCGCCTAAGAGGCATCACAACAGGTCTGGCTCCTTCAACTAGATCTATACGAAACTCGATCTATCTATGCGGCGGCAACCCTTTGACTTCGTCAAAGACATCCTCGAATCCATTAGCGATCGGCACTGATGACAGTCCATCCCGTGGAACAACTAGCGAATACATGAAGCTCATGAAGACGCCTTCTTCATGCTTACATCGTATCACAATCTTTCGCCCCTCCACATTCTCGACTGTCACTTCCAACCTTTCGCAATCAACCTTAGCCGCATACTTCCTAAGCCAGTCCATACCCAAAATAATTCCGAACCCCGCAAAGTTCAGAACAAAGCAATCACAAACAAAAGAGCAACCATGACTCGATACAACTAGACCACGGCATAACATACACAAACAAGACGAACCCCCAACTGGATTAGTCACAACCAATGGCCTATCAACAATATCCGGTTCCAAACCTAACCGGCCTACGAGTTCATTACAAACAAACGAATGCGACGCTCCAGTATCAAACAGAACTCTAACTGGAACACCACATAGGAAAAGAGTACCTTGAACAACCACACTCTTTCCTTTCTCTTCAGCAGTAGGAGCTTTCGAAGACGACGGAACAGCTCCCAAAGCATAAGCTTGCACAATCTGCTTGTCTCTCCTCGGTTTTGGACAATTCTTTCTGAAATGCCCCGGCTTGTCACAGTTGTGACACTTCATTGGCACCTTAGGATTCTTACAATCCTTCGAGAAATGGCCCTTCTGCTGACAATTGTAGCAAGTCACCTCGCCTTTCGGCTTCTTCTGACCATCCTTACCCTTCTACTGCTGCTGCTTCCTCTTCTTGTTTCCACCCTGCTGGGGTTTAGACTCTTCCCTGGTCACAGCAACAACAGATCCATTTTTAGGAAACAGACTCTCATGCCTGAGAGCTTTCTCCACAAGCTTCTCAAATGAATCGTCCAAATGATCCACCAACTGTCTCCCAAGATAACTGTCCAAGCCTGTCACAAACTTCTCATTCTTTTGATAAGCAGATTCAATATATGACCGGGCATACTTGGACAAAGCCTCAAACTCAGAAACATACTCAAGAACAGATCTTCCACCCTGCTTGAGTTCTACAAACTTCTTGAACAGAACAGACTTCTGAGCTGTAGAAATGAACTTAGCTTCAAATCTAGCTTGGAATTGCTCCCAAGTAATCTCTTCTTCCGCAGTATTGATGGTAATAGAGTTCCACCAATCAGAGGCTCTCCCTTGAAGCTGCCTTGATGCCAACTTCCTCTTAGTTGCATCATCAATTCCCAAATCACCAAAGATACTTCTACAAGCATCTATCCATCTCTGGACTTCGATAGTTGATTCTGTTCCCAAGAAAACCTTCCCTCCAAGAGCAGTATAATCCTTGCACAACTTAGCAAAGTCCACTGGTTTCGGAGTTTGGACTTGAACTCCAACATCAACTGCCGCCCCTGGAACTGGTATCCTTCTCATGATCGAAGTCATCATAGCTTCGAACATGGCTGCATAATCAGCAGTCTCTTTAGTAGCACGGCCTTCCCTAGCAGCTGGTCTCCCTCTTCGACTCATTCTCAATATCTATAAAAAGGAATGATTAGAACATCTAGAGAAACAACTGCATAAAGGACTCAAACTCTACTAAGCTACTATATTATATATAGTATTCATCCATCAAAATACAATTACGTCTCTCATACGTAGTTACGACGGCGAGCGTTGGGTAAAATCGATTAACCAAGGCTCTGATACCAAATGTGATGACCGCCCATGACCCCTGCACCGAATCTAGAGAAAGTGCGCTGTAAAGTGTGCCAGGCGACCATGGACGATTGTCAGGAATCTATCGTATTTCTCACAGCGCATGGACAAAATACAATAGAACATATGTATAGTGAAGCTTTACAGAACAAAATGACATCATATAAAACTCCATAATAGTTGAATACAAGCATCCACATAGTCAATACATCAAGCCTCACTACATATCTCTCAGAGAATACAAAACAGCGGAACATCCAGTACATATAATAAGAAGATAACAATATGCAATACTCCTGTTCGTCTTCGATATCAGCACCGTGGAAAGCTAGAACAGCACCTGTCACCTGCTACCTAGTCTGCCCGTCCCAAAATGGACGAACAGCCCAAGGCAATAAGAATTAAAACATAAAGCCTTGAGTCAGACAACAGTCTTAGTGAGCAGTAAATTAACTAACAACATACCAAAAGAGCATAAAGGAAAAGGAATAGGAATGCAACCCTCCCACTCCAACCTCATTCTACAGTGATAGCCCCCAAACACACACTAAGCAGAAGCAACACAGCAGAGCATACAATTTAAAGTAAGATAATAATCATTCGAGTCAAGGGCGATGTTTTCCAAGTACCAAGGCCTAAATCAGATAAGCACCCAGAAAATACCGCTCTTGAGTCCGAAATGACGTTACAACCAAACATCCATGACTCTGGCTATCACTGTTATCATTGCTTCGATATCACCGTTAATTGAATGACCGGCACATTCTTTCAGCCGTCGTCAAGGGCTAATGGAAACCCCGGTTCTAGACATAACTCCCGCACGTCGTCGCAGCCCGTGCCTAGGACTATCGAATCTGCCCAGAGTACTCGACCATCAACACTTGGCCGTTGGGACTATCGAATCTGCCCAAACGTACTCTTGCTTAGAGCATGCTAGAACCTTCAACAACGATGCTATCCAAGCCTCCTAGTCATCCTCCTCGACGACTATTCTCATATCCATTCATTATCCTCAACTCGAATCATATCACCGAGTTATCAACATGCTTGGAACGATCCCGTCTGGATTAGACCAAGTCTTCATCATATGATGCCTCGCTTCATTACATCCTTGCAAAGCCTCATCTCAACTTCACATCATCAAATCTATGCATAAGAACTTCACCATCCCGCTACATATGCCACTAGCAGCTTTCCCAATTCAAGAGCCTTTCCCTTAGCTTTTGAATCATCTTCGATCTAAATCTAATCATCAATCATCTAGTTCATAACAAGCAATCAAATCAAACATCAATCCAAGCAATCAAGCATTCAAATATGATCTAAGTAGACAATTATAACAATAATGGCATTTTCGTAATTAAAGAGTTGAAAGTCCAATAAGCATGAAAACATGGATTATATCTCTACAAACTTGATGAATGAACTTGCATAGGTTAACATATGATAAAATGGATGTAACATCATCATGAACAATGGATCTATATGGATCTACACTTTGGATGAAGAAAATGCATGGAAATCTCTATTTTAACACCAAATCAAGCCAACAATCCGATATACTCCTTTGGATCCGTGTGAGAGATAATCACCACTCACCAAATCACCTAAAAAAACTCAAATCAACACACTTCAGATCTGGACAGCAAAGGACGAAGCTTGATCTATCACGAATCCGCTTCAAACGAAGAAATCTCTCTTGAAAAGATGAAGATCTTCAATCTAAGCTCTTGGATATTCAATCTTGATCTTCGATTTGGATGGATGGAAGCACTAGATTAGAGTGGAGAAAAGAAGTGAAGAAGTGTAGAAGTCGAGCTTTCAAAATGGCAGCACTTCGTTGCTTCAAAATCCGGATCCCAAAAAAGTGAGAACAACCCCTCCTATTTATAGCTGAAATTCCTTAAGTCGAAATCTGGCTATCTCCCTAAGTCGCTTCCGACTTACGACCTAAGCCTCTCCGACCTAACACTTCTGCGCATCCAAACACCCAGCGACCTACGACCTAACGCAACGCGCGACTTAACACATAGGCTACGACTCAACTCCTCAGTGACCTAACACATCGCGACTTAACAACCATAGAAGTCCACGACCTAACTTAGGTCGTTGCCGACCTAACTGCCTACAAAACACACGTGTCTTAACGCGACCAAACACTTAACTGCCTTGCCGACCTACGACATAACGAGGTTACGACTTAATACCTTAGACTCCCACACGACCTAACGCTTAAGCCAACACGCGACCTACGACTTACTAAGCTACGACCTAAGACTTACAAAACCCTGCGACCTAACCACTCAACTCTTAGGTCGCTCACTACAGCCCCAGCTTCCTTAGGTCGTTGCCGACCTAACTATATACTAGGTCGCTAACTCGCTAACCACTAGGTCGTAAGTTCCTTAGCTCGCGCTTCCCTTAGGTCGCAAACATTCTATAGGCTGACCCAAACTAACTCGCGACCTAAACCACTACGCAATCTAACTGCTGGTCCTCCTTAGGTCGTTACCGACCTATCCCTTAGGTCGCTCAAAACCCCTTAACTCGCCCGAAACTCTTAAGTCTCCTATCTAAGGTCGTCTGCGACCTAAACCCAACATACTTAGGTCGCACCACATGCCTAAGTCGTCTACAACATAGCTCTTAACTCGCTACCATCCTATAGGTCGGTCACGACTTAGCTCTTAGGTCGTCCACGACCTAGGACTTAGACAAATCTGCCTAAAAATCTGAAATGACATGAAAGTGCTAAAATTCCAGATTTTGATGAACATGTCGATCCGTAAAAATACGGGTCGTTACAGGGTTATCCAAGAACTCTCTAACCTGTGGGAAGGAGGGAATGTTTTTGAAGATTACTTGGTGTCAATAGAGTAAGCCTATTCCCAATACTACCCGAAGCAGCGGTCAACAGCATTACGA
Organism: Allium fistulosum; assembly: GCA_030737815.1. NCBI lineage: Eukaryota > Viridiplantae > Streptophyta > Magnoliopsida > Asparagales > Amaryllidaceae > Allium > Allium fistulosum. The sequence goes on along the minus strand of CM060908.1, from coordinate 511,763,477 downwards.
TTCTCTTCCCCTCATCGTTGAGATCTTTAGGTGTAGGACCTAATAAGGAAACATAATTCAGCAAAAGAAAATAATTTAATAAATATGAAAATTATGATCTACTTATGAGGAGAAGAGAAGAATCCACTAATATGTGGGAAACATTTGACGCAAAAGAATTTCATCTCCCAGTCTATGAACTTATTTACTCCTTCTGAAATTAGTTTCTTATGGGGGTTAGCCCTAAAAATTTAGCTATTCGGATTTCTATGCTTGACCAGACGCACTAAGTAATTGAGAACTTCAGTGCTTAAAGAAGGAATGCCTGATTCCAAGGCCATAAGCCCTAGGGAGACAAGATAAGTATATACATTCGAAGATAGTTGAATAGGTGCTATGCCGAGGTGATTCGAGAATCTGGATAAGAAATCTGGGAATAGAATAAAGCCGCCATGCTAGATGTGGATGACAGTATAAGAAAAATATCCTTTGGGGGATTCTGGATAGAATCACTATCATCGGGAGGAATAGCTTCCACTCCTGTGATTTCGAAGTTGTTAAGAATGACATCACTTCATCTTAAGAAGATATCAGAGAATGTCCTGAGATAGCTTCAACTTTTTTGATGAAGATTCAGCTTCTAGAGCTATACCCCTTTTAGGTTTCTTGGAAGTCTTTTTCAAATATATTATCCTGTCAGGTGAAACCATTTCATTAAAAGTTATAATTTGTTTCATTATTAACACCTTTCAAAGATATCAAAAACCTATTGCGATAATTCAAATATCCACTAAGGTATATAATTCCATATTTTCAAAAGAGTGTTAAAGTTGATTTGAATCATGAAAATCTTTAAGCTTTCGAAGGTGTCGAAGGGGTAGATGGAATAAAATCACCTAAACGCACCCTTCGACAATGTCAGAAGCCCCGAAAAACTTTATTATTAATAGGTTCAATTAACCCTACAATACTAATTTGAATATATGTTATTAGAACTATTAACAACATTCCACAATCAAGCTAAATAAACCTTTCGACAAAGTCGAAACATACAGATTTTAGTTTACTAAAAAAATATGAATATTATCGAAACACTATACTCTCATTAAGACGAAAGACTTGGATCCAAGTGATTTTAATACAAATAAAAGGGCCTTGGTACGTTTCTATTGTGTTTATATTAAGAAAATGATAGTTATATTCATGTTGACTATAATGGGTCTCAAGCAAGTCGAAAGAGGAAGGTAGAGTTTCGAAAGCATATAAACAACTAGGCTTGTCTCAATTTAGGGGGAGCGTTATTTACTCAAAATAAAATCCAATGACAAATTAAATCCACTTGTAAATACATTATGTTTTGAATCGTAAAAAACGTTGGGATTTCGAAAATATATATTGTGTAGTCATTAAATTGAACCCTTTAAGATGACTTCTTTGAAAGGTGTCAGAATACGTCGAAACATTTTTTTTACTTTTGAAGAAGTCCATCTCTTGCACCACCTCAACCTCTTCGAAAGTGTTCACTTAAAGGTAGATGCTTGACTTCCTTTCGACCCCTTCGGAAGAGGTTGAAAAAGTAAAGTGGAGTTAACTGCATCAACCGCTTCAAAGGGGTTGAAAAGTCAAATTACAATACTGAGTTTTAATTTGTACGACTTAACCTTCTCTTTGAAGCCACTAGAAAAGAGTTTTCTTCCTAATTCAATTTTTAACCCAATGCTTCCAGAGGCTAACATTTAGATTGGTTCGAGCATGAATTTACTTTCGACAACAACGAAAACCCCAAATTCAAGCTCAAAGCATAATTATTCAAAAAAAAGAATAGAAAACAAGAAAAAAAACGAGTTAGAATTGAATGGAATAGAGTTCGAGCTTAGGTTCGTACACAACAAAGGCAGATAGCCCCAAATCTAATGAATTCAAATTCAAACCCAAAATCGATAACATAGATTGATCGAAACCAACACAAAAGGTGAATTTAAAGATAATTTTATATGAACGAAAAACTTGAATAATTTTCAAAAATTAAAGCAGTCATGAAACTCAAACCCGAAATTGAAAGTGAAATGTGAACAATAGATGTATACCTCGCATTTGAATTCGTGTCTACTGAGATTAGGAATTTAATAAGAAACTGAAAATTTTGATTCTTGCTTTGAGTTTCTTAATTGCAGGTAAATGAAAAAGAGGAGAAGGAAGCGTGATTTATAAAAGAAGCAGATGTAGAGAAAGCCATCCGATCGAATTTAAATGATTTGCCAAGATCCACTTGGGAATATCAAAATGCATGAAATTTTTTGCTAAAATGAAGTTGTGTTTTGAAACAGTTGACTTGGAAAGTCAAGAGCATCTCCTCGCTAGGGGGAAGTGTTACCATCAGTCTTCACTTCAACCTTGTCGAAACCATGAAGAATATAGAAGAGGGATTCACAAGGAATGATAGTATTGATGAAACCTTTTAAAAGAGTTGAAGAGATGCTTCAGCAAAAAGCTAGATGAGCTGGGCATATTCGAAGAGGTCGAATGGTGATAGAGCCACCCTTTTGCTTCAGTGAACCCCTTTCGAAACAGTAACTTCCACATGTATAAAGGAGTTTTGAATGTATTAAAGGTACATTTTGAAGGCATAACAAGCTTCTGCATGTGTGCCGAGCCTTTCGAAATAACTGGTTTCGTCCTCATTTACCTTCCCCAGAATAATGTTTGGCCAGAGCTACCCCTTCGAAAGCATGTATTAGCCTTTTGAATTGGTTGAAATCATCCACACTTATAAAGGAAAATTTACATGAGTTCAGTGTAGCTTCCTTAAACACTAAAAGATGGGGTTCCGCACTAATCAGAGAGGATTCTTTAGAATGTTATCTTCTACAGCTAAGCTTTCTACTATGCTTCAATTCATTCGAAGCCCACAAAGTGCACGTTTCGACAGCGTCGAAGGCCAGCATCCTTTCCAACTCATATGGCACATTAACAGCTAGGTGAAAAGCACTCAATACCTTTTGATAGAGTCGAAAGAACCCAAGTTTCACTCAAAAGTGGAGTTAGAAAGGCGTCCTGAATCCAATAGCAACGAAAGGTCTTCAAACCCCCTTTCGACTATGTAACGACCCGTATTTTTAACTATTTTAAATTATTGAATTTAATATAATTATTGAACAAAAATGGTTAGAAATGAAAATTTAATGTTTTATTAATGTATTTTGTTTAATATGAACTTGAATAAAATTTAAAATAACCAATTTCGAAGATTTAGGCACTAATTAGCATTGAAATGAAATTCTATGTATTGAATGTGTTTATAATAAATTTCTGAAATTGAATAATAAATATTGAATTATTTAGATGAAAATAAAATAATTATTTGATAACTAAAATTCATTGAAATTATAATATTGGAATTCATCGAAATTGAATTATTGGAATACTTTAAATAAAGAAGTGTAGCATAGTGTAATCTATGTATTCAATGTAAAAACATTTGTGTATTGAATAAGAACAAACATTTTATTTATAAAATGATTTTTGAAAATAATTTATATAAGTACTTCTTATTTGACTATGATTATAATTTTATAAACAGTGTAGTAGTTGTTTTTGTAAAGGCCCGCAAATCCGTACCCCTTTGTACCGACAATATTACACAACAATTCAGCTCAAAGCGGAACAGAGTACGAGTCTACGGGTCAAAGAAGAAAGAGGTAGAAGAATAAGAAGAAGAAAAACAACATCAAAGTCTCACAATCGCAGCGGAACAAAATATAAAATAGAATAACAGCTTTTAAATACAAGAAATCTGTACTGTTATATATGCATACCATTATCAGAGTACATCGATCAATCATTACTGGAACAACTTAACACTTGTCCATACACAGCGGAAATAATAGTCAAATACGAAAGTACGCTCTGTCATCCAGCTCGTCTCCTGAGCTCCTTAGCTTTTAACCTGATCCTGTTTGACTCGGTTTGACCCGAGCATCATAATAAAACAACACCCGAGTCAGTCTGGAAAACCAGCGTGAGAAAAACACACTCAATTAGATTATTATATTTCTTTGAAAATCCTTTGAAACAAAGGTATCTCGTAAGACCACGCTACGAATAAATATGTCGGGTTTTTACCTTACGATAACCAAAACATTTTTATCAAATTCGTCTGATATTATAATAGTGTCTATAGAAAGTAAAATAGAATCTAGCTGAAATGCTTGCATCTCACGTTTCAGCAATAGTTGGGCACAATCAAAACCGTACAGGCGCTTATTGGAGATTGGATTCCATACAATGGCAGGGCTACTGGGGTATCGCCCGTCACAGTACCTGGCCTAGATCAGAGTACCGAGGATCATGCCCGACCCCCTGCAACACAAGACCGGAGCTACCCCTTACTAGATAGTCTGAGTAAGATCACCCTACGGTTGGAGCGACCAACCGCCACACAACCGAAATAAAAAGGGACATCTGACAGGGATGGACTTTTCCATAATTAGCATAATTGATGTATGCTTTTATTGCCTCCGGATTATTGAGGAGTTGCTCTTTCAAGTTTCTGGAAAGTCTCATAATGGAGGGGTTTCTTGAAGAAGCCATTAAAGTAGAGAATAGAGAGCTTGGAGTTTTGAAGAGAGAGTTTGAATTTGAAAATGAAAGTGAAAAGTTGTGATAAAAGATAGTGACTAAATAGATTTTTGAAAGACATGTTCTCTGGTCAAAAGATGCCTTTTCAGAGTATTGAATGAAGTGAAAAGATGGAGGGAAATTCAACCATTTGAATTCAAATTTTGAATTTCAAATTCTAGTACCTATGTCGACATATGGGTAGGGACCATGTCGACATATGCCTATGACTTTCTATGATTTATTTTTCCTAAGTATATATTATTTTAATGTCTATATGTATATATATCTGGAATATTATTAGAATTATAGTATATTCCAGAAAATATTATTATATTATTAAAAAATAATAAAATAATAATAAAATAATAATAAAATTATAATAATAAAAAATAAATTTAAAAATCAATCAACACACCAATTCAAAATCAATCAATCAAGCAATCAATCATCTAATTCTAAGCATGCAATTTCAATCAATTGTATTGTAAATGTGCACCTTTTTCTGAGTCTGTTTCCTTGAATTTGTTGAAGTCGTGAACTGTTGTGAAACACAAATTTGAGTTATCTGTCTTCTAATCATCATCGCTTGAGGACGAGTCTGAGTCATCTAGAGTAGCAGTAAATGCACGCTTCCGTTTCTTTACTGAATCATTGTTTATAGGAGGATTCTGCCTTTCTGGATACAGACAATCTCTTTTGATATGGCCTGGTTCATCATAGTTGAAACATTTGACATTGTTTGGCACTACATTCTAATTTCCAGAGTTCTTATAGTGGTTTCTCTTGAGATTATTCATCTTTCTATATTTCAGGAATTTTCGAAAATTCTTGGTCATAAATGCTACCTCTTCATCATTATCACTGTTTGAATCTGATCCGTCGGTTAATGCATTGAATGCCATTGATTTCTTTTCAGATGCTTTTCTTTCTCTTCTCCCGATCATTTGGACTTCAAACGACATTAGATTTCCAATCAATTCTTCTATCTTTAAGGTACTGATGTCATTTGCCTCTTCAATTGCAAGTGTCTTTTGATCCCATTCTGGAGTGAGAGAATTTAAAATTTTTCTGACTTGATCTTCTTCCGAAAATTCCTTTCCCAAGGATATTAAAGAATGCACAATATCTTGAAATCGACTATACATATCTGAAATAGACTCATTAGTATTCATTTTAAATAACTGAAACTGATTTGTGAGCACGAAAATTTTGGTCTGTTTAACTTTGCTTGTTCCTTCATGAGTCACTTGCAAAGTCTTCCAAATTTCATATGTAGACTTACAAACTAACACTCTATTAAATTCATTCCTATCAAGTGAACAAAACAGAATATTCATTGCTTTAGAATTATTTTGTGCAACAGTCTTTTGCTCAGTAGTCCACTGTGAAAAATTAGTTGTGGGTTCAGAATATTCAGTTTGTGTGATATTACAAGTATCTAATCCTATAGATTGCAAATATATTTTCATCCTACATGCCCAATATGCATAGTTACTGCCATTAAAAAGTGGTGGTCTGGCAGTAGACTGACCTTCTACAAATGAACTAGTGTTAGAAACAGTACCAGTGTTGGTAGCCATTTAGAAACACTACAAGAAATTTTATTTTTTATGGCGCTCAAAAAACGCTACAAAAACTTTTGGTGGCATTCCGATAATCGTTACGAGAAAACATGCCACTAAAAATCTATGATTTTTTGTTGCATTTATTTTAACGCCACTATAAATGCATTTTTGGCAGCGTTTTTCAAACGCCACCATAAATCTTTTTGTAGCGTTTAAAAAATGCCACCAAAAGATTTTTTGGCGCTACTAATAGAATTTCCAACTTTACCCCTGTTTTACGGTTGCATTTACTCAACGCCACTATATATATTTCGGTAGCGTTTTTGAAACGCTACTAAAAGTTGTTTATTATTTTACACCAATTTTTCATGCTATTATTTCCTGTTAATGGTCTATTTTGGTTCTATTATATCAATCAACAATCACTCACATAATCATCATATTCAAATAAGTTAAAAAACACATTAACCATATAATCAAATAAAATATCCATAACCATTCCAATACAATAGTTTTTCGACAAAATGACATAACTCACATACAATAACCATTTGTATACAAACTCACAACATCGAATACTAATAAATGTTATATCTAACTAGTGCTAACAAAACGTTTGATTACCCATAATTCTTTGTTGCATAGACAAGTGAAAGCTAGCATCATCAAGTCCAAATTTGCTCTCTTCAAAAGTCCGATGCCTACACAAGTGAAAGCACAATAGATAGTCAAACAATTACGTTAACTCGTAGAACTTCACATATGGGATCAAACATCTACAACATTATACAAGTATATCCTACTATAAATGATGTCATATAAATTATCAAAGTTATACACTTTTTTTCTACAACTCAGAATAATAGTTTTACTTATAAGAAATTTGGACAAAACTTACCTTTCCTAAAAGAACCAGATTCTACTCGAACCTTCCAATTTAGTTCCCATGTTTCTATTTTTTAAAAACCTTACAAACATACAGGAAAAAGCAGCCAACTGTTGCAGCACAAATGTTTTTTTGGCCAAAGATGAACATATAGGAAGAACAAAAATAGTGGATATGACTACCTACCTCATTCAGCTTGAAGACCATCCCTCATTGTCCTAGTATATTGTGTACGTTATGCAGCAATAGACTACAGAGTACATACACTACTTAGTTCAGCATCATAGAGAAATGAACTCTGCAAAAGATATAGTAGTGTCAATAAGATGTGAATCATTTTTATTGTGAGCATGTCCTTTTTTTACTGATGGGTGGTTCTCAGCAAGAGGAGAATGCTTGTGAAATATAACGGTCATAATAAACAAAGTGTTATTAACATACATGGATCTTGGTGAGCGATCAATAATACTTATTCAAAGTTATAAAAAAAACAGTCAGTAAAGAGCTGATCTGTAGGTAGAATGAGATGTAAATGGTCCAAAACATAGATTTATTGTATCTGTAGTAAAATCATGTTGTATTCTAAACATATGCAGGTCAAAGGTATATAAGATATGCTCAAATGTTATAAACTGGACTGTTGTAATCCAGATAATACCAGACGTGAAATGACATGCTATAAACTGAAACTGGTAGTCTGTTTTTATTTGGGTTGGAATTGATTTGAGCTGAAGTGTGGTACGGAGAATATGATGTAGAGGCTAGCGTCTAATCTATCAAAATTAGTTAATGTCTGAAGTGACTGAAATATAAGTCGACGACAATGATGCTAACTGCAGCTTGACAATGATTTAAAATCAAAATTAAGTGCAGGTAGTAGAACTAAAACACATATCCTATGATACTTGGAAGAATAAGTGGAAATGTTTCAATAACATTGTACATTATTATAAACATTTAAACATAAAAGTTTTGATAACATTAACTCATTATTAATTTATAATGATTTAAAATAAGTATATTTAATATATTATGGGTGAACTAAATGTATCATGACAATATACTTATTCTTACAACTTTGAATACCAGAAATCAAAGTGGAAACAGATTATAAATGTTAAAATAAAAACACCTATCGATACACTACTTACAAAATCACACATTCCTACTTTCCACAATTTCCTATTCACGAATATAAGAATAATTTCAAAGAACTTTTTTACATGGACATGTCCCAACATTTTGAATGTAACAAATATCTAAAACTTTATAAATAAAGGTTATTCATAAAAGAATTCGAGTACCATATACCTAAGAAAGTTTAGTCTACTTGCATGTAAATAATGACATGAACCCATTCGCTTAACATGTGTTTTCTCCTTAAATTTCAATATAAAAGTTATTCTCAGATATGAAAGGTTCATACTCGGTTTTCCTAACCATTTTCATTCCTGATCTAATCAGGTACCATAAATATTTCAAATCTTAAATTTTTGGGTTAAAAAAAATAAATGATAAAAAAGGAAAACAAGAAAGAAAGAAAAAACTTAACTAACTTTCGTAAAGAAGTGATGGATATTTTACATTTTAATAAGTTTAAAATAACATACCTTATACAGTGGACTAGGCTTCACCGGCACATTTTTCTGAATGAAAAGTAGTCTAATTTTGTTACGTAACTTGCATAAAACAATTTAGCATCATATGAGTTATGTCTACAAAGATATTTGGCTATACCTCATCAAATTTATCAAAATTCCATGTATCTAAATCATGATCGACTTCAGGTATATATGCAGCCTCCATGTGATACAATCTATCCCAATCGATGCCTTCAAACCAAGGATGGGCCTGAACCTCATCAAATTTTAAACTGCCAACTGATGTGCTCAACATGTATCACCGTAAACTGAAACCTATTCGCTTCTGTCCTGACTGTCTTGGCATAATACCTTATGCATTTTCTCACTGCCTTGCAACAACTGATCTGCATTTTCTAGGCTGTCACTCGCATGCTGCCAAAAGCAAATCATCATTTTACTTTTGCTTCTTATTATCAATGCATCTATACAAAATATGATTGTTTTAAATGTCACATGATCATCTATGTGATGATCTCCGATGTTTTTATTCTTTTATGTACCATTGTAAACACTTATGGACTATTTTTCCTGGAACGCATTTTAATAAAAACGAGTGATCTCCTTTACAGGATCACTCTTTCATCAGAAAAAGGGAAAAATAAGGCATTTGGATAATCTAAAGTAAAGTTACCTATTCAGCAAGAAAAATACCTCAATTTCGAGTTTTCATAGGTCTCCCCAAGAATTGGATTGAAAGGCTCCCATGTTCTTTGATATGCATTGTAAACTGATACTGCCCATGATGCTATAGATAAGAATCCATTTGCAAATATATAATACCCTGTTAAAATGGCAAATTGGAAATTTGTAGGTAGGTGGACCAAGGTACTTGCAATTATAGACTAATCACACATATACTGTCTTCACATTCATCTGCCAAATCTAGTAAGATGGAATATCCTATTTTCTATGGATAATATTGAGATAAAATTAGAGCAGGATCACTTAGCAATTCTGAAACTAAGGGAAACACAAATAAATAAAATGAAAATAATATGATTGACCTCTTTCTTAACTCTCTGAACAAATCTTTTGGGAGCAATAACACCAGTTTTCTTTTTTGAGAACTTATCTTAATGGAAAACCTTTTACCCATCACACTGAATGAAACTATAGAAATAATAGAGAATTAAACCAACTCAATTTTACCTGAGTAAATAGATCGGCCAAATATTCTGGGACTTAGGAGGTTCTCCTCAACATCTCCCATATTCTTGTTATTTGCATAGTATTCTTTCATCTATCTGCTTCAAATCTCCTTTAGCGAGCTTCTCCACATATTCGTGAACGAGACTGGCTAATTTTTTATGAAGGAAAGCAGTTGCAAGTTAGCTGTCATATGACTGAATGCATTGATTTTGAGGTGAAAATTATTTTTGAGGAGCAAACAAGTGAAATTGAAATAAGAATAACTGAAGGCGAGAAATTATCATTGTAGGAGAAGCAACGCTCGATCTTTATCTATTGTCGTAATTTGGACAAACATGAAACTGGCATGGAATTTCGACAATTTGTTCAAAGAAAACATGATTCTTTTCCTTTTTTTAAGATGCTAAAGAAATACGTATGATAGATCTCGATTATCAGCAAAAACAATCAAACATTTCCAAAGCAAAATTGAATTCAAAAACAAAGCTTACCGTAAGAATTGCACACAGGTCGTCAAAATCAGTACCGAGGAAGTCCTTCTCCCAATCAGTGAAAGCATCATTCGCAACGGCCTTTTCCTTCTTCTTATTTGAAGGCAAAGAGGAAGATTTTGAAGATGAAGATGGGGAATTTTGTGATGACTAAGGCGGGTGATTTAGAAAACTAAAACGAGATAGGAGATATGGAGCGGCCAAAGAGTTTCAGCAACGAGGAAATTTTTTTAAGTGTTTAAAAGAGATAAGAAGCGGCCTCGTAAAATTTTAGGAAAATTTTCATGAATTGTTGGCGGGAACCAATTGGTCGCGTTTATTTGTTCATTTTTATGTGTTAACTTGATCAACGGTTGCATAAGCCTTGAAACGCTACCAATAAATGCAACTAAAAGCTAGTTTTCTTGTAGTGAAATTTTTTCAAAATTCAGATTATGAAACTTTTTGAAAATCTTGCTCTGATACCAAATGTGGGGAATGCGGAATATGGATCTTAAGGCTAGAAATAACACTAGAGGGGGGTGAATAGTGTTTTTAAGAAATTACTAAATCTTTTTGAGTTTATGTTAATTGAACACAAATGTTTGTAATATTCAGACACAGATATAATCACAGAAAAAAACACGGATGCAGAAATAAAGTAAGTGCAGAAAAGGAAAGAACACACCGGATTTTATACTGGTTCGAAGTTACCCTACATCCAGTCCCGCACAACTAAGTAAGGATTTCCTTTCAAAAGCAATTCAACAATTACAACCCTCGGTTTCAAGGCTACGAGGTACACCCTACAGAATCGCAATCCTCTGGGTAGAGATACTTGATTTCCGGGGCAACAAGTTCACCCAATTGATTTCCAAGGTTACAATCACACCTTTTCTCGCTTGATTGATTTCCAAGGCTACAATCACACCTTTTCTCGCTAGATAGATTACAAAGAAGCCTATAAGTCTGAATAGCACTTGGATCTTGTTGAGATAGTGATAGAGAATCAAACCAAAGATACTCTAGTTAGATTCAATGTTGATTTCGGTAGAGTGATGATAGGATTTTGAATAAGAAAATGTGGAAGAAGAAGAAAAGTGAAAATCAGAAAATCTGATATAAAATTCCTTGAAACTAACCCCTATTTATAGAAGAACAATAGCCATGTCCATTCGTGAAAGGTTATGACAAATAGACACTTCTTTCGAAATTCAAATTTTTGGTCCTAACTGACACTATGTCGACATGGGGTACTAGGGCATGTCGACATCCCAAAGGAAATTTTGATGTTTTGTTTTTCTTTGAAAATAACCTTTATCTTATATTAAAACTATTTTAAACTTTATAAATATACTTGACTATAGATAAAATACATAGATAAATATAGAGAATAATATATATAAAATTTTACTATAATTTTATATTTAAATCTAAGTATAGAGACAGTTTAAAACAAACGAAGTTTAAAACAAGAGTTTATTAAAAACAAAAACAAAGAATATTTTCAGGCTAAAACATCTTTTTGAAAATCATTTGAAAAGATAATTTTTAAGGCTAAAACATTTTGAAAAGAAATTTTGAAAATCATTCTGAAGTAGTTTTGAAAATCATTTTGAAATAGTTTTGCAAGCTTCTTCCTGTAGAATATCTCATCATATCAGGACTCGAGAACTTGTACAAAACCAGGATGTTCGTGGGTTTGTAAGCAACTTGTCGTAGGTTTGTAAGCTACTTGTCGTGGGTTTGTAAGCCACTAAAAAGGTAGAAATGGGTTCCATCTCAAAAGAAAAATGGAGTGAAGATTTCAGTGCTATTATGAAGTTTTAACATAATTCTAGACTCAATACTTATCTTGAAATCTTGAACTCTTGATAATCTTGATACTCATGAGTCTTCAATCTTGATATCTTGAATCTCTATACTGTACAGTCTTCATTCTTGGTAACTGCATGGTTAAATCCTGCATATAAATATATATCTAAACTATAATGTTAGTATTTATATTTTATAATCTTATTCTAAGGTTATTGTCATCAAAACCATCAACTCATGGACTAACAGGTAACGCATAACATGCAAATTGGCTTGGAAGGCATAATCACATAAAATAATTTCGACATCTTTACACAGTAAACTGAGTGTTGCGGATCCACCAACCGGATTCACAATTCTCAATGAAGTCATCAAGCCAATAACATTCAAAGACAAAGCATCAACAAGTTTTTTTGATATAAAAGAGTGGGATGCACCCGTATAAAAAAGAACTCGAATGATGATCACGAAACATAATAATTCCATCAAAGATAGATTGAGAAATACCTTAACCAAGAGAAGTGTTACTAGGGGCTTGCACAACATTTAGCTTTCCCTCTTTCTTGCTTTGAAGTTTGGGACATTAAGATATAGTATGACCCAAACTTTTTCAATAGCGGCAAGTAAGGGGCTTCGGACACTTGTTTGCATAATGGTCCTTAGAACCACAATTGTAACATTCTCTATGACTAGAGGTAGGAGTCTTTGCTACCGAAGTTGCTTGCTTCCCTTTCTTGTTGGGATAAGGCTTGAACTTAAAAGGCCTCTTCTTATTGATGTTTTGTTTGTCCCCAACAACTTCTACATCACTTTCTTTATCGGCCTCTTCGAGTCGAAGAGCGATATCAACAAGCTGATCAAAAGAAACTTCTAGTTTCAGAAGTAATGGCTTTTTGAGGTTCTTATTCAACCCATAGACAAATATCTGATTTTTCTTCAATGGGGTATTAATATACTCGACCCCATATTAGAAAGAGATTCAAAAGATGCGACATAGTCCATCACAGAAGATTCACCCTGAACAAGGTCAATAAAGCGTCGGGCCAAAGTTACTTTTTCAGCTTCCGGCACAAATTTCAACTCGAACCTTTCCCGGAATTGCTCCCAAGTAAGATCCGCTTCGATAATTTCCGAAATCAGAAGCTCATACCAATCTAATGCTCTCTCTTGGAGCATACTAGAAGCCACTTGGACTCGATGTAGATCGACAAGATTCATGCGGGAAAAGATGCGATCGCATGTTCTAAGCCAAGCTTGGACTTCTATAATGCTCTCGGAACCCTTGAAAGGCCTTCCACCCAAGTTGGTGTAATCACTGCACAAGCATGCAAACCCAGATTTAGGATGAGTGGGCTATGGAATGGGTCCGATAACTTGAGCATTCTTTACAAGATCTAGAAGCTGTTGGGCAGACATAAATAATCCATCCTGAGGAGTAGCACTAGATTGACCGGCCCTGGGATGGCCAGGTCTAACCATTTCTCTTCTTTAAGAAAGAAATAAGAGGAAAAAGGTTATTCACAGAATGAATATCAAACAAACTTGATTGATAAAACAAGGCATCTTAAAAAGAAATAGGATAGAACGGTACGAAGACTCGAATTAAATCCTATGGCATGATTCCTAAGAAAGACTTAGGACAATGATCCTTGCTAGATTATTCTACATTGTTCCGAAGTTTGGCTCTGATACCAAGCTGTGACGCCCCACCTCTATACTCACACTAGCCAAGGACACTACGGGGTAATGCCGTCGACTAGCTCGAAGAATAAGGCTGTTGAGGAGCGACCATATGTGTAATTTCTTTGTGCAAGTACCGATACGTCAGATAGTATGACATGCATTTCATTTCAAGAGGAAATCCGACGTATCAAATGCAAACTCAAAGCTACTACATAGTGACTATGTGTCCTTCGGAAGCAAATATAGAAATAAGCAAAACAAATCACAAATATTCATATCACAAGGTGGAAACCGATATGAATATAACACATAGAAGTGTACATCAAAGTAGTGGTCATACAAGATCTAGTACATCTCAAAAGAATAGGTACAAGTGCTAGACAAAAGAATATGTATACATCAAGGAGTCTCTATCTCGAATGTATAACAATAAAAACTACTAAGCTAACTAGTTAGCCAAAAGTCAGAAGCTAGTCCCTACTAAATAGTCAAGTGGAAGCACCTGTAACACCTCGGTCTGACCCAAGTATTATTTAAGAAGAAAATAATAAACGGATCAGTCTAGCTATAAATATCATACAAAATGAGATAGGATAAGACATAACCAAAACGTATGGTAACAATAATGTCATGCCGTGACAAGTATACATTCAATATCAATAAAAATCATACAATATCTCAAATCTACTCAAACACCAAAAATAATGTCATATTCTTTAACTTATTCACCAAACCAAAAATATTGATAAAGCTTATCAATGCAAACCACGAAAATTGGTGAAACACAAATTCTAGGAATCAAAAACCAGAAATCCAGAAAACACAAAAGGAGGGAGGCCTATCACAAACGGGAGCATGAAAACTCACCAACACATGCATCACAAACGGAACGCTATTCCATGGTCGCTAACCATCAATTTTGAGCCGAAGCTCCACAAACGGCCTGAAGACCATGGGTTTAGCTTCATGTCCACATCGCTAGTCTAACGGCCTGAAGACAAATTGGTCGCTACCCTACCAATTTTGAGTTGAAAATCCACAAATGGGGTTTTACCCCCACACAAACAAAGAGACGTCGCACATCGCTAGTCTAAATCACAAAATGATCATCATCGATCAATAAAAAGTGTAAATTACACTAAGCTAGTAAATAAATGAGTTTAGCTTCATGTCCCATAACCACTGGCTTAACTTAAATATTTACGAACAAATTGTAGATTTCCACTCAAAGATTGTCACAAGAGTTCAATCGAACAAGTCCAAGAACTAACCGACGAAGTAAACGCAAGCGTTTCATACCACTTGTTTTGCTAAGCTGTTTAATTAGATTTCTCATACGAATGAGGTAAAGGTTTGTATATACTAATAGATTGGAAAACGGTTTTATAAACAAGATTTGTATTAAAAATAGAGTTGGAATCATCTTTGTGAAAGAGTTTGAATATTTACTACTAGTATAGAAACCTTTGTATTTTAAAGTGACAAATCACAAAAATGATTGTAAAAACAATCAATCACCAAAAATTCACATACGACGATGTGAATTAAATCCATAAAGATCGATATCAAATCCATAAAATGGATATTCCCAAAAATCCAAAGAAAGAAGTCATAAAAGTCGATAATAAGTGATAACAACTAACCGGATCGTCATAAATCGATAAACATTGGAAACTCACTCAAAAATTAGGCAAATAGGCAAAACTGCACAGTTCTAGACGTTTGGGGTCAATCCAGACGTCTGGATTTGGTCTCTGGAAATATTCCAAAAAACCACCCAGACGTCTGAAATTTCTAAGCAGACGTCTGAAACCCCTTTCAGACGTCTGAACCATAAATTCAGAGGTCTGAAGTTAGTCTCTGCCATTATTTTATTTTCCGTCGTATATTCTTTTCTCCAAAAGGCATAACCAGACGTCTGAAATTGAAATTCAAACGTCTGAAGACTTGGTCTGGGCAAGAGTTTGCCTAGGCCTTGATGGCCAAAACGAATTGGAAGCTATCGGACGAGCAACGGAGACTAGGGATTTATGCTAAGCGACAACCCAGCCTTATAGGCTTTTCGATACACCCCAAATAACATGTCCAAACATCCATAGTAGGATTTTCATAAAATTGGACTTCAAAACCAAAAATTGGAAAATTCACCAAATCAAATCAATTTGAAAAGCAAATGGACAAGAAATAGATGTTAGGAATTCATACCTAACACTATCAAAGGTATAGACATAGATGTGAGTTCAAGGACTCACCTTTAAACCCAAAACAATGAATGAGAAGCTTTAAAACAAAGGAAAGATCAACTACTCTTCAACTTCAACTCTAGAAGCTCCAATCTAAGATCATAGGCAAATATTTCCTAAGTTAGGTTATAGGAAATTTCTGAAATTGGAGAGAGATTGAAATGGAGAAGAAGAAGAGGATGCTTACCTAAGCTTCTCTTTGATTTATCACTTGAATTTGAATTTCTAAGAGAAACTAGGGCTTAGGAATTTTATTTCCTCTTCCCACCATTCTTTCTAGGGCTTGAGAGTGTTAGGAAATTGGAAATGAAATGAATGAAGAGTAGAGGGGTGGAGTGGGAGTTGTTATGTAGAGGAGTTGGGTTCTCTTAGTGCGCTGAAACCCAAACCCAAAGCCCCAAATGAAAATATCAAAATTCTACTGAACTCCAAACATATCGATGTTTATACTCAAAAAAGTTGTAAATTCCATTTTGGACTCAATGGAAGTGGTCTAGAGTCCCAATTCGACTATTTACAAAAGGTAACATTTCGGAGTTTAATCCGATTAACGATGCTATATTTAAATAAAACATTTAAATATACAATCGTAAAATATGCGGGTTGTTAAATCTAGACTGCTATCTTTGTTAGGCTATTCATCTGCATCTCACAAGGCTTGAATACAGATATGGGAGAAAGAAGAGGTAGAGTTAATCATGGAAGAGAGAGCACCACCACTAATAGAAATGCCCGACCAAATGCTAGAAGAGGTCCAGGTCAGGCTCAAGCTGAAAAGGTTGGTGTTGGGGTCCCCTAAGTGGATATGAGAGCCATGTATCAGTTTTTCACTAACACGATGCAAGCTGTAATTGCAGTTGGAGTTGTTGGAGGGAAGGCTACTGGAGGAGAAGTTTAGGAAGCTCCGATAGTCAACCACTATGTTAATTTGAGCAGAGACTATATTAGGCTTGGTGGGAAGCCGTTTATCGGGACAAAGGATGCGATTGAGGTGGAAAAATGGCTATTGCATTGTGAGAGGATTTTCGCTGACTTAGGATTGAATGACGAGCAGAAAAGGAGACTAGCTTCAAGACAACTTCAGGCTGTTGCTCTATTTTGGTGGAATATTGTTGTAGCTGGTGTTGATGAGGAAACCATGACCTGGGCGGAGTTTAAGGGAAGGTTTCAATAAAGATTTATGTCAGCGATGGCGCATTCGGTGTTGGTTAGGAAGTTTGCTGAACAGGAGCAAGGAGAGATGTCTGTGCTATAGTATGGTAGAAGGTTCGAAGAGTTAGCCCGGTACGGGTGTGCCATAGTTGATACGGTGATGAAGAGAAATGAGAAGTTTATAAGAGGCTTGAAGCCAGAGTTGGCAAGAGCTACCGTACTGCACTTAAGAGATCCAAGTGATGTAGTTGTAGATATGGCACTGAGGCAGGAAGAGACGTTTGCTTGTTTGGAGAAGAAGAAAGAGAAGGAAGTCTGGGTAGGTCAAGGCCAGAAAAGAAAGTTTTTCCATAAGAAGAATGCTCAGAGGGGAGGAGCAAAAAAGAAGGGAAAATCTGAGGTAGTTTGTTATAAATGTGATAAGAAAGGACACTATGCTCATGAGTGTCGTACTGGAAAAGGAAAAGGGAAAGAAGCAGTTGGAAAGAAGAACATCTGATGCTTTAATTGTGATCAGATCGGCCATTATAAGAACCAATGCAAAGAGCTTGTAAGAGAAGGAAAGGGGCTGATGTATGCATTGGAGCCCGCAACTTCAAGGCCAGTTGTGTAGGAGAAAGGAAAGGCTATTCTGGGTGGCTCGCTAAACATTCACGGTATGTCTATTAGCGTTTTGTTTGATATGGTGCATCACATTCTTTTATTTCTCGATGTTTGGTAGATAAGCTGACCTAGAGCCCTCATATTTAGTTGCTTCCTTAAGGGTTGCAAATCTGATAGGAGGGTATGTGACACTTGGGATGAGGTGTGACCATTTGGAGTTTGAATTGCTAGGTCATACTTTTGATTGTTGTTTGCATGTATTTGATTTTGTGGGGTTTGGGATCATCCTTGGGATGGATTGGTTAAGTAAATATGATGATAGGATATTTTGCCACGATAGGAAAATATCACTTATGCACCCTAATTGCGAGGATCAGATAGTTTATACCGTAGAAAACCCTAGTTGAGTGGTGATAGCTTTATTAGGTATCATGGAGTTGGAGGATGAGTTGCATCGAGTCTTTGTAGTTAGAGAATTTGCTGATGTGTTTGAGCCGGTAACTAGATTGCCACCGAAACGAGCCATTGAGTTTCAGATTGATTTAGTGCTTGGAGCAGAACCGGTGAGTAGGCCGCCGAGTAGAATGACACCTACAGAGATGAAAGAGCTGAAGGTGCAATTGGTGGATTTGGAAGGCAAGAGTTTTATTAGACCAAGCAGTTCACCTTGGGGAGCTGCCGCGATATTCGCTAAGAAGCCGGACGGATCGTTGAGGCTATGTATCGATTATCGTAAGTTGAATGAGAAGACGATAAAGAATCGATATCCATTACCGAGAATTAACGATTTGTTCGATCAGTTAAGTGGAGCCAAGGTATTCTCTCAGCTGGATTTGGCAATGAGATTTCATCAGCTTAGAGTGGCAGAGGATAGTATACCATTGACGGCGTTTAGGACCCGCTATGGATCGTACGAATGGTTAGTTATGTCGTTCGGACTAACTAATGCGCCGGCATTCTTTATATCTGATGAACTGAATCTTCATAGAGCTCTTGGATAGATTCATGCTGGTGTTCATGGATGATATTTTGGTATACTCTAGGGATAAGAAGGAGCATAAAGTTCATCTCAGAGTAGTACTTGAGACCTTAAGGAAGCATCAGCTGAAGGCGAATTTTTCGAAGTGCCACTTATGGAAGAAGGAAGTTAAGTTTCTTGGTCATGTAGTCTCGGAGAGAGGATTGGCAGTAGATCCGACTAAGATCGAGGTCGTGAATTGTTGGAAGAGGCCAGAAACCATGACTGAGATAAGAAGCTTTCTTGGACTAGCCGGATATTATAGATGGTTCATAAAGGATTTTTCATGGATAGCAGCACTGATGACTAAGCTTACGCTAAAATATGTGAAGTTTGTATGGACTGCTAAGTTTGAGGAAACATTCCAGAGCTTGAAACACTTATTAAACCATGCATCGGTGTTGGTGGTTCTAGTGGGGAATCATGATTTAGTTGTTTATGCTGACACGTGTGGAATTGGATTGGGAGCGGTGTTTATGCAAAGAGGTAAAGTGATTGCTTATGCTTCTAGACAGCTCAGACTGCATGAAGTCAGGTATCCAACGCATGATTTGGATTTAGCTGCCTTATATTTGCTTTGAAGGTGTGTAGGCAATTTCTTTTGAGAGAGCGATTTGAGATTTATACAGATCATACGTCATTGAAGTACTTGTTCTCCAAAAGGAGCTGAACATGAGGCAGCAGAGATGGTTGGGATTTTGTTGTTTCTTATGATTTTGGAATTGAGTACACAACCGGAAAAGGAAATAAGGTAGTGGATGCACTTAGCAGGAAACATCAAAATGCAGTATTGGCTATGATTGCTGAGTGGAAAGATTTGGAAGCATTATCAGCTTGTAGAGTGCAGTATAAATCCGAGGCAGGGTCTAGTGCAGGAAGTGATGTATTGTCTTGCTTAGAAGTTCAACCAGTAATAATTAAGAAGATAGCTTCTAAACAGAAGGACGATCCAGTTTTGGCTAAGTGGATCATAAAGTTAGGGGAAGGAATAGAGAGCGATGAATTAAAGGATTTCAGTCTTGACCAGAAGGGGTGGTTGAGGAAGAAAGGAAGGTTGTGTATTCCTAATGTAGGAAACATGAGGAAGGAAGTTTTGAATGAATGCCATCGTTCGAAGTTCACTGTCCATCCGGGAGGAATGAAGATGTATTAGGATATGTAGAGGAGTTTCTTTTGGGAAGGCATGAAACAGGACATTGGTTTAAGTATTAAGAAGTGCTTGAATTGCCAGTAGGCAAAGGCTGAACACCAGAAGCCAAGTGGACTGCTTCAACCGTTGGATGTTCTAATGTGGAAGTGGGATTCTATCTCTATGGATTTTATGTATGGGTTTCCAAGATCTAGTAGAGGAAATAAAAGCATATGGGTCATGGTGGATAGACTAACCAAGAGTGCCCATTTCATTCTAGTAAAGTCAACTAGGACGACACCTATTTTGGCGAAGTTGTTTATGAAGAATGCGGTTAGACTGCACGGAATTTCTAGTAGTATTATCAGTGATAGAGATTCTTTGTTTACTAGCGAGTTCTGGAAGAGTCTATAGGAAGCTTTGGGAACTAAGCTTAACATGAGTAACAATTACCATCCATAGACTGATGGACAAACGGAAAGAGTTAACAAAGTCTCGGAGGATTTGTTAAGAGCTTGTGTATTGGATTTCAAGGGATCATGGGAAGACCATCTCCATTTATTCGAGTTCTCGTAAAACAATAGTTATTAGACTAGTATTGGGATGGCACCGTTTGAAGCTTTGTATAGGAGACCATGCAAATCTCCCATATGTTGGTTAGAGACTGGGGATAAATTGGTTCTTGGTCCGGATTTGGTGAAAGAAGCTGCAGAGAAGATTGAGTTGATCCGAGCTAGGGTGAAGGAAGCTCAGTCTAGGTAAAAAAGTTATGCAGATAGAAGAAGGAAAGACTTGGAATTCTCTGTTGGAGACTATGTCTTTATTAAGGTTTCACCGATGAAAGGTGTGGTTAGATTTGGAAAATCAGGAAAGTTAACACCTAGATTCGTTGGACCTTTCCGTGTTATTGAGAGGATTGGGAAACTTGCTTATAGAGTGGAGTTACCGAATAGTTTGGCTGGAGTCCATGACATTTTCCATATTTCTCATCTTAGGAAGTGTGTTGGAGACCCAAAGACTACTATAACACTTACTATGTTAGAGGATTTAGTAGTAGAGCCGGACTTGGCTATTGTTAGGAAGCCGATTCGGATAGTCGTGAGAGATGAGAAGAGGTTAAGGAACAAGACAATTAGATTGATAAAGGTCTAGCGGAGTGATGATGCTAGAGACTGTACTTGGGAGACTGAGAGCAGGATTAGAGACTCTTATCCTGATTTGTTTGATGGTAGGTTTTACCTTTGATTGTTTTGTTGTGTACCTTATCGTAAATTCGAGGACGAAATTCTTTAAGGAAGGGAGTCTGTAACACCCCATATTTTCATAACATTATTTAAGATATTTAATTAGTCAAATTAAATAAAATAATGTGAAGATTAATAGGTTGAGATTTGATTTAACTAAGGGTAGCCTGCCATGTTAAATGTAAATCAAAATGAAACAACATGAATTAATGTGTTAGAAAATGGGGAAGGGCAAAACGGGAAATAAGAGGGACTTATACCCTAAACCCTTAGATAGTGAAACACTCCAACATTTTCATTCTATCAAACTAAAACACATCAAGGCCGACCACTATTTTCATTCTCAAGGGAAGATAAAGCTAAAGATTTCCAGAGAAAGAAGTTAATAACTTATTCAACATCAAATCTCACATCTTTTAATCTCAAAGCTAAGGTGAATGATTACTACATCCCATTTTCTTATGGTTTTCAGTTTTAAGTTAGATCCGAAATGATTTTGAAAGTTTATGCCATGTTTTGAATGACTAAAGTTATACATATATATATATATATATATATATATATATGCTTGTTGATTAACTGTACATGTTCATATTAGTTTCTGTGATATGTTTGATATGAAAACCCTATTAGATGACATCCAAATGCCTTGAAAATTTAAGTATAGATCAGAAATGATATTTTATAGATGGGTTTCAGTTTTCATAATTTTCAGAATTAATGTGGATTTTATATTAATTTTCTAGTGAAGAAAATGATTTATTGGGTTATAAATTATTTACGGCTAAATTAATAATTATTTGGGTTTGAATTTTTTATATGTTGGAAAACATATTAAAATAGATTTTCTGTAATTATTCCAAAATTTCCTAAGTGTTTTGATGAATATATAAAATTATTTAAGGTATGGGACTTAAATGTTTTATATATTTAATTAAGGTGAAGGGGCATTTTATAAAACAAAATCATTGTTTATTTCTAAAATTATTGGTTGCATTTTTCTGAAGATTATTTAGTAACCAATAAGAGTTTGACAAATAAAGGCGGGTTAGTTGAAAAGTTTTCCCTTTTAAGTTAAAAACAAGTAAATCATTCTTTTAGCATGTTCAGCCACTTTCGGCATTAAGGATTCTGACCCGGACCTTTCGACATCATTGCTTTCAAAACCAATGCATATGGTATCAAGCAACTTGGTACGTAACGTATTGGACAAGGTCGAAGGGGTAGTTGGTCGAAACCTTAAGTTCCGAAGAGGTTGGAGTATGTTTGTTTTATAAGCCAAAAGTAACGCCTGATTTGCTTTCGAAAAGAAGCTTTCGACTTGGTTGCTTTCGACCGGGTCAAATATTTAAAGGTTTAAAGATTTTAAAGGGGTCTAATCCCCTAGCTGTCGCCTTTCTACCTGTCGAAGTCATTGGCTTTCGACAAGGTCGAAAGGTAAACTTGTCTTTTAAAATCGGCCACTTCTCCCATGCTTTCGAAAGGATGGTTTCGACACCATTGCTTCTTGTTCAAGAAAAGGTTTTTAAAGAAGTGATTTAAATTATTAAAAAGGCTGGAGCCTATTGTTCTAAAAGATATGTTTTAAGCTTTCGAAGGGGTCGAAAGCTACGCTTTCGAAGGGATCGGAAGCAAAGCTTTCAAAGGGGTTGGAAGCCGAGCTTTCGAAGGGGTCGATAGCTAAGCTTCCGAAGGAGTTGAAAGTTCTTAGTCGAAAGGTTTTAAAAGAGGTTTTTCCACCTGTTTTAAATTAAAACCAAAGTGCTTTCGAAAGATTTATGTTTAAAGGTTTAATGCCTTCGAAAGGTAGTTAGTTTGGTTTCGAAGGAGTCGACAGGTCTTAGTCGAACGGTCTTATTTTCTGAATGGTTTCGAAAAGTCTTAGTCGAAAGGTTTATTCGTTTCGAAAGGTCTTAGTCGACAGTTCTTAGTCGAAAGGCCCTATTTTCTGAATGGTTTCGAAAGGGTTGAAATGGAAGGTTTTCCAAGGTTTTATAAGGAAATGTTTTAAAGTGTTTTAAGATAGGATGTCTAAGGTTTTAATACTTTCGAAAGGAAGGTTTTCAATGCTTTCAAAAGGGTTTTGAAGAATGGTTTCGAAAGGAAATGTTTTGGCCTTTTGGTCTAGATAAATAAAGGGTTTTACTTTGTTTTGAAAGAGATGCTTTCAAAGGATTTAGGAAGGGGTACTTTTCAGATGCTTAAATGTTTTCATCGACTAAGGTTTGAGTAAAGTGTATATATATAGCATGGTAAGGTGGTTTTGTGTAAAGCATAAAGATTATATATTTTCCTTGTGTAAGTTTGATTTAAAGGTTTCAAATCATTTTGAAAATGTTTTCAAGGAAAATTATGGAAAGAAATCCCTAAGTAAAAATGACTCAGATATTAGAATACCAGATGGGACTGGTATAAGGTCGCGCCCTATACACTAGCTATTGGACCCAGCTAATTGTTGTCCGAAATTCCAGTGTGTAGGGCTTGGTCACAAGTAGACTAAAATTATGGTTACACACCGAAAGGAATATATGTTTGTATACAGATAGGTTATTGGTGAGCCCGAAAAACTATTAGGATTAGGAAGAGCTGGGAGATGATTAAGTTAGGGACATACCATCCAAAAGAGAAGTATTTAATAGATAGTTAATGACAGACCGTCCAGAAGAGGAGTATCTAACGGAAGTTAGATTAAATTTGGATATATTTTCAATTAGACCCGAATTAGTCAAAGGTTAAAAGTTAGCCAAAAAAACTTATGTGTTTGAACGGATAGATCAATTATTACCTTATATCTATGTATGTTTACATAATGATGGTTTACAGTATTTAACCAGTTTTGGTTGGAGGATAAGGTTTTGTAAAGATATATTTTAAAAGGATGTTAGTGAAGGGGAACCCATTCCGCTAAGCGGCTTGGTCTCACTTAACATAATAAACCGGAATGTATAATATTATTCACATCAGGCTTTATGTTGGACTCGAAGTTTATGTTTTCCCCTTAAACTCTCTAGTGCTTAAAGTTGATTTGAGTAGGTTGAGGGGTTAAGGTCTTTTTCAGGTTTTAGTAGGATGACGAATAAGGCTACTAGAGGCATGTAGGAGGCAAACATATAGCTATTTAGGAGTTGCAGTTTTTTGTTTTTTTGTATTTCCGCTGTGTTTGTATTAAGTCAATTATGACTCTACGACTCCGATCATCCAAGGAGGTATCTTCATATATCGCCCTTGGCGTATTTTGTATAAGTATATTTTATCTATGCCTAGGAACGTATATAGGATTATTTAGGATGAATATGGAACAACTGTTTTGAATGTAATGAAGATAATGTCGTTTTGAAATCTGTGTTTTGTTTCATATTCAATTGCTTCTGATATTAAAGATACCATTAACATAGCCATATTTAGTCGAAGGAAGATAATACTATAGATGACTACAACATCTGTAGCACCTAGTTTTGAGCCTCTAGATAGGGGATGTTACAGTAAACCCTTAGTCGCGTTATACGTTTAATGGCCGAATATTTCCCATTTTCATCCCTCGATTTCTTCCAATCCATTCATTGAAATTGAACGCTCCAAAAGCAAAGTTGTAGAGCTCCACGAGCTCTACATATCCAACGGTCAGAATCTAGGATAGAAGAGCGTTCTGGCTAGGGTTTCATGCAATGGTGGAGGTGGCGTAGGTGCTTCGAACGGTGGGGTTGGATGGAGTTTCGGTGTCTCATGGTAGCGGGCGTCTCGAGTTTTGTAGTCGCGTGTATGGGTCCCCGTAGCCTGGTTTGGATCGAGAGCGTGAGGAAGAGGTTAAATCGATAGTTAAGTTTTTATTTAAAATTTAATCATGTTAATTATATCGTTAATTATATCAAACGCTAATTATCGTATAACATTTTCGTACGAGGTCCATTTCGAGCGAAACAAGTTGCGTTCTGTTCGTATCGACGTCGTCTACGATATGGAATTGGATTGGAATTTATTTAAAGCTGGAAAAATTTTCACTTTCAAATAAAGGTGAGTGTTTTAAACCACTCATGAAATACTAAATATTTCTATGTTAGTTAAATTAAAAATCATGAAGTGATTTATTTTATTGATTGTTGTTTGGTAATATAAGTGATAGGGAAATCAACATAAAAATTGACATGTTAGAAATACAGAATTAACAGATAAATTGAAATTGAAATTGAATTGCTAGTTGAAATCCCCGATATTGATAACTAGTTAACTGTTGTGATTTATTGGCTGTTTTGGATGCTGATTGTGATGGATGACTATTGGTTGATATATATTGGATGATTTGATGTTTATTTATTTATATACACCCTATTATCACCCTGTATACCATTGACAGTGTATAAAACTATAAATTGAATTATTCAAATAAATTAAGAAATATGTTGAAATGATATATACCTATGACATTGAGATTTGGATTGAAATGATATATATATACATCCCTGGAATTAAAATTGAAATAATTGATCACTTGGCTATAGGATAGAAAATTGATATACGGACACCGGATTGGTTAAATTAAATGGTTTTAAAATTTCGAATTTGAACATATTTAAAATGATTTTTTTAAAGAAATAAAGGAGTCGAATTTATATGAATTGAATTATTTTTAAATTCAAATTTTGAAATGTTGAAAGTGAAATTGGTTAAAAGAAATTGTTTAAAGAATTTGATGTGAAATTTGAAGTTATAATCGATATTTGATTTGAATTATAAAAAATGATTTGTTTTAAAAGATTTAAACTATTTATTCTAACTTTGAAATAAAATACAAGTAAAAGTAATTTAAATGGATATTTCAAGTTTGAGCTTGGAATTGAATTGTTTTAAAGATTTGAACAGAAAAGTTTAATTTAATTTAAGTGATTTAGATCGGTAAATTGAAATTGGACTTGAAATTTATACAAATTGAAATGGTTTAAAATGAGAATTGAATTGAAATTTAAACCATTGAATCGAATCGTTGAATCGAATTTGAAGTTAAAAATGAACATTTCATAATTGAAGTTAATTCAAATTGAAATCGAAATTGAAACTAATTGGAATTGGAATTGGAATTGAAATTGAAACTGATTTGAATTGAAATTGAAATCGAGTCGATTTGAATTGAATTTAGATTTAAGAGAATTTGAATTGGAAGTTTTGAAATTAAATCAGTTTGATTGAAATTTGGACCTGGGTCTAGATTTGTTGAAATGGAAAGAAAAGTTTGATTTGAAGCCATTTTCAAAATAAACTATTTTAATATAAACTGTTTAAAATCTTTATTTTTATATATTCAAATTATTTTGATTTTCCAAATTATTTTACTATATAAACCATTTTAATACTCAAACCATTTTATATTACACTATTTTAATTATTTTAACTATTTAATTATTTAAGCTATTTTTTGAAACTATTGAAAAAATTTCAAACTATTTTCTAAAAATTAAAACTAGTCAAAGCGGTAACTGTCTATATTTAAATTGTGGATTTAAACGCTTATTGGGTTAAAATGAAGTTATAGCCTAAGTTGAAATATAAAACGATTTTGGGAAGCGTAATTGAAATGATTTTGAAATGAAATTGATTTCAAAGTGGATGAAATAATTTTGAAGTGGAATTGATTCGAAGTGGAAATGGTTTTGAAATGAAATTGATTTTGAAGTGGATAAACAATATTTTGAAGTGAATATGACATATTGAAGTAAATATAATATTTGAAGCGAATGTGATATTTTGATATCAAGTGAATCATTTTCGACATGTAAAAGAACCAACCAGTGTGTAAAACGACGTTTGGTTCTTAAAGAGACCGGGGCCGATTATTGGCATACTCTCTGTCAATATTGGAACCACTTTAACAACTGTGTACGTGAAGGAGACTCCAAAATGAAGTGGTTGGATTTGGTGTACGTTTTTGGATTTGAAGAAAGAGAACGATGATGGATAGCCCCGACACTTTGTGTCAATTTGAAATGACTAAAACAGGATGTCTTGATCCAGGCCAGGTGGGCTAGCTACCCCTAGCGGACACCCATTCTTCGATTTTCTTGTAGACTCGGTCCATGCTATTACTTTGTTGTTGATTTCGATTGGTGCACCTTGATTGGGATAACCTCCCTTTGACTCGATATGGGATGAGTGGACGTGATGGGTGGTCGTTGCTATGTCGCATTACCCCCAGCCTTGCAACTCGAACTGGTAGTATCCTACCATAGGCATTGCCTCACGTGCCTTGTCATACCTTTATCCTTATATGAGACAACTACGAGTTTGGTTTAATGTTGTCGTATCACGGCACATCCTTATCCCCCAACGTGCTACTAGGGCGTTATATGCCAACTATACGGTAATGGTTAAAAACGCATTAAGGGGGATTAATGTAAAGCCTTAACGCTAGGAAAAATATTTATTTTATTGATTAGACATTACATATATAGCGTATTCTACTATAAATAGATATTTTAACGGATCCTTAAGAGATGGAAAATCCCGTCATATCTCTTGAGTTATGGCACACACGTTATACACTGGATAGGAGATGTAAAACCCCGTAAACATCTCTGATGCTATTACACTCCCGTTATATGTGATATTGATTTGACTCACATAAGGATATTTTAGTTCTGACTCGAGTGTATTGTTTTACTTAATGCTCGGGTTAGCTCTGAGTTTTTCAGTGCATTGGAGATATTTTGTGGAGGACGAAGATGATGATTTGGTATATTATTATTACTAGTATTATTCCCTACATCATGTTGTTCTGCTACATTATTCTATTGTTCTTTTGTATGTATAAATCTGATAGATGTTGTAAATTTTTAATCAAATGTATAGTATAAACAGCTTCATGAACTGTTTATTTGATTATTATATTTTGTCACTCTGTTGCGAGATTCTATGTTTGTTTTCTTCTTTTCTTATTTTTCTTAATTGACACAATTGATTGTCTTTGTTTCAGATTGTTCAAGTTTGACATGTGTGGATTATTGTCGATTTAAACCTTCCGAAATGTGTTTCATCACAATTGGTATCAGAGCTTTGGTTTAGCGATAAACTTAGCTTTGTGGGGTTTGACTCATGGTGATAGGGTAGTAATACCCTTGAATGAGTTTATTTGAGTGTGTGTATATATGAGAGCATACTTGTTAGAGTTATAAATTTTTTTATATTGTGTGTACTTATCTGTTGAGTTGTTTATGAATTTTGGTCGGTACGTGTGGCGCTGAGTTATCGATAAGAGTTTCTAAACACTTCAACGAGGCAAGTCAACATAATATTGTTTTAAAAGAGGGTAAATGAAATAATTTTACCTATATTATATTATATATATATATAATGATAACTTTCATAACCTGTATGAATATTAATGAAGGTTGATTGTTAGAAGATGATAATATTTGCCTATCATCAATTATTGTTTGAATTAAAATAAAAATGAATACTTGTGAACTCTATTTCACGAAGCGTTCGACAATTAAATTGAATTGAAATCTAATTACAATAAGAATTGTTTGTAATAATAAAGATGTAAATTAACGAACTATTTTTATAATAAGGAAATGACATTGTATAAGTATATTTATAATATAGCTTATTAATGGAAAGGATTTAAAAGTTGAGAATTTTAGAATTTAAATCCTATTGACTTTCCAAACTGTTTTCAAAGCCTTCAAAATTTATAATAATATTATTTGAAAGTGTTTTGACTAGAAATATATTTTGAAAAGATTTTGAAGGAAATAAATCATAGAACTCACTTTAGTTGCTGGGAAATAATTCCGGGGATGACTGCAGCATCACCAGTATTCATTTTGAGTTTTTGAGTGAAAATTGCTACCAAAAGAAATTTATTTCTGGTTAAAACAAGTTTTGATTTTGAAAAAAAATTCCAAGTATGATTTGATAAATATATGAAAACAGTTTTTGAAATTTAAAATAGTATATATAAGAAATAAGTTTACAACTTATGAATTTGAACAGGAAAGTAAACCGAATTTTAAAACGGTTGAACATTTTGGTGAAGCAAACAAAAGGAAATTTGAATTTGAGATATGAAATATAAGAATTAATCTAAGAAATGTTAAATAAATTGAGTTAGTGAAATGAAGTAAATAAAATGAATTTTATCATAAGAAGTAAAATTTGTAATGGAACATAGAAATGAAAATGACTTAAGTTATAAATTGTAATTCAACTTGAGTTGCAAAAAGAGAATTGAATATATTTTAGAATGCTGTTTATAGAAACAAATGCGAACTTAAGTGTAAAAGTGAAATAAGCTGAGTAATAGATTAAAAGAAATAAAGTTTAATTTAATAAAGATTAAATGAATTGAATTTGATTTGAATTGAACAAGATGAATTAGTAACGTGAATTAATTCCACTTAAGCTATAAAATACGAACTTAAGTTATAAAATTGAAATGAAATTTGAGTCGTGAAAGGAATTGAATGTTAATAAATGAGTGTAAGTAAAATTAATGTAAGTAATTGAATTTGATTTAAATTGGATGTAAATAAATTTAATCCAAATGGAATGAGTTTTAATAAATTGAATGTTAACTAATTGAATATGAGAAATGTTGATACACTTAAGTATAAGTGGTAGAAATAATTTAAACTTAAGTTTAAATTATGAAATGAATGGATTTATAAATTAAATTGAATATGAAGTGAATAGGTTATAAAACAAAGTTTGAAAATATTAACTTAACAAAATTTGTGTTTATGGAAGTTTATAAACTTAAGTAATGAGTTTTGAAATAAAAATCTAATCTTAGTTATGTTAAAAGAATGAATTGAAACTGAGAATTTGAGAACATGAATCTCGTGCTTTTTAAATTTTTTTCTAAGATTTTGAAAATAATGTTATTGTTATTTAAAAATATGGGGGAATTAATTTGAAGGAAAAAAATTTGTATATTTTTAGCCTCAAGGACACGACCTCAATATTTTAACCACAAGGACAAACATTCTCATAAAAATTATTCATAAGGACAAACATTCTTTCAAAATTATTCATAAGGACAAACATTCTTCCAAAACTGCTACCGAACTAAAAATTGATACCTAAAAACTGCTACCGATAACTACAAACTGATACCTAAAAACTGTAAAAACTGATACCTAAAAAAAGTTGTCCTTCAGGCTAAAATACTGAAGGTCTGTCCTTAAAGCTAAAATGCTGAGAAATTTTGTCCTTGACAATAATTTCCTGTAAAAATATTTACGAATAGAAACTGTTTCAAAAGAGGATTTTTAAAAGGAAGAAAGTCATGTACCTGTAACGACCCACTATTTTGGACTATTCAAATCGACAATAATCCACACATGTCTGACTTGAATATTTCAAAATAACAGATTGTAATAAAATTTGGAGCAAATAAAATCAAATACAGAATCACGGACACAGAATATCAGAATAACTCGCAGCGGAAATAAAATACCACAGTAGTTCATGAAGCTACTATATACAAACTGTCAAAAACATATACAAAATGTCATAGTTTAAAAAATGGATACAATAGATGTTAGGATACATAAATCAATAATATAGAGACAATACCGAATAGTAAATAACTGGATTAGAAGATAAGAAATAACAGATGGACAGATAAGCTCCAGCAAATCTCTAGCTCCAAAAGATAAATTCCAAAGCTGTGATTCTCAGGCTGACCCGAGCGTAAAGCAAAACACAAAACACTCGAGTTAGGACATATATACTTATACAATGTAAACCAACTCAAGTGAATTGTAATAGCAATGCATAATAACTTAAAGGATGCTTGGGATCGCCCATCCTTTAAGGATCCATAAAACCATCAATTTAACAGTAATATCAAATCATAGAAATGTCCATATCGAAATAAACCATGCAACTAATAGTGTTAATGTACATCATAGTCATCATCAGGAAATCAAATGACATACAGAGAAGTATACCCGTGGTTATAGTATTTCAAAATAATATTTTATATTTCAAATCCAAATCTTTATCAAAATAAAGATTTAATCATTTACAAACCATTTCAATATATTAAAATACCATATCCTTTCAAAACTTCCTTTCAAATCATTATTTGAATTCAAATTCAATTATCAAATTTAATACCCTTTAAAATTCCAAAATATCATTCATTTATTATCTTATCAAGTCACCCTTTATATAGTTTCCATTAACCATTTAAAAGTGAAATTATTATTCTTTCAAGTCAAGTATTCAATTTCCAAAGTTTCAAATCATTCTGAGTTTTACTAGGTCAAAATCCATAAACATTGAAAATTTCAGCCTTTCACAGCATTTAGAAAAAGCTGTTATAAGTTATATTTGAAAACATTTTATTTCAGCAAAGACAGCACTTTAGAACTGCTGTTATATCTCATTTTAGTTGAAATTTAGTTTAAAACAGCAAAGACAGCATTTCCAGAAATGCTGTAATAGCTTAGGTTCAAAAACAAAGGTTTTACTTAATTTCAGCAAAGACAGCAGGCAGCTACAGCAGTTTACAGAACTGCTGTAATAGCCCTTTATTAAATTCTTTAGCCTTTACATTTACTACAACAACTACAGCATTTCAGAAATGCTGTAATAGCCTCTTTTACTAAGTTTTAGTTATGTTCTGAAAACCATAGCATTTCTGATGCTATTAAAAGTCATTTCCAGATTTTAGTGTATTTCCAGCCAATAATAAAAATTCATTTTAAACCCTTTTAACATTATAAAATCATGTTTAAACATTTAAAAATGTTTATATAATATATCATTTAACACATGATTTTTATTAAATAAATTCGTTATAGTTTAATCAAATTTCAATGAATTATTTGACAAATTCAAGTGTAAATTTCTTTTCTTCACATTTTTAATAAATAAACTTAACACTTAAATTTTATTTCCATTCTCCAATAAATTTCAAATTTCCATTTTCATTTTCATTTTTACTTATATAACTTATTTTCTCATTTTAACCAAAATTCCAAACTTTTCTAACTTAAGTTATATTTTCAAAATTCCATTTCTATTCATTTTTTCAACATTTTTAACTTATTGAAAATTCCTAATTTCACTATTTAAACTTATAAAAGTTCAATTTAAATCAAATTTTCATAAATTTACACTCTTAAACATATCCAAAATATTCAAAATACTAGTAATAAAATTTCTAAATATGAATTGATATATATAAAAGATAAGAGTATATATATTATTTCAAAATGATTTGGAAAAAACCGGTGTTTAGTTCTTACATTCTCTGTAAATTAATAATTTTCACTTACTGAAATGAAATGAATTAATAAAACGATTTTTGGTCCATAAATGAATGGATTTGAAATGTGATAACATAAAATGAAATGATTGGAATTTAAATAAATTGATTTTAAATGCAATAGATGTAAATAAATTGGAAGTAAACCAATTAGATGTTAATTAAGAATGAATGTTAATAAGAAATGGCTATAAATTAAATATTGACATTGGATAATATAGATTGTGATAGTCATGAATTAATTAGATGAATATTATTTGTTGAGTGGTTTCTTTTGTTGCAACCCATTGTTATAATTGCTTTTGGCTGCATATGATTGTATGTTGTGTATTAGTGCTTATACTTATGGTTTGGATTAAGAATTCATATTATATAGTTCAATTAAACTCATGCATGCTTTGTATATCTTTTTATAAGTAATTAATATTCAAATTTGAGTTGAGATAGGTATATATGAAGAGCGTTTGGACGTATTCGTGATTTGATTTTCTTTTTCTTGCTTAATAT
This sequence comes from Allium fistulosum, assembly GCA_030737815.1. Taxonomy (NCBI): domain Eukaryota; kingdom Viridiplantae; phylum Streptophyta; class Magnoliopsida; order Asparagales; family Amaryllidaceae; genus Allium; species Allium fistulosum. Next base: position 511,730,502 of record CM060908.1, on the reverse strand, counting down.
GAGTGAACACGCTCGTATTAATAATAATAAGATACATATCTCGGATTACATACCATACTTTTATGGTTTTACCCTATGGGATGCCTCTCATTGAGATGAGATGTATATTTGTGTTATATATCTATATTGTAAATTTTTACGATCGAGCTGTGCAAATGGGTCGTCGCCGAAATGTTCCATAAATCTGGGTGTTAGAACATTTTGAGACTTTTAAAATTTGATTACTTGTTTAAAAATAGATGGTAATTTCCGTAAAGCCGATATCAGAGTGGCATAGTGAAGCATGGTAAAGGTTTTCAAATAATATTTTAATATTTATGTTGATTATTTTGAATAAAATATATCAATGGTTTGATTCTCTACTTTACCCATTTTCGAGGATGAAAAGTTTTGAGTAGGGGAGAGTGTAACGACCCTTATTTTTAACTATTTTAAATTATTGAATTTAATATAATTATTGAACAAAATTTGTTAGAAATAAAATTTTAATGTTTTATTAATGTATTTTGTTTAATATGAACTTGAATAAAATTTGAAACAACCAATTTCGAAGATTTAGGCAATAAGTAGCATTGAAATGAAATTCTATGTATTGAATTTGTAACGACCCGGAATTTTAGATATTTGAAATTGGAATATTTAATTGATTTTAAATATTTAAAAGTTAATTTTTAACTTGAATTTCAAATAACAATATTTATTGGATGATTTGATTATTGAATTTAATAATTGGAAATTGGGTAAAATATTGAATCTTTGTTTTTAAGCTTGTTAAAAATAATTTAAAGGGTTGTAAAATTTATATTAATAACGCTGAAGGTAATGGAACGTCTAAAATTGGATTCGGAATTGATTGGTTCAGTTTTAAAAATATATCATTTAAATTGACGTTTAAAAATAACCTTTCGAGGCACAGTCTCGGAATTCGACGAAACTAGTTCCATTGGATCCGTAATAGTGTATTATTATCGGATTTCAAATTTCGTAGTGTTTGGAGTTATCGTGTGAGCATACGGGATATAAACGCGCTGAAATTTATATCAAAATTTCAATATAATAATTGGGTCCAAAAAGCCATCTTCTCCATACGATCGAATTAAGACTCGGAACCTTTTCCATTGCGTTCGGAATAGGGGTATAACATTATGAATGCCTAGCGGCATGCCTCGATAGGATGTCAAAATTTGAAGTTACATTTATGGAGACAATTTGAATTTGAATTAATATATATATTTTTATACTCTAGTCAACCTTCAGCTGAATTCTATTCACATCACAACTTTTCCCTTTCATTTCGAAACCACTGTAGCAAGACAAAATTTTTACGCAAGGTATCTTCCCTCTTCCTTTATATTAACAGCCGAAGTTCAAATATTTCAAACAAAAGAAAAAAACGTAATGCATGGCCGAACAAACTTTCCTTCTTCAAAATCAAGTCCCCTCTCCAGTTCAATGCAAAACAAAATCAAGCTTTTCTTCCCTCCATTCTTTCAGCCGAGTAATCTCATATTTGAAACGAAAAAATAATAATAAAGAGGCAGATTCAATTCAAATAAAGCGCGAGCCCCTCCCCCTCAATTCTGCAGTTCTGTTCGCGAAATTCAAATCAAATCAGTTGATTATAAAAAAGGGAAGCAAGCAACGATACGAAGTCAAAATCGTATATGCCTGGGAGAGGCGGCATCGAGCTTGAACATAGCAACATCGGTGACGTCGTGATGACGAAGGATGGGTTCGAGCATGGTGTGGTTCGAACGCGTGGAGGTGGGAAGGTCGAAGTGTCGAGGCGAATTCGTGGTCGATAGTCTCGAGTGTGGTGGTTCAGACCAAAGGCGACGCGTTGACGGCAAGGGTGGTGGAGTTGATCGAGTCGGTGAGGTATTTTGCTGCATTTGTCTAACTTGATTACTGTAATTTGTTTTGTTAATTTTATAAACAACATGGTCAAGTTTTATAAAAATATATGTATATAAGGTTTATACAGAAAGAATATAGATAGATAGGATTTTTATCTACAATAGGATATAAAACAAAATTTTTTTTTCAAGCTAAAGATTTATACAGTAAAAAAAAAGTATAACATAAATATAAATATATATACATATGCCTATTTTAATTGTAGGTAAACAAGAAAAATTATATATAGAAAAGATTATGAAAAATATATAGGAATTTTTAAACGTTGAAGAGTTTATATAGAATTAGATTTTTGAATCTATATAAATTTATTTTTATAAGTGTATGAGTTTTAAAGGAAAAGAAAAAATATAAACATAAATATATCCATATAAAAATATACATACCTATTTTCACTTACTAGTTTATTATAAAATAAGGGATTGGGGTGATTAACTTGTTTAATTTACTTATTCAATTATTTTAGTTACTAAAATATTATTTATTATAGGAAAACTAGTTTAAAATTAAATTATTTGTTTAGATTAAATTATTAGTTAATTAAATTTATTAAATGGTAATTGATTGTTCGATTACTTCAAATGTTAACAAACCGTATAATGATTATACAAGGTCTAAAATCGAGGAAAACAAGTCGGTTTGGATTGGATTGCAAATTAAAAGTCAAATGTGAGTTAATCTCACTCAAATTGGATTACTGGTTAAATTAGTTAAAATTAAATTATTGGATGATTGGTTGAAATTAATAATTATTATCAGTCTGGATGTGATATTATATATAGTATATATATATATATTGGCGTGATTGATATTCTCGCATTATATAGTGGATGAGACCCTATGCACCCCGCATAATAGCGGATGACCCTTTATACCGCGATATCCCCCTCGAAGTGGGATTGGTATTTTTATATTGTGCTAATGTCTATGGATGCAGGGAAATAGGTTGGAGGGATCCAACTGGATTCCTCAAAAAATATTGAAATTTATCCTCATATTCAGTGATATGATTTATTTGATAAATCTATGATAGATTATAGTGTAAATTGAAATTATTGAATGCTATGGTTTGGTTGAATATATTTTTGTATTTTGAGATATCAAAAATATAAAGATTGGATTTTCGGAAGGAAAATAAAAAGAAAATTTTAAGTAAAAATATTATAGTAAAGTTGAATAAATAAAAGGGTGAATTTTGGAAAAAGTAAATAGTTGGTTTTAAAATCCTATTTATTAAATTCCGAGTATGGAAAAATAGAGATTTTGAATAAAAGAGTTTTGAGGACTTAAGTGATATTTTTTAAGAATAAAAGGATTTATTTTTAAATTCAAGATTTAAATGAGTTGGGAAAAATAAAGCGATAATTTTGAAATAAAGTGTGAAATTGATATTTCAGATTTAAAAAAGGTTTTAAATCATAATAAAGGAGTGAACCTAGGATTAATGGACTTTGGAATAAATTTGGATAAATCAAGAAATAAATTTCATAATGGAATTAATTCAGGAAATCGATTTGAGAATCGATTAAGTGTTTTTGAAATAGTGATTAGAGGGAAAATGGGACTACGGAATTTATAAACGAAGTTTTATAAAGTGAAGTAATTCTCGGTGGATAATTTGGAATTATAAATCCACGGTGGAGATTTATAAGGGGATGAGTAAATCGTTTTAAAAATAAAAGAGAGTTTTATTTTTAAAAGTATGGGAAAGAAAATTTACGGGATTTGGGACGTAAATTAAATTGGAGATAAATCGAGAAGGATTTAAAATGGTTAGACCGGTTTTATTGGAGTGGAAGGGGTATTTTCTTGAAAAGCTAAGTTTGTTTTCAAAGAAGATTTTTAAGTACAAATTAGAAGTTTTAAAAGTGTTTAGAAGAATGTTTTAGAAAAATCTATTGTTTAGTTGTTTTAAAATTGTTAGAGTAAATATTAATTAAGTTAATTATAATAGTCATTTATTTTTAAAGGTTAAGGAGTATTATGAATTAAAGGAAAATTATTAAATATTTATATTTTATAAAATAGCTTTATTTTAAAAGTAGTTTTTAGCTAAAGTTTTACTTGGAGAATTATTATAGAATTTCGTAAGTATTATTTTGAATAAAGAATTTAAGTAGCTTTGTATTTAAATATTTTAAGTGTATGGTTTTGGATAAAGTGATTTAATTTATTTAAAATTTAAATTAAGTATAAGACTTGATGTTTTCCAGAGATAATGAAATATTTGGTTGAAATGATTGTTTATTTGATAGTTGGATAACCGACTATCAAAATCTGGACCCGAATGGAACTTTGGAAATATTTGGAAGAAGTACGGGAATTATATGGTACAGTTACCGTTCGAGGTGCTATACCGTACGTATAAACTCGTTCGTTCTTCTAGGACGTTTATAAGGAAATCCGTCCACTAAAGGAGATGATCTCCGATGTTATTCTCGTCTGTTTATTTCCTAGAGAACCAGGGTTAAGTTCACCGGGAATAGCGAACGTTGTTACAAAGAGTCCGGGATCAGATTTGTGATCCGAAAACCACTTTGATCCAACAAGTACATTTTTGCAAGGAAGACAAGAGCTTGGAGTCGAAGATGGAGCAGTGAAGTGCAAGGGCTAATCGCTACTAATCCTGGGGATGATTCCAAAATGGATGTAGTAGGAGTTGTGCCTTTGGTTCCGTTCGGACCGGGAACGGACTTGTATGGATGAATGCTATAAGTACATTGTCATTGGAGGACAATGAGCATTCTAAGTGAATGTTTCCAAAAAGGTAACGCTTAGCCTCGAGCCTCATCAACTGGGAATGACTGAAAATCAGGGGATATGTAGCAAGGCTAAGTGGGTAGCAACCAAGTGTTGCAGAGGATAGCATTCCTTTGATGTCGTTCTGTACTCGTTACGGATCTTATGAATGGCTTGTTATGCCATTTGGTTTAACAAATGCTCCAGCTTATTTCGTTGACCCTATGAATCAAGTTTTCAAAGACTTCCTCGATCAATTTTTTCACATCTTTATCGGTGAAATTCTTGTTTATTCTAAAAATCGTGGAAGAGCATGAAAAACATCTTCGGATTGTGTTGGAAACTCTTAGGAGCAATTAATTGAAAGCAAAATTTTCTAAGTGGCACTTTTGGCAATCCCGTGTGAAATTTTTGGGACATATTATTTCTGAATCCGGAATTTCCATGGATCCTTCAAAGATTGAGACGATTCAAAATTGGAAGAGACTGGAGAGTGTGACGGAGATTCGTAGCTTTCTTTGATTGGCGGGCTATTACCGTCGGTTCATAAAAGACTTTTCTAAAATTTCTGTACCTCTTACTAGTTTGACAAAGAAGAGAGTTAAGCACATTTGGTCGGACAAATGTGATCCTGCTTTTTAGAAATTAAAAGAACTCCTTTCCGATGCTCCTATTCTTGGGATTCCCGAAGGGATCCAAGACTTTATTGTTTATACCGATGCTAGTCGTGTTGGTTTGGGAGCCGTTCTCACGCAAAGGGAACGTGTTATTCCTTATGCTTCTAGGCAATTAAAGCCTGCCAAGACTAGATATGCCACTCGTGATTTAGCGCTCGCGGCCATTGTTTTTGCCCTTAGAATTTGGCGTCATTATCTTTTGGGAGAGAAATTTGTTCTCTACACCTATTATAAACCTTTGAAGTACTTATTTTCTCAAAAGGAACTTAATTTATGTCAACAACGTCGGTTCGAATTCCTTGCATCTTATGATCTTGATTATCTTTATACTCCCGAAAAGGGTAATCGTGTTGCCGATGCCCTTAGTCGTAAGCAACAAGTGGTTGTTTCCATGATGATATCCGAATGGAATGATCTCGAGACTTTGTCCACTTATGAGATTCGAGATCGTGAATCCGATTTATGTTTATCTCTTGTTTTATGTAGCCTTGAGGCTCATCCTTCTCTTTTGGACCGCATCCTTGAAGCTCAAAAGCAAGATCCCGAATTGGCTCTTCTTAGCCAAAGTTGTAGGGATCAAAATAAGGTTGATGGTTTGAAAGACTTTGAAATTGATGCTCGCGGAGGCATTCGAAAATTTGGTAGACTTATTGTGCCGAATATTATTGATCTTCGTAAAGACATTTTAGAAGATTCTCATCGTTCGAAATTTACCATTCATCCCGGTAGTAGTAAAATGTACGTGGGCATGAAGCGACTTTATTATTGGGATGGAGTGAAATCTGATATTGCTAACTTTATTAAGCATTGCATGACTTGCGAACTCGTAAAGGCCGAGCATCAAAGGCCCGGTGGGTTATTGCAACCTTTGGATATTCCAGTTTGGAAGTGGGATCAAATTTCCATGTCCTTTATTGATGGTCTTCCCCGTTCTTGTTCGGGTCATGATAGTCTATGGGTGATAGTTGATAGACTTACAAAATCCATCCATTTTCTTCCCGTTCGGTCCAACCGGACCGTACCTCTTTTGGCCAATCTCTATGTTAAAGAAATTGTTAAATTGCATGGAGTTCTTACTTCTATTGTTAGTGATCGTGATCCATTGTTTACTAGTGGATTTTGGAAGGGTCTTCAAAAAGCTTTAGGAACGAAGCTTAATTTTAGCACCGCTTATCATCCTCAGTCCGATGGACAAACCGAGCCTGTGAATCAAACTCTTGAAGATCTTCTTCGTGCATGTGTTCTTGATTTTAGTGGAAGTTGGGAAGATCATATTTCTCTTGTTGAGTTTTCTTATAATAATAGCTTCCAATCTAGTATTGGTATGGCACCTTTCAAGACACTCTACAGAAGGCCATGCCGATCTCCTTCTTGTTGGCTTGAGGTCGGTGAGAAGCTGGTTTTAGGTCCAGATTTTATTCTTGATGCCACAGAAAAGATTGACCTTATTCGTCATAGGATGAGAGAAGCTCAAAGTGGACAAAAATCCTATGTCGATAATCGAAGAAGGAAATTATAATTTTATGTGGGAGATTTGGTATTTATTCGTGTTTCACCTATGAAGGGTGTTGTGCATTTCAGTCGATCGGGAAAGTTAGCACCTCGATATATTGGTCCATTTCCCATCACTGAACGCATTGGTTTCGTGGCTTATCGTCTTTTATTATCGGCTCAATTTTCTGCTATTCATGACGTATTCCAAGTCTCTCAACTACGAAAATGTCTTAGAGATTCCGATTCTAATCTTGAGTCTGGTGTTATTGAAGAAATTGAAGTTTCACCTAATTTGAATTATGAGCAACATCCTATTCGTATCATTGCTGCGGAGGTTAACGCCTTCGTAATAATGATGTTCCGCTTGTGAAAGTTCAATGGTCCGCAAATCCTAAGGATTGTTATTGGGAATCCAGAGAACTCATCGAGCGAACACATCCAGACTTACTCTCTCGTGCTACTTAAAGTGAACTTCTCATTTCAAAATTTCTTCTTTTGTGTTGTTATACCTTAGTATGGCTGTTACTTTTTATTTTCTTCTTAAGTATTGCGAGGACGCAATTTCTGTAAGGAGGGGAGTCTGTAACAACCCGCATATTTATACGATAATATATTTAAATGATTTATTTGAATATATAGCATCGTTAGTTGAATTTAAAAGTCTAAAACGTGACTTTTTGTAAATGGTCAAATTCGGACTGGATACCACTTCCGTTGAGTCCAAAACGGCGTTTGCGAGCATTTTGAGTATAAACATCGATATGTTAGGAGTTGAGTAGAATTTTGCTATTTTTCTATTGGGCTTTGGGTTTGGGTTTCAGCCCACTAACCCAAAATAATACCCTAACACCTCCTCCAACTTCTCTTCATTCATTTTCATTTTCTAACACTCTAAAGCTAAAAGGAAATGGGGGAAGAGAAAAGAAATCAAAATTCCTAAAGCCTAGATTATTAGGAAATTCAAGATTCAAGTTCTAGAAATCAAAGAGAAGCTTAGGTAAGCATCCTCTTCATCTTCTCCATCTCAATCTCTCTTTAATTTTCAGAAATTCCTAAAACCTAACTTAGGAAATATTTGCTTATGAGCTTAGATTGGAGCTTCTTGAGTTGAAGTTGAAGAGGAATTGGCCTTTCTTATTTTAGAGCTTCTCATTCGTGTGTTTTTTGGTTTAAAGGTGAGTTCTTGAACTCACATCTATGTCTATACCTTTGATAGTTGTTAGGTATGAATTCCTAAGATCTATTTCTTGTCCATTTGCTTTTGAATTGAATTGGTTTGATGAATATTCCAATTTTTGGTATTTTGAAGTCAAAATTTATGAAGATCCTTATATGGATGCTTGGACATGTTGTTCGAAGTGTATTGGTGAGCCTATAGGGCTGGGTAGTCGCTTGGCGTAAATCCTTAGCCTCCGTGCTCGTCCGATTGCTTCCTAATCAACTTGGCCATTAATGGCCTAGGCAGATTTTTGCCCTGAGCTTTAGCTCAGACGTCTCGTATAAGGGTCAGTCGTTTGGGTAGTCGGAATAAAAATTCCAAACTAACAGCTCAGACGTTTGAGCTTATTTCCTAGACGTCTGGGCGATCTGGAATGGAATTTCCAGACCTTCAGTTCAGACGTCTGGGAACTCCACTAGACGTTTGACACTGTTAATTTCGACCAAATTGTCTATTTTTGAGTGGATTTCCGTTTTATCGACTTTTGGTTGATCCGGTTGGTCAATTTCATTTATCATCGACTTTGATGACTTCTATTTAAGTGAATTTTATATTTAAATAATTAGATTCGAAAACCTATCTTCCAAATACGATCGAATTGGCTCCCGATATATATTCCATTGTGTTCGAAATAGGGGTAAAACATTATAAACGCTAGGCGGCATGCTTCGTTTCGAGTTCGAAAAATTTCCGGATGAATAGTGTCGTCAAATTTTCTATAAAAGGACGTTGTTTATTCTATTTTGCAAAACCCTAACTTCCCTAGGGCTAGCCGTGAGCAACTTTTCAATGGCGGATATTTTTCGTTCCTTACCCTCTTAATCACTTCCAATCCATTCACATTGACAAAAATATTTCAACTACAAACTTGTAGAGCTTCTTGAGACCTTCAAATCCAACGGCTATGATCATAAACAACGAAGTGGATCATCAGCAAAATGGCTTCGAACAACCAACGTTTCAAACATGTTTTTCGAGACCATCACGCGATCGAGTTCGTCCATATTCACGGCGGTGTTAGAGCTTGACTAGGCGCATCTCGTAGTGGTCGTTGATCGAGCTCTTGCGTGTCGAGGTGGGTGCGAAAATTTGATTAAAAATGACGGCTATGGGTTCTTTGCGCGTGTATAACCTGATAGGGAAGGTGATGAAAGTAGCGGCCTGGATCTACTTTGTTTACATCTAACGGCCGTGATAAAAAAGGTTTAAAAATTAAAAAAGAAAATAGTAAATAAATATATATATTAATTTGTGTAGTGTTTAAAATACTGTAACTTCTTCATACGAGATCCGTTTCCGACGAAACGAATTGCGTTGGGTCCGTATTGACGAGCACCACATTTTAGAGCTTGTTTGGAGTTGATTAGAGCTAGTGTATAGTTTGGGTAAAATTAAACGCTCGTTTAATTTTATTCGGAATAAAACACTGCAACTGCTATTGGAAGCAATGTGATTACAACTCACTCTTCCTGACTTACTGATATTTTATATAAGTGAGAATAAATGTTATTTATGCTGATTGATGATTGTTTGGATGATATATGATATATTGTATATATATTGATTGGTATTTGGATATATACATGCCTTTTGGAGCAGATGAGACCCTATACTTTCCCGTGTATGAGCGGATGACCCTTTGTACGCGCGTCTGCCTCGAAGTGGACATTGTACACATATTCTCATATGTATATTTGTTGCAGGTGATAGGTTGGAGGGAACCAACTGGATTCCTCACCAGTATTTATTTATTTACAGATATTGTGATATATGCTGTTATCATGTGATATATGATGTTCGGATGCCGTGATTGATGTATTTAGTGTTGTTGCAGCTTTGGGCCTATTTTGGAAATTTAAAAATGTTAAAGTGATGTTTTCAAATTAAAAAGGATTTTCAAGTGATTTTGAAAATAGATGTTTTATTGATTTTTGAATTTGGTAAAGGAATTAAATTCACGATTTTGGACAGTGAATTATCCTTTAGATTAAATGTGTAGAAGTATGAGAATTTGTTAAGGAACTATATATACTATTTTGGATAGTGAATAATATATTGAATAAAATGGATATTTTTGGAAAGTGATATTTTAAATGGAGTTAAATGGTTTTAAGGATGTTTTAAAATGTGTTAAGTACCGAAACCATAGATTTCAACATTCATTGTTGAAATAGACGTTTTCGAGAAGTAAGGAAATGATGGACTATAACACTGTTGTTATAGTAAATGATTTTTGAAAGGAAATGTTTTTGTATAGTATTGGGATTTATATATCTATCTTATTTTCGAATCCCTATACTGTTGATTTTGGGTTGTCATAACGATGTTTTATGCAACATTCGTTTTGACCCAAATAAATGTGTTTAAAGAGAATGTTTTCCTTAAAGAATAAAATATATACTTAATACTGATTTAAGTATATATAATATTTTCTAAGTGTTGAAAATAAATTGATTTTTGAATTACTTATTATTAAATAAGTATATGGAAATGCTTTCCAATGTTGAAGTATTGAAATGGTTTGAGATTTTATCCTTTTTAAAGATAATTTGAAGTGGATATTTGGTAAGTGATTTAATTAATAAAAGATTGATTAAAAGGGCCTAGTGATTGTATATGGTGCTAAATATTTGTTTGTTTGCTTTGATAGTTAAATAACCGAATATCAAATTTGGAAATTTTAGTTCCTCGACTTGATGTGGGAAGTAATTAGTCGTACACTTAGTACGTAGCCTTCTGTGTAGGCTTGATTATCGTTTGTGTTGAGGATGTTGATTCGTTTGTGCGGAGTATTACTCCAATCTATCAAGCTTCCTTCTTGGCCCGAAAGATAGCAAGTTGAAAGTTGGAGACGTGATAAGTCTATGAGACTTAGTTTCTGTGTGAGGTTGAGAAATGCTTTTGTGTTGTTGGTGCGAAGAGATCGGGATCAGATTTATCTGAAAACCACTTCGGACCAACGTATATGCGACGATTGTGCAGGTTGCTTGTGATGATATTGATATTTCGGATTTTCAAAGTGGGGGACTGCTTGTTGATCGTTTGGGGTTAAAATCCCAATATACATCTAGTAGCAGTAGTCTCTTCGTTATGAAATATACAATGCAAGGACTACTAATCCTAGGGATTTCCCGACAGGATGTGGTAGGAAAGTGCCTTCGGTTTGTCCTGTTCCTGGACAACTTGCATGAATGTTTGTCTGACATTGCATTTCTGAAGATTACGTACATTGGTTTTTACAAGCGTACATCTGTTTGGTGGTAGAGAAGGCAACTTCTCTTAGCTTAACACCCTTCCTTGAGACGTACGAGCTCAAGGGTTTTTTTGGAAGGCAATTAGTAGTCAATGGAAATGGCCGTGTGGCATTCATAGTGATGTGATTGTGACTTGTGAAAGGTAATTGTTACCTTAGGCCTCATCAATCGGAAATGACCGAAATAGGGTTAGATGCAGCAGGGCTAAGTGGGTCATTCCCAAGAAGGATATGATCATCCTCTTCTAGATATATCTTTACATGCTATGATGTCGTGTATCTGATTATTATGGTTTGTATGCTATGAGGGCCCTCGGTAAAAGTTGGTAACGAACGGAGGATGATATATTCGGTACCATCTAGTTATAGAGGTGGGCCGGTGATGCAGCAGCGGATAACTGAAATGGATGAAACGATGAAAGTAGCAATCGGTGGACTGAAAGTACCAAACGCCCAATTCCGTTGATCGCAAAGATACCAGAATCTAGCTATCTTCGTCACGTTGATCACGCACGATGCCGTGAAAGAAGATCTGCAATTCTTCGAACGTTGATCAAGCGGACTTGATACCGTGAATTGGCTTCAACAATCGTTGATTCGAGCGCACTCGAATGCCAAAGGTGGAGATAGGAGATACACTCAAATACCAATTTAAGAAGAGGCACAAAACTCTCAAACAAAGTTTTTATTCAAAATCAACTGAGTTTACAAATGACGCAACCCCCATATTTATAGGCAGTTTACAACACACTTCCACGACCTAACAGATGGCCGACCTACGACTTACGACCTAACAAACACGTTACAACACACGCGACTTAAAAGAAACAACAAATACAATACAACACATCATAGCAGTGCGACTTACGACTTAGAGTATTTACAACAGTTACAACATCACAACTTACAACAGGAACGACTTACGACCTAACTCTTGAGCGACCTAAAAGATAACACCTCTTCTGGTTGAGCTTCGACTTTGTGAGCGACCTTCAAGATAACAACTTAGCATCTGAAGCGACCTAACCCTTCAGCGACATAAGGATTAGCATTTCTTCAGTGAGCGACCTAAGGAAAGGAGCGACTTAAAAGATAACATAACTTCAGTAATCTTGCGGCATATGAATTAGTGACCTAACATAGGTCGTAACTCATTTCAGCGACCTAACATAGGTCGTAATTCATTCCCGCGACCTAACTTAGGTCGTAACTTGTCAAAGTCGAAACTCGGAAGGTCGGAGCGACCTAAAGGAATGAGTAACTCGTTAGGTCGCTTGAGCGCCTTATCCTTTAACTCGTTAGCTCGCAAGCGATCTTCACTCGCCATCGACTTAAGATCTTCATACGACTTAAAACAATTGAATTGCCCTGGCGCGCTTCATCATCCTTTAACCCGTTAGGTCGTACACGACTTATGAGATCGCTAGGTCGCGCGCGACCTAAGGTATCATCATGCTGGGCTGCATCATCCTCCCCAGGTTGATAAAAATTCGTCCTCGAATTTAAAAGTTCTTCCCCATCAGATTGTTCATCTCCATAATAAGGAATAAGATGTTTAACATTGAACACGTCAGAAGTGTACATATCCTCCGGCAGCTTCAACCTATAAGCGTTTTCATTGATCAGTTTCACAATCTTTACAGGACCAATCTTTCGGGCTTTAAGTTTATTGTATACTCCCACTGGAAAAAGATTCTTCGTTAGTACAGCATATACTAAATCACCTTCATTAAATTCAACACTTCTTCGCTTCAGATCCGCATATCGTTTATACTTTTCATTCGCCTTCTCTAATCGTTCCTGAACGATTTTATGGCATTCTGTCAATCCATCAACAAAATCAACAGCTCGCTTAACTGTTCCCTTCGGTTGTGGCACTATCGTCAAATCCAACGGCCCCTTTGGCAAGCTCGAATATACAATCTGAAATGGACTGAACCCCGTACTACGATTAATAGCATGATTATGCGCAAATTCCGCCTGACACAACTTCATATCCCAACTCTTCAAATTATCTTTCACAAGACATCTCAATAAATTTCCCAATGATTTATTCACCACTTCTGTTTGCCCATCTTTTTGCGGATGATAGGCGCTACTAAAATTCAGCTTCGTTCCAACCATCTTCCACAAACTCAACCAAAAATGGCTTAGAAATCTAGTATCCCAATCATAAATAATAGATTCAGGTAGCCCATGTAATCGATACACCTCTTTAAAGAACAATTGAGCAACCCGGACTGCATCAGCGGTCCTTTTACATGCTATAAAATGTGCCATTTTCGAAAACCTGTCCACTACAACATATATTGAATCATTCCCTCGCTGAGTTCTTGGCAACCCCAAAAAAAAAATCCATGCTTATATCAACCCATGGTCTAGTAGGTATGGGTAATGGCATATACAATCCCGCATTCGTCGCCGTCCCTTTGGAAACTTTACATATATGACATCTTTCCACAAATCTTCCAACCTCTTTCTTCATTGAAGGCCAAAAATATGATTGCGAAATCAATTGAAATGTACGGTCTCTCCCTACATGAACTTCTTCATGCAACTCCTTCACAATCTTCATTCGTAAGCTGCACTCTGGTATACACAATTGATTTCCCTTAAAAAGGAAACCATCCACCAACACGTACTCATCCGTCTTCCCCTTCTCGACTTCATCAACAAACTTCGCAAAATAAGGATCATCAACAAACAATTCTGGCAACACATCAAACTCCGTCACTTCAACCTTCATTGTAGTCAACAAATGATTCCTTCGACTCAATGCATTTGCCACTCGGTTTGTAATTCCTGACTTATGCTTCACCATAAATGTAAACTGTTGTAGATATGCGATCCACGAAGCATGCCTGGCTGCAATTTTGTCCTGTCCCTGCAAATGTTTCAGTGCTTCATGATCAGTATACATAACAAATTCTTTATGGAACAAATAGTGTCTCCAATGTTTTATAGCTTGCACAATAGCATAGAATTCCACATCGTAAGTATTATATCTCATCTTGACTCCCGATAGCTTCTCACTGAAATATGCAATTGGTCGACCTTTCTGACTCAACACCCCTCCAATCCCAACTTTAGATGCATCAGTATGTAACTCAAACAACAACTGAAAATCTGGTAATACTAAAATTGGTGCCGTCGTCAAAAGTTCTTTGATCCTCTCAAAAGCAAATCCTGCTTCCTCCGACCATGAAAATTGCTTCCCCTTTATACAATCAGTAACTGGTGCCATCATGCTACTGAAGTGTGGAATAAATCTTCGGTAGAATGATGCTAAACCATGAAAACTTCTAACTTCTGTTATCGTCCTGGGTTGTGGCCAATTTCTGATTGCTTCAACTTTATTCTGATCCACCTGTATACCTCCTTCTGATATAACATATCCCAAAAATAAAACACTATGCGTCATGAACACGCATTTCTTCATTGCAGCATAAAATTGTTCCTGTCGCAGTATCATCAACACTTCTCTCAGATGATGCAAGTGTTCTTCTGTGCTTGTACTATATATCAGTATATCATCAAAATACACCACCATGAACTTCCCAATATATGGTCTAAAGATCTGATTCATCACCCGCATAAATGTACTAGGTGCATTCGAAAGACCAAATGGCATAACCAGCCATTCGTACAATCCTTCTCTCGTCTTGAATGATGTCTTCCATTCGTCCCCTGGTCTGATTCGAATTTGATGACAACCACTCTTCAAATCGATATTCGAAAAGATAGTAGCCCCGCTCAACTGATCTAACAAATCATCAAGCCTCGGCATCAGAAATCTGTATCTGACAATTATTTTGTTGATTGCCCTGCTATCCGTACACATCCTCCACGAACCGTCCTTCTTCAGCACTAACAAAGCTGGCACTGCACAAGGACTTAAACTTTCCTGTACACGCCCTTGTTCAAGCAACTCTTCCACCTGCCTTCTCAACTCCTCATGTTCCTTTGGACTCATTCTGTAATGTGGTCTATGTGGTAACACAGCTCCTAGAACAAGATCTATTTGGTGTTGTATGTCCCTCAACGGTGGTAACTCCGTTTGCAGCTCTTCAGGAAATACATCGTCAAATTCTCCCAGCACTGGCTTTACTTCTTCAGGAATTTCAACCACTTCTTTACTCTCACGTCCAATCAACAAAAATACTTCAGGCTCCTCTTCTACTTCCTTAACAAACTCCTTCAAAGATAGCAAAGTTTTAAGTTCTTCAATCTCCTCCAACTTGCTTTCTTCTTGTTGTCGCTTCTTAGGAACTGAAGTGATTTTAGTACCTTCAAACATGAAACTGTAACTGTTAGTATGACCATCATGTTGCACAGCCCTATCATATTGCCACGGTCTCCCCAACAACATATGACATACATCCATATCAACCACATCACACCAAATTTCATCTTTATATTTCTTCCCAATCGAAAAATTAACACAAGCTCTTCGTCCAACCTTCACCTCCCCACCTTTTCTCAACCAAGCTAATTTGTAAGGTTTCAGATGCTTCTCAGTCTTCAATGCCAACTTCTTCACAGCTTCTGTAGAGATAATATTGTCACAACTTCCTGCATCAATAACAAACTTGCAAACCCTCCCCAGAATAGTGCATGTTGACTGAAAAATGTTGCTCCTCAACCAGCTAGAATCATCCTCTTGCTTTGGTGTTAAACAATTTCTCCTCATCATTAATGAATACCCTTCATCTCCCGACACATTTTCTTCCTCCTCAACATGTGGTGAATTAGAACATTCAGCTTCTGCATCCTCATCCTCAACCTCAGCTACAATCACTCGCTTCTTTGGCTTGGGACATTCATTGCTTTTGTGGCCAAACTCTTGACAATTGAAGCATTTGATACTACTATTGACCTTGGACTTAGCAACTTCACTTACAACCGGTTTTGCAACAACCTTAGAAACATTCGCATTGCTACTAGCCCCTTTCATTTGATTGTTGGAATTTGTAAACACACCACCACCTCTCCTACCTTGCTTCTCCCAAGCTAGAGCTTTTTGATGTGCTTCAGCAACAGATCTGGGATCAAACATATTCACCATATCTTGAATCTGCATTCTCAACCCTCCAACAAATTTCACGTCAACTGTTCCTCCGTCTCTATGATATCATTCCTCGCAATCAATTGATAAAATTCATCAGCATAATCACTAACAGTTTTTGTCCCCTGTCTCAAGTTCTGCAAACGTTCATACATAAGAGATTGATAATTGTAAGGTAAGAAAGTAGCTTTCATCAATTTCTTCATCTTCTCCCATGACTCAATCTTTGACTTTCCCATTCTCTCCCATGTTAATTTAGTTTGCTGCCACCATGCCATAGCTCTTCCTTTCAATCGTGTAGCAATCAACTTCACCCTACGATGCTCGGGTACTTCTTTGAAGTAAAAAATTTCTTCCACATTAGACAACCAATCCAAAAATTCCTCTGCTACCATTCCACCCTTGAATTTTGGAATTTCAGTTTTCATCCCCGACTCCCATCGGCGATCATCTTCAACATCCCGATATGCATTTCGTACTTGGTCTCGATCTCGATAATGAACACTACATCTACCACCATCTTCATCAAAAAAAGATGTACTTCTATAACGATCTCGACCATCCACATCTCTATGATCACGCATATCCCTTCTACTTTGTCTTTCATCATCACGATATGGTTCATGTTCAAACTCACGTGGAGTTCTTCTCTCTTCATTTCTATACTCATGATGTTCTCTTCTCAATGAAACTGAAGATTCTCTTCTTTCTCGGTAAGATTGCGGCGACACCCTCCTCGCTTTCGTAACCGATGGCAAAACTCTGTTTCCTCCATGGTTCGAGACTGGCGACCTTCTCCT
Organism: Allium fistulosum; assembly: GCA_030737815.1. Classification (NCBI taxonomy): domain Eukaryota; kingdom Viridiplantae; phylum Streptophyta; class Magnoliopsida; order Asparagales; family Amaryllidaceae; genus Allium; species Allium fistulosum. The sequence continues at coordinate 511,713,338 of CM060908.1, read as the reverse complement.
TTGACTTTGATTCATGTCATTCATCAGTTTCTCTAACTTCCCAATGCCTTCATCAAACTTTTCATTGATGCGTTGTTCCATTTGCTCGGCTTCTTCTCTTCTATACAACGCTTCAACATTTTGATGGCGATTTGCTCTTCTCAGCAGCATTGTCGAATCAAACAATCTTCAACTTTACTCAAATCTTTAACTCGGCCTTGTTCTACAAAGTGATGCACGACTTATTCACTAAGCTCGGATCTATATATCAATACTTCAGCTCTCGGCCTTGACTTCTTCTATAAGAATTGGCTCCAAAGACTCGGCTTAGCTATGATTGGCTAAGTCTCGCTCTGATACCAAATGACGCAGCATCGGATAACTGAAATGGATGAAACGATGAAAGTAGCAATCGGTGGATTGAAAGTACCAAACGCCCAATTCCGTTGATCGCAAAGATACCGGAATCTAGCTATCTTCGTCACGTTGATCGCGCACGATGCCGTGAAAGAAGATCTGCAATTCTTCGAATGTTGATCAAGCGCACTTGATACCGTGAATTGGCTTCAACAATCGTTGATTCGAGCGCACTTGAATGCCGAAGGTGGAGATAGGAGATACACTCAACTACCAATTTAAGAAGAGGCACAAAGCTCTCAAACAAAGTTTTTATTCAAAATCAACTGAGTTTACAAATGACGCAACCCCCATATTTATAGGCGGTTTACAACACACTTCCACGACCTAACAGATGGCCGACCTACGACTTACAACCTAGTATAGGTCGTTAACGACCTAACAAACATGTTACAACACACGCGACTTATAAAGAAACAACAAATACAATACAACACATCATAGCAGTGTGACTTACGACTTAGAGTATTTACAACAGTTACAACATCACAACTTACAACATAAACGACTTACGACCTAACTCTTGAGCGACCTAAAAGATAACACCTCTTCTGGTTGAGCTTCGGCTTTGTGAGTGACCTTCAAGATAACAACTTAGCATCTGGAGCGACCTAACCCTTCAGCGACATAAGGATTAGCATTTCTTCAGTGAGCGACCTAAGGAAAGGAGCGACTTAAAAGATAGCATAACTTTAGTAATCTTGCGGCATATGAATCAGCGACCTAACATAGGTTGTAACTCGTTTCCGCGACCTAACATAGGTCGTAATTCATTCCCGCGACCTAACTTAGGTCGTAACTCGTCAAAGTCGAAACTCGGAAGGTCGGAGCGACCTAAATGAATGAGTAACTCGTTAGGTCGCTTGAGCGCCTTATCCTTTAACTCATTAGCTCGCGAGCGATCTTCACTAGGTCGCCATCGACTTAAGATCTTCATACGACTTAAAACACTTGAATTGCCCTGGCGCGCTTCATCATCCTTTAACCCGTTAGGTCGTACGCAACTTATGAGATCGCTAGGTCGCGCGCGACCTAAGGTATCATCAGGCTGGGCTACATCAGCCGGTCTTGTATTGGTAGAGGATCCTTTGTGATGGTCCTCGGTACATTCCTCTAAAGATGTACTATCGGAAAGTAGTCCCTTCACCTGGTCATTTGTATGGAAATCCAAACTCCACTACGAGCTGTGATTTTGTTTGTAAAGGCGTAATGAATAGCCACGTAATGCTATATGGGTAACCATTTGGACTATGATTAATTTTATTTGTATATACTAGACACTAGTATAATATAAGATGATTTGATATGAAATGTTTAATTATCGTAAGGTAAAAACATGTCCGTGTTTATGTGTGGACTTGTCTTACGAGATACTTTTGTTTTGATAAAGGTAAAGTTTGGTAATTTAATAAAGGGACAGTTTGGCACAGGTCCCTAATAAGTTTCAAAATACACAAAAACCCCAGTAAGAAAAAGTTTGTAAATTAGGTCCCTAGAATTAAGTTGCCGAATAATGGCATACACTTATGCAATTATTCAGTGAATAATTGCAGACATTTATGCAATTATATCAAAAAATTGGAGACATTTCCACAATTATTCACTGAAAAGTTGCAAAAATTTCCTCAATTTTTTCAAAAATTTGCGGAAAATTCCTCAATTATTCACCAAAAAAATTGCGGAAATTTCCGCAATTATTCACCAAAAAAATTGCATAAATTTATGCAACTTTTGGATATAATTGCATAAATGTCTGCAATTATTCAGTGAATAATTGCATAACTATATGCAATTACTTAGTAACTTAATTCTAGGGACCTAATTTACACACTTTTTTTTACTTGAGTTTTTGTGTATTTTGAAACTTATTAGGGACCTGATCCTAATATTCACTTTAATAAATTCAGTTGAGTGTGTTTCTCACACTGTTTTACCAAACTGATCCGGGCGTTCTTCCCTTTCAATCCTCTGGTCAGATCGAGTATATTTACGGGTTCAGATTTGGTGCTTTTGGACCTTCAGTAGGCGAGCTGGAGATCTTCATTTTCGTATACACGTACCTGTTTTGCTTGATTATCCACTGTGTTTAGTTGTTGTATATTGTTGGCATTTGTGAGGACAGTTTATTATAACTGTCCAGGCTGATGATTATTGATTGATTGTTGACTCTGATTTATGTATATATATATAGTTTCTACTTTGTAAAGATCATTGATATGCTATTATATGTTTTCCGCTGCGATGTGAGATTCTGTATTGTTCTATTTTGTTCTTTCTTCTCTCTTTCTTCTCTTCTCTTCTTCTTTATTCTTTTCTGTCTCCTGACTTTCCGTCAGTCTATGCTTTTTGGTTCAGACATGTGTGGTTTATTGTCGATTCAAAGGGTACAGATTTGCAGGTCGTCACACTGTACCTCGTTTTATGGAGTTTCATCTCATTTTTATAGGCTAGTGTCCTATGGTTTTATGGAGTTCGGTTCATCGGGCGTACCGTTATTGTACTACGTCGTTGCACCAGCTTATCAGGTTCATCGGGCGTACCGTTATTGTACTACGTCGTTGTTCCAAATTACTTGAGTATTAGGTTCCTCGGGCCGTTATTGTACTACGTCGTTGCACCGGTTCTATGGTTAGCGTCCCGTTTTTGATACACGTGTTCGTGAGTTTTCATGCTCCCGTTTGTGATGGCCTCCCCCCTTTGTGTTTTCTGGATTTCTAAATTGTTGATTTCTGTAATTTGCGTTTCACCAATTTTTTTGCGAGTGACATTGATATGCTTTGTCAATATTTGGGCTTTGGTGAATAAGCTAAAGAATGTGATATTCTTTTTGGATATTTGACGAGATTTGAGATATTGTATAATTTTTATTGTTATCTGATGTATACTGGTTACAGTATGGCATTATTGTTATCATACATTTTTGTGGTATCTCTTATCCTTTCTCATCACATATGATATTTATAGCTAGACTGATCCGTTTATTATTTTTCTTCTTAAATAATACTAGGGTCAGATCGAGGTGTTAAAGATGCTACCACTTGACTTCTTATCAGGGATCATCATCTTATTTTTTGCTAACTACTTTAGCTTAGTAGTTTTTGTTTTTATACATTCGAGATAGAGACTCCTTGATGTATACACATTCTTTTGTCTAGCACTTGTACTTATTCTTTTGTGATGAAGTGGATCTTGTATGACCACTATTTTGATGTAAACTTTTATGTGTTATGTTCATATCTATTTCCGCCTTTGTGATATGAATATCTGCGACTGATTTGTGTTATGCTTATTTCTATATTTGTTTTCGAAGCCCACATAGCCACTATGTAGTAGCTTTGAGTTTGTATTTGATATGTCGGATTTCCTCTTGAAATGAAATGCAAGTCATACTATCTGACATATCGGTACTCGCACAAAGCAATTACACATATGGTCACTCCTCAATAGCCTTATTCTTCATGCTAGTCGACGGCATTACCCTGTAGTGTCCTTGGCTAGTGTGAGTATAGAGGTGGGGCGTCACAGCTTGGTATTAGAGCCAAACTTCGGAACAATGTAGAATAATCTAGCAAGGATAATTATTCTAAGTCTTTCTTAGGAGTCGTGCCTTAGGATTTAATTCGAGTCTTAGGACCCGTTCTATCCTATATTCTTTATGATGCCTTGTTTTATCAATCAAGTTTGTTTGATATTAATTCTGAGAATAACATTTTTCCTCTACTTTCTTTATTTCTTAAAGAAGAGAAATGTTTAGACCTGGCCGTCCCAGCGCCGATCAAACCAGTGCTACTCCTCAGGATGGAGTATTTATGTTTGCCCAGCAGCTTTTAGATCTTGTGAAGAATGCTCAAGCTGTCGGACCCATTCCAGAGCCTACTCATCCTAAATCTAGGTTTGCACGATTGTGTAGTGACTATACCAATTTGGGTAGAAGGCCATTCAAAGGTTCCGAAAGCGTTATAGAAGTCCAAGCTTGGCTAAGAACATGCGATCGCAACTTTTCTCGCATGAATCTTGTTGATCTACATTGAGTCCAAGTGGCTTCTAGCATGCTCCAAGAGAGAGCATTAGATTGGTATGAAATTTTGATTTCGGAAGTTATTGGAGTGGATCTTACTTGGGAGCAATTCCGAGAAAGGTTCGAGTTAAAGTTTGTGCCGGAAGCTGAAAAAGTAACTTCAGCTCGGCGCTTTATTGACCTTGTTCAAGGTGAATCTTCTGTGATAGACTATGTCGCATCTTTTGAATCTCTCTCTAAATATGGGGTTGAGTATATTAATACCCCATTGAAGAAAAATCAGAGGTTTGTCTATGGGTTGAATAAGAACCTCAAAAAGCCTTTACTTCTGAAACTGGAAGTTTCTTTTGATCAGCTTGTTGATATCGCTCTTCGACTTGAAGAGGCCGATAAGGAAAGTGATGTTGAAGTTGTGGGTGCCAAACAGAACTTCAACAACAACAAGAAGAGGCCTATTAAGTTCAAGCCTAATCCCAACAAGATAGGGAAGCAAGCAACTTCGGTAGTAAAGACTCCTGCTCCTAATCATGGACAATGCTACAATTGTGGATCTAAGGGCCATTATGCTAATAGGTGTCCGAAACCTCTTTTCTGTCGCTATTGCAAAAGTTCGGGTCATCTTTTATCTTCATGCCCCAAACTTCAAGGCAAGAAAGAGGGAAAGCTAAATGTCATTCAAGCCCCTAGTAACACTTCTCTAGGTCAAGGTATTTCTCATTCTATCCTTGATGGCATTATTATGTTTCGTGATATTCCTATTCGAGTTCTTTTTGATACGGGTGCATCTCACTCTTTTATATCAAAAGAACTTGTCGATGCTTTGTCTCTAAATTTTATGGGTTTAATGACTACATTGAGAATTGCGAATCCGGTTGGTGGATCCGCAACACTCAGTTTACTTTATAAAGATGTCGAGATTATTTTATGTGATTATGCTTTTCGAGCCGATTTGCATGTTATGCGTTACTTAGGTTTTGGAATGATTTTGTGAATGGATTGGCTTAATCGTTATGAAGCCCATATCCTATGTCCCGAGTGGACTATCCATCTTCGACATCCCCAATCCATTAAGCAGATTTCTATTGTTCTTAAAGATTCAGGTTCCAATTCGGAAGCATCCTTATATTCTCTAAATCCATATGATGACAATAATGATGATGAGGAAGATGTCATTTCCCTCATTCACATTGTTCGTGAATTTACAGACATATTTGAGCCCGTTTTAGGATTACCACCTAAGCGAGCAATCGAGTTCAGAATTAATCTAATCCCTGGAGCTCTACCAATTACTCGTCCTCCTTATCGTACGTTCAATAAGGAAAATGAGGAGATGCATAAATAATTATCTGAATTGGAAACAAAACAGTTTATTCGTTCTAGTTCCTCTCCTTGGGGAGCTTCAACTATCTTTGTGAAGAAATCCGATGGTACACTTCGGCTTTGCGTTGACTACCGCAAGCTTAATGATCTCACCATCAAGAATAAATACCCCTTACCTCGGATTAATGATCTATTCGATCAACTTAACAGTGCTAGAGTCATTTCATAGTTAGACTTAGCAACCGGTTTTCATCAGCTTCGTATTCCAGAGGATAGCATTCCTTTGATGTCGTTCCGTACTCGTTATGGATCTTATGAATGGCTTGTTATGCCATTTTGTTTAACAAATGCTCCAGCTTATTTCGTTGACCTTATGAATCGAGTTTTCAAAGACTTCCTCGATCGATTTGTTCTCATCTTTATCGATGATATTCTTGTTTATTCTAAATCCGAGGAAGAGCATGAAAAACATCTTGGGATTGTGTTGGAAACTCTTAGGAGCAATCGATTGAAAGCAAAATTTTCTAAGTGCCACTTTTGGCAATCACGTGTAAAATTTTTGGGGCATTTTATTTTTGAATAAGGAATTTCCGTGGATCCTTCAAAGAAGGGAGTTAAATACATTTGGTCAGACAAATATGAAACTGCTTTTCAGAAACTAAAAGAACTCCTTTCCGATGCTCCTATTCTTGTGATTCCCGAAGGGAACCAAGACTTTATTGTTTATACCGCTGCTAGTCGTGTTGGTTTGGGAGCCGTTCTCATGCAAAGGGAACATGTTATCGCTTATGCTTCTAGGCAATTAAAGCCTGCCGAGACTAGATATGCCACTCATGATCTAGAGCTCGCGGCCATTATTTTTGCCCTTAGAATTTGGCGTCATCATCTTTTGGGAGGGAAATTTGTTCTCTACACCGATCATAAATCTTTGAAGTATTTATTTTCTCAAAAGGAACTTATTTACATCAACAACGTCAGCTTGAATTCCTTGCATCTTATGATCTTGATATTCTTTATACTCCTGGAAAGGGTAATCGTGTTGCCGATACTCTTAGTCGAAAGCAACAAGCGGTTGTTTCCATGATGATATTCGAATGGATTGATCTCGAGACTTTGTCCACTTGTGAGATTCAAGATCGTGAATCCGATTTATGTTCATCTCTTGTTTTATGTAGCCTTGAGGGCTCATCCTTCTCTTTTAGACCGCATCCTTGAAGCTCAAAAGCAAGATCCCAAATTGGCTCTTCTTAGACAAAGTTGTAGGGATCAAAATAAGGTTGATGGTTTGAAAGACTTTGAAATTGATGCTCGCGGAGGCATTCAAAAATATGGTAGACTTATTGTGCCGAATATTATTGATCTTTGTAAAGACATTTTAGAAGATTCTCATCGTTCTAAATTTACCATTCATCTCAGTAGTAGTAAAATGTACGCGAACATGAAGCGACTTTATTATTGGGATGGAGTGAAATCTGATATTGTTAACTTTATTAAGCATTGCATGACTTGCGAACTCGTAAAGGCCGAGCATCAAAGGCCCGGTGGCTTATTGCAACCTTTAGATATTCCAGTTTGGAAGTGGGATCAAATTTCCATGGACTTTATTGATGGTCTTCCCCGTTCTCGTTCGGGTCATGATAGTCTATGGATGATAGTTGATAGACTTACAAAATCCGCCCATTTTCTTCCCGTTCGGTCCAACCGGACCGTACCTCTTTTGGCCAAAATATATGTTAAAGAAATTGTTAAATTGCATGGAGTTCCTACTTCTATTGTTAGTGATCGTGATCCATTGTTTACTAGTGGATTTTGGAAGGGTCTTCAAAAAGCTTTGGGAACGAAGCTTAATTTTAGCACCGCTTATCATCCTCAGTTCGATGGACAAACCGAGCATGTGAATCAAACTCTTGAAGATCTCATTCGTGCATGTGTTCTTGATTTTGGTGGAAGTTGGGAAGATATATTTCTCTTGTTGAGTTTTCTTATAATAAAAGCTTACAATCTAGTATTGGTATGGCACCTTTCGAGGCACTCTACGGAAGGCCATGCCGATCTCCTTCTTTTTGGCTTGAGGCCGGTGAGAAGTTGGTTTTAGGTCCAAATTTTATTCGTGATGCCACAGAAAAGATTGACCTTATTCGTCATAGGATGAGAGAAGCTCAAAGTAGACAAAAATCCTATGCCGATAATCGAAGAAGGAAATTAGAATTTTCTGTGGGAGATTTGGTATTTATTCGTGTTTCACCTATGAAGGGTGTTGTGCATTTCAATCGATCGGGAAAGTTAGCACCTCGATATATTGGTCGATTTCCCATCACCGAATGCATTGGTTCCGTGGCTTATCGTCTTTTATTACCGGCTCAATTTTCTGCTATTCATGACGTATTCCACGTCTCTCAACTACGGAAATGTCTTAGAGATTCCGATTCTATTCTTGAGCCCGGTGTTATTGCAGAAATTGAAGTTTCGCCTAATTTGACTTATGAGCAACATCCTATTCGTATCATTGCTACGGAGGTTAAACGCCTTTGTAATAAAGATGTTCCGCTTATGAAAGTTCAATGGTCCGTAAATCCTAAGGATTGTTCTTGGGAATCCAGAGAACTCATCGAGCAAACACATCCGAACTTACTCTCTCATGCTCCTTAAGGCGAACTTCTCATTTCAAAATTTCTTCTTTTGTGTTGTTATGCCTTAGTATGGTTGTTACTTTTTATTTTCTTCTTAAGTATAGCGAGGACGCAATTTCTTTAAGAAGGGGAGTCTATAACAACCCGCATATTTATACGATAATGTATTTAAATGATTTATTTAAATATATAGCATCGTTAGTTGAATATAAAGGTCCAAAATGTGACTTTTTGTAAACGGTCGAATCCGAACTCGAGACTACTTCCATTGAGTCCAAAACGGCATTTGCGACCTTTTTGAGTATAAACATCGATATGTTTGGAGTTGAGTAGAATTTTGCTATTTTTCTATTGGGCTTTGGGTTTGGGTTTCAGCCCACTAACCCAACATAATACCCTAACACCTCCTCCAACTCCTCTTCATTCATTTTCATTTCCTAACACTCTAAAGCTAAAAGGAAAATGGGGGAAGAGAAAAGAAATCGAAATTCCTAAACCCTAGATTATTAGGAAATTCAAGATTAAAGTTCAGAAATCAAAGAGAAGCTTAGTAAGCATCCTCTTCATCTTCTCCATCTCAATCTCTCTTCAATTTTCAGAAATTCCTAAACCCTAACTTAGGAAATATTTGCTTATGAGCTTAGATTGGAGCTTCTTGAGTTGAAGTTGAAGAGGAATTGGCCTTTCCTTTGTTTTAGAGCTTCTCATTCGTGTTTTTGGGTTTAAAGGTGAGTTCTTGAACTCACATCTATGTCTATACCTTTGATAGTTGTTAGGTATGAATTCCTAACATCTATTTCTTGTCCATTTACTTTTGAATTGAATTGGTTTAATGAATATTCCAATTTTTAGTATTTTGAAGTCAAAACCTATGAAGATCCTTATATGGATGTTTGGACATGTTGTTCGAAGTGTATTGGTGAGCCTATAGGGCTAGGTAGTCGCTTGGCGTAAATCCCTAGCCTCCGTGCTCGTCCGATTGCTTCCGAACCAACTTGGCCATTAATGACCTAGGCAGATTTTTGCTGTGAGCTTCAGCTTCGATGTCTGGTATAAGGGTCAGACGTCTGGGTAGTCGAAATAAAAATTCCAGACTAACAGCTCAGACGTTTGAGCTTATTTCCTAGACATCTGGGCGATCTGGAATGGAATTTCCTTACCTTTAGTTCAAACGTCTGGGAACTCCACCAGACGTCTGACACTGTTAATTTCGGCCAAATTGCCTATTTTTGAGTGGATTTCTGTTTTATCGATTTTTGGTTGATCCGGTTGGACATTTTCATTTATCATCGACTTTGATGACTTCTTTTCTGGATTTTTGGGAATATCCATTTGATGGATTTGATATCGATTTGCATGGATTTAATTCACGTCGTTGAATGTGAATTTTTGGTGATAGATTGTTTTTACAATCGTTTCTGTGATTTGTCACTTTAAAATATAAATGTTTTCTATACTAGTAGTAAATTCTCAAACTCTTTCGCAAAAATGATTTCAACAATTATTTTCAATACAAACCTCGTTTTTAAAACCGTTTTCCAATCTATTAGTATATACAAACCTTTACCTCATTTGTATGAGAAATCCAATTAAACGACTTAGCAAAACAAGTGGTATGGAATGCTTGCATCTACTTTGTCGGTTAATTCTTAGACTTGTTCGATTGAAATCTTGTGACAACTTTCGAGTGGAAATCTATAATTTTCTCGTAAATATTTAAGTTAAGCCAGTGGTTATAGGACATGAAGCTAAACTCATTTATTTACTAGCTTAGTGTAATCAACACTTTTTATTGATCATTGGTGATCATTTTATGGTTTAGACTAGCGATATGCGATGTCTCTTTGTCCACGTGGGGGACTATGCCTCGTTTTATGGAGTTTCATCCCATTTTTATAGGCTAGCGACCTATGGTTTTATGGAGTTCGGTTCATCGGGCATACCGTTATTGTACTACATCGTTGCACCAGCTTATCATGTTCATCGGGCGTATCGTTATTGTACTACGACGTTGTTCTGAATTACTTGAGTATCAGGTTCCTCGGGCGTACCATTATTGCACTATGTCGTTGCACCGGCTCTATGGTTAGTGACCATGGGATAATGTCCCATTTGTGATACACATGTTGGTGAGTTTTCAAGCTCCCGTTTGTGATAGGCCTACCCCTTTTGTGTTTTTTGGATTTCTAAATTGTTGATTTCTGGAATTTGTGTTTCACCAATTTTTTTGCGATTGACATTGATATGCTTTGTCAATATTTAGGGTTTGGTGAATAAGCTAAAAAATGTGATATTCTTTTTGGATATTTGACGAGATTTGAGATATTGTATGATTTTTATTGTTATCTGATGTATACTTGTCACAGTATGGCATTATTGTTATCATACATTTTTGTGGTATCTCTTATCCTTTCTCATCTCATATGATATTTATAGCTAGACTGATCCGTTTATTATTTTTCTTCTTAAGTAATACTCGGGTCAGACCGAGGTGTTACAGGTGCTACCACTTGACTTCTTATCAGGGATCGTCATCTTATTTTTTGCTAACTACTTTAGCTTAGTAGTTTTTGTTTTTAGACATTCGAGATAGATACTCCTTGATTTGTACACATTCTTTTGTCTAGCACTTGTACTTATTCTTCTGTGATGAAGTGGAACTTGTATGACCACTATTTTGATGTACACTTTTATGTGTTATGTTCATATCTGTTTCCGCCTTTGTGATATGAATATCTACGACTGATTTGCATTATGCTTATTTCTATATTTGTTTCCGATGCCCACATAGCCACTGTGTAGTAGCTTTGAGTTAGTATTTGATATTTCGGATTTCCACTTGAAATGAAATGCAAGTCATACTATCTGACATATTGGTAATCGCACAAAGCAATTACATAGATGGTAGCTCCTCAATAGCCTTATTCTTCGTGCTAGTCGACGGCATTACCCCGTAGTGTCCTTGGCAAGTGTGAGTATAGAGGTGGGGCGTCACAGGGGTAGTCCGGTCTTGTGTTGTAGGGGATCGGGAGTGGTCATTGGTATGCTAATCTAAACTAGGTACCATGACAGGTGGTACCCTAGTGCCTAGTCATTCAGTTGGAAATCCATTCTCCCTACGTGCCTTTATGGTTTTGATTGTAGAGCCTAGTATTGTTGGAATTTAATTAATGTAACAATTTCAGCTATTTTATTTAAGTATTTGTACTTAGGCACTATTATAATATCAGAGGATTTTGATATGAAATGTTTTGGTTATCGTAAGGTAAAAACCTGACATGTGTATTTGTGGCATGGTCTTACGAGATACCTTTGATTTTCAAAGGATTTTGGAAACTTTAATAATTCAATTGAGTGTGTTTTCTCACGTTGAGTTTCCAGACTGACTCAAGTGTTATTTTATTATAATACTCGGGTCAGACCGAGTAATACAGATTCAAGATACGATTCTATGGAGCTCAGGAGACGAGCTGGATGACGAGACGTATCACACGAACTTGATGTGTATTCCGCTGTGCAGAGTAAGCTGTATAGTCAGCTTTTGTGAGGACAAGTTATTATAACTATCTAATGTTGTGTTATTAATTGTGTTGTACTCAGATGATGTAATGTATAAAAACAGTTATAGTTTCTTTTGTATAAAGATATGTTGTTATCTATTATATACTGTTTCGCTGCGATTGTGAGATTCTGATGTTGTTTTCTATTTTCTTCTTCTACCTCTTTCTTCTTTTCCCTAACGATCTGGTATTTCTGGCATTCGATTGTTCGGCATGTAATACAGTGAATGTATTGATGTCGATTTTCGGAGGTCGAAAATCTCTCGGGTTGTTATAGTGGTATCAAAGCTGAAGGTTAAGCGAGAACCTTGGCTCTGGTGGGGATTACCCATTAGAGATAGGGCCAGTCGTGCCCTAGAATGAGTTTGAGTGTATTAATAGATATGGGTTTGTATTTGTTAGTGAATATAAATTGTTTTAATATTGTATTTACTTTTCGGTTGAGTGTTTATAAATTCTGGTTGGTACAGTCGGAACAACTATATCGATAGGGATTTCTAAACTCTTAAACTAGGAAAACCGACACAGTATTGTTTTGAAATAGGGTAAATGAAATAATTTTACCCAAAATTATTTTTATATATAAAAGGAATAATTTTTGTAAATTAATATAGTATATATGGTTGCTTGTTTGTTAGGAAATGATAATATTAAATTATTATCATTGTTGTTGTGAAAATTAAATAAGAATTGATATTACAACCAAAAGTTAAGAAATTAACCCATGTGACAAAATGAGTTTGCATATATGAGATTATAAATGTGATTTATAATTTGAAATAGGATAAAGTTTCAAGGTAATATTTGAACATAGATTGAAAGGATTTGAAATTCGAAAATTTGGGAAATTTAATTTCCTTTGGGTTTGAAAATGATTTTTCAAAGGCTTTGGAGGAATAATGGTGATATTATTCGAAAATATTTTGAATGGGATATGAAATCTAGTGAGATTTGGAATTAAAAAATATTTGAACATTTTTTTAAAATGGAGTAAAAGGACTTAACTCACTTCGGTCGCTGGAAAATAACTTCGGTGATGACTGCAGCATCATCGATGTTCATTTTCGAGTTTCCAAGGGAGGAATTGCTACCTAAATGTTGAGAATGTGGAAGTTTTTGTTTGGTAAAACTGTTTTGATTTTGAAATGCAAAGGAATAATTTGGTATACCAAAGGATTTTGGATACAATTGATTTCGAAAAATGATTTTGAAAATACTTAAGAGATTGTTTAAAACTCTGGAGAGTTTATTTAAAAATGTCTATGGAATATCAATAAGTTGAAGACTTGTAAGATTTGAATTGAAATAAAAATCAACTTGTATTAAGTAAAGTGAATTTGAGAAATTAAGCTTAAATAGGCCAACTGGAAATAGTTATTGGAATATAAATTGCTAAGTTAGAAATAAATTTGTGAATGAACAAGTTAGTTTAATTTGTAAATAAATGGAAGTGAAATTGAAAATTGGAATGATGTTTAATATGAATTATGTGAAAAAAAATAAATTTTAGTTCGAGTGGAATAAATGAATTAAAGTTGGGGAATAAAATTTATTGGGATTTGAAAGAAATTAATAAATGAAACTAATTTAAAATAATGAGGTGGATCAGATATGATTAGGAGATAGTTGATAAGATTCAATATTTAAAATTTGAAGATAGATTGAATTCAAATAGAATTGAAATGTAAATTGAATGAAAATGGATATAAACCAAAGTGGTGAAGTGAATTAAATGTAAGAAGTTATATAAAATATTTATAATAGACTTAAGAAGGTTAGTGGTGAAATTCTTAAGTGAAATTGGTATTGGAAGAATATATTTAGCAAGAAATTGAATGAAGATTTAATAAAAGTTGTGAAAAAGGGTAATTGTGAATAGGTGTATGGAAATCAAAATAAATGTGAATAAAAAGAGAATTGATATAGCTAACAGTCAATTGAGATAAATACGTAGGATGTACGTGTATTATTTTATTCGCATAGCGATTTGATCCAGATTCGAGCGCAGAATTTCGAGATAGTTATATCGATCCGAGTTGAGATTTTTTTCACTCGATTTTCGACGGCGAACCATGGATATGGATTTTTGATTGATTATGGAAATTCTCTATCATAGTATATAGCTATGCAAGGAGAATGACGTTTTCTGATCAAGAAACCATATCCGAGTCCGCACTAGAGAGTTGGGTGAACGATACTAGTTCGGAAGTGAAGTTGTGTGATCGAGTAAGCGATCGGATTTGATATTGCGTACGGATGATATATGTGCATCGTACGGGCTTAAGTAAAACAAATATTGAAAATTTTGTAAAGAAATGAATAAATGATTTTGAATTCTATTATTGGATATTATTGCCAAGTAGGATACAGGTATTTAAAAGCAAAGATAAATTGATGTTTTGATTTCAGAGGATAAATTTGAATTGCCCGACAAAAAGGTATTGAAAGTCTATATGGATCGATAATATAGTTAAACTACGACTAGCAAGTGCGGAATTATAAATAATAGTAAATGGCAATAATAAAAATGACACCAGGGATTTTTATACTGGTTCGAACTTCTCGTTCTACGTCCAGTCCCAGACTGCTTCTGGAATTTCTCGAATAACCCTCACTTAACCCGGAGGAACAAGTATTACACCGCCTGAGAAACCGAACAGGACTTTTCCGCCTAAGCAACCGAATAGGACTTTTCCGCCTAAGCAACCGAATAGGACTTCAATTACAATTTGGTAAATTGTTTCTTGACTTGTGTGTTCTTTGAATAACACGAATATAGTCAATGTAGTACACCCTTCCTATAATCTTCTTGATATGATGATTTGAATGTGCAAAGATAGGAAGTAGAGAATTGAAAATCACTTGAAATTATAACAATATAAGATCAGAAAAGATAGAAAGAATTAGTTATTGAAATAGTGAATTTTCATCTCTATTTATAGTGTTGAATATTTTTAATTCAATAGTTGCAACTATTAGAAGGAGTGCAACTGTTGGTGAAGAAGACAACTCTTCAAAATTTGAATTTTCATGAAGAGATGCTTCAGTTCGTCAAGTTCAGATGTCTGAGAAAAAGTGACAGATGGCTAAGTAAGTTTAAACAGTCAAATAGGCAGAAGAAACAAATTTCTGTGAATTTAGACGTCTGTTCATTTAACTTAGACGTCTGTTTTTATGACAGACGTCTGTATTAAAGTGACAGACGTCTGTTTTTATGACAGATGGCTAAATAAAAGTGACAGATGTCTGAATTTGTACTGATTTGTTCCTCTTCTTTATTTTAGTGATTCTGAACTTGAGAAACTTTTGAAAATACTTTTATGTCTATAAGAAGATATTTTATATTTGTAGAACATGTTTTCCAAAAAACTATTTGTGTGTTTGTGTTATCATCATATCAGAGATTGTACAAAAATATCTAACCGGAAATAATAATCAATATCTTTGAGCTTTGTTTGTTGACGATATGATAATAGCTTTTCTTTGTAGATTCCTGTAAGAATATTTGTTATCATAGTATATAGTTTGAAATATATAGTTGTCACATTAAAATCGAAGAAGGCAGGTTCCAACATTCTCCCCCTTTTTGATGATGACAACTATATAATTCAACGGTTAGTATAACCATACCTTTTTCTCCCCCTGTCAACATGACCATATTATATTGCAGAATGATTAATATTTCTCCCCCTTTGTCATTAACAAAAAGGAATTTGTAAGGGGTTTCGTTAGAAATGTGATGATAAAACACATTGTTGAATAGCAATATGAACTTTGTTCAGAACATACCAATGATAAAATTTTGTTGTGGAAGAGTCAGAATATTTGGAGTATAAAAACAGATTTGAACATATGTTTGAACAGGTTCCATATCTAAATACACTAAACAAAGAAAAACAGTGATATAGGACAGAAATACATATTTATAAAAAGATACAGAACATAAGAATAAATTACTTAAGTCATATAACAAACGTCTGATGTTCTGTAGAAAATAAAAAAGATTGAAAAAATTAATAGATTTAGACGTCTAAAAATTATATTAGACGGCTAAGTATGATGACAGACGTCTAAAAGATTTTGTTCAGACGTCTCAGAGGTC
Organism: Allium fistulosum; assembly: GCA_030737815.1. Taxonomy (NCBI): domain Eukaryota; kingdom Viridiplantae; phylum Streptophyta; class Magnoliopsida; order Asparagales; family Amaryllidaceae; genus Allium; species Allium fistulosum. The sequence continues at coordinate 511,697,312 of CM060908.1, read as the reverse complement.
TTAATTTTAAACAGAGAGTAAAAAACATTTTGTACTAAATTCAGACGTCTAAATTTTTGTTGCAGACGTCTATATTTGATGACAGACGTCTGTGACAAAATGTTCAGACGGCTCAAACAAAAAAATAGGTATACAGACGTCTGTTAATAACTATCAGACGTCTGTTTGTCTGATTTTTAGTTTTTGAATAAATTTAAAGGTCCCCCTATGTATAACATCTCCCCCTAAGTATAATATCTTGTAAATAACGAGATAAACTCATTATTAATTATGAAGGAAAAATAAAATAGATTTTACCATATTTGTTGAAGTCCATATTTCATTGTAAGCACGTAATTCTATTAATCGTATGGAACATTCTTTAAAATTCCAAAATCTATCCTTTTCCTTTTGTTTCTTTGAGTACCTGCAAAAAATAATAATCATTTTTGGTACCCACTTATTATGTTAGGGTCCGGGGGGTTAGGTCTTAGGAAACCAAACCCATTTAGGTGTGGTTGATCCTTTATAAATATAATTTTCATTATTAACTACCATATCAAAATAATTATTAATGTAATTTTCTCTATTTTTCCAATTAACAGGAACCCAAATACTTAGATAATTTTTATTCATATTTCTAGTCAATGATTTTGTATTTCTAGAGAAATTATAAACATTATTGGTCATAGCAGTATTTGAATTTCTATAAAAATTGGATTTGGATTTTACTCGAAATTTAGTACTAGCACTAACATTTTTACTATACATGAAAGCATATCTAGTGCTATTTCTACGATCAATTTTATTATAACTTAAACCACTTTTATCATTGTGAGCTTTTGAATTTGTAACTAAGGAAGATAATATATCTTTACCTTTGTTAAAATTTATGATTTTTGTATTTAATCTTTCAAAATTATCTTTAGAATCACAAACTTTTTTTTGAAAAATATTATTATTAACTTTTAAAATCTCACATTCTTTAGGTAATTCTAAATTCTTTTTAATTAAAGTTTCATTCTCTTTTTCAAGAGACAAAATTAAAGAACTAGAATTATTTAAAGAATTTTCCAAAAAAATATTTTTATTTTGCAAAACATTGATTTCCTCCAAAAGATCATTGTTTTTATCTTCTAACTGTTCATTTTCTTTTTGTAGGAAATCTTTTTGTAAAACAAGTTCTTCGACGGTATTTTCAAAACATTTAGTTTGTTTTACCAAAAATTTATTTTCCTCTTTTAAATTTGAAATTTCTTGCTCACAATCTTTTAACTTAGCTAAAGCAATTGTATTAACTTTATTCAAAGTTTTACAATCTTTTAATAATTCATCATGTGCTAACAGAAGATCTTTATATAAAGAATCTGAACATACCGATTGTGATCTGAGTTTAGCTATGAAGCATTTGTTTGTTTGCTCCTTTGATTCTTCTTTATTGCTTTTCCTCTTCTTATTGCCTTGACTAGATCTCTTTGTAGCCATTTATTCTAGGATGTTGTTACGATCTCTAGAATCCCAGGCTCTGATACCAAATGAAAGTCTATATTGATCGATAATATAGTTAAACTATGACTAGCAAGTGCGGAATTATAAATAATAGTAAATGGCAATAATAAAAATGACACCAGGGATTTTTATACTGGTTCGAACTTCTCGTTCTACGTCCAGTCCCAGACTGCTTCTGGAATTTCTCGAATAACCCTCACTTAACCCGGAGGAACAGGTATTACACCGCCTGAGCAACCGAACAGGACTTTTCCGCCTAAGCAACCGAATAGGACTTTTCCGCCTAAGCAACCGAATAGGACTTCAATTACAATTTGGTAAATTTTTTCTTGACTTGTGTGTTCTTTGAATAACACGAATATAGTCAATGTAGTACACCCTTCCTATAATCTTCTTGATATGATGATTTGAATGTGCAAAGATAGGAAGTAGAGAATTGAAAATCACTTGAAATTATAACAATATAAGATCAGAAAAGATAGAAAGAATTAGTTATTGAAATAGTGAATTTTCATCTCTATTTATAATGTTGAATAGTTTTAATTCAATAGTTGCAACTATTACAAGGAGTGCAACTGTTGGTGAAGAAGACAACTCTTCAAAATTTGAATTTTCATGAAGAGATGCTTCAGTTCGTCAAGTTCAGATGTCTGAGAAAAAGTGACAGATGGCTAAGTAAGTTTAAACAGTCAAATAGGCAGAAGAAACAAATTTCTGTGAATTTAGACGTCTGTTCATTTAACTTAGACGTCTATTTTTATGACAGACGTCTGTATTAAAGTGACAGACGTCTGTTTTTATGACAGATGGCTAAATAAAAGTGACAGATGTCTGAATTTGTACTGATTTGTTCCTCTTCTTTATTTTAGTGATTCTGAACTTGAGAAACTTTTGAAAATACTTTTATGTCTATAAGAAGATATTTTATATTTGTAGAACATGTTTTCCAAAAAACTATTTGTGTGTGTGTGTTATCATCATATCAGAGATTGTACAAAAATATCTAACCGGAAATAATAATCAATATCTTTGAGCTTTGTTTGTTGACGATATGATAATAGCTTTTCTTTGTAAATTCCTGTAAGAATATTTGTTATCATAGTATATAGTTTGAAATATATAGTTGTCACATTAAAATCGAAGAAGGCAGGTTCCAACAGGTATGTATTTAAATCGCCATATGAATTTGATGATTTTCTGATCTAGCCACTTGGCTTTTATTTTCTTTTGAAAATTTGGGGTCCATAGAGGCGTTTTGTAGCTGTTCCGATCTAGCTGTGTAAGGGAGACGCTGGCGAAATTTTTCGAAAATTTAGAGAGTTAGAAATTTTTTGAAGAAAATTGTGATAGTTAATAAAAATTGGTTTTAAACTATAATTTGAATTATTGAAGGGATAATATTATTTGGAACAGATGGATGAGTTTGGAAAGTTAGTAAGAGTGATATTGTGTCTTTAATAAAAAAAATTATTTGGGGGAGTTGTTAAAAACCGTTTGGCTTTGGGAAAATAGTTAACGGGTTGTCGACCATTCTTCTTAGCAATATCGGGGATGAAATTCTTATAAGGGGGAGGAATGTGACGACTCGGAATTTTGGATATTTGAAATTGGAATATTTAATTGATTTAAAATATTTAAAAGATAATTTTTAACTTGAATTTCAAATACCAATATTTATTGGATGATTTAATCATTGAATTTAATAATTGGAAATTGGGTAAAATATTGAATCTCGGTTTTTAAGCTTGTTAAAAAAAATTTAAAGGGTTGTAAAATTTATATTAATAACACTAAAGGTAATGGAACTTCTAAAATTAGATTCGGAAAGTGACTGGTTCAGTTTTAAAAATATATCGTTTAAATTGACATTTAAAAATAGCCTTCCGAGGCACAGTCTCGGAATTCGACTAAACTAGTTCCATTGTATCCATAATAGTGTATTATTATCGGATTTCAAATTTCATAGCATTTGGAGTTATCGTGTGAGCATACGGGATATAAACGCGCTGAAATTTATATCGAAATTTCAATATAATAATTGGGTCCAAAAAGCCATCTTCTCCATACGATCGAATTAAGACTCGGAACCTTTTCCATTGCGTTTGGAATAGGGGTATAACATTATGAACGCCTAGCGGCACGCTTCGATAGGATGTCAAAATTTGAAGTTGCAATTATCGAGACAATATGAATTTGAATTAATATATATATTTATATATATATATATATACTCTAGTCAACCTTCGGCTGAATTCTATTCACATCAAAACTTTTCCCTTTCATTTCAAAACCACTGTAGCAAGACAAAATTTTTACGCAAGGTATCTTCCCTCTTCCTTTATATTAACAGCCGAAGTTCAAATATTTCAAACAAAAGAAAAAAAAAGTAAAGCATGGCTGAACAAACTTTCCTTCTTCAAAATCAAGTCCCATCACCAGTTCAATGCAAAAACAAAATCGAGCTTTTCTTCCCTCCTTTCTTTCAGCCGAATAATCTCATATTTGAAACGAAAAAATAAAAATAAAGGGGCAGATTCAATTCAAATAAAACGCGAGCCCCTCCCCCTCAATTCTGCAGTTCTGTTCGCGAAATTCAAGTCAAATCATTCGATTATAAAAAAAGGGAAGCAAGCAATGATACGAAGTGAAAATCATAGATGCCTAGGAGAGGCGGCATCGAGCTCGAACACAACAACATCGGCGACGTCGCGATGCCGAAGGATGGGTTCGAGCGTGGAGTGGCTCGAACGCGTGGAGGTGGGAAGGTCAAAGTGTCGAGGCAAATTCGTGGTCAATAGTCTCAAGTGTGGTGGTTCAGACCGAAGGCTATGCATTGACGGTAAGGGTGATGGAGTTGATCGAGTCGGTGAGGTATTTTGCTGCATTTGTCTAACTTGATTATTGTAATTTGTTTTGTTAATTTTATAAACAACAAGGTCAAGTTTTATAAAAATATATGTATATAAGGTTTATACAGAAAGAATATAGATAGATAGGATTTTTATCTATAGTAGGATATAAAACAAATTATTTTTTTTCATGCTAAAGATTTATATATATATATATATATGTATATGTATACAGTAAAGAAAAAAGTATAACATAAATATAAATATATATATATATACACAAGCCTATTTTAATTGTAGATAAACAAGAAAAATTATATATAGAAAATATTTTGAAAAATATATAGGAATTTTAAAGGTTGAAGAGTTTATATAGAATTAGATTTTTGAATCTATATAAATTAATTCTTATAAGTGTATGGGTTTTAAAGGAAAAGAAAAAATATAAATATAAATATATCCATATAAAAATAAGCATACCTATTTTCACTTACTAGTTTATTATAAAATAAGGGATTGTGGTGATTAACTTGTTTAATTTACTTATTCAATTATTTTAGTTACTAAAATATTATTTATTATAGGAAAACTAGTTTAAAATTAAATTATTTGTTTAGATTAAATTATTAGTTAATTAAATTTATTAAATGGTAATTGATTATTCGATTACTTCAAATGTTAACAAACCGTATAATGTTTACAAGGTCTAAAATTGGAGAAGACGAGTCGGTTTGGATCGAATTGCAAATTAAAAGTCAAAGGTGAGTTAATCTCACTCAAATTTGATTAATGGTTAATTTATTTAGTTAAAATTAAATTATTTTATGATTGGTTGAAATTGATAATTATTATCAGTCTGGATGTGATATTATATATAGTAGTGTGTATATATATATATTGGAGTGATTGATATTCCCGCATTATATAATGGATGAGACCCTATGCGCCCCGCATAATAGCGGATGACCCTTTATGTAACAACCCGCATATCTATCAATTCTATATTTAAATATTTTATTTAAATATTTTATCGTTAGTCGGATGTTAGTCCGAAAAGCTACTTTTTGCATACGGTCAAATTAGGACTCGAGACCACCCCCATTGAGTTCAAAATGACGTTTGCGATCTTTTTGAGTGTAAACTTCGATATGTTTGGAGATAGTGAAATTTTCGTCACTTTTCCCGCTTGAGACTTTGGGTTGGACTGCACCTTCTTAACTCAGCCCACTCCCTCTTCTCTTCATCACTTCAAGCTTCTTCAAAAATGGTGGAGGGAAAGAGAAATTAAAACTCCCAAACACAAATTCCATTGCAAATCCGAGATTCAACATCAAATTCACGTTTAGACCATTGATTCAAGCTTGGTGGTGTTCTTGCCTTGCTCTCAAATCTCCATCTTCATCAAATTCCGTGAAAAGGTGAGATTTTTGATCTCACATCTTGCCTATATCTATCTTGGACTGTTGGGAATGATCCCCTATTGTATTTGCATCAACATTTGCATTTGGTTTGGATTGGATTGGCGAAAAACTTCGATTTTCAGCGTTTTGGTGATTTTTCTGGCCTTAAGTCGTTTCTGCCTTCGCTGAGTCGTCCACGAGTTAAGCCTAAGTCGTGAGTCGTTCACGAGTTAAGGGCTTAGGTCGCGCGCGTGTATTTCTGTTCGTCTGGCCTGAGTCGTTCACGAGTTAAAGGCTGAGTCGTTCGCGAGTTAAAGGCTGAGTCGTTCGCGAGTTACTGGCTTGAGTCGTTCAGGAGCTAATGGCATAAGTCGTTCAGGAGTTAAAGGCCTTAAGTCGTAGGTCGTTTTGCAGTTAGCTCGCTCGCCCTGGCTTAAGTCGTTAAGTCGTTAAAGGCTTAAGTCGTTAAGTCGTTCAAGACTTAGGTCGTATGACCTTATCCCTTAAGTCGTAAGTCGCTTACCTCCCTTAAGTCGTAAGTCTCTTGCCTCCCTTAAAGTCCTAGGTCGTATGACTCTTAAGTCCTAGGTCGTTGGCTTTAAATCGTTAAGTCGTAGGTCGCTGCTTCTCTTAGGTCGCTTGACCCTAAGTCGTAGGTCGCTTGACTTCGTTAAGTCGTAAGTCGTTCGCGAGTTAGTACTTGGTCGTTTGACCTGTTCTTCTGCTAGCTCGCTTGGCATTCTCCACTTAGGTCGTATGACCTTATCCCTTAAGTCGTAAGTCGTTCGCGAGTTAGTACTTAGTCATTTTACCTGTTCTTCAGCTAGGTTGCACGGCAGTCTTCCCTTAGGTCGTATGACCTACTTCTCCTTAGGTCGTTGGACCAGCTTGCCTTCACTAAGTCGTACCGTGACGGGGCGCTGCCCCGCACCCCGCCGTGGGCGCTGCCCCCTGGACCCCCGCGACCTGACCGGGCAGGTCGAACCCCGTATTACTCTGCGTAGGCAATCTCGTCTGAAAAACATTGATCAGAATTTCTACTTTGATGGTTTTGGAATTGACTTCTTTGGACTTTACTCACGTCTTCGAACATGAATTGATTTGTTCTACCATCGTTTTATGACTTGTCACTTTAAAGATATATGAAGGTTTCAATACTAATAGTAAATATCAAAACTCTTTCATCAAAGCGATTTCAACACTATTTTAAGTATCAAAAGTTCGTTTTCTCAAACCGATTTTCAATCTACTAGTATATACAAGCCTTTACTTCACTCGAATGAGAAATCGACTTAAACGACTTAGTAAAACGAGTGGTATGAAACGCTTGCGTTCACTTCGTCGGTTAGCTCTTGGACTTGTTCGATTAAACCCTTTTTGTGACAATTTCCTAGTGAAGATTTACAGCTTGTTCGTAAATATTTAAGTTAAGCAAGTGGTTATGGGACATGAAGCTAAACTCATATATTTACTGGCTTGGTGTGATTGACACTTCCTTATGATCATGACGATCATTTTTGTGATTTAGACTAGCGATTGAGCGATGTCTCTTTGTCTACGTGGGAGACTATACCCCGATTATGTGATGTTTCGCCATCACATTTCCTATGGTCTTCGGGCCATTCATGTGTGAAAATTTAATGGATAGCTTCCATGAGATAACTTCTCGTCATGTGTTTACGCGTAGGTGAGTTTTCATGCTCCCATTCATGTGTTAGGCCTCCCCCCTTTATGTGTTTTCTGGATTTCTGATGATGATTTCTGGAATTTTGTGCTTCACCAATTTTCATGATTTTCATTGATATGATATCAGTTTTTGTGCATTGGTGAATTCATGTGTTATTGACTTGTTATGAATACAAGTTTAGGGTATGAAACCCTACCTTATCTTTGAGAAGATTCTTGTGATATTGATTAATCTTTTGTTGATTATCATTTACATACTTATAGTAGTATGTCGCTATGGTTATTACATGTTCATGTCATGCCTTTTACTGTATACCATATCATCTGATATTTATAGTTTGGTGAATTCATGTGTTATTGACTTGTTATGAATACAAGTTTAGGGTATGAAACCCTACCTTATCTTTGAGAAGATTCTTGTGATATTGATTAATCTTTTGTTGATTATCATTTACATACTTATAGTAGTATGTCGCTATGGTTATTACATGTTCATGTCATGCCTTTTACTGTATACCATATCATCTGATATTTATAGTTAGACTGATCCGTTTATTATTTTCTTATAAATAATACTCGGGTCAGACCGAGATGTTACAGGTGCTTCTGCTTGACTTCTCTTCAGGATTATTCTGACTTTTGGCTAACTACTTAGATTAGTAGTTTTTGGATGTACACCTTTGAGATATAGACTCTATGTTGTGTACTTATTCTTTTGTATAGCACGTGATGCTATTCTTTTGTATTATCGTGGATTTTTCTGACCACTACTCTGATGAACACTTTCATGTGTTATATATTTATTCATATCTTCTTCCGCCTTTGTGATATGGATGTCTGTGACTGATTTATGTTATGATTATTTCTATGTTTGTTTTCCGAAGATTATATATAGCCACCGTGTGATAGCTTTGTGTTTGTACCGGTATGTCGGATTTCCTCCTTAAAAGATATGCATTCTATTCTATCTGACGTATCGGTGCTCGCACAAAGAAGTTACATGGATGGTCGCTCCTCCACAGCCTTATTCTCCGCGCTAATTGACAGCACTACATCGTAGTGTTCTTGGTTAGCTTGGGTATAGAGGTGGGGCGTTACACTTTATACCGCGATATCCCCTTTAAAGTGGGATTGGTATTTTTATATTGTGCTAACGTCTGTGGATGCAGGAAAACAGGTTGGAGGGATCCAACTGGATTCTTAAAAAAATATTGAAATTTATCCTCAAATTCAATGATATGATTTATTTGATAAATCTGTGATAGATTATAGTGTAAATTGAATTATTGAATGCTAGGGATTGGCTGAATATATTTTGGTATTTTGAGATACCAAAAAAATAAAGATTGGATTTTCGGAAGGAAAATAAAAAGTAAATTTTAAGTAAAAATATTATAGTGAAGTTGAATAAATACAAGGGTGAATTTTGGAAAAAGTAAATAATTGGTTTTAAATTCCTATTTATTAAATTCCGAGTATGTAAAAATAGAGATTTTGAATAAAAGAGTTTTGAGGACTTAAGTGATATTGTTTAAGAATAAAAGGATTTATTTTTAAATTCAATATTTAAATGAGTTGGGAAAAATAAAGGGAGAATTTTGAAATAAAATGCGAAATTGATATTTTAGATTTAAATAAGGTTTTAAATCATAATAAAGGAGTGAATCTAGGATTAATGAACTTTGGAATAAATTTGGATAGATTAAGAAATAAATTTCAAAATGGAATTAATTCAGGAAATCGATTTGAGAATCGATTAAGTGTTTTTGAAACAGTGATTAATGAGAAAATAGGACTATGGAATTTATAAACGAAGTTTTATAAAGTGAAGTAATTATCAGTGGATAATTAGGAATTATAAATCCATGGTGGAGATTTATAAGGGAATGAGTAAATTGTTTTAAAAATAAAAGAGAGTTTTATTTTTAAAAGTATGGAAAGAAAATTTATGGGATTTGGGACGTAAATTAAATTGGAGATAAATCGAGAAGGATTTAAAATGGTTAGATCAGTTTTATTGAAGTGGAAGGGTTATTTTCCTAAAAAGCTAAGTATGTTTTTTCAAAGAAGATTTTTAAGTACAAATTAGAAGTTTTAAAAGTGTTTAGAAGAAAGTTTTAGAAAAATCTATTGTTTAGTTGTTTTAAAATTGTTAGAGTAAATATTAATTAAGTTAATTATAGTAGTCATTTATTTTTAAAGGTTAAGTAGTATTATGAATAAAAGGAAAATTATTAAATATTTATATTTTATAAAATAGCATTATATTAAAAGTAGTTTTTGGCTAACGTTTTACTTGTAGAATTATTATAGAATTTCGTAAGTATTATTTTGAATAAAGAATTTAAGTAGCTTTGTATTTAAATATTTTAAGTGTATGGTTTTGGATAAAGTGATTTAATTTATTTAAAATCTAAATTAAGTATAAGACTTGATGTTTTCCGGAGATAATGAAATATTTTGTTGAAATGATTGCTTATTTGATAGTTAGATAACCGACTATCAAAATCTGGACCCGAATGTAACATTGGAAATATCTGGAAGAAGTACGGAAATTATATGGTACAGTTACCGTTCGAGGTGCTATACTGTACGTATAAACTCGTTCGTTCTTCTCGGAAGTTTATAAGGAAATTCGTCCACTAACGGTTAGGAGGTGATCTTCGATCTTATTGTCGTCTGTTTATTTCCTAGAGAACCGGGGTTGAGTTTACCAGGAATAGCGAACGTTGTTTCAAAGAGACCGGGATCGGATTTGTGATCCGAAAACCACTTCGATCCAACGAGTACGTTTTCGCAAGAAAGACAAGAGCTTGGAGTCGAAGATGGAGTAGTGAAGTGCAAGGGCTAATCGCTACTAATCCTAGGGATGATTCCAAAATGGATGTAGTAGGAGTAGTGCCTTCAATTCCGTTCGGACCGAGAACAGACTTGTATGGATGAATGCTATCAGTACATTGTCATTGAAGGACAATGAGCGTTCTAAGTGAATGTTTCTAAAATGGTAACGCTTAGCCTCGAGCCTCATCAACTGGGAATGACTGAAAATCAGGGGATATGCAGCAAGGATAAGTGGGTAGCACCCAAGTAGGGTAAGATTTCCCCTGTCTAGAGTCCCTTTGTTTTGGCTATGTTGCAGTTGCTGATCCCAATCGCAGGGTGATCTTATTCGGGCTATCCAGTAAGGGGTAGTCCGGTCTTGTGTTGCAAGGGATCGGGAGTGGTCCTCGGTATGTTGATTTAGGCTAGGTACCGTGACAAGTGGTACCCCAGTGCCTAGTCATTCAGTTGGAAATCCATTCTCCCTATGTGCCTTTACGGTTTTGATTGTAGAGCCTAGAATTGCTGGAATTTAATTAATGTAACGATTTCAGTTATTTTATTTAAGTATTTGTACTTAGGCACTATTATAATATCAAAGGATTTTGATATGAAATGTTTTGGTTATCGTAAGGTAAAAACCCAACATGTTTATTTGTGGCTTGGTCTTACGAGATACCTTTGATTTTCAAAGGATTTTAGAAACTTTAATAATTCAATTGAGTGTGTTTTCTCACGCTGGTTGTAACGACCCTAGATTTTAATTTAATTTAAATTAATAATTTATTGAATTTTGGAGTTAAAATTAATAATAAAATGAATTTTTGAATAATATAGTAAAATAAATCGATTGAATGAAAGCGAGTTTCCCCGACTCGATTTCGAGTGAATTTGAAAATAATAAATATATAGATATATATATTTTGACTTGAGTTTAAATTGTAAATAAATAATGGATAATAATATTAAATATTAAAATTTATGATTTAATTTATTTTTGATTTAAAGTTGTGAAATTAAATAATAAATTGATATGAAAGTTTTCAAATCATAATAAAATATGTTAATAAATCAAGTAAATTTTAAAGTAACACATTAACTATATAATTCATTTTGATACAAGATATAAAACAATAAAGTAAAAAAACAAAAGATAAACAAAACAAAGTACAAACAAATACAAAACAAAGTTGAAAACAATCAACACTTAAATACAAAACAAAAAGCAAGTGTAAACCTGGAAACAAGCAAGAACAAAAGCATAGAAACAAAGAAGACATCAAAACAAAATATAAAACAAAGAAATGAAGCCACCATAACATCATTCCAGCCGAAGTCAAAATGAAATAAACAAAGCATATGCCACCATACCATATCAACTTCTCATTAATGCAACAAGCATCTTTAGCCCATACCCTATTGTATAAATAAAATAAAAATAGCCTGTAACTTCTTTTTATAAGCATCACCTCCTATCTCATTTCGTCCAGCTACAAAACCGAAGCATATTTTAAAAACTCAAACAAAACTTCAGTTCAAAACTTAAAACAAAATTTAATCAAAATAAAATAAACAAGCAGCTCTGTTCTTCATTTCTTGAAATACAGTGAGCAACTTCAAGCTTCAACCTAGAAATGATAAACCAATTTAAAGTCTTCAAGCTTCAACCTGACTTGATCCTCAGGAAAGCAACAAGTTTAGATCAACAATACAAATTTAAATAAAACAAGAAGATGATGCCAGTTTACATTTTCAAAGCCTGGGTCAACATGAAAAGCTCTGTTTCTTCTTCCTGGAAATCAATTGTGAGTAACACTTTATTTTAAAAGGTTAATCTTAAGTGGATATGGTACACGCTATTCTTTGTGAAGATGTATACCTTGTATATATATGTTGTGCAAAAGTCTGGATACACTTGTTTCTTTTATGCTCTGTTCTCTGTAGTAGTTTTGAGTAAATATGAAGATAAACCTTTACACTTAATCTAGCTATTGTTTGAATGTATGGTATAAACAAAAGTAGTTTGTTTAACTAAAATCTAGATGTTAAAATTTTAAATAAGTTAATCTAACAGGTAGGTGTCTTTGTAAAAACTAAGGACAACCTGTACATCTTAAATATGTTTGAAATCAAATTTCTTGTTCTAAGAATCCAGATGTATCAAGTAAAAATACATACAAAACCATGATTTTTAAAGCAAGATTTAGAATTTTTAAGCAAGGGAGTGAAGAGCAGTTTTTACTTCACTGTTTTGAACATATTGGGTTGCCGTGGTCATTGTAGTTGACCGGAGACGCCGTGGTTTGGTCGAGAGGTAGAGGAGCGATGGGGGAACTCGGGAAAAATAGTGGACTGGTCGGCAGGTCATCATGGATAAGGCGGCGTACGTTTAAAATTTTTAACCCTAGTTTAATAGGGTGTCGCAATTTCTTCTCGTTCTCTTTCCACGATGCGTCGAGTGCTACGAGATTTGGAGGACTGGAGGAGCGAGTATCAGGGAGTGGATGGCCGAAGTTTTAGACGTAACGGTGGGAGGAGCTCGGAAAACTTGGCGTTGACAGGTATCAATGGTGATGGGCTTCGTTACTTCCAGGTTTGGGTTTTGAGTACTCAATTTTGGTTTCGAGTAGATGATGAAAGCCAGATGATTGTAGGCAGATGCTTGGACGATGGTCGACTTATTCGACATTCTGGTGACGACCGAAGATGGTCGGCGACCATGTACACGTGCACGTGCACGGTGGAGTGTTTGCTGGTGAGGGTGTTTCTGTGGATGGTTACGAATTTATACTGGGGGGAAACTCGAGATTTACTCGAGTTGATACTTGTTTGGCTCGAGTAAATTCACATTTTTTCTCGAAGTAATCTAAGGAGGACACGGGTAGTTTTAGTTTTCAAGTTTTAACCTGTTCCGGTTTTACAGATTTTAAATTGTGGTTTTTAAATTAAAACCAATTTTAAACCGAGGCTAAATAAATGTTGAATTCCAGATTTTTTTGAATAAAGAGAAAGTTTTATAAATTTAAATACTTTGAATAAGTTTAAATATTTGAACTTAAGTGGATTTGATTTAAAATCCCTTTTTAACTAAGAATTTCTTTAATTTGTAATTTAAGGGTCTTTAAAAATTAGATTTATAAAGTGATTAAAGTTCAAGTAGTGTTCGTTTTAAACCTGGAATTTAAAATGAAAGTTCAGAGGAAAAGTGAAATAAATGTTTCCAACATAGTGAAGTGAAAATTTAAATAAATAATGGGAAATGAATTTACTCTAAGTAAATGAAGATTCAAGATTTAAATTCATTAACCATTAGAATAATTAGAATGATAATTTATAATTTATAATTATAATTTGTAATTATAAGTTTAAAAGTATTACCTAAAGTTTAAATAAATAATCACTTGACGATTTGGAAAAAAAAATTGCTTAGAGAAGTAATGAACAAATAATTACTGAATGTAATTAATTAAATGATAATTCAAATTGTGAATTAATTATTTGTTAATAAATCAAAGGATTAATTAATAATGGCAATTAATTGAGATTAATTCAATAATTAAGATTAATTGATTCATTGATTTAAGAATGATTAGTTAATAATTAAGGGTTAGCTAATAAATTTGAAAGAAAGATTTTCAAATAATTTGTAATTAAATTACGATAATTAACCCGGATTAATAAATTGATACATCTGATTTAAATTAATCAGTTGATTAATAAATTCACTTGTGAATGTTGGATTCTATTGAATGACTTGATTGTTTGATATCCCTAATATATGATGGTTTGTGATATACCCTGATTTGTGTTTTAATCTGTGATGTAATTTATTATCTGTGATATATATCCATGATCTGTACGATAAGCGTTATAGTTATATCGCTTATCAACTATATTTCTGTATTTTGATATGTGATGATTCATTGTGTTGCACTACTGTGTGTTAAACCCTGGACCACACTTTTACACACACAAATATGGATTTCACGTGGAAATCGGTTAAGTCACAGATGATTTAAATTTGATGTTTTTGAAATTGAAATTTTAATTTCAATTGATTTTGAAATTTGAAATTTGGGTTTAAAATAAAAAGTGAAAAGCTTTTGAAATGGAATTTCAAAGATAAAAGTCATTTTGAATAACTTAACCGAGTTTTTGAAAATTTAAATAATTAGATTTAAATTTGAATCCAAGTTTGAAATTAAATCTATGATTTGGAAACTAGGGATAAAAGATGATATAAATGTGTTTGTATGAATTAAACCATTTTAAAAGTATAAGTTGGGAATTTGAATTTAAACCAAGGATTTCAACTCGTATGAATGAATCAGATTTTCTGAAATGAAACGGTTTGTTTCCAAATAATAAAAGCTTTTAGATAAGAAATGAAATTCCAGTTTAATTAAAGGAATTTCAAGATTGAATTGAAAAATGATTTTTCCAAGTTATGAATGAATTCTTTTTGAAAGCTATGTATTAAATCTGTTTATTTTTAACAGATTTAAAAATGATGATTTATTTAAACCATTCGAAATGAAATTGTTTTGAAAGCTATGAGTTAAATCTTTGATTTAAAGAGTTAACGAATTAATCAAATTGAAAGGGAAATTGATTTGGAAAATCTATGAATGAATCTTTGTGAAATTAAGTGAACTTTGTGAATTGAATCTTTTTTGTTTAAAAAGATTAAAATGGTAATTTGTTAAACCATTTGAAAAGAGAAGTTTGGGTTTAAAATTGTGACTTAATTGAAATCCCATTATCCATTTGTTTTTGAATATTGCGCTCACTATTCGGGTTAGCCGGGAAAAGACAATTGTGTCATATAACCCATTTCGAATAGTGATACATCGTATATGGATAGCATTTGAAGACCGGTGTTGAAGACCAGATATTTTTTGAAAATGAAAGGACAACCTGTCGAATGTCTCTGCACTGAGTCGTGCCGGTATAGAGATTTATATCACTCTTTTGTGACGGGAAGTCCGGACGTGATTGAAAGTTATCCGGAATTGCAAGGGCTTCGTGAGAAGTGCCTTCGGTTCTGTTCGAACCCGGAACAGACTTGTATGGATACATGTCTGACATTACACTTTGAGATATAAAGCCGATTTCTTTCAAATACATTTCTGTTTGGTGGCGGAGAATTTATTCTCTTAGCTTAACACCCTTCTCTGAGACGTACGAGCTCAGAGGTTATGTAGTTGAAATTTATCAACGATGTATCCCAATATGGTAATGTGGCATGCTGAGTGTTGTTGTGTGATGATCAGTGTTTGATCATTTGCGATATGATCATTTATTTGATCTTATATCTTTGTGATCATAGGTTGATCATTTGTTTGACCCAAAGCATGGCTTTGTGAGAAAGCGTAGCTTTGTGGATGAGACTTCATCGAGCCTCAAACCCCGGAAATGGTCAAAACAGGAAGGATGCAGCAAGGTTCTAGGGAGTAGCGCCCCTTAGTGTATGTCATTCCTTCTGGATAGAGGTGGTATCATGGTATGGAGCCCAGATACTTAACCTATGTGGTTACTGCATTATTATTCTGATGTGGTTGTTGGAAATCGAGGATCCTCGAGAAGATCGGTTACGATCGGGGGATGACATACGCGTGTCAGTAGTTACCTATTTTTGCAGAGGTAACCCGGCCTTGTGTTGGCAGAGATCTAACCGTAATGTTAGGTTATTTCTCGGGTCGTCTATTCCAGGGACGTACCCATCGTGGAAAAGGAAGTTCCTTAGCCTGATCATTTGTTGGAAATCCATCTTCCAATACGAACTTTGTACGGTATTAGTTGTAGAACCTGCCATCTAATATGGCAGCTATAGCAAGCATACTATAATGGTACGTATGCTGGCTAAGATTTATATTGTACTTTCGAAATGTTTTCCACTATGCACTAATAATAATATCAAAAGAATTTGATTTTTTTGCGTAGTAAGCATCTTTGACTAACATAAGAAGAAATCTCCTCCAAGTCTGCGTTTGCATTGTGTGTGTGGTGGGAGGTCTTATGGTAGTTTCATTTTCCAAAAACATTGCGAATTGACTTTAAAAATCTCTGCTATTTGTTTTTAAAGATAAACTGTTTTTGTTGCTCACACCAGTCCCATGACTGATCCGGAGTTTATTGTTCCCTTCCTAAACTCTGGGTGCCCACTATTTTCCACACGGGCAGTCTAGAGTTGGGTTTTTCAGCTATTCAGGTTGAGTAGATTATCTGGAGCTAGTTCAGTTCTTGGAGTTCATGGACTGACGTTGCTTATCTTGGAGCATTCTATTGGAGACATTCTATCCGCTGTTGGTGTTATCTATTTTCTTTTCCGCTGCTATTTGTTGTATCATATCTCTGATGTATATTGATATTCATTGTATCATTCTGTTGTATCAGATATTGTATATCAATGTATTATTCATTTATTCCGTTGTGTTATTTACTTAACTGTGTTATAAGCTCCGGCGACTCGGATTTGAACGGTCGAATCTACGGCATTCGAATACGATGTAAAGTATGGATGTTGATTTTCGAACGCGAAAATCCGGATCGTTACATTGGTTTTACAGACTGACTCAAGTGTTATTTTATTATAATACTCGGGTCAGACCGAGTATTACAGATTCAGGATGGGATTCTATGGAGCTCAGGAGACGAGCTGGATGACGAGACGTATCACACGTACTTGATGTGTATTCTGCTCTGTAGAGTAAGCAGTATAGTCTGTTTTTGTGAGGACAAGTTATTATAACTATCCAATGTTGTGTTATTGATTGTGTTGTACTTTGATGATGTAATGTATGAAAACAGTTATAGATTCTTTTTTATAAAGATCTGTTGTTATCTATTATATACTGTTGCGCTGCGATTTTGAGATTTTGATGTTGTTTTCTATTTTCTTCTTCTACCACTTTCTTCTTTTCCCTAACGATCTGGTATTTCCAGCATTCGATTGTTCGGCATGTAATACAGTGAACGTATTGATGTCGATTTTCGGAGGTTGAAAATCTATCGGGTTGTTACAGAATTTGTTTATAATCAATTGCTAAAATTGAATAATAAATATTGAATTATTTAGATGAAAATAAAATAATTATTTGATAACTAAAATTCATTGAAATTATAATATTGGAATTCATTGAAATTGGATTATTGGAATACTTTAAATAAAGAAGTGTAGCATAGTGTAATCTATGTATTCAATGTAAAAACATTTGTGTATTGAATAGTAATGAACATTTTATTTATAAAAATATATTTGAAATTAATTTATATAAGTACGTCTTATTTGACTATGATTATAATTTTATAAAGAGTGTAGTAGTTGTTTTGTTATTTGAATTTGTTTTATAAGTTAAATAACTTGTATTTCAATTATAGCGTTTTATTGAACGATTAAACTATTTAAATTTACTATTGGGAATTATTTAAATAATTGAATTCTAAATATAATGTGATTGAAAATGATTTCAAAAGTTCATTTAAATTTTATTTAAACAAGAATGAAGATTGTTAAACTTTAAATTTGAATTTAAAAATGAATAAACAGATATTAGAAATTTTATATATTAATTAACGTGTGAAAATAGTCTTTTTGGTCACTCTCTTGGATTTCGATGAAACCAGTTTCATCGGATTCGTAGTAGTGAATTATTATATGATTTCAAATTTCGTAACGATCGGGCTTATCGTTTGGTCGTGCGAGCTTGAAATGCGTAAGATTTATTTTCAGAGCTTTAATTAAAATAATTCGATTTTGAAAAGATATCTTTCGAATATGATGGAATTGGCTCCCGATACATATTCCATTGTGTTCGGAATAGAGGTATAACATATATAACGCTAGGCGGCATGCGTCGTTTGGAGTTCAGAATTTTCACAGATGAATACTGCCGCTAAATTTTCTATATAAGACCACTTTAATTTTCATTTTGCAATCAAAACCCTAAGTAAACACTCAGCGCATTATACGTTTAATGGCCAAAATTTTCTATATAAGGCCACTTTAATTTTCATTTTGCAATCAAAACCCTAAGTAAACACTCAGCGCATTATACGTTTAATGATCCGAAATCGCCAGATTCTGAGATAGAAGTGCGCGTGGGTTTCCTCGATCTTTGTGAAGATGGCAGCAGCGTTGGGGCTAGGGTTTCAGGCGATGGTGGAGGAGGCTGAGGCACATCGAACGGTGGGGTTGGATGGAGTTTCGGTGGCTTGTGTGGCGCGCAACTCGAGTTTTGTAGTCGCGTATATGAGTCGCGCGGCCTGGTTTGGATCGAGAGCATGAGGAAGAGGGTAAATCGATAGTTAAGTTTTATTTAAAATTTAATTATGTTAAATATATCGTTAATTATATCAAACACTAATTAACATATAAATTTTTTGTACGAGGTCCATTTCGAGCGAAACAAGTTGCGTTGCGTTCGTATCGACGTCGTCTACAACTTGGAATTAGATTGGAATTTATTTGAAGCTGGAAAAAATTTCAGTTTCAAATAAAGGTGAGTGTTTTAAACCGCTCATGAAATGCTAAAATATTCCAATGTAAGTTAAATTAAAAATCATGAAGTGATTTATTTTATTGATTGTTGTTTGGTAATTTAAGTGATATGGAAATCGACATAAAAATTGACATGTTAGAAATTCAGAATTAACAGTTAAATTGAAATTTAAATTGAATTGCTAGTTAAAATCCCCGATATTGATAACTAGTTAATAGTTGTGATTTATTGGGTGTTTTGGATGTTGATTGTGATGGATGACTATTGGTTGATATATTTTGGATGATTGGATGTTTATTTATTTATATATATCATGTCATCACCCTATATATCATTGACAGTATATAAAACTGTAAATTGAATTATTCTAATAAATTAAGGTTGAAATGATATATACCTATGACATTGAGATATGGATTGAAATGATATATATCCATCCCTGGAACTAAAATTGAAATAACCGGTCACTTGGCCATAGGATAGGAAATTGACATACGGACACCGGATTGGTTAAATTAAATGATTTTAAAATTTTGAATTTGAATATATTCAAAATGATTTTTTAAAGAAATAAAGGAGTCAAATTTATATGAATTGAATTATTTTTAAATTCGAGTTTTGAAATGTTGAAAGTGAAATTGGTTAAAGGAAATTGTTTAAAGAATTTGATGTGAAATTTGAAGTTATAATCGAAATATGATTTGAATTATGGAAATTGATTTGTTTTAAAATATTTAAACTGTTTATTCGAACTTTGAAATAAAATCTCCAGAATGAAGTGGTTGGATTTGGTGTACATTTACTGGATTTGAAGAAAGAGAATGATGATGGATAGCCCCGACAGTTTGTGTCAATTTGAAATGACTAAAACAGGATGGCTTGATCCAGGCCAAGTAGACTAGCTACCCCTAGTGGACACCCATTCTTCGATTTTGTTGTAGACTCGGTCCATGCTATTACTTTGTTGTTGATTTCTATTGGTGCACCTTGATTGGGATAACCTCCCTTTGACTCGATATAGGATGGGTGGACGCGGTGGGGGGTCGTGGCTATGACGCGTTACCACCAGCCTTGCGACTTGAACTGGTAGTATCCTACCACAGGCATTGCCTCACGTGCCTTGTCATACCTTTATCCTTATACGAGACAAATATGAGTTTGGTTTAATGTTATCGTATCACGGCGCATCCCTATCGTCCGAGGTGCTACTGGGGCGTTATATGCAAACCGTACGACAATGCTTAAAAACACGTTAAGGAGGATTAATGTAAAGCCTTAACGTTGGGAAAAATATTTATTTTGTTGATTAGACATTACATATATAGCATATTCTACTATATATAGATATTTTAACGGATCCTTAAGAGTTGGAAAATCCCGTAACATCTCTTGTGTTATGGCACGCACGTTATGCACTGGATAAGAGATGTAAAACCTCGTAAATACCTCTAACGATATTACACTCCCATTATATGAGATATTGATTTGACTCACATAATGTTATTTTATTTCTGACTTGAGTTTATTGTTTTACTTTATATGCTTGGGTTAGCCCTAAGTTTTTCAGCGCATTGAAGATATTTTTTGGAGGACGAAAACGAAGATTTGGTATGTTATTATTACTAGTATTATTCCCTACATCATGTTGTTCTACTGCATTATTCTATTTTTCTATTGTATATATAACTCTGATAGATGTTGTAAAATTTTAATCAAATGCATAGTATAAACAGCTTCATGAACTGTTTATTTGATTATTATATTTTATCATTCCGCTGCGAGATTCTGTGTTTGTTTTCTTCTTTTCTTATTTAACATAATCGACCACATTGATTATCTGTGTTTCGGATTGTTTGAGTTTGACATGTGTGGATTATTGTCGATTTAAACCTTCTGAAATGTGGGTCGTCATAGACTAATTCGAAAGGACTGATGTGAAAGGGGTTCAACCAACGCTTATAAATAAGGCCCTAGGGGTCTTGTTTTGGGGATCCAATCCGACTCATTCCTTACTTCCTTATTTTTTCTTTCTTTCTTGAAATTGTAAACCCTAATTCTAAAATTGAATTGGGTGATTTTACTTCTTCGTGTTACTGTAATGATGAAAAATATTATCAAACCAAGTATATGGCATTTCTGGATATATTAGCTGATTCAACATCGAAAGGTTATCTCTTGAAGGAGTCGAACACTTTAGTTCAACTAAAACCCTTAGATCATTAGGTCTTTACCTCAAGTCACCTTGACCACTTCAAAAGGAGGTTTCGATAGGATCCTAAGCCAATTCAACTAGATCGAAAGGTATTTTTAAAATGGAATCCAAGCATCTCTTCCATGTCGATAAGTTGTTTAAAAGGAGTTTCAATTACCGCAACCTTTTCGAAAGGTGAACTTAAGGGAAATCTAAATCACCAAGATTGTTGGATAAAGGGATTCGAAAGGTCTAAACTATCTCTATCTGTTCGGAAGGTGGTTTTAAAGGATTTACTTACACTTTAAACTTTGTTTCGGGGTGTTGAGAAGTTTTCTTGTTAACATTTTCGACTGCATCGAAAGGTATAAAAGCGGCTTTCACCTTGTTATTGATGAATGTGTAAGTAGGAAAGGATGTTGGCTTTCGACACTGTCGAAAGGGTTATTTTCGGGGATTCAAGTGACTTGAAGCACAATAGAAGGCTTAGTTGTGGAAGGTAGCTTTTGAAAGCATTCCTGTTGATTAATGCGGAAACTCCCAACTTCTGGTGTTTGTGGAAGCAATATTTGTCATGCGAGATCTCCTTTATATTCACGGAAGGTTTCAATCGATTCGAAAGGCTGATCTATGCTTTCAATGGGGTCGCTTTGGCCAAATGTTCTGCTGCAAAAGGTAAACAAAGGCGAAACCAAGTGTTTCAAAAGGTTTGGCGCATATGCGGAAGCTTATTATCCGATACCTTCAAAAGGTGCTTTTAGCTCATACGAAACTCTTTTATGCATGTGGAACCAACTGTTTCAAAAGGGGTTAACTGAAGCGGATGGGTAGCCCCATCCCCTTTCGACCTCTTAGAAATTCCATTGCTCATCCAACCTTTTGCAGAAGCATCCCTTCGACTCTTTTGAAAGGTCTTGCTATTTCTATCATTCTTTATGAATCCTTCTTCGTAATGTTTAAGGTTTCGTCAAAGTTGGAGTGATTTTTGATGATAACAAAAACATTTTATAACAACTCCAACTTAGGTTCAAACAATTTTAAATGATACAACTTTTTAATGAAATATTTTCATAAAATCATTTTAATTTATTGATTTGTATAATACTCTTCTACATCCTAAGAGTTTATTCAAAACATCTGATTTTTAATTCTATTCATTTTTAACTTATTCAGATGTAGGCCCAAAATAATTTAGGTCTCAAAACTGAGTAGACTGATCCAACCACTTTACCCAATTGATCTGTTAAGCAGCCAATAATTTTTTTTCACTTCCTAGATGTTATAATCATAAGACATAGTTTAATAAAAAAAAGTTTATTAATCCTACTTATTAAATTAACTCAAATTTAGAACTTCATTTATTAATCCATCCTTTAATCAAAATACCTTATTATTTTGAAAATCTTAGGAACCAAAATATCTAGTTTTATTTCAAAAACCTTTAGAAATGATAATTTATTTTTAACCCTTAGGAAATATACATATAGCCCGAGTAACTTTAAAATAATATCAAGAAACTAGGTACTACCAAATAGTATCATACGTCTCTTTATCAAGAAGGATAATACTGAAGAGAAGTGTTTATCATCCGAACACATCCCTTTCCCATTTTAATCACTTTCAGGTCACTCGAACTAGTTAATTATGAAAGAATCTTCTTTTCAAATCCTTTTTGAAACAATACTATATATATTTCCAACTAAATAGTTTTCAATAAAATATTTATCATCCATTTACTTTGGATTCATTCGAACTTGTTTCGATCGTACAATAACAAAGAGAATAATTTACTAAGTGTCCCTAAGAAAACATCCGATTGTTACTTAGAAGATTATTCTAATCATGAAAAAACCGATCGAGTCTCATTCCCCGAATTATCCAAAGAAAAATCTTACTCTTAAATTCCTTTTCAAAATGTTTGTACCTTAATGTATTTTTAAGTAAAATTATTATTATTTTTCCTAAACCTTGAAAACCGTTTTCCGAAAGCACTGGGATTTGAATTATCTGAAAATCCATCTTTTGATAAATAAATCCATCTTATTTTAAAAACATGTTCTATAATCTTGATTTATAAAATAAACTTTTTATAAAACCATCTGAAATATTTCTTTTTAATAAACACCTTATATTACAATCCAATTTTAACCTAACATATCATCAGACGCCTTATAGTCAAACTATGAAACTTAATTCACAAGGTGTTCATTTTAATGTTCCCACAAATTCTATCAACCTAACCTATGACTTTTAAATGAAATACTGTAGATGATTCCACGAACCATAGGTAATGCTCATGACTAGGCGAGCATGACTATTGAAACCCTATATGATAATCATTAAATATTATCAACTCCTAACAACCACACATCAAAAATAACTATACTTTATTTTTGAAAATCGTTCCTTTATATATAAAAAATATATTCCTAGGTATAATTATTTCATTTACCAGATTTTAAAATAATACTATGTTGATTTGCCTAGCTTAAGTGTTTAGAAACTCCTATTGGTACATTCATACCTTCTGTATCGACCAAAATTCAAAAGCCACTCAATCGATAAATCATTAGAATATAATTTTTTTTATAGCACTAACAAATATGCGCTCATATATATAATACGCTCTCAAACTCATCCTAAGATATTACTATTCCCATCTCTAACGAGTTACTCATTCTAGGGTACTCATTCTAGGGTATTACTAACCCTATCTATAATGAGTTTACCCCACCAAGTCCTTGGTCCTCGCTTAACCTTGTGCTTTGATAACACATTTAATGATCAACCTTTTTTATACCTAAAGACGACACTTAATACATCATCAGTATTCATGTGCCGATAATTTAAGTGTCTGAAAGACAGGTCATTTGGGGTAAAGAAAGAAAAGACAGAACTGAATCTCACAAAGCGTGGTAATAATATATAATATGAACGAGTCTTCACAAAAAGAAATCATCTTTATTATACACAACATTATGGTACACTAACCTATCATCAGCCTGGACGGTTATAACAGCATGTCCTTGCAATTGCTGATAAATGTAGACAAGAACAAAACAAAATGACAACGGAGCAAGAATATAAGATACGTGAATAGTACTTGGAGAATCTATCTCGTCTCTTGAAAGCTCCAAAGGCTCCAACTAAACCTGGAAAATATGCAAGGGCTGACCCGAGCATTATAGGAAAATAACGCCTGGGTTAGTCTGGTACAACCAGCGTGAGAAAAGCTCGAAACAAATCATATGTATTACTATATTTGAAAAACCTTTCAAAATAAAAAGTATCTCATAAGACTACGCCGCACATAAACACGGATGAGTTTTTACCTTATGATGACTAAAACATTTTATTATAAAAGAATCCAGTGGTATTATAATAATGTCTAGGCTTAAAATAAACATGGA
Organism: Allium fistulosum; assembly: GCA_030737815.1. NCBI lineage: Eukaryota > Viridiplantae > Streptophyta > Magnoliopsida > Asparagales > Amaryllidaceae > Allium > Allium fistulosum. Next base: position 511,672,967 of record CM060908.1, on the reverse strand, counting down.
ATATATCTAAAATGCTTGCATCTCACATTTCAACATATTGGGGCACATCTATGTCCGTAAATTTTCGTATTGGAGAATGGGTTACAACAATGACTACGTAAAGGACTACCTTCTGGTGGTACACCTCTAGAAAATATACTTGAAGGCTATAAACGCATCTGCCGCTCTGCTACACAGAGCTGGCCTTCCCCTCTAACATGACAAGCTGGATTACCTCACCTCTTTAAAGCTGAGGCTGCTTTACTTTGCCCCTCGATGCCTGCATGAAAAATAACTCTAAGGTACAATCTAGAATGGGATGACGGCTCTTAATGGTAGCTAACCATATGACACTACTGCATACCTTATTTTAGCCATTCTTCCGGGTTGTGAGGCTTGAGGCTATGCTTTTACCTCTTTAACTAGCATACCATTTTGGAACCCTAACACTGCCCTCCAAGCAGAGAGGTAATGCTAGCATTCATCTATATAAGTTGTTCCGGGATCGAAAAAGCATTCAAAATTTTACTATCTTCCATTCTGGAATCACCCTCAAGAAGAATAGTATAGCTCCATAACGTACTTCATCATGAACATTATTAGTTTGGAGTGATTCAAATAAATCCAGAAAACCAATGTCTCTATACTAGGCGATAATTTCCAGTTAACTCTATTCCGGTTCTTTGGAAGTATGAAATAAGTATTCGGGTCCTCATCAGGGAACTCGAATATACACAACATACTTACTGAGTTAAAACAGGTCCAGATTTGATAGTCAGTTATTTAACTATCAAATAAACAAATAATAATAATTCAGGGATTTAATTACCTATAACAATCACTAAGCCTCAAAACAATTCATTCATTTATTAAAATCTCTTTTCAAAAGTGTTTATCAAAAACATCTATATACTTATCTCACTAACATAAGTATATTCACAAAACATTTATGAAAGGTTTCTGATTTATAAATCATATCAAAGGATCAAAACAAAATGTTATTTAATTTGGAGATAAAGATAACCTCAAACAATATTCCTTCGGTGTTAAGTGTTGAACAAATTTCCATACCACCAGAATTAAGAAGGTCAGTTAAAGGAAATCAAATCTCAAGTACTTTAATAAATTTCCTTCAATAAATCCTTTTTACAAATCACTTTTGTATATAATACTTCCTTTACCCAAAAATGCAAACCATTTTGTAAAACTTCTTTTATAAATGTTCAAAACCATTTATTACACTCTTTATAAATCTCCAAAATCATTTATAAAACTTCTTTATTTAAAAAAAAATCCTTTAATAAAAATTAATCCATAAAGTTCCCTTGATAAAATCACTTATCTAAAACATCTTGAAATAAACAAGTTATTACTTAAACATTCTTCATTTAATTAATCTTTTAACCACATTAGCAAAATAATGATTCTAAACAGTCGTTTAAAAAGATTAAATTAACTACAAACATTTAATAAAATAATTGTCTAACTATCTTTTAAATACCATGTTTAAAATAATAATAAAGTTTAAACCATTTCAAAAAGGATAAAATGAAATACTGGACTTTGTAAAATTAGAAGGAGGCTTAGTGACTACAATGGTTCATTCAATTGGGTTTAACTTATCCAAGTTATAACATGAGTATTACATAACAAATAGATATGTAAAAGGAATCAGCCAATAACAATCGATCAACATATAGGTAAATGCCTAAGTTACCAATACAGCAGATAGGGATAGCTCTGCTCAACACATGTCCAAGTTAATATAATCGCAGAATGGATTTTTATGCTACCCAATAGATGTCAACATGTAATGACCCAAGATTTAAGGAATCTATTCTGAAAAATATAAATGAATTCAAAATAATTTTTGAATTAATTTTGAAAGGGGAGTGATATAGCTTGATAGTGTATCAGTATGTGTGTACATGTGTGCACAGGAAATGCACATGAATAAAAGCTAAAATTCCTGAACTCTAAGAATAAATGCATATTGATATGTATGGAAATATATATATATATATATATAGATTAAATCCTTAAAAGCTGAATGCATAAGTAAATATACATATATGGATGCTACTGAATATTTTTGAGTGTACATGTGCATGTGTGTGTCAATACAGTATGAGGTATAAATATATATATATATAGGTGTACTAATTATTTTAGTAAGACTTATATAAAAATATATATGTGTTAATAAAATACTAGAGTTCAAATTAGTAAGATAAAATATACAGACATATTTTAGTATATAGGAAGAAAGAAAGAAAAACTGAGGATATAAAAAGGAGTAGTCCTCTTGTAAATAAATAAAGAAGGTACATACCATTTACATGAAAGCTAAAAATAGGAAAAATAAGACAAAACAGGGAAATGTTTGCTATAGGCAAAATTAGGAAGAGTATTTGATAAATAATAAAATCAAGTCACATTTTTGGCATGATTGTAGACAAAGGAAAAAGTATTTTCTGAAAAGCAAAATTCTGAAAAGAATGTAACCACTTTTCTCTTCACCTAAATTAAGCTGGGAAGGGTAGAACTTTGGGTTTAAATAAAATGCAGATAACATGATTTTCTGGTGGGCAAAAATGGCTTTAGCCAATACCCAAAACCCTAAGGAAGACCCTGTATATATACATGTATATGCAGCAGCCTCCTCTCCTTCTCAGAAAAAGAACTTTGAAAAAAAAAAGAAACAACACCATAGAAATCATAAGGCAAGGGAAGGAAAAGAGCTTGAGGCTAAAGGCAGAAGTTCATCAATTAATTAAGGAAGCAATGAAGAGAGCTAGGTGAGAAAACTCACTCAAAAATTTAAGGCAATAAGTCCTAATGTAGGCAGCCAGTTATAAGTAATTTTCTTAAAAGAGTATTTTCATATATGAATGCTTATCTGTGAATTTAAATCTGAAAATGTTTTGATCCTCTTTGGTTGTTTTACTTGTTTATTTATAAGAAAGTTTTATGTGTAGTTAGTATACATATATATAAATCCAGATCTCTGATATGTTAATGTTTAGGAACATAAACAAATACCCAGAAAATAAACTGTTGAAAATAGGCAAGTAGTATTGGTTTTGGCTCAACCCAGAAAGAAGTAAATAATGTTGAGCTGCAATATACTCATGTATAAGTGCTGAGGCTTGAGACAAAAAGGAATTAGGGGTGCAATAGGGTTGCCTATGTGCTGATGCTCCTGATTCAATGAAAATATATATATGTTCATATGCATAGCAAACAAAATTTTGTGATTCAGTGAAACCAGGTCATTCTGAGTTTAACTCAAGCACAAATGTTTGCAAAAAAAAGGAAAAACTCTCTCAAAAGCCATAAGCCAATGTTAGTTGCCTATACCCTTTTTAAAATACCAGAATGTATACATATACATACAGAACCTTATTTATTTAGTCACCAATGGTTGTTTGCTTGCTTGTCTCTGTATGGTTTTGAATAATATGAGATGCCATGATATGGATGTTTTAGTTAGTGAAATGGATCACTGAATGGTTTAGTCATGAAAAATCAAAAGAGTTATTATTAACTTAAACCTGATTAGGAAATTGGGGTCAAGAACACTGCAGGAATGACTTGTGTTCTTGAGTAGCACAAGTTGACACATGGCTTGTTTAAGTCCGGAGATCTTTGTGTAATGGAGTGAATTAGTTCATTACAGTGTGTCCATTGATTCATAAATATTGCAGATGAGACCAGGATAGATAAATATACCAAGGGAATAATATTTGAGATGATGAGAAAACTAGAGTTTTTCCCAGAATTGAAATATGAGGATTGAATAAATGATTTAACTCATATTGGTTATTTTCCTGTTTGGTATGAATGATTGTTTGATTATGACTGAATTGTATGCTTGAATGTATGTGCCATATTGATATGTGTAGTCTCTGGAAAGGAAAATTAAAGTGTGCACATGCACAATGACATAGAGCATGCACACAAGTATAACCTGATTCCAAAGGGCAGAACTTTATGTATATGTATTTAATTTGATTTTAACCTGATTAACTAATTGCTTTGGTGAATTTTCTCATACCAGACATGTGTCTGACCCTAGTGTGCTAATGGCATCTGGGGTGTCTCATTTAAAATGAGGCAGCTTCAAATGCTTTTTCAGGGATTGCAGCAACTAAGTAGGAGTAGGAGCAAGGCTTTGAGAAGAAGATTATAGCATGCTAAACTTAGTTAGATAAGAGCCTAAATGATAAAATCCGCATGTATTTATGATTTAAATTGTTACTTGTATTAAGTGTTGAATATGGGATGGATATTTTGTTAAGTATTTTATTAAGAGATTGACTTGTATATGGAATTTATAAATCTAGTTAATATCTGATATTAAAGAAGTTAATCAAAATATTGTAAGTGGATTTAGTAAGAACACCATGTTGAAGACTGAATGATTACATTTTATAAATGTATTAGTCAATTTTGAGTCTTTATAAAGGATTTAAGTTTTGGGAAATCTGGATAGTTGATTCTCAGAAAAATTAAATGGTTTTGTCTTTCAAACATGGTAAGTGTATACAAAAGATAATAGGCATAGGTTGAATGTTTTTATATGACTGCAAGGTTCCCATAATCTAACTTGTTTCATACAAATGTTTCATGTCTTATTTTTAAATAAAGGAAGGATCTGTAATAAGGGAATTGAAAGCCAGATCCAAATAGTTGCAGTTATATATGCACATAAACATGTTTTGTGCAAATATTAACACACCTTTTCCTTTGTATCTGTAATAGGAATCTGAATTTTCATTCAGATTTTAACCAAATGCATTTTAAATTCCAGACAGATTTTATAAGAAGAAAATGAAACATGAATGGAATTTTTATTGCATATAACACTGTACTATGTGTGGATTGATTAAATCCAATCAATCCAATCTCCTCTTGTTTACCAGAACTCTGATTTAAACAAGAGAGGCATATACATCCTCACATGTATGTGCTTATTTTTGTGAAAGTAATGATATATTTATATTGGTTAATTGTTTTGATCCTGGATATATTTTGGTTTATTGGAAAAAGAAAATGACCCTGGAAAATATAATTGTAATAAATGATCAATCTATATATCATCTCTGATAGTTCTAAGGAAGTTTAAATCGAACTTAAAAGTGTAAATGAATGTAGGTGGACTTCCAGACACATATAAATGGAATGTGCATATGCATGTACATAGAAATCGAATTTAGACGTCAGTCTGAATAATTTAGACATCTGAGATTAAACTTAGACGACAGTCTAAATAATTTAGACGTCTAAGGTTAAATGTAGACGTCTGTCACAAAATAATTAGATGTCTGAATTCAGTTCAAAATGTCTTTTTCTCTCTGTTTCAATTTTTGATCTCTGAGCTGTCTGTCATAATTAGTTAGACGTCTGTGATTAAGTTTAGACGCCTGTCATAATAATTTAGACGTCTGAACTGCTGATTTTGCCTAATTAGCCTATTTAGAAGAGAAATAAGTGGCTATGTCAATAGCTTGTATGGCATTTTGATTTCTACGTGATTTAAATTCCCTTTGATGGGAAAAAAATCCTTATGAAATTAGGGTAGAAATAGGAGGGTCATTTCAGTTGGTATCAGAGCTATGTTATTCAACATAGTAGAAGTAATGATTAAGTTCTTAGATAGAAATAAAATTTAAAGGAACTAAATATATATATATATATATCAATGTTTTCAGTGTGAAAAAAAAACCACTGAAATAATAAAATTACCAATCAAACTAACCAGCTATGTAAATTATTATTAGCAAACTATGGTAGGGAGACCACCAAATCAGGGAGCAGGATCTTCCCATGCACCACCAATGGTCAATCTGCAAGACTTGGTGAGAGCATTTAAGGATGGGGCAGGACAAAGGCAAGAAAATCCCTATGAAGAACTCTCAAAATTACTTAAGACATATACTCATTTAGGAGGCAAAAGCTTTGAAGGGACAGAGAGTATCATGGAAATTCAAACATGGTTGAGAACATTGGAAAGAATTTTCAATGACATGAAACTTGATGATCAAAGAAAGAGGCAAGTGGCTTCAAGACAGCTAAAAGGAGTAGCTTTAGGCTGGTAGGAAGTTATCATTGCAGGAAGAAATGAGAATGAAATCACTTGGAATCAATTCAAAGAGATGTTGGAAGCAAGGTTTGTACCAGCATTAGCAAAGACTACCTTGCTAGAAGAATTTATTAGACTTAGACAAGGAACCATGACTGTCACAGAATACACTCAAAAGTTTGAGGGGCTTTCCACATATGGAGCAATGCTTGTGGCAGATGAGGCATCCAAAAATGATAGGTACATAAAAGAGTTGAACCCAGGACTTAGCAGAGCCATGTTACCCTATGCAGACAGAACTTTTGACCATGTGATAGACCTAGCTTTGAGGTTGGAACAGCATGACAAGGAAAGGGAGAAGTTCAGAAATTTTAAGAACAATAATACCAAGAAGAGTAAGGGGAGGTATCACCCTTATGATAAGAAGAAGGAAGAGGCCAGTAACAAAGGCACTGGAGATGTCAAAGCTAAGGAAACCAAGAAGAAAATTGTGTGCCATCAGTGTGGAAAGGAGGGGCATATCAAGCCTAGGTGTCCAGAATTGAAGGGAGGAGCCTTCAAGTGTTATCTATGTGGGAAAGAGGGGCATATGAAGAGGAATTGTCCTGAGTACAAACAGCAAGGAAAATTGGCAAATTTGGAAGGAAAAGGCAAAGCCACAGTGGAGAGTAACATTGAAAACCATAGCCAAGTGGAAGGTACATTACTTATTTGTACCATACCCATAGCAGTAGTATATGATATTGGGGCAACTCACTCTTTAATTTCTTATGAACTAGTTAAAATGCTAAAACTGAATTGCATATTGGTTGAAACCCCATTGCATATACAAAGTCCACTGGGGAGTTCAAGTGTTTTAAATATGATTTGTGTGGATGTGGAATTAAACATAGGAGGAAATATTTTTATTTCTAATTTATATGTTTTGAGTTACCCAAATATAGGTGTTATATTGGGGGTAGACTGGTTAAGGCAATTTAAAGCCATAATTAATTTAGACTCATCCACTATATCATTGCAAAATTCTAGAGGTCAGAGAATCACAGTTTTATGTGAAGTAGCTAAGGAAGGAAAACTATATCATTTAGTTGACTCAGAAAAAGATTCTAGTGAACTAACCATTGAAGAAATTCCCATAGTCAATGAATATTTGGATGTGTTTGGTGAGGTCAAGGGTGTTCCACACCATAGACCAGTAGAGTTCCAGATCAATCTAGTTCCAGGAGCAAGCCCAGTGATTAAAAAGCCAACTAGAATGGGGCCAAATGAACTAAAGGAATTAAAGAAACAGTTAGAAGAACTGGAAGAAAAGGGTTTTATAAGACCAAGTAATTCTTGCTGGGGAGCACCAGTGGTATTTGTTAAGAAACAAGATGGCTCCTTAAGACTCTGTATAGATTATAGAGAATTAAACAAGGTAACTATTAAAAATAAATACCCATTGCCAAGAATAGATGATCTTTTTGATCAATTAGCAGGGGCAAAAGTATTTTCTAGACTAGACTTAGCATCTGGTTTTCATCAAATGAAGGTGGAAGAATCAAGCATCAAGTACACTGCCTTTAACACTAGGTATGGGTTGTATGAATTTTTGGTTATGCCATTTGGCTTGACCAATGCACCATCATACTTTGTAGATCTAATGAACAGAACCTTTAGAAATTATTTAGACAAGTTTGTGCTTATTTTTATTGATGACATTTTGATTTATTCCAAAACAGTGGAAGAACATAAGCATCATTTGCACCTGGTTTTGTCTAGGTTAAGGGAAAAAGATTTAAAGGCAAAATTTTCAAAATGTGTATTTTGGAAAGAGGAAGTACATTTCCTTGGCCATGTTATATCTGCTCAAGGAATTTCTGTGAACCCCAATAAAGTAGTGGCTATTCAAGCATGGAAGAGGCCAAGCACTATGAGTGAAGTGAGGTCATTTATGGGGATGGCAGGGTATTATAGGAGGTTTATAAAAGATTTTTCAAAAATTTCTACACCACTCACTAACCTAACCAGGAAGAACCAAGCTTTTGTTTGGTCAGAAAAATGTGAGAAGTCTTTTGAACAGTTGAAGGAGGCATTGGTGAATGCTCCAATTTTAAAGGTACCATATGGAAATGAAGAGCTAGTGGTATACACTGATGCTAGTGGATTTGGCTTGGGTGCAGTGTTGATGCAACAAGGCCAAGTCATTGCATATGCATCCAGACAACTTAAACCCCATGAAGTAAGGTATGCCACACATGATCTCGAATTAGCAGCTGTGATCTATGCTTTAAAACTTTGGAGACATTATTTGTTAGGCACAAAGATTGAACTGTACACTGACCACAAGTCTCTGAAATATTTATTTTCACAAAAAGATTTGAACATGAGGCAACATAGATGGGTGGAGTTCTTAGCTGCCTATGACTTTGACATACTCTATACACCAGGCAAAGCAAACAAAGTTGCAGATGCTCTAAGTAGACAGCATGCTAAATTGGCTATGATGATGATAGAAGAATTTAAAGACTTGTCTTTGCTAACTGAGTTAGAAATTGGGGAGAATGGTTGTGTGCACATGGATGAGCAGATGCATGGTGCACAAGAAGATAAAGGGAAGTTAAGCTTAATGACACTCCAACCAGATTTAATTCTGAAGGTAGGAAAGATGCAAGAACAAGATGCCAACTTGTTAGAGAAGAAAGTGCTCCTCTCAAGAGGGGAGGAAGTGATGAATCACCATATTGATAAAAATGGTTATATGAGATACCAAAATAGGATGTGTGTACCAGAGGACACAGAATTGAAGAAAGAGATATTGAATGAATATCACAGAAGTAAATACTCCATACACCCAGGCAACACAAAAATGTACCAAAATTTGAAAAGAGACTTCTGGTGGAAGGGGATGAAATCTGATGTAGCTAAATACATTGCCAAATGTATGACTTGCCAACAAGTCAAGGCTGAAACCCAAAGGCCATCAGGGTTGATGCAGTCTCTTAGTGTACCACAGTGGAAGTGGGAAGACATATCTATGGACTTCATAGATGGACTGCCTAGATCTAAGAGAGGTAATACAAGTATATGGGTGATAGTTGATAAGCTAACCAAGGTAGCACACTTCATCCCAGTCAAGTCAGAAAGAACAGCACCAAAATTAGCTCAAATTTTTATAAAGGAAGTGGTAAAGTTACATGGCATTCCCAAAACCATTGTGAGTGATAGGGATACCATCTTCACTTCAAAATTCTGGAGAAGCTTTCAAGAAGCAATGGGAAGTGAACTATGTTTAAGTACTGCCTACCATCCTCAATCAGATGGGCAGACTGAGGTAGTAAACAAAGTTTTGGAGGACATGTTGAGGGCATGTATACTGGATTTTGGGGGCAACTGGGAAGATTATCTTCATCTAGTTGAATTTACATACAACAACAGCTACCAAAGCACCATAGGAATGGCTCCATTTGAAGCCTTATATGGTAAACCCTGTTTGTCACCTGTTTGTTGGGTAGAAGCAGGAGAAAGGTCTATTTTAGGACCTGAGTACATACAAGAAACTAAGGAGAAAATTGAGTTGATAAGAAGAAGAATGGCAGCAGCTCAAGATAGGCAAAAGAAATTTGCAGACATGAGAAGAAGGCAGGTAGAATATGAAGTGGGAAATTTTGTTTTCATCAAAATCTCACCTATGAAAAATGTGCTGAGGTTTGGAAAACAAGGCAAATTAACCCCAAGATATATTGGACCATACAAAATTCTGGAGAGAATTGGTCCCTTGGCATATAAGTTGGAATTACCAGAAAACATGCAAGGTATACATGATGTTTTTCATGTATCACAATTGAGAAGGTGGGTCCATGACAAGGCAAAAATTCTTGAGACCCCAACCCAAGTGCAGATAAATCCTAATTTGATTTATGAAAAGGATCCAGTGGGAATTTTGGCAAAAGATGTGAAGAAGTTGAGAAATAAATCTCTGAAACTTGTGAAGGTACAATGGAGTCTTGATCCTAGTGATTGCACATGGGAATTAGAAGACAAAGTTAGGATGAATTATCCTAAGCTATTTTCAGATTAAAGGTAATTCTGATTTTTTTTGATTGTTTTCTTTTGTTAGATGCATATGTTTTTAGTTATCATAGAACTAAAAATTTATTTGGTTGAGAATGTATTTGTTCTCTGAATTAAGTTTAAAATTTATTTTAAGCTTAGGAAAATTGTGGGACACAATTTCTAAAAGGAGGGGTGTATGTAATTACCCAAGATTTTAGAAATCTATTCTGAAAAATATAAATGAATTCAAAATAATTTTTGAATTAATTTTGAAAGGGGAGTGATATAGCTTGATAGTGTATCAGTATGTGTGTACATGTGTGCACAGGAAATGCACATGAATAAAAGCTAAAATACCTGAACTCTAAGAATAAATACATATTGATATGTATGGAAATATATATATATATAGATTAAATCCTTAAAAGCTGAATGCATAAGTAAATATACATATATGGATGCTACTGAATATTTTTGAGTGTACATGTGCATGTGTGTGTCAATACAGTATGAGGTATAAATATATATATATATAGGTGTACTAATTATTTCAGTAAGACTTATATAAAAATATATGTGTGTTAATAAAATACTAGAGTTCAAATTAGTAAGATAAAATATACAGACATATTTTAGTATATAGGAAGAAAGAAAGAAAAACTGAGGATATAAAAAGGAGTAGTCCTCTTGTAAATAAATAAAGAAGGTACATACCATTTACATGAAAGCTAAAAATAGGAAAAATAAGACAAAACAGGGAAATGTTTGCTATAGGCAAAATTAGGAAGAGTATTTGATAAATAATAAAATCAAGTCACATTTTTGGCATGATTGTAGACAAAGGAAAAAGTATTTTCTGAAAAGCAAAATTCTGAAAAGAATGTAACCACTTTTCTCTTCACCTAAATTAAGCCGGGAAGGGTAGAACTTTGGGTTTAAATAAAATGCAGATAACATGATTTTTCTGGTTGGCAAAAATGGCTTTAGCCAATACCCAAAACCCTAAGGAAGACCCTGTATATATATATGTATATGCAGCAGCCTCCTCTCCTTCTCAGAAAAAGAACTTTGAAAAAAAAAAGAAACAACACCATAGAAATCATAAGACAAGGGAAGGAAAAGAGCTTGAGGCTAAAGGCAGAAGTTCATCAATTAATTAAGGAAGCAAAGAAGAGAGCTAGGTGAGAAAACTCACTCAAAAATTTAAGGCAATAAGTCCTAATGTAGGCAGCCAGTTATAAGTAATTTTCTTAAAAGAGTATTTTCATATATGAATGCTTATCTGTGAATTTAAATCTGAAAATGTTTTGATCCTCTTTGGTTGTTTTACTTGTTTATTTATAAGAAAGTTTTATGTGTAGTTAGTATACATATATATAAATCCAGATCTCTGATATGTTAATGTTTAGGAACATAAACAAATACCCAGAAAATAAAATGTTGAAAATAGGCAAGTAGTATTGGTTTTGGCTCAACCCAGAAAGAAGTAAATACTGTTGAGCTGCAATATACTCATGTATAAGTGCTGAGGCTTGAGACAAAATGGAATTAGGGGTGCAATTGGGTTGCCTATGTGCTGATGCTCCTGATTCAATGAAAAAATATATATGTTCATATGCATAGCAAACAAAATTTTGTGATTCAGTGAAACCAGGTCATTCTGAGTTTAACTCAAGCACAATGTTTGCAAAAAAAAGGAAAAACTCTCTCAAAAGCCATAAGCCAATGTTAGTTGCCTATACCCTTTTTAAAATACCAGAATGTATACATATACATACAGAACCTTATTTATTTAGTCACCAATGGTTGTTTGCTTGCTTGTCTCTGTATGGTTTTGAATAATATGAGATGCCATGATATGGATGTTTTAGTTAGTGAAATGGATCACTGAATGGTTTAGTCATGAAAAATCAAAAGAGTTATTATTAACTTAAACCTGATTAGGAAATTGGGGTCAAGAACACTGCAGGAATGACTTGTGTTCTTGAGTAGCACAAGTTGACACATGGCTTGTTTAAGTCCGGAGATCTTTGTGTAATGGAGTGAATTAGTTCATTACAGTGTGTCCATTGATTCATAAATATTGCAGATGAGACCAGGATAGATAAATATACCAAGGGAATAATATTTGAGATGATGAGAAAACTAGAGTTTTTCCCAGAATTGAAATATGAGGATTGAATAAATGATTTAACTCATATTGGTTATTTTCCTGTTTGGTATGAATGATTGTTTGATTATGACTGAATTGTATGCTTGAATGTATGTGCCATATTGATATGTGTAGTCTCTGGAAAGGAAAATTAAAGTGTGCACATGCACAATGACATAGAGCATGCACACAAGTATAACCTGATTCCAAAGGGCAGAACTTTATGTATATGTATTTAATTTGATTTTAACCTGATTAACTAATTGCTTTGGTGAATTTTCTCATACCAGACATGTGTCTGACCCTAGTGTGCTAATGGCATCTGGGGTGTCTCATTTAAAATGAGGCAGCTTCAAATGCTTTTTCAGGGATTGCAGCAACTAAGTAGGAGTAGGAGCAAGGCTTTGAGAAGAAGATTATAACATGCTAAACTTAGTTAGATAAGAGCCTAAATGATAAAATCTGCATGTATTAATGATTTAAATTGTTACTTGTATTAAGTGTTGAATATGGGATGGATATTTTGTTAAGTATTTTATTAAGAGATTGACTTGTATCTGGAATTTATAAATCTAGTTAATATCTGATATTAAAGAAGTTAATCAAAATATTGTAAGTGGATTTAGTAAGAACACCATGTTGAAGACTGAATGATTACATTTTATAAATGTATTAGTCAATTTTGAGTCTTTATAAAGGATTTAAGTTTTGGGAAATCTGGATAGTTGATTCTCAGAAAAATTAAATGGTTTTGTCTTTCAAACATGGTAAGTGTATACAAAAGATAATAGGCATAGGTTGAATGTTTTTATATGACTGCAAGGTTCCCATAATCTAACTTGTTTCATACAAATGTTTCATGTCTTATTTTTAAATAAAGGAAGGATCTGTAATAAGGGAATTGAAAGCCAGATCCAAAGAGTTGCAGTTATATATGCATATAAACATGTTTTGTGCAAATATTAACACACCTTTTGCTTTGTATCTGTAATAGGAATATGAATTTTCATTCAGATTTTAACCAAATGCATTTTAAATTCCAGACAGATTTTATAAGAAGAAAATCAAACATGAATGGAATTTTTATTGCATATAACACTGTACTATGTGTGGATTGATTAAATCCAATCAATCCAATCTCCTCTTGTTTACCAGAACTCTGATTTAAATAAGAGAGGCATATACATCCTCACAGGTATGTGCTTATTTTTGTGAAAGTACTGATATATTTATATTGGTTAATTGTTTTGATCCTGGATATATTTTGGTTTATTGGAAAAAGAAAATGACCCTGGAAAATATAATTGTAATAAATGATCAATCTATATATCATCTCTGATAGTTCTAAGGAAGTTTAAATCGAACTTAAAAGTGTAAATGAATGTAGGTGAACTTCCAGACACATATAAATGGAATGTGCATATGCATGTACATAGAAATCGAATTTAGACGTCAGTCTGAATAATTTAGACGTCTGAGATTAAACTTAGACGACAGTCTAAATAATTTAGACGTCTAAGGTTAAATGTAGACGTCTGTCACAAAATAATTAGATGTCTGAATTCAGTTCAAATGTCATTTTCTCTCTGTTTCAATTTTTGATCTCTGAGCCGTCTGTCATAATTAGTTAGACGTCTGTGATTAAGTTTAGACGCCTGTCATAATAATTTAGACGTCTGAACTGCTGATTTTGCCTAATTAGCCTATTTAGAAGAGAAATAAGTGGCTATGTCAATAGCTTGTATGGCATTTTGATTTCTACGTGATTTAAATTCCCTTTGATGGGAAAAAAGGTCCTTATGAAATTAGGGTAGACATAGGAGGGTCATTTCACAACATAATCTACTTGGAGAACTATGGTCGAATGGTGATTTATTCTACCAACAGATATCAAATACAATTAAATTAACTGAACGGTGTTTTATTCTGTTAAATAAATGTCATTGGGTTTCATATTCAATTGAGGCTACTTAAAGGTAATCGATAAAGAAATCCCTTGGTTTGAAATATCTTTCTAAAAGAGGGTTGCTTTGAAACAAAACCGATCTTTAGAAATAAAGTGATTTAAAATTTTAAAACTTTTATTTAATAATTAAATATCATTTAAACTCTCTACTTAATAATGATCAAACCTTTAATTAATAATTAAACGTTAATTAAATAATAACTATCCTTAAATAAATAATTTAATAATAGTTAACTTTTAAATAAGTACTTAAACCATAATTAATCTTTAATTAATCATTAAACGATAATTTAAACTTTTAAATAATAATTCAATATTAATTAATGTCAATTAATTAATTAAATATTCCTTAATTAAAACTTAAATAATAAATTAAACCTTTATTTAAAAATAATTAAATCATAGCTTAAATTCAACTTGATTAGTAATTAATAGATAATTATATCTTTTTATAATTAATTATATAATTAATAATAATCTTTTAAAAATTAAGTAAAATAATAATTAATCCTTAAACAATTATTTAAATAATTATTAACCCTGTAATTATTTAACTAATTATAATTTACTTACTTAATTACACTTAAGTATAGATACCTTTATTAACAAACGATTAAGTGTTAATTACCTTAATTAATTATTAAAATAATCATTAAATAAATAATTTAATAATAAATAAATAATTTGTTAATGATATAAATCGTCAATACCTAATGGTGCATTGAATTGGGGTCAATCAAAAGAAGAACCCTTACGGAAGACTTTGAAATAGCTTGGATTGACAAAACGGTGGTTTGATATTACCATCTTATGTACCGACCCCTTTCAAAGGGATCAAAATGAGTTCTAGATGGGATAATTCATTCAAAAGCACCCTTCTGAAGGTGTCGATATAGCTGCTATGAAAGGATCTCCTTCGAAAGGCAAGTTCTTTTCGAAAGCATACAAATACCTTCCAGAAGCATCCTTTCGAAGGTGTCGATTTGATAGATATGAGGAGAACCCCTTCGAAAGTCCAATGCCTTTCAAAAGGATTCGAAACCCGATGTGTATATATTTGAGTAAGGAGTGGATTCAATGTGCCATAGAGCCTTATTTTGGATAAATGTCATAAGTCCAATGGACTCGATAATGTTGAATTATCATCATCACGTTACTTTAGTGCCACATGAGCTTTGGACATAATAATAATATGCTTTAAAGTTAAGGTATCCAAATAGATTCTATAGCGTAGTATATGCTAATAATGGATTAAGTAGATAAATGTGTATCATGTGCAATTGGTCATTATACAAGCTAATTGCCGAGTTGATCATTCTCATGTTTGAAATCAATATCAAGTCCATGCATCCTCTCTTTTTATTTCTCACAAATGGATTACAAGTAATAGAACTTGTCCCCAATTAGATTTAAGGTTACAAGAATTCGGTTTGACAAAGAAATGCAGGAATCAAAAATCAGTCCCGAACGTGGACACCTAGGGTCGTATTTATAGATGCAGGTTCGACCATTCCGCATCCATCCTTCTGAAGTTGTCGAAAGGTCCCTTCACTGACCTTTCGCTGTCATTGATGTTAGGGTGCTTCTGATTTTTTTGGTTTAAGCTTTTGTAACACTTGAATCTTTCTTCCGCCATTGGGTATCGAATTGGTTTCCATATCACTTATATGCATCTTTGGAGGCCTTTGTCACTATCGAAAGGGTATTTTCTTGGTTTCGAAAGGGTCATAACATAGTTGAAGGATTCCTGGACCTCTTCATTGCTATTGAGATTTGGTGCTAATATGGTAGGTTTGAAAGGGCATTTGGATAGGTTTGAAAGTATCTTGTGGTGGCAGAAAGATCATTGTGTAAGGTCACTTATAATGGAAGAAGCTTCTTAATGGACTGATGATGGTTGTATATAGTAGCTTCCGAAAGTAACCTCCATGATTAATGCGAAATCCCGTCTTCTGATGCTCGCGGAAGCAATATTAACTTATATGAAGCCTTTCTAATTCTTGCAGAAGGGTTTAACCGATTCGAAAGGCTATTCTTTGGAAAGCCATGCTTTCGAATGGGAAGTGTAGGTAAAGTTTTCGTATATGGAAGGTAAATAGTGGTGGAACCAATCGTTTCGAATGATTTGATTTATGTGGAAGGGACAATGTTGGAAGATTTCCTTCTTTTAATCTTCTGTAGAAGCATCCAATGCTTACAGCACCAATCCAATCTCTTTGGAAGTTACTTCAATGCCTTCGAAATCCTCTTTTTTGAACCATGGCGGAACCCTTTATTCAACTCTTGCAAAGCCTCTGTAATGCTTTCTCAAGCCTTCTTTTAACACCTGCAGAACCCTTCTTTTAATGCCTTCGGAAGCCTTCTTCCATACCTACATTCTTGAGAGAATTTTATGGTTAATGTTTAGGCCCCCTGTATGAAAGAAGCTTTTGTTCTTTAGGACAAAAATCTGAGAATTCTCTTTTATATTGGTTCATCCTCAACGGTGTTCCTTATCAATCTTATTTTCCTGCAAAGTACAAATTAGACAACATTTCTTATTATTAATTTAAAATTTATATAAGAACATGCTCGTTAGTTTGTCCATATTGTTGGAGAAATTATTAGAATTCTTGATAATAGAATTCCATAAATCTAAATCTGGGAATAATGGAAATTAATATATCATTATCTGAGATAATAATGAGAAATTCACAATTGGGAACGATTAAAGACTGGAAATTCTTGTCTGACAATAATAGTTGTAAAATCCAACTATGGTAATGATGAGAGAAGATCAGAAATTCGTCTTTGGTTATATTAATAGAAGACCAAAATCTAATTATGGAATTAAAAATTGAGGGTCAGAAATCCAAAGTGCATCTTTGAAATTTCCTATAATAGGGAGATAAGTGCTTTCAGGCTCTTCCATGCTTCTTGTTTTCTTTCGTTGGAAAAACCAACGCAAATATTTATCTGTCTCTTTGAGATTTTCGGGTAGTCACAGAATGGAAAGACAAATGATGGAAGAGTTATTCAGGATAGAGTGGCGGTTCCTCGCAATCGCTCCCTGTGATGCTGCAGGGCATTAATAATAGAAATTTGGAAATCCTCTTCTGGAAATATCTAATATAAGGCGAAGAACAATCGTATGGTAATAATAAAAGCCGAGAAGTCATCATCAGCAAATAAATCATAGAAGACCAGGAATCATCATTTGGGGACAAATAATAGGAGTCTAGAAACCCTCATCGGGAAATAATAAAAGACCTGAAACCCAGATTCGGGTATTGATAAGTGTAGTCCAGAAGCTAATAGTAGAAGACACAAGACCCAAATTCGGGTATAAGTAAGAGAGACCCAAAAATTATTATTTGGAAATTAGTAAAAGACCAGAAGTCCATAATAGAGGTCTTGAACTCAATGACAAAAGACCTGAAACCCATATTTGGGTATTAATGAGTGAAGTCCATAAATTAATTGAAAAAAAACCAAAACCTAGATTCGGGTATTAATAAGTGATGTCCATAAATTACCTTTTGGAAATTAGCTGAAGGCCATAAATTCATATCTAATAATGAAAGTAATCCGGGAATTATCATACAGAAGTAGTAAAAGATTGGAAATCTGTTCCGGGTAATAAGAAGTAAAGTTTAGAAATCATTATTTGGATAAGGGAAGCACAGAAATTCTCATCTGATCCTTTTGTTCTGCACTACTCTTTGGACTTTGATTGTTCAAATCTTTTGCTTTGTGTTACCTTTATGGTTCCAGGTACCGGATTCTTTCAAAATGCGCCATCCTTTAGGCTTCGTATATTGTTAATGCTTTGTGAGCCACCCTTCGAGCTTGGATGTCTTAGTTCGTCATTGTCCGGTGTGTTTGGTTAGCTTATCCATAAGCAAGACCCAAGGATTTACCTAACCTTCCTCTAGGAGGCGCTCCAGCCAGGCCTTATAGGAAGCTGAAGGCTTGTACGGTGCCTTGACCAGGCCAAGGTGTTGTGGGATCAAGTGCTTACTCCATCCTCCTTCCAGGAGGTGCTTCAGCCAGGCCTTTTAAGCGGGACTGAAGGCTGGTCGGTGCCTTGAACTAGCCATAGCGTGGCGCGTTTAAGGGCTTACTCCATCCTCCCTCAAAGAGGTGCCTTGATCTGACCATAGCGTGGCACGATCAAGGGCTTGCAGATACTTTAAACTGGCCATTAAATAGCGTGGATAAAGGATTACTCTGACCTCCATCTAGGAGGCGCTTTGACCTTGCCATCTTGGCACGAACAAGGGCTTATGGCCGTTTAAGGTAGTTTCCAAGTTTAAGAAGAATTCTGCGCCCGACCGTGTAGATTTTCAAAATAAAAAAGTGGCGCTTTATTCATCCAATGTTGGAAAATACGGTCGTAAATGTTCCGTGTTCCATATTCTTGGAACCATAGCCATCTGGTTGACATAATTTGTAAGGTCCGTGAGGAATTACTTTGCACACAATTAGAGGACCCTCCCAGTTTGGTCCAAGCGGTCCGTCTGCAGGATTTCTATTGTTTACCATCACTCTTCGGAGCACTGGATCTCCTTTTTGAAATGACCTTTTCTTTTACTTTTGAATTGTAGTATTTTGATACTTTTCTTTGATACTCGGCAGTTCGAATAGCTGCTTCATCTCTTAGTTCATGAAGTCCAATGACTCTTTCTTTAACTATTGGTTTGGATCAAATGCTTGTGCAATTCTTCGATGGGAAGGTATTTCAATTTCGATTGGTAACATTGCTTCACATCTATATGTTAGAGAGTAAAGGGTATGAACTGTAGCAGTTTTGGTGGATGTACGCCTAGAGTACAGGTTGTAATTCTTCCACACAATTTTAGTCATTTTTTCAAGATGGTCTTAATAGTATTATTGGCTGCTTCGACGGCTTCATTAGCCTTTCGATGTGTTATGGAAGAATTTTTTTTGATTATTCCATTCTTATGGAAAAATCGAGAATACTCCATTGTTTGATATAATCTTGTAAGGGATCCAAAATCTAGTGATGATGTTCTTTATAACAAATCTAAGTACTTTCCTAGAAGTGATTTTAGGAAGCGGTTCTGCTTCTACCCATATAGTAAAGTAATCAATGGCAACTACAGCATACTTTGCCTCTTCTTTAGAAATTGGCAATGATCCAATCAAATCGATTCCCCATACATCAAAGGACCTTGGATTGAAGATCGGGGTTAATTGGCTTGGTGGTAAATGGGGGATCCTTGAGTATTTTTGGCATCCTTCACATTTCTTTATGTGCTCTATAGCTTGACAAGTCATTTGAGGCCAATAGAAATGTTGTCTTGTTACTTCCTTAGCCAACTTTATCCTATTGTAATGATCTCCATAAAATCCTACATGTGCTTCTTTTAATCATTTTATCCCATCCTAAGAACTTACACATCTTAAGTAAGGAAGAGCATATCCTTTCTTATAGAGAATTTCATCCATCATAGTGAAGGTTGGAGCTTGAAGCTTGATTCTTCTAGCTTTTGTTTTGTCAGATGGTAATATTCCATTGGTAAGATATTCTACAATAGGTGTCATCTAAGTGTTCTTGTAGCAGTTATTTGTTCTTGGATGAAGGGGCTCTTCATATGGAATTTCTTCATCAATTTCTCTTTCTTCTCTTTCTTGTGACAAGGCTTGGGACCTAGTTAAAACCAATTGTTCTTTCCCTGGTTTGCGCATTTTCTCTTCAATACTAGGACTTGCTTGATACCCTACGTTATCATACGTGTTTCTAGAGCTCCTCTTGAACTAGACAATTTTTCTAATGAATCTGCTTGAGAATTATCCCCTCTTGGGACTTGGTATATAGAAAAATCTTCAAATAGGGTAAGCATTTTTAGCACCTTCTTAACATATATGGATAGTCTAATGTCTTTAGTCTGATATATGTGCTTTATCTGATTTACCATTAGTTGAGAGTCACTAAAGATTTGAATTTGTGGGGCCTTGAGTTGTAAGGGTAGAGTTAGTCTTGCCTCCATTGGCTCGTATTCAGCCACGTTGTTTGTTGCAGGAAATCCTAGCTTCATTGCATAGTGTAGGCGGTGTTCATCTAGTGTGATTATGACATCCCTTGCTCCGGCTCCTTGCTCATTTGATGCCTTATCCAAAATAGTTGCCATATGGGCGTGTGTTCTTTTCTCTCTCTAACTGCTCTTTAACAAAGCATGTGCATTTATTGATAAAATCCGATAATACTTGCCCTATGATTGCTGCTCGTGGCTGAAATTCTATGTCATATTGGCTAAGTTCAATTCCCCATTTTACTAGCCTACCCGAAGTCTTAGGTTTACTGAAAACCGGCTTGAGTGGAAAGTTAGTCAATAATCTGATCGGATGTTCTTGGAAGTATGCTTTGAGTTTCCGTGATGTAAGTATCAAACAATAAGCCAACATTTCTATGACTGGGTATCGAACTTCGACATCCTTCAATCGTCTACTCACATAATAAATAGGAAGCTAGGTTTCGTTCACTTTTATACTCAGAACCGAACTAACTGCATATTCTAATACTTCCATATATAAGTATAAGCTTTCTCCATTCTCAGGGCTAGACAATATTGGTGGCCTTTTGTAACATCCTGTATCTAGAGTCCAAAAGCTAAGCGCTATGGATGCTATAGTCATCCATAGTATTAACTTATGGTGACGAAATACGGCAATGCTAATGGTATCCATATGTAACAACCCACATATTTCATGATTATATATTTAAATGTTTTATTTAAATATAGCATCGTTAATCAGATTAAAGTCTAAAATATTACTTTTTGTAAACAGTCGAATTGGGACCCGAGACCACTTCCATTGAGTCCAAAATGGCATTTACAACTTTTTTGAGTGTAAACATCGATATGTTTGGAGTTGAGTAGAATTTTGCTATTTGTCTATTTTGGGCTTTGGATTTGGGTTTCAGCCCACTAACCCAACATAATAACCTAACTCCACTCAACTCCTCTTCATTCATTCATTCCTCGTTTCCTAACACTCTAGCTCAAGAGAAAAATGGGGGAAAAGATTGGAAATTAGAATTCCAAACCCTAGTTTGATTAGGAAATACAAATTCTAGCTCCAACATCAAAGAGAAACTTAGGTAAGCATCCTCTTCTTCTTCTCCATCTCAATCTCTCTCCAGTTTCAGAAAATTTCCTATAACCTAACTTAGGAAATATTTGCTTATGATCATAGATTAGAGCTTCTTGAGTTGAAGTTGAGGAGGAATTGGCCTTTCCTTTGTTTTAGAGCTTCTCATTCGTGTTTTTGGTTTTAAAGGTGAGAGTTCTTTAACTCACATCTACGTCTATAACTTTCATTGTTGTTAGGTATGAATTCCTAACATCTATTCATGTTCATTTGCTTTTGCTTTGAATTGATTTGGTGAATTTTCCAATTTTTGGTTTGTGAAGTCCAATTTTATGAAAATCCTACTATGGATATTTGGACATGATATTTGGGTTGTATCGAAGAGCCTATTAGGCTGGGTTGTCGCTTGGCATAAATCCCTAGTCTTCGCTGCTCGTCCGATCGCTCCCAATACGTTTGGGCCATCTTGGCGTAGGCAAATTGTTGCCCAGACTAGGTGACCAGATGTCTGGAGATCAAGTCAAGACATCTGGTTTAGACCTGGAGAGAGAAAAATATAAGCACGTAGAAAAAAAAAGGGCAGAGACTAATTCCAGATGTTTGAAATATAGGATCAGACGTCTGGTTGGATCTCAGACGTCTGCCTTGAAATTTCAAACATCTAGTGTTTTTCTGGATTATTTCCAGAGAACAAATCCAGACGTCTGGATTCTAATCCAAACGTCTGGAACTGTTTATTTTGCCTATTTTGGGCTGTTTTGAGTGGATTTCCAATTCTAATCGGTTTATGTCAATCCGATTAGTTGTTATCACTTCTATCGACTTTGATGACTTCTTTCTTTGGATTTTTGGGAATATCCGTTTGATGGATTTGATATCGATTTTTATGGATTTAATTCACGTCGTCGAATGTGAGTTTTTGGTGATCGACTGTTTCTACAATCGTTCTTCTGTGATTTGTCACTTTTAAAATACAAAGGTTTTTATACTAGTTGTAAATACTCAAACCTTTCATCAAAATGATTTCAACACTATTTTTGATACAAGGCTCGTTTTTAAACCGTTTTCCAATCTATTAGTATATACAAACCTTTACCTCATTCGTATGAGAAATCTAATTAAACGGCTTAGCAAAACAAGTGGTAAGAAACGCTTGTGTTTACTTCGTTGGTTCATTCTTGGACTTGTTCGATTGAACTCTCATGACAATTTTCGAGTGGAAATCTACAATCTGTTCGTAAATATTTAAGTTAAGCTAGTGGTTATGGGACATGAAGCTAAACTTATATATTTACTAGCTTAATGTAATTAACAATTTTTATTAATCGATGATGATCATTTTGTGATTTAGACTAGCGATGTGCGACGTCTCTTTGTTTGTGTGGGGGTTAAACCCCGTTTGTGGAGTTTCAACTCAAAATTGGTGGGGTAGCGACCCATGGTCTTCGGGCCGTTTGTGGAGCTTCGGCTCAAAATTGATGGTTAACGACCATGGAATAGCGTTCCATTTGTGATGCACGTGTTGGTGAGTTTTCATGCTCCCGTTTGCGATTGGCCTTCCCCTTTTTGTGATTTCTTAATTTCTTGTTGTTGATTTCTAGAATTTGTGTTTCACCGATTTTGATGATAGGCATTGATGGGCTCTATCAATATTTGTGTTTTGGTAAATAATTTAAAGAATGTGATTCTTTTTGGATGTTTGAGATGATTTGAGATATTGTATAATTTTTGTTGTTATTTGATGGATACTTGTCATAGTAAGGCATTATTGTTATCATACGTTTTTGTCATATCTCTTATTCTATCTCATTTTATCTGATATTTATAGCTAGACTGATCCGTTTATTATTTTCTTCTTTAATAATACTCGGGTCAGACCGAGGTATTTCAAGTGCTTCTGCTTGACTTCTTATCAGGGTCCATCACCTGACTTTTGGCTAACTACTTTAGCTTAGTAGTTTTTGTTGTTATACATTTGAGATAGAGACTCCTTGATGTATACTTATTCTTTTGTCTAGCACTTGTATCTATTCTTTTGTGATGTAGTGGATCTAGTTTGACCACTATTTTGATGTACACTTCTATGTGATATATTCATATTTGTTTCCGCCTTAGTGATATGAATATCTATGACTGATTTGTGTTATGTTTATTTCTATATTTGTTTTCAAAGTTCGTATAGCCACTATGTGGTAGCTTTGAGTTTGTATTTGATATGTCGGATTTCCTCTTGAAACGAAATACATGTCTTACTATATGACATATCGGTACTCGCACAAAGCAATTACACAGATGGTCGCTCCTCAACAGCCTTATTCTTCGTGTTAGCCGACGGCATTACCCAGTAGTGTCCTTGGCTAGTGTGAGATAGAGGTGGGGCGTCACAGCTTGGTATCAGAGCCAAACTTCGGAATAATGTAGAATAATCTAGCAAGGATCATTGTCCTAAGTCTTTCTTAGGAATCGTGCCATTGGATTTAATTCGAGTCTTCGTACCGTTCTATCCTATTTATTTTTATGATGCCTTGTTTTATCAATCAAGATGTTTGATATTCATTTTGAGAATAACCTTTTTCCTCTTCTTTCTTTCTTTCTTAAAGAAGAGAAATGGTTAGACCGGGCCGTCCCAGCGCCGGTCAATCCAGTGCTACTCCTCAAGATGGAGTATTCATGTCTGCTCAACAACTTTAGATCTTGTAAAGAATGCTCAAGCTGTCAGACCCATTCCAGAGCCTACTCATCCTAAATCTGGGTATGCACGCTTGTGCAGTGATTATACCAACTTGGGTGGAAGGCCATTCAAGGGTTCCGAACGCGTTATAGAAGTCCAAGCTTGGCTTAGAACATGCGACCGCATCTTTTCTCGCATGAATCTTATTGATCTTCATCGAGTCCAAGTGGCTTCTAGTATGCTCCATGGGAGAGCATTAGATTGGTATGAGCTTTGGATCTCGGAAATTATTAAAGCGAATATTACTTGGGAGCAATTCCGGGAGAGGTTTGAGTTGAAATTTGTGCCAGAAGATGAAAAAGTAACCTTAGCTCGGCGCTTTATTGACCTTGTTCAAGGTGAATCTTCTGTGACGGATTACGTCGCATCTTTTGAATCTCTCTCTAAATATGGGGTGGAGTATATTAATACCTCATTGAAGAAAAATCAGAGATTTGTCTATGGGTTGAATAAGAACCTCAAAAAGCCATTACCTCTGAAACTAGAAGTTTCTTTCGATCAGCTTGTTGATATCGCCCTTCGATTCGAAGAGGCCAATAAAGAAAGTGATGTTGAAGTTGTGGGTGCCAAACAAAACATCAATAAGAAGAGGCCTTTTAAGTTCAAGCCTAATCCCAACAAGAAAGGGAAGCAAGCAACTTTGGTAGCAAAGACTCCTACCTCTAGTCGTGGAGAATGTTACAATTGTGGTTCTAAGGACCATTAGGCAAACAAGTGTCCGAAGCCCATTACTTGTTGCTATTGCAAAAGTTCGAGTCATATTATATCTTAATGTCCCAAACTTCAAAGCAAGAAGGAAGGGAAGCTAAATATGGTGCAAGCCCCTAGTAACACTTCTCATGGTCAAGGTATTTCTCATTCTATCCTTGATGGTATTATTATATTTCGAGATCTCCCTATTCGAGTTCTTTTTGATACGGGTGCATCTCACTCTTTTATATCAAAAGAACTTGTTGATGCTTTGTCTTTGAATGTTATTGGCTTGATGACTTCATTGAGAATTGCGAATCCGGTAGGTGGATCCGCAACACTTAGTTTACTTTGTAAAGGTGTCGAGGTTATTTTATGTGATTATGCCTTCCGAGCACATTTGCATGTTATGCGTTACCTAGGTTTCGAAATGATTTTGGGGATGGATTGGCTTAACCGTTATGAAGCCCATATCCTATGTCCTGAGCGGACTATATATCTTCGACATCCTCAATCTGTTAAGCAGATTTCTCTTGCTATTAAAGATTATGATTCCAATTCGGCGGCATCCTTGTATTCTTTAAATCCTCATGATGACGATAATGATGATGAGGAAGATGTCATTTTCCTCATTCACATTGTTCATGAATTTCCCGACATATTTGAGCCCGTTTTAGGATTACCACCTAAGTGAGCAATAGAGTTCAAAATTAATCTAATCCCTAGAGCTCTACCTATCACTCGTCCTCCTTATCGTATGTCCAATAAGGAAAATGAGGAGATGCATAAACAATTATCCGAATTGGAGGCAAGTTAGTTTATTCAATCTAGTTCCACTCCTTGGGGAGCTTCTGCTATATTTGTGAAGAAATCCGATGGTACACTTAGGCTTTGCGTTGACTACCGAATGCTTAATGATCTTACCATCAAGAATAAATATCCCTTACCTCGGATTGATAACCTATTCGATCAACTTAGTGGTGCTAGAGTCTTTTCACAGTTAGACTTAGAAACCGGTTTTCATCAGCTTCGCATTGCAGTGGATAGTATTTCTTTGACATCGTTCCGTACTCATTATGGATCTTATGAATGGCTTGTTATTCCATTTGGTTTAACGAATGCTCCAGCTTATTTCGTTGACCTTATGAATCGAGTTTTCAAAGACTTCCTCGATCGATTTGTTCTCATCTTTATAGATGATATTCTTGTTTATTCTAAAACCGAGGAAGAGCATGAAAAACATCTTCGGATTGTGTTGGAAACTCTTAGGAGCAATCAATTGAAAGCAAAATTTTCTAAATTCCACTTTTGGCAATCTCGTGTGAAATTTTTGGGGCATATCATTTCTGAATCCGGAATTTCCGTGGATCCTTCGAAGATCGAAGCGATTCAAAATTGGAAGAGACTGGAGAGTGCGACAGAAATTTGTAGCTTTCTCGGATTGGTGGGTTATTACCGTCGTTTCATAAAGGACTTTTCTAAACTTTCCATGCCTCTTACCAGTTTGACAAAGAAGGGAAT
Organism: Allium fistulosum; assembly: GCA_030737815.1. Lineage (NCBI taxonomy): Eukaryota > Viridiplantae > Streptophyta > Magnoliopsida > Asparagales > Amaryllidaceae > Allium > Allium fistulosum. The sequence goes on along the minus strand of CM060908.1, from coordinate 511,646,713 downwards.
TAAATACATTTGGTCAGACAAATATGAAACTGCTTTTCAGAAACTAAAAGAACTCCTTTCCGATGCTCCTATTCTTGTGATTCCCGAAGGGAACCAAGATTTTATTGTTTATACCGATGCTAGTCGTGTTGGTTTGGGAGCCGTTCTCATGCAAAGGGAACGTGTTATCGCTTATTCTTCTAGGCAATTAAAGCCTGCCAAGACTTGATATGCCACTCATGATCTAGAGCTCGCGGCCATTGTTTTCACCCTTAGAATTTGACTTCGTTACCTTTTGGGAGAGAAATTTGTTCTCTACACCGATCATAAATCTTTGAAGTATTTATTTTCTCAAAAGGAACTTAATTTGAGTCAACAACGTTGGCTCGAGTTCCTTGCACCTTATGATCTTGATATTCTTTATACTCCCGGAATGGGAAATCGAGATGCCGATGCCCTTAGTCGTAAGCAACAAGCGGTTGTTTCTATGATGATATCCGAATGGAATGATCTCGAGACTTTGTCCACTTGTGAGATTCGAGATTGTGAATCCAATTCAAGTTCATCTCTTGTATTATGTAGCCTTGAGGCTCATCCTTCTCTTTTAGACTGCATTCTTGAAGCTCAAAAGCATGATCCCGAATTGGTTCTTCTTAGCCAAAGTTGTAGGGATAAAATTGATATTGAAGGTTTGAAGAACTTTGATATTGATACTCGTGGCGGTATTCGAAAATTTGGTAGACTTATTGTGCCAAATATTTGTGATCTTTGTAAAGATATTTTAGAAGATTCTTAACATTCTGAATTTACCATTCATCCCGGTAGTAGTAAAATGTACGCGGACATGAAGCCACTTTATTATTGGAATGGAATGAAATCTGATATTGCTAACTTTATTAAGCGTTGCATGACTTGTCAACTCGTTAAGGCCGAACATCATAGGCCCGGTGGGTTATTACAACCTTTGGACATTCCAGTTTGGAAGTGGGATCAAGTCTCCATGGACTTTATTGACGGTCTTCCCCGTTCTCGTTCGGGTCATGATAGCCTATGGGTGATAGTAGATAGACTTACAAAATCCACCCATTTTCTTCCCGTTCGGTCCAATCGGACCGTACCTCTTTTGGCTAAACTCTATGTTAAAGAAATTATTAAATTGCATGGAGTCCCTAATTCTATTGAGCGATTGTGATCCATTGTTTACTAGTGGATTTTGGAAAGGTCTTCAAAAATCTTTGGGAACAAAGCTTAATTTTAGCACTGCTTATCATCCTCAGTCCGATGGACAAACCGAGCGTGTGAATCAAACTCTTGAAGATCTCCTTCGTGCATGTGTTCTTGATTTTGGTGAAAGTTGGAAAGATCATATTTCTCTTATTTAGTTTTCCTATAACAATAGCTTCTAATCTAGTATTGGTATGGCACATTTTGAGGCACTCTACGGAAGGCCATGCCGATCTTCTTCGTGTTGGCTTGAAGCCAGTGAGAAGCTGGTTTTAGGTCCAGATTTTATTCGTGATGCCACAGAAAAGATTGAACTTATTCGTCATAGGATGAAAGAAGCTCAAAGTAGACAAAAATCCTATGCCGATAACCGAAGAAGGAAATTAGAATTTTCTGTGGGTGATTTGGTGTTCATTCGTGTTTCAACTATGAAGGGTGTTGTGCGTTTCAGTCGACCGGGAAAATTAGCACCTCGATATATTGGACCATTCCCCATCACCGAACGCATTGTTTCCGTAGCTTATCGCCTTTTATTACCGGCTTAATTTTCTGCTATTCATGACGTGTTCCACGTTTCTCAACTACAGAAATGCCTTAGAGATTCCGATTATATTCTTGGGCCCGGTATTATTGAAGAAATTGAAGTTTCGCCTAATTTGACTTATGAGCAACATCCTATTCGTATCATTGCTTCGGAGGTTAAACGCCTTAGAAATAAAGATGTTCCTCTTGTGAAAGTTCAGTGGTCCTCAAATCCTAAGGATTGCTCTTTGGAATCCAGAGAATTCATCGAGCGAACACATACGGACTTACTTTCTCGTGCTCTTTATAGGTGAACTTCTCATTTCAAAAAAATTTCTTTTGTGTTGTTATGCCTTAGTATGGTTATTACTTTTTATCTTCCTCTTAATTATTGTGAGGACGCAATTTCTTTAAGGAGGGGAGTCTGTAACAACCCGCATATTTCACGATTATATATTTAAATGTTTTATTTAAATATAGCATCGTTAACCGGATTAAAGTCCGAAATATTACTTTTTGTAAACAGTCGAATTGGGACTCGAGACCACTTCCATTGAGTCCAAAATGGCATTTACAACTTTTTTGAGTATAAACATCGATATGTTTGGAGTTAAGCAGAATTTTGCTATTTTTCTATTTTGGGCTTTGTGTTTGAGTTTCAGCCCACTAACCCAGCATAATACCCTAACTCCACTCAACTCCTCTTCATTCATTCATTCCTCATTTCCTAACACTCTAGCTCAAGAGAAAAATAGGGGAAAAGATTGGAAATTAGAATTCCAAACCCTAGTTTGAATAGGAAATACAAATTCTAGCTCCAACATCAAAGAGAAGCTTAGGTAAGCATCCTCTTCTTCTTCTCCATCTCAATCTCTCTCCAGTTTTAGAAAATTTCCTATAACGTAACTTAGGAAATATTTGCTTATGATCATAGATTGGAGCTTCTTGAGTTGAAGTTGAGGAGGAATTGGCCCTTCCTTTGTTTTAGAGCTTCTCATTCGTGTTTTTGGTTTTAAAGGTGAGTTCTTTAACTCACATCTACGTCTATAACTTTCATTGTTGTTAGGTATGAACTCCTAACATCTATTCATGTTCATTTGCTTTTGCTTTGAATTGATTTGGTGAATTTTCCAATTTTTGGTTTGTGAAGTCCAATTTTATGAAAATCCTACTATGGATGTTTGGACATGATATTTGGGGTGTATCGAAGAGCCTATAAGGCTGGGTTGTCACTTGGCATAAATCCCCAGTCTTCGTTGCTCATCCGATCGCTCCTGATACGTTTTGGCTATCTTGGCCTAGGCAAATTGTTGCCCAGACTAGGTGACGAGACATCTGGAGATCAAGTCCAGACGTCTGGTTTAGACCTGGAGAGAAAAAAATATAAGCATGTAGAAAAAAGAGTAGAGACTAATTCCAAAAGTCTGAAATATAGGGTCAGACGTCTGGTTGGATCTCAAACGTCTGCCTTGAAATTTTAGACGTCTGGGGTTTTTCTGGATTATTTCTAGAGAACAAATCCAGACGTCTGGATTCTAAACCAGACGTTCTAAAGTTTTCATTTTGTCTGTTTTAGGCTGTTTTGAGTGGATTTCCGATTCTAATCGATTTATTTCGATCCGATTAGTTGTTATCACTTCTATCGACTTGGATGACTTCTTTCTTTGGATTTTTTGGAATATCCATTTGTTGGATTTGATATCGATTTTTATGAATTTAATTCACGTCATCGAGTGTGAATTTTTGGTGATTGATTGTTTCTACAATCGTTCTTCTATGATTTGTCACTTTTAAAATACAAAGGTTTTTATACTATTAGTAAATACTCAAACTCTTTCATCAAAACGATTTCAACACTATTTTTGATACAAAGCTCGTTTTTAAAACCGTTTTCCAATCTATTAGTATAGACAAACCTTGACCTCATTCGTATAAGAAATCTAATTAAACGGCTTAGCAAAAAAAGTGGTATAAAACGCTTGCGTTTACTTCATCGGTTAATTCTTGGCCTTGTTCGATTGAACTCTCGTGACAATTTTCGAGTGGAAATCTACAATCTGTTCGTAAATTTTTAAGTTAAGCTAGTGGTTATGGGACATGAAGCTAAACTCATATATTTACCAGCTTTGTGTAATTAACACTTTTTATTGATCGATGATGATCATTTTGTGATTTAGACCAGCGATGTGCGATGTCTCTTTGTTTGTGTGGGGGTTAAACCCCGTTGTGGAGTTTCAACTCAAAATTGGTGGGGTAGCGACCCATGGTCTTCGAGCCGTTTGTGGAGCTTCGGCTCAAAATTGATGCTTAGCGACCATGGAATAGCGTTCCATTTGTGATGCACGTGTTGGTAAGTTTTCATGCTCCCGTTTGTGATAGGCCTCCCTCCTTTTGTGATTTCTTGATTTCTTGTTGTTGATTTCTAGAATTTGTGTTTCATCGATTTTGATGATAGGCATTGATGGGCTCTATCAATATTTGTGTTTTGGTGAATAATTTGAAGAATGTGATTCTTTTTGGATGTTTGAGATGATTTGAGATATTTTATGATTTTTGTTGTTATTTGATGGATACTTGTCACAGTATGGCATTATTGTTATCATACATTTTTGTCATATCTCTTATCCTATCTTATTTTATCTGATATTTATAGCTAGACTGATCCGTTTATTATTTTCTTCTTAAATAATACTCGAGTCAGACTGAGGTATTTCAGGTGCTTCTGCTTGACTTCTTATCAGGGTCCGTCACCTGACTTTTGGCTAACTACTTTAGCTTAGTAGTTTTTGTTGTTATACATTTGAGATAGAGACTTCTTGATGTAAACTTATTCTTTTGTCTAGCACTTGTATATATTCTTTTATGATGTAGTGGATCTAGTTTGACCACTATTTTGATGTACACTTCTATGTGATATGTTCATATATGTTTCCGCCTTAGTGATATGAATATCTGTGACTGATTTGTGTTATGTTTATTTCTATATTTGTTTTCGAAGTCCGTATAGCCACTGTGTGGTAGCTTTGAGTTTGTATTTGATATGTCGGATTTCCTCTTGAAACGAAATGCATGTCTTACTATCTAACATATCGGTACTCGCACAAAGCAATTACACAGATGGTCGCTCCTCAACAGCCTTATTCTTCGTGCTAGTCGACGGCATTACCCAGTATTGTCCTTGGCTACTGAGTATAGAGGTGGGGCGTCACACCATAATATCAGAAGCACTTGAATATGAATATAATCACAAATTAAAAAAACAATAATTACAGTGATTATATTTCAAATAAAATCATATCCAAGTTACAAAAATCCCAAAGGTATTCCCAAGCAATGATCAATTATAATTTACAATAATACGCCAAGAGCGACATATGAAGATGCCCCCTTGGATGATCATAGCAATATAGACATAACTGTCTTAATACATAGTGGAAACAACAAAAAGAACAGAATTCCTAATTTAGCTATCCGTCAGCCACCTGCCCGTCTTCGGAAGCTTTATTCGCCAAAACTACTAAAACCTGAAAACCTAAACCCTCAGCCTACTCAAATCAAATTTTGAGCACCCGAGAGTTTAAGGAGAAACAAAATCTTCAAGTCAGACATAAAGCCTGGTATGAATAATTTTGTTACATTTCTGTTAATCTATGTTAAGTGAGACCATGCCACTTAACGGAACGGGTTTCCCCTCACTGACATTCCTTTTAAAACATATCTTTTTGAAATTCTTTTCCTGTAACCAAAACTGGTCAAATATCTGTAAAGCATTATTATGTAAACATACATAGATAAATCAGGTGATAAAATGAACTATCTGTTCATACATACAAGTTTTGTTTGGCTAACTTTTAACCTTTGGCTGACTCGGGCCTACCAGACAACATCGAAATTTATCTAACATATGTTAGACACTTATCTTCATCTGGACTATCTGTCCTTCTCCTGGACTGTCTGTCCTTAACTATCTATTAAATACTTGTCTTTTGGATGGTCTGTCCTTAACTTATTATCTTCCAGGGTCACCCGATCCTAATGGTTTTGCGGGCTCACCAAGAACCTATATGTATACAAAAATATATTCCTTTCTGTGTGTATTCATAATTTTAGTCTTACCTGTGACAAATCCTTACACACTGGAATTTTTGTACTAAATTAGCTGGGGCTAATAGCTAATGTATAGGGCGCGACCCTATACCAGTCCCATCTGGTATCTAATATATGAGTCATTTTACTTAGGGATATCTTCCCAAAATTTTCCTTGAAAATCTTTTCAAAATGATTTAAGACCTTTAAATCAAACTCAGCAAGGAAAATTATATAATTTCTATGCATTACTTAAAACAACTTGCCATGTTAGATATATACTTTACTCAAATCATAGTTGATGAAAACACTTAACTTTTGAAAGTCCTCCGTCCAAAACAATTGAAAGTACCCCTTTCGAAACCATTAAAAGTCCCCCTTTCGAATCCATGTAAAACCCCTTCTTTTATCTAGGCCGAAATGCCAAAACCTTCCTTCCAAAACCATTCTCGAAACCTTTTCGAAACCTTTGGAAATCTTCCTTTCGAAAGCTTTAAAACCTTAAACATCTTCCTTTTAAAACCTTTAAACATTGCACTTCACCCATTGGAAAACCTTTCCTTTCGAAACCATTTGAAACCATCAGAAAACACACCTTTCGACTCCTTTGAAACCTCTGGGGAACCACCACTTTGAAACCACTTTCAAAACCTTTCGAAAACATTAAACCTAAATCTTTCGAAAGCATTTGGGTTCAATTTTAAAACATGTGGAAACCTTTCGAAACCATTCGAAGTTGGCTACTTCGGAGCACGTTTTGGTTAAAAATCATTTTGATTATGCCTTCAAGTAGAGTAAAAGGACATTAACCCATTAAAAGTCAAAAGAACCTTTTGAAACCATTCAAATCATCTCTTTCAAAACCAAATTTTGGGTTATACTTTATTCAAAGAAAAAGGGCCTTTAAAATTATTTATGTCGAAAGCACCTGTTTCGAAACCACTTGAAAGTAACTCTTTCAAAACCATTTCCTAAGTAATAAATTGATGGTTTCGAAACCATCCTTCGAAAACAATGGAGAGGTGGCCAAATTTTAGAAAACAAAAGGATCCCTTCGAAACCATCTGGATCGAAAGGTAGGAAGCGGCAGCTAAAAGCTTTGACCATGTCGAAAGCAATCATGTAAGACAAGAAAGCAACCCAATCGAAACCATTTCTTTTAAACCATTTGACTTAATCAAAAGAATCTAGGTCGAAAGCAAGCGGGCATTCTTTTCTTTAAAACCAAAACAAAGTCTTATCCCTTTCGGAACCCCATGGATTCGACACTATAGCTTTCACCTTCTTCCAATTCATTACGTACTAGTTTACTGATACCATATGCATTGGTTTCGACTATGTCGAAAGGGTAGTATGGAGGTGGAACCTAGGTGTCGAAGGAGACGAAACAGTTAAAAGGCTGTTTATTTGTACTTTAAAATAGTCCCTTTGTACCTAACCTTCCTTGTTTGTCTAAATCTGATTGGTTGCCAGGTTTTTCTTTTCAAAGTGTTGCCGATTTTCCATTTTTAACAAATTAACCATTTTACAGAAAGTGTGATAACCCGAATATTTGGGCATCTGTTAATTGGAAATTAACATAATTAAATTTATTAAAATACTTATTTGTAAATTGAACAAATGAAATTCTGAGATATATCTAAAAATATCAAATTGATTTTTAAGATTTATTTTAAAAATTTTATTTAAAAAATGGTTTGAACTTATATTGGGATTTCAAAGAGATGATATATATATCTTAATATATATTTTGGATTTAGAAGTATGTATAAATGATTTTTATGTAAATATAGTTTGTCTTATTCTATTTCTTTAAAAATATTTTTCATTTATATAAATAAAATATATATTTAGTTATTAGGAAATTAATTAATAAAAGCTTTATCCATTTATAAATTCATTTTTGCATGTAAAATCATATGTGTAAATTAGTAAAACCATCTAAGCACATGTGTTAACATGTTAATATAGGGAGATGACAAATGCCAAGAATTTGTTTTTCTTTTAATTTTTAAATTTATCATTTTAGCCATTTTAAATACATATGTTTTCTCCTCTTCATTTCTTTCTTCCCTAATCAAAACAAAAGAAATAAAAAAAACTTCAGCCTGTAACAAAACTCAAACAAATTCTCTAACAAACCGTAATCAACTCCTCACAAACCTGAAATCAAATTCAATAGCCTATAATATCATTTTCAAAATTCAAAAACCCAAGCTTGCAAACTTTTCTTCAACCTGGAATCAAAAGCCTACAAGTTCTCTTCAACCTGAATCAAAGTCTACATTCTTCAAATCTGAGACAAGCAACCCAAGTTTTTAAAACAACAAGCATTCCAGTTTTAAAACAAAGAAGCAATTCAAGTTTTTAACTCAAGCAGCTTCAGCAATTCAAATTTTAAAAGTTTCAAAAGCTGTTTCCAAAACAAAAGAAGGCTCTGTTCTTCATCATAAACCAGGTGAGTAAATATTTGTTTTAAAAGCTAAGTAAATTAAATGTTTGTGCATGTGTGTTTCTGGAATGTATTTATGCCTGCATGTATATGTATTTACCAGTATAGGTCAGTATGTTGTTATATTTGAATTTTTCATATCTGTGCCTCTCTGTTTCAAAAATACAGAGTTTAAAAGTAAGAAAAATTCAATATTCTTGATCTATTCATTTCTGGGTTGTGGAATTCAAACATAATAAGATGTTTACATATAGATTAACATTTAAATTTCGTATTCAAGCAAAATAGTTTTGGAAATCTACAGTTCTTAAGTAAATACAGCAAGAACTTTAAAATGTGGAAAAATTAATTTATTTAATTTATAGGTTCAAGTATAGAACTTAAATCATCTCTGAAAAATTGGATTTTTAAAATGAAAATCATGAATTTTAGTTTGAATTTGAGGGAGTATTCTGGTGATGACTAGAATATGAATTCGAAGCAAATTCAGGCGATGGGTTTATCTCTGGTGGTCGGGGTTTTGATCGGAGCTTGGTTGATGGTCAGAGATGTTGAGAAAAATGCCTGATGATTTTATCATCCTTTGTGGCGATGGTGATTGAACAAACTAGGGTTTAACACCCTTGTTCTTGTCGTGATGGAAACGAGATGACTGGAGTGTCTACGGTGAATCGCGTGGCACCGGAGCGATGGGGATGGATGCGTGAAGGGCTTGGAAAGTTGTTGCCGGAGTTTCAGGTGGTACGAAGGTCAGAGGCGAGGTGGCGAGACGTTCGTCCCAAGTGATGTCGAACTGCTGTTCGAATTGATGTCTCGTTTTCAATTTAGGCTAGATGGTTGCAAATTGATGCTAGAAGTTGAATGGCGAGTTGATTTACGATTTGCCAGAGATGAGTGAGTTCGCCGGAGTTGGCTGGAATCGCCGTGCACGTGCACCACGGTGAGGTGCATGTCAGGAATGATGGATGCGTGGGCGACTCGAAGAAGTCTCGGATTTTGAGATGGCCAGGCTCGAAGTAGCTCTCGTGTGCGAGTAGTGTATTTCTAGCAGTTTTGTTTTATAAAAGAAAACGAGTTAGGAGAAGATGCTGCGAGGAACTCGAAGACGATCTCGAGTGAATACGTAGGAAACTCGGAGCAAGAATCAGAGAAGTGTAGCACGTTTTAAAAAGTTTTAAAAATAATAAAAGCTTGGAATTTTAAAATGTTTCTATGTTTAAACTTTTCTAGACTTCTTTTTAATTGCTTTTAAACTCTATTTTATTGGTAGGTTTGTTAAATTTAAGTTTGTTAAAACTTAAATAAAATGTTTTAAAACTAAATCATTTTATAGTTATAATTAAATGTTAATTAAAGGTTAAACTTAATAATGTGATTAAGTAATTAACAAAAGAAAATGATTTGTTAAAGATATTTAAGAGTTTGATAATTTAATAAAGAGTAATTAATTAATTTTAATTATTAATTAAATAATAATAAATCAATAGTTAAAGATTATAATTAATTAGAGTTTAATTAATTTGTAATTAAGAATTATTAATCAGATAATTAAAGTTAATTAATTAATAATTAGTAGTTATTAATTAAGAAATTAATTAAGAAATTAATTGGTAATTAGTAGTTAATTAATTAATTTTTAAGGGTTAATAAATCAAGTATTAAGAATTAATTAAATTGTGATTAATTAATTAAGTAATTAATTGATAATTAATAAATCTTTGATTAAGGATTACTTAATTTAAAATTAAGTTTTATTAATTAATAATTTAGGTTTATTAATTAATAGTTAAAGGATAATTAATCTCTGATCAAGGTTAATTAATTTACTTATAAAAGTAATTAAGGTATGATTAATTAATTAAATGATTGTAATTAATTAATAATTGATTAAACAGGATAAGTGATTAGTTCTTAAGTAATTAATCAAATTAATTATAATATGGATTAATAAATTCTGTTTGGATGATTGTTGGAGTAGGATGTCCGAATTGATTGATATCTATTGGGTGATATTCTGTGATACTCTGTGATAAGTTTTGGATATATCTGTGATGGATGTATGGATTATCTAAGATAAATGCTATGTGAATTCAAAGTGTTAAATTGAATTGTTTAACTTTTAAATAACTTGACCTTTAAGATGACATTGGTTTCGAAGAGACCGGGGTCGGGTATTAATAAATATCCGAAACCACTTCGATTTGAAATCATCTAAAAAACTTTATAGATTGATATGTGAAACCAATAGGCTGGTTGGGATAAAATGGACCATTTAAACTAAGTTGGATACTTAGATATTGTTTTGTGAAAATAGGTGTTGACTATATAAGTTGTTTACTTGTAATAATGTACGAGTTACCCCGGGTTTTAAATAAGTTCTATAGATTGGAATTTCTAGTTAGATGGGTTTACTCACGCTGGTTTCCAGCCTGACCCGGGTGTTACTTTGATGTAATACTCGGGTCAGACCGAGTATTACAGATTTCAGGTAAGGACGTTCTGGAGCTCAGGAGGCGAGCTGGATGGCAGGAACGTATGGAGTGTGATATATTGTTAATTATTGGGACGAGTTATTTTAACTGTATAGTGATTGTGAAATGTTGTAACTCTGATGTATAAAAATGTAATTGGCTGATACAGTTTTCTTTGTATAACTGATATTATTATTTGATATTGTATTTTGATCCGCTGCGAATGTGAGAATCTATGCCTTGTTCTGTTCTTTCTTCTATCTCTTTTCTTTTTCTTCTAACTATCTGGAAATTTCGGGTTCGAAATTTCCAGGTCGTTACAGTTGGTATCAGAGCTAAAGGTTAAGCGAGAACCTTGGCTCTGTTGGGATTACTCGTTAAGGATAGGGTCAATGGTACCCTAGAACGAGTTGAGTGTATATATATATATATATATGAGAGCGTAATTGTTATATAAGGATTTTAAATGATTTTATATAAGAATATATTTTGATATATAAAATGATATTTCTTTCTAATAAATATTAAGGTAATTGGTTGTTAAAATATTGGAATTAAATTAAGTGGTAATAGAAATACAACCAATTTAAAATTGAATGAAGATAAGTTTGAAATGAATTCAAACTGAAATTAAAATCTTGAATTTGTAGAAATAAAGATAATAATAAATTGGTTTCCAGATATGATAACCTTGGTTATTATCAAAAATGGTAGTTGTGTTTAATAATGAATGTTGTTAATGATTAAGCAAAATGAAATGTTTAGGGAAGTAAACATTTAAGTGAGTATAACTTATAAATTGGAATTGAAGATAATTAAAAATTGTGAAATTTTAAATCTAAATCCAGAAAACTTGAAATTGTTTAAAAGAAGTTTGTTTTGAATTAAAACCAAAGGTGGTTTAAAAATTTAAAGTATAACTTGGTGTGTAAAGAAAATGTATATATGAGGAATATATATAATACCAATGATGATTTGAAATAAACACTTAGTGTTGAGTTTTAAATTGGAATGTGATGTGAAACCCAAAGTGAAGTAAGTTTTTAAACTTAAAAGGGGAAAAATTATTAATCTGAAGTTTAAAATTTGAATGGGAATTCAAATTGTGTAAAGTTGACCAGATTAAGTAAATTTAATTTAATTTGGAGGAAGTTAAATAAGTTTGAATAAATAACTTGAATTGGAAATTTCAAGATACAATTTAAATTTAACTTCGGAAGTTAAATGGTTAATTTTAAATGGGAGTTACGAGTAATCTCAAAATGGGTTTGAAATCTGGAAATTGAAAATGGATAATAAATTAGAATCTGAAGATTAAATTGTTTTTGAATTCTTATTTGAACTTTGTAATAAGTTAAGTAAAGATAATTTTAAAATGGAATTTTGAAATTTGAATTCAGAATTAAAAGGTTTAAAGATTTAATTTGTTAAAATTAAAAATAAAAGGTTGAGTTAATTTAAAAGTAAAGGAATTGTGATTTATGGAATTAAATCAATTTTAACTCGAATTTATATAATTCGAGATAGTTTAAAATTGAGATTTAAACTGAATTAGTTCAAACTGAATTCGATTTGAATAAATGGGAATTGTGATTTAAGATAAATAAGTTTAAAATTCAAATGGGAATTGGGATTAATTCATATAGAAATTGAAATGATTTGAAATTTAAGTGGATTCAATTTGAAATTAGTTTGAATAATTTGAAATTGTGATTAAAGTGAATATGTTTAAAATCAAATGGAATTTGATTTGAATTTGGAAAGGAATTAAGATTAATTCAACTTGAATTGGGATTGAATTAAATTCAATGGAAATTGAAGTATTGAGTCAATTTAAATGGAAGTGGAAATTTAAATTGAATTAATGGGAAATTAATTGGAAATGGAGATTGGGAAATTAAACAGTTTGGCTCTGGATTATTTTCAAAATAAATTATTATAATACAAATATATTTTTCCAAACTATTTACTATATAATCTTCTTCTTAAACCCCAAACTATCTTATACTTATTTTTACAATTATTTTGGAACTATTTAACTATTTTGAAACTGTCTTATAAACTAATTACTATTTTTCAGTTACTTATATCTAATCACTATTTTAAAAACTAGTTTGCAATAATCTAACTATTTTATACCTACTTAACTATTTTAGAGCTATTTTACAAACTAATAACTATTTTTCAACTACTTATCTATTTTAAACTTTTTCAAGCTATTTTTTTTAAATTTAAAAAGGTTAGAGTTCAAACTGTTGGAAATTAAAGTAATAACTCAATTGGAAATGGAGGCAATTGAGAATAAGTGAATGGAATTAAAGAAAATGTAAATAGAAAAGAGAATTGATTTGGCTAATAACCAATAAAGATGAATACGTAAGATATACGTATATTATTCTATTCGCATAGTGATTTGATCTAGATTCGAACACAGAATTTCGAGATAGTATTATCGATCCGAGTTGGGATTTTTTTCGCTCGATTTTCGACGGCGAACCTGGATATGGATTGTTGATTGATTCTGGATATTCTCTATCATAGCTACGACTATGCAAGGAGAATGACGGTTTCTGATCAGGAAACCAGATCTGAGTCCGCACTAGGAAGCCGGGTGGACGATACTAGTTCGGAAGTGAAATTGTGTGATCGATTGAGCGATCAGATTGATATAGCGTACGGATGATATATGTACATCGTACGGGTTTGAATGAAATTGGCATTTAAAATTTGAGGATAAGAAATTTGAAATGGTTTTCGAAAATGAAAGGTATATTATGTGTAATATAATGGAATTGGATATTTCTTTGGTTAAAATTTACTTTATGCAGGTAAGTAAATGGTAAATAACTTTATAAAGAAATCAAACTTGAATATTTGATTTGGTAATAAATAAAGTTATATTTTGTAATATGATAAACTTCCCTTATTGAATCTAGCCAGAATAAAAAGGGTTTTGAAATATTTAAAGTATAAAAGAGGTTTTATACAAGTTTGAAGTGATCCAAAGATTTTCAAAGTTATATATATCTATATCTATATATATATAAAGGATCTTATAAGAATGATTTTGGAAAAGGTTTTGGGAACCTATGAATTTGGGAAGGCTTTTGATTTTTGGGAAAATCAATTTTAGATTTTGGAAAGCCTAGTTTGAGAATTATCGATTTTTGGTAATCGATTTTGTGTAAAGGAGATTTTGATAAATCATAAAGGGTATGATTTGAAGATACTATAAGTATATAGTATAAAATGTTTTGAGTATAGCTCTGGGGAAAAAGGCGCTTCCTTGAAATGAACTTCTCAGGAGTACCACTGGGTGGTACTGCCTTGAACCCCAAGGGGGGATTCTAAAGTTGATCCTGTGAGGAGTCCGGACAAAACTAGTTCCTGAGGATTATTTGTGTAGCGAAAGTCGAGGGGCTGGTGCCCACAGAGGCATTTGGGTTATTCTGTGACGACAATGTAACTCGATGTCACTGCGATCTACTGCAGACCATAGCGAAAGTCATGTGTGCCGCTGAGAGCCAACTGTCTACGTTTGATTTTATATCGGTAGACTGTGACACTATGGTAACATAGCGGAAGTCGTGTGTGCCGCTGAGAGCCAACTGTCTACGTTTGATTTTATATCGGTAGACTGCGACCTATGTGGGAGAAGTTTCATTATTTGGCAGCGAAATTCGGTGGCGCTGATGCCTACAGTTATATGGGTTTGTGCTGTGAAAGCAACGTAAGGCCCGGGTATAACTGCGATCTGTAGCGGGTTCCATGGCGAAATCGAGGAGCGCGGAGACCTATAGTTATCTGTGGATTTTGCCGGGACGGCAACGTAACCATCGGGTTAACTGCGACCATGGATGGGGGTGATGATTTCCAGAGCATTCTCACCAAAGATATTTCCTCTATTTTCAAAAATGTTTTCGATATTTTCAAATAGAGTATCTTCCAAGTATTTTCACTGGGTGTTGAAAACAAGTCTGCTAAGTACTTATAGATTTTCAGTCCTACGCCTGATCAACGTATGATCGAATTTCTGTGAGAACGAGGATGAACTTGTTAAAACATCAAGTTATAAAAAGTATTTTTATAAAACTATTTTTATATGGATTTTAAAAAAAATGTTTTAAAGATAATCAAAGAAAATTTATCAGATTTTAAGTACTGAATAAATTTTGGCTTCGTTTCTTTTCGAGGACGAAAAGATTTAAAGGGGGGAGGAATGTGATAACCCGAATATTTGGGCATCTGTTAATTGGAAATTAACATAATTAAATTTATTAAAATACTTATTTGTAAATTGAACAAATGAAATTCTGAGATATATCTAAAAATATCAAATTGATTTTTAAGATTTATTTTAAAAATTTTATTTAAAAAATGGTTTGAACTTATATTGGGATTTCAAAGAGATGATATATATATCTTAATATATATTTTGGATTTAGAAGTATGTATAAATGATTTTTATGTAAATATAGTTTGTCTTATTCTATTTCTTTAAAAATATTTTTCATTTATATAAATAAAATATATATTTAGTTATTAGGAAATTAATTAATAAAAGCTTTATCCATTTATAAATTCATTTTTGCATGTAAAATCATATGTGTAAATTAGTAAAACCATCTAAGCACATGTGTTAACATGTTAATATAGGGAGATGACAAATGTCAAGAATTTGTTTTTCTTTTAATTTTTAAATTTATCATTTTAGCCATTTTAAATACATATGTTTTTTCCTCTTCATTTCTTTCTTCCCTAATCAAAACTAAAGAAATAAAAAAAACTTCAGCCTGTAACAAAACTCAAACAAATTCTCTAACAAACCGTAATCAACTCCTCACAAACCTGAAATCAAATTCAATAGCCTATAATATCATTTTCAAAATTCAAAAACCCAAGCTTGCAAACTTTTCTTCAACCTGGAATCAAAAGCCTACAAGTTCTCTTCAACCTGAATCAAAGTCTACATTCTTCAAATCTGAGACAAGCAACCCAAGTTTTTAAAACAACAAGCATTCCAGTTTTAAAACAAAGAAGCAATTCAAGTTTTTAACTCAAGCAGCTTCAGCAATTCAAATTTTAAAAGTTTCAAAAGCTGTTTCCAAAACAAAAGAAGGCTCTGTTCTTCATCATAAACCAGGTGAGTAAATATTTGTTTTAAAAGCTAAGTAAATTAAATGTTTGTGCATGTGTGTTTCTGGAATGTATTTATGCCTGCATGTATATGTATTTACCAGTATAGGTCAGTATGTTGTTATATTTGAATTTTTCATATCTGTGCCTCTCTGTTTCAAAAATACAGAGTTTAAAAGTAAGAAAAATTCAATATTCTTGATCTGTTCATTTCTGGGTTGTGGAATTCAAACATAATAAGATGTTTACATATAGATTAACATTTAAATTTCGTATTCAAGCAAAATAGTTTTGGAAATCTACAGTTCTTAAGTAAATACAGCAAGAACTTTAAAATGTGGAAAAATTAATTTATTTAATTTATAGGTTCAAGTATAGAACTTAAATCATCTCTGAAAAATTGGATTTTTAAAACGAAAATCACGAATTTTAGTTGGAATTTGAGGGAGTATTTTGGTGATGACTAGAATATGAATTCGAAGCAAATTCAGGCGATGGGTTTATCTCTGGTGGTCGGGGTTTTGATCGGAGCTTGGTTGATGGTCAGAGATGTTGAGAAAAATGCCTGATGATTTTATCATCCTTTGTGGCGATGGTGATTGAACAAACTAGGGTTTAACACCCTTGTTCTTGTCGTGATGGAAACGAGATGACTGGAGTGTCTACGGTGAATCGCGTGGCACCGGAGCGATGGGGATGGATGCGTGAAGGGCTTGGAAAGTTGTTGCCGGAGTTTTAGGTGGTACGAAGGTCAGAGGCGAGGTGGCGAGACGTTCGTCCCAGGTGATGTCGAACTGCTGTTCGAATTGATGTCTCGTTTTCAATTTAGGCTAGATGGTTGCAAATTGATGCTAGAAGTTGAATGGCGAGTTGATTTACGATTTGCCAGAGATGAGTGAGTTCGCCGGAGTTGGCTGGAATCGCCGTGCACGTGCACCACAGTGAGGTGCGTGTCAGGAATGATGGATGCGTGGGCGACTCGAAGAAGTCTCGGATTTTTAGATGGCCAGGCTCGAAGTAGCTCTCGTGTGCGAGTAGTGTATTTCTAGCAGTTTTGTTTTATAAAAGAAAACGAGTTAGGAGAAGATGCTGCGAGGAACTCGAAGACGATCTCGAGTGAATACGTAGGAAACTCGGAGCAAGAATCAGAGAAGTGTAGCACGTTTTAAAAAGTTTTAAAAATAATAAAAGCTTGGAATTTTAAAATGTTTCTATGTTTAAACTTTTCTAGACTTCTTTTTAATTGCTTTTAAACTCTATTTTATTGGTAGGTTTGTTAAATTTAAGTTTGTTAAAACTTAAATAAAATGTTTTAAAACTAAATCATTTTATAGTTATAATTAAATGTTAATTAAAGGTTAAACTTAATAATGTGATTAAGTAATTAACAAAAGAAAATGATTTGTTAAAGATATTTAAGAGTTTGATAATTTAATAAAGAGTAATTAATTAATTTTAATTATTAATTAAATAATAATAAATCAATAGTTAAAGATTATAATTAATTAGAGTTTAATTAATTTGTAATTAAGAATTATTAATCAGATAATTAAAGTTAATTAATTAATAATTAGTAGTTATTAATTAAGAAATTAATTAAGAAATTAATTGGTAATTAGTAGTTAATTAATTAATTTTTAAGGGTTAATAAATCAAGTATTAAGAATTAATTAAATTGTGATTAATTAATTAAGTAATTAATTGATAATTAATAAATCTTTGATTAAGGATTACTTAATTTAAAATTAAGTTTTATTAATTAATAATTTAGGTTTATTAATTAATAGTTAAAGGATAATTAATCTCTGATCAAGGTTAATTAATTTACTTATAAAAGTAATTAAGGTATGATTAATTAATTAAATGATTGTAATTAATTAATAATTGATTAAGCAGGATAAGTGATTAGTTCTTAAGTAATTAATCAAATTAATTATAATATGGATTAATAAATTCTGTTTGGATGATTGTTGGAGTAGGATGTCCGAATTGATTGATATCTATTGGGTGATATTCTGTGATACTCTGTGATAAGTTTTGGATATATTTGTGATGGATGTATGGATTATCTAAGATAAATGCTATGTGAATTCAAAGTGTTAAATTGAATTGTTTAACTTTTAAATAACTTGACCTTTAAGATGACATTGGTTTCGAAGAGACCGGGGTCGGGTATTAATAAATATCCGAAACCACTTCGATTTGAAATCATCTAAAAAACTTTATAGATTGATATGTGAAACCAATAGGCTGGTTGGGATAAAATGGACCATTTAAACTAAGTTGGATACTTAGATATTGTTTTGTGAAAATAGGTGTTGACTATATAAGTTGTTTACTTGTAATAATGTACGAGTTACCCCGGGTTTTAAATAAGTTCTATAGATTGGAATTTCTTGTTAGATGGGTTTACTCACGCTGGTTTCCAGCCTGACCCGGGTGTTACTTTGATGTAATACTCGGGTCAGACCGAGTATTACAGATTTCAGGTAAGGACGTTCTGGAGCTCAGGAGGCGAGCTGGATGGCAGGAACGTATGGAGTGTGATATATTGTTAATTATTGGGACGAGTTATTTTAACTGTATAGTGATTGTGAAATGTTGTAACTCTGATGTATAAAAATGTAATTAACTGATACAGTTTTCTTTGTATAACTGATATTATTATTTGATATTGTATTTTGATCCGCTGCGAATGTGAGAATCTGTGCCTTGTTCTGTTCTTTCTTCTATCTCTTTTCTTTTT
This sequence comes from Allium fistulosum, assembly GCA_030737815.1. NCBI lineage: Eukaryota > Viridiplantae > Streptophyta > Magnoliopsida > Asparagales > Amaryllidaceae > Allium > Allium fistulosum. The sequence goes on along the minus strand of CM060908.1, from coordinate 511,628,097 downwards.
CTTCTAACTATCTGGAAATTTCGGGTTCGAAATTTCCGGGTCGTTACAGAAAGCCCATTCTTCCCCATAATTATATAAAACATTTAAGTCCCATACCTTAAATAATTTTATATAACCATTAAAACTCTTAGGAAAAATATGGAAAAATTCCAGTAAATCAAATTATATATTTTCTCTAACATATAAAAATTTCAGACCAAAATAATTATTTATTTACCCGCAAATAATTTATAACCCAAAATAGTATTTTCTTATCAAAAATTCCATATAAATTCCAAACTATTTCCAAAAATTTTGAAAATTGTAACCATCACCAAAACATATTTTTTGATTTATATAAAAATTCGCAAGGCATAAAGATGTCATTTAATAAGGTTTTACCTTAAAACATATCATAAAATCCAATATTAACATGTATAATTCATCAACAAGTATATATAAACATTCCATCATTCAAAAACATGGCAATATATTGCAAAATAATTCAGAATCATCATAAAACTGAAAACAATTCAAAATAGAGATGTAAACATTATTCACCTTAAGCTTTGTTATTAAAGAGATTGAGATATGAGTAGATTTGTTTTGTATTAGCTATTCCTTTAGCTTTTCTTACTTCTTCTTCCCCTTTCCTTATTAATGGTGATCGGCCTTGCTTTTTAAAATTTGAAAATGAAATGAAATGAATGTGTGTTACTATACATGGCTATGTGAGAAGATATAGGAATGGCCTCTTTCCTATATTACCCCTCCTCTTATTCATTTTTAAAACCTTCTTTTAATTCATTATCAAATGGCACGGCTACCCCCTTTTATAAAATCAAATCTCAATCCCCTAATCCAAACATTATTTATTTAATTTATCTAATTAAACATCCTAAATAATGTTACCAAAAATCTAGGATGTTACAGACTTACCTCCTTAAAGAATTTCGTCCTCGATATTATGATAAGGCACACAAAAATCAAATAAGAAGGTAAAACATGCCATCAAACAAGTCAGGATAAGTTTCTCTAATCCTGTTCTCAACCTCCCAAGTACAGTCTCTGTCATCGTCACTCCACTGGACTTTGACTAATCTGATCGTCTTGGTTCTAAGCCTTTTCTCATCTCTCGCAACAATGCGAACCAGCTTTCTCACTACGGTCAAGTCCAGTTCTACCACTTAATCATCTAGCACTGTCGGTGCAAATAGCAGTCTCTGGGTCTATAACACACTTCCTGAGATGAGAAATATTGAAAACATCATGGACACCTGCCAAACTGCTCGGTAATTCAATTCTATACGCGAGCTTTCCGATCCTCTCAAGAATAGGAAAAGGTCCAACGAACCTAGGAGGTAACTTCCCAGATTTCCCAAATCTAATCACACCCTTCATCGGTGACACTTTGAAGAAAACCTAGTCTCCAACTGAGAACTCTAAATCTTTTCGTTGTTTATCTGCATAACTTTTCTTCCTAGGCTGTGCCTTCTTCATTCTAGCCCGAATGACCTCGATCTTTTCTACAGCCTCTCTAACTAGATCTGGACCAAGAATCAACCTATCCCCGGTCTCCAACCAACATACGGGAGATTTGCATGGCCTTCCATACCAAACTTCAAATGGTGCCATCCCAATACTAGTCTGATAACTACTGTTATACGAAAACTCGACTAGATGGAGATGGTCCTCCCATGATCCTCTGAAATCCAGAACACAAGCTCTTAACAAATCTTTTAAGATCTTGTTAACTCTTTCTATTTGTCCATCTGTCTACGGATGGTGTTAACTCCTCTTTTTGGAGCGACCTACAACTCTGCGACCTAGCACTCAGTGACCTAGCGACCTAAAGGTACCAGCTACCTAGCGACCTAACACACTCAGCGACCTAACGACCTAAAGCACTCAGCGACCTAACTCCAGAAAGAGTCTAGCGACCTAACTCCAGAAAGAGTCTAGCGACCTAACTCTAGATAGAGTCTAGCGACCTAACTCCAAAAAGTTATAACGACCTAAAAAAGGAAACGACCTAGCGACCTATAGCTCCAGCGACCTAAAGATGGAACAGTTCAACGACCTAAAGCTCTAGCAAATACTCCCTAGGTCGCTCACGACCTAAATAAACCCAGACAAATTACTATGCCGCTCCTCTCCTAGGTCGCCCACGACCTACGACCTATCCAAGGTCGCTCACGACCTATAACTTAGCAATTCATTCAGACAGAGCAAGTGCAAAACTGTTAAACCGCAAAACATGCCCATTAGGTCGCACGCGACCTATGACCTACCTTAAGCCGTTCACGACCTATGAATTGTCACTACGTTCAAATGATCCAGTGCAAAACTACTAAGTCGTAGCCCATGCTTCTTAGGTCGCTGGCGACCTACGACTTATCTTAGGTCGTTCACGACCTATCATCTGTCCAGAATTCTCCTATAAATTCAGCATTAGCTCCAACTTAGAGAGGACTTTTGGATCAGTTCTGGAATGCCATTACGCTGCCGTTTTCTCGACTCATCCAACACTTCAAGCACTCCAAACACCGAAGACGATTCAACGAACTTCAAGAGGAAATCAAACACATTCAACATGAATTCGAAAGATTCTTCTTCATACAAGTTCTAGCTACTCATCTAAAGTTTGTTGTAATCGAAGTGTATTGTAAAGAATTGTAATTGAATCATCAATAAAGGAAATTAAAGTGGACGTAGGCTAAATCTTAAGCCAAACCACTATAAAACTGTTGTCTCGTTACTTTTTTGCTATTTTCTGCTTATTTCTGTTCCCGTACCAACGAGTGGTGCTTTCACATAACTCATACACATACCAGGGTGTTAGCGTCGATTTTTACGTTAACATTTTGGTGCTTTCTCTGAGAACCCAACTTAGGGATATTTTCACCATTGCTTCGCAAAGACTTATTGAAAGGATCTCCTTAAAAACCAGAAGTCTATCTGAAATCATGGCTTCTGGAAGAAAGAGTAGATCTACGAGGTCCGGAAATGCTAATGATAGGGTTGCTTCTTCTCCAACGCCGAATCAGGAGACTCCTACTGTTGGAGTCACAAGAGCCGAACTTGATGATGTGGTTTCTGGACTATACCAACAAATGGAAACTCAAAATGCTATTATGATGGAAAGGTTGAACGCCCTGCTCGGGGCAAACCGACAACCAGAAAATGCTGAACCAACCTTTGATGAACAAACTCATGATTCCCAAGACAAAGATATTCCTCAAAGAGCAGCTGGCTTCGCCGAAGGGGCACCTCCCCAAGCTGGAGGATCAAGGCCGCAGCCGCCTCTTCGTGAACGTTTATTCATGCAAACTTCCGAAAAGGTGGCTGACGTCTGCCCGGCAAGGCCTCTGAATGATGAGGAATATCTATCAGGAATGGTTCGCCAGATTATGAAATAAAATATGCAAAGGAATGAAGACGAAAACGACTGGGGGTTTGCTCTAAGCAAGACTCCATTCACTGAAAGAATCCTAAAAGCTGAATTTCCAAGGAAGTTCGTTCCTCCTACTATCCCAGTCTATCGAGGAACAAGTGACCCTAATCAGTTCTTGTATAAATATGACTGGCATATGACAGGTGCCAGGGCAACAGATGAAATTAAATGTAGATATTTTCCTGTTTATTTGGAAGGAGTGGCCCTACTCTGGTTTACAAAGCTACCGGTCCGATCTGTGGATCAATTCTCTGATTTGACCCGTAAATTCAAGGATCAGTTCAGGTTGTATGCTACAAAGGCCAAGGACATATTGTCACTGTCCAGCCTAGAACAAGCTTTCGGCGAATCTATCAAATCCTTCTTGAATCGCTTTAACATAGCCTTGGCCGAGGTAGATAATGCTGAACCCCGTATGATCCTAACTTACTTGATGCGTGCCATCGATAAAACAAGTGAGTTCGGAAAATAGTTGAAGATGAAAGAACCGAATTCATTGGAAAAGTTTTATAAAAAGGCTGATGAATTTATGCATCTAGAGAATCTCCCCGCACAATCAAAGGTGGTTGAGGCTGAAATTCAAAACAACAATGTGGCTGAAACTTCTAACAAGAAAGAATCTGGTGGTCAGAAGAGGGAAAATAATGGTGGGAAAAAACAGAAAGACATGAAGAAACCATGCCGTTTTTCAGATTTTACCCCTTTGCTGAGACTCCAGAGAAGATCTTCTTCGCAACAAAGGATACCGTCAACTACCCAGAGCCACCTAAGATGAAGCTTGGAAAAAATTTCGTTCCTAACGGAAGATTCTGCCGGTTTCATAATCAGCCTGGCCATGACACCAACGAATGCCGCCATCTAAAGAACTTGATTGAAGAACTATTGAGAGAGAATAAACTGCAACAGTATGTTAAGAGAAATAGAAGTGATCCTGCCTTATCTTCTTAGGGGCAACAACTTCCTGCTCGTCAATCTGGTTCGGGTGAAAAGGCTGTGGTTCAAGAATCTGAAAGACCTGTAACTAATGTAATCACAGGAGGTCCACATCCAGCAGGCAGAAGTTGGGGAGAAATGGAAAGATATGCTCATGCTCTGAGACATGCCCCAAAAGAGGAAACTGTCTTTGTTTTGGAAGATGTTGTGCCTTCGAAACAACAAAGAACTTGTCACGATGACATCATATTCAGAGCCAGAGATTCTATGGGAGTTGAAGCTCCTACCATGGATCCGTTGGTAATAACTGCTGGTATCGGACCAGCTATTGTGAGAAGAGTGCTTGTTGATTGCGGCGCTTCTTGCAATATCCTCTTCAAGAAGACCTTTGACCAAATGAAGATTCCGATGGCTGATGTTCAAGCTTCTTCACACAAGATTGTTGGGTTCACTGGGGAACCGAAACAACCCATCGGAACCGTTGACTTATTTGTAGAACTTGGTGAAGGGGAGAGAAAAGTGGTCCGTAAGAAAACATTTGTTATTGTTGATGAATTTTCTGCTTATAACGCCTTCTTGGGACGACCAACTCTCGCTGCATTCAAAGCTATTCTCGCCCTATGGTGCCTAACCATGAAATTCCCCACTGACAACGGCGTTGGTGTTTTGAAAGGAGATCAGGGTGCTGGGCGCGAGTGTTATCTCACAGAGTTGCGGGAGGCAAAGAAGAGAGAGATGGGGAAAGGTGCGGTAGCTCCGCTCCGCATCAAAGAACCCACCTTGTAGCAAGTACGGGGCGGACCCTGCACTGGTGAGCATAGTGGTGTGCGAAGGGAAATCGATCCCAGAAAAACCAGTGCAGAGGAGAATAGAGTGGTGCCAGTGGAGGTAACGGTACCAATATCTATTGACCAGAAGGACCCAAACAAGGTGCTAAATGTAGGTTCACAACTTAGTGTGATGGTTCAAAATATGCTGATATCATTCTTGAAAGCAAATCTGGACGTATTCGCTTGGCGTCATGCTGACATGTGTGGAATATCTCCAGAAATTGCGGTACATGCCTTAAATATTGATCTGAAGTTCACACCCGTGAAACAGAAAAGAAGAACCCAAGGTCCTGAAAGGTCAACAACATTGAAAGAAGAAGTAGATCGGCTCATGGAGAATGGCTTCATTAGAGAATCCACTTATCCAAATTGGGTTTCTAATCTGGTGTTGGTTAAAAAGGCGAATGGAAAGTGGAGTGTATGCATCGATTTTTCAGACTTGAACAAGGCATGTCCTAAAGATTGTTTTCCATTGCCCAGAATAGATCAGTTGGTGGATGGAACAGCCGGGCATGAATTATTGTCTTTTATGGATGCTTACTCAGGATACAATCAAATCATGATGCATGAGCCAGATCAGGAGGACACGAGCTTCATCACCGATGTGGGTCTTTACTGCTACAAAGTTATGCCTTTCGGATTAAAGAATGCAGGGGCAACTTTTCAAAGACTCGTGAATGCAATGTTCAAACCTCAACTTGGCAAGACTATGGAAGTATACGTTGATGATATGCTAGTGAAGTCAAAAAAGGCAGTAGACCACATGGACCATCTGGAAGAAATGTTTGCAATCCTCCGAAAGTATGGAATGAAATTGAATCCTCTGAAATGTTCATTTGGAGTTGAGTCCAGAAAATTCTTAGGTTTCATTGTGAGTGCTAGGGGCATCGAAGCTAATCCTGCTCAGATCACTGCCTTAAGAGAAGTCAAACCCCCTAGAACAAAGAAAGAATTGCAAAGCCTCAACGGGAAGGTCGCTGCTCTGAGTCGATTTATTTCCAAGGCCACAGATAAATGCATTCCCTTCTTTGATGCTCTAAAGAAAGGAAAGAAGAATTTCGAATGGACTCCCGAGTGTCAAAAAGCTTTTGATGAGCTGATTCATCATATGGAAACGCCCCCAGTACTTTCTAAACCTGACAATGGTGAAGATCTATTCATATACTTAGCAGTTTCATCCCATGCTCTCAGTGCAGCGTTGGTAAGAGAAGACGCAAAAGTTCAGCGTCCAGTTTATTACATTAGCAAAAGGTTCACTGGGGCAGAGATGAATTATTCAAAGTTAGAAAAGCTCGCCTATTGTCTATTGATCGCTTCTAGAAAGCTGAGGCCATATTTCTAGGCTCATCCTATTAAAGTCCTCACTGATCAACCTCTGAAACAAGTCCTATTCCACCCAGAAACTTCGGGTCGTCTTTTGAAATGGAATATTGAACTCAGTTAGTATGATATCACCTACCATCCCCGAAAAGCAATTAATGGACAAGCTTTAGCAGACTTCATTGCAGAATGCACAGATAAAGGTGACAGTGAGGGAGAAGTGACGACTGAGATTCCGATCCAATGGAAATTGTATGTCGATGGTGCAAGAAACGACTACTGCTCCGGAGGCGGGATCGTGCTCGAAACCCCCGAAGGACGATCGTTATGTTATGCATTGAGATTAGAATTTCCTTCGACAAATAACGAAGCCGAATACGAAGCTCTTATTGCCGGTCTAAGGATTTCTAAAGAACTGAGCATCAAAGTGTTACAGATCTTCAGTGATTCCCAACTAATTGTATGCTAAGTCAAGAAAGAGTTTCAGACTAAAGGAGGAAATCTACCTGCTTATCTGTCAAAAGCTTGTGAACTTCTCGATGATTTTGATCATTATACAATAAACCATATCCCCCAGGAAGAAAACATGAAGGCAGATTCTCTCGTGAAATATTCAAGTTCTAGGGAAGCTCAATTATTGGGATTAGTCCCTGTAGAAGTCTTGACGGCTCCAAGTATTGATGAGATGGATATTGACTGGATCATGGCTATATCTCAAGAACAGGAATCATGGATGACTCCAATCAAGGAATATCTGCTCAACGGCTCCTTGCCCGAAAACTCAAACAAACGTCAAAAGCTCCTAAGAAAAGCTCCAAGGTATGTGATTCAAGGCGACCATCTGTACAGACATGGATTCTCGATGCCATTGCTCCGATGTGTAACCAAAGAAGAGGCTAAGACAATTTTGGCTGAAGTGCACGGAGGAGTGTGGAGATCATTCAGGTGGTCAAACTCTTGCAAAGAAAATTCTTCTCTATGGTTATTTTTGGCTGGATATTAATCAAGATGCTGCTAGCTACTCCCGAAAGTGTGACAGATGCCAGAGATTTTCAAAACTCACAAGATCACCTTCTACCATGCTAACACAGATGGTCAGTCCATGGCCATTCGCAATTTGGAGAATAGATCTTATTGGGCCTATGCCGATTGCCAGATCCGGAATCAAATATGTCATCGTTGTTGTTGATTATTTCACTAAATGGGCTAAAGCAGAACTATTAGCTACTATTAACTCTAAAAAGATGATAAATTTTGTAACAAAAAATATCATTTGCAGGTATGGTGTGCCTCAGAAGATAATAACAGACAATGGTACTCAATTCGAAAGCGAAGAATTCCAGGAATTTTGCAGACGATTCAAAATCCGAAAAAGCTTCTCAGCAGTGGCTCATCCGGAGGCAAACGGGCAAGTGGATGCAGTGAACAAAATCATCAAATCAACCATCAAAAAGCAACTAGAAAAAGCAAAGGGTGGTTGGGTTGATAAGCTACCACTAGCACTATGGGCATACAGAACTACCTACAAAACTGCGACTGGGCACACTCCATTCTCATTAGCATACGGATCGGAAGCAATGATTCCAGTGGAAATAGAAGTCCCCTCACACAAGAGAGTTCATTTCAACCAAACTGAAAATGAAAAGCTACAGCTTGAAGCACTTGACTTAGTTGATGAAAGAAGGAAGGAAGCCAAACTCAGAGTTGCAGCTCAACAGCAAAGAATAGCCAGGCACTTCAATTCTAAAGTTCGCCAACGCAGCTTTGAAATTGGAGATCTAGTCTTGAAAAGGACCATGACAGCAATCGGAGTGTTTGGGCCAAACTGGGAAGGGCCGTATGTCATAAGCGAAAAACTTCTCGATGGCACTTTCAAACTCGCAACTGTTGAAGGAGATCCAATCCCGAGAGCCTAGAACAGCAATCACCTGCGTCCATATTTAACTTAGAAGCAATGCTTAAATTTGTAAAATGATTATGAATGTATCGTGCTTGTATTGTAAGTCATTGTAAAAGCAGTGCAAAGTGATAATAAAAACTATAAAGTGGATGTAGGCCCAATTCTTGGCCGAACCACTATAAATCTTGTGTCTTTTATTATTTTAAAGTGCCTATCTTATTTCGATGTGCAAATATTTTAAGAGTGTTGCTAAAATATCGATTTAATATTGCAGGCAATCAAAGAAAAAATTACCTATCCAACACGTCACAAACTCAAGCGATTCCCATAGATCACTCAACAAACAAATGTCAAGCCACAAAAATTCCAGATTTAATTCCTACAAACGGTTAATGATTCCATCAAAGAGGCACCTTCCCAAAAGGAAGGCACCAAACCCTTGCTAACTGACTGTGATCGTTTGTACAAACAGACATCCGGTTAAGTGGCTTGCGTCTGCCCGTGGATTCACTCGACCACGAAATACACTTTTCCGGAAAAATCAAACAGCTTGTCAAAGAAAAGAATATAAACTTGAGAATGATAACAAGGAATCGCTCGGCGACAGTGGATGCAAAGGCACGGATAAGCAGACGAAAAAATAGCCAAAATGGAATCTTGTTTCTCACCAAAGAATGTTGGTGGGACCACCCAAGGGGGCACCTTCCCAAGATAGAAGTTTCCAGGCCCTTGATTACTTGATTGCGATCATTTGTGCAAACGAACATCCAGTCGAGTAATTTGCGTCTGCCCCGTGGACCTACTTAACTGTGAGATACAAACTTCCTAGCAAACCAAACGAAGACCTCTTCGTAAGCGAAAATTGCTTCGGAGGCACAAGCCCTCTTCGGAGGAACACAAACGGAGACCTCTTCGTAGGCAAAAAAAATTGCTTCGGAGGCACACAAACGAAGACCTCTTCGTAAGCGAAAATTGCTTCGGAGGCACAAGCCCTCTTTGGAGGCACATAAACGAAGACCTTTTCGTAAGCGAAAATTGCTTCGGAGGCACATAAACAAAGACCTTTTCGTAGGCAAAAAATTGCTTCGGAGGCAAAAGCCCTCTTTGAAGGCACACTTCACCAAGCTTGAAGTTCCAAACCAAAGCCCTCTAACGAGGCACAAGCCCTCTTCGGAGGCACACAAACGGAGACCTCTTCGTAGGCAAAAAATTTCTTCGGAGGCACACAAACGAAGCCCTCTTCGGAGGTACAACTCTTCGGAGGAGCCCTCTCCCGAGGCACAACAAAAAAGCCCTTCCCAAAGGCATATCAAACAAGCCCTCTTCAAAGGCACACTTTTACTCTCAATAGTGAAGTGCTAAACAAAGCCCTCTAACGAGGCACGTCCAATAGATCAAAACATTCTTTAGAATCCCGCTTCAAATACAAAGCGTTCTCTATTAAAAGCAGAATAATATTTCCTCAAAACGGAAGAATTATTCTCTAAAATAAGAGTACAAGTCTTTTCAGAATATTGCAGTAAGCCATGGTATGGGGGCATAATATAGCTAAATTAATAAAAACAATGCTCGAACATCATACCACGAGCTCACTGCAGTATCATATAAAGTAAATAAAGAAACTTGTGCAAAAACAAGGAATAAATGCGTTCACACATATATTAACAAGAAATTGTACAAGTAAAAAGAACCATTTTATTCCGTACTATGAAATTTTTGTGCATATGCAGGTTTCAACAAGCGGAGACCGGTATCCGCACAATCTCCAGTCAATACATGCAAAAAGAAAAATAAAAAGCGTAAAGACCAGCTCATTACTCCTTCTTCCCGCCACCTTTAGAGCTCTTGCCCGGCATAATGATTAGTTTCTGAATCCGGCGTGGACGGGTCGGGGAAGAAGGAGAAGAAGGTGTTGTCGGATCTTCTTCTATTTTTTCTTCACCAGCAGAAGCGCTCTTCTTCTTCTTGGCAATTGCGCGCTTCCCCTTCTTCATTGAAGAAGACTCACTGCCCGGAGTAAATAGCTCAGATAGCATCGTGTCATCATCATGATTTTGCTCCGGAGTCTTTTCACCTTCTCCAAGTTCCTCAGCCTTCTGCTCTTGCGAAGCAGATTAATCATCCAAGCCTCGAAGGGCTTCTATTTGCTCTTCCTGCGACCCTGGCTGAGAAGCAGGAGTAACTTGAAGGGATGGAGGAGGATCAGCTGAAAGGGGAGAAGTTTGTGCAGCATTCAGTGTTTCAGCTACAGAAGAAAAGAAGTTAAAATCAGTATTATCCGAAAAAAGAGAAGATATTGGTTCATCGAGACTTAAGTAATCAGCGAGAAATTCATCAAACTCAGGTGAAGCAAGCAAGTAATCCGCTTGACCTGGTTCGACGATGAAGTTACCTGGAGAAATCAGTTTAATCACTTCGATTTCAAAGTTTTCGGCTTCAGTGTCATCCTGGGTCTTCTCCTCGGCTTGAACAATGGGAGGATCGGTAATTTCGGTTTTTACTTCGGCTTTTGCAGGAGGTGGAGAATAAGAACTAGAGCCGATGGTATCAGGGTTGACCAAAGCCGGAGGACAAGCGGGGTCAGTTAAAGGCGCTTTCTCTAAACGCTCTCCTCCTGCTGCTTCGGCTTGCTCCCTAGCAAGCTGCTCTTTTCCCCTGGCAAGGGCGGTACGTGCCTCATCATCCAGATAGGTCGCCTCAAGATCCGCTTCTGCATAGCCAGCACCTCCGAACATATCAAGTACAACCTCCCACACTTCGGCCAGAGTAATTTCGTATGTCGGTCCCAAAAAAGAGAGGCTCCCGCGCCCCAAGACACTGTGCAAGTAAAAATCAAATAAAGTAGAGCTAATTTTGGCCTTCGTCGCCTCGTGCGATTGCTCAGCCGCTTCTTTTCCGGCGATGGCTGCTTCTTTTCCAGCGATGGCCTCATCACGCTCTTTTTCAGTTTTTGACAGTTGAGCTCGCAACCGCATAATTTCCAAATCATGGGAACTTGCCTTCTCTCGTAACTGGGCAATGTCGATGCAATAGATTTCCGTCATCTTCCTTTCAGCTTCAAGTTGAGCCTCAGCATTCCGTTGAGCAGCATGAGCATCGCGAACTTGTTTTTGAAGTACTTCTTCTTTTTGAGTGTAGGAAGTAGAAGAAGTAACAAGCTCATTTTTGAGTTTTCTAACTTCAGCCTCAAGTCTCTCATTGTCCTCAGCGATGCTTGTCATTTCTGTATTGTGCTGCTTAAGAACTTTCTTCCATTCAGAATGATCGTTTTCCATAGTTAACATGGCTTCGAGATTCATATGATTAACCCTTTGAAGCTCGTCAACCAGCTTTTGTCATCCGGACATTCTCTCAATATCAAGCTTAACAGCATCGAGATTCCTTAGCATGGCCTGCTTATCGATAAGAACCAAATCCAAGTCAAAGCGCACTCCTTTTAAACACCAATTTGGGAATCGGCTTTGAAGTGTAGGTGGAGCATCCTTGACTTGATACTGAGGCCTGTTAATAATTGTCTGAATGTCATTTTTCCCAAGAGCAGGAGAACCAGAGGGGATGTCAATAGGGATAGAAGCGGCAATCTTTTCAGAAATTGCCGACGCATCGCTAAGCTTGGTCCGCTTGCTGGGATCTCCAACGACGTGTTTTTTCCCTTTGTCATCATAAGATTTTCTTTTATGGGAGTCATCATCCCTTCTTCTTTGCCACTCCTCATGAGTTTGTCTTTCATGAGCTTTTCTGGCAGCTCTTTCTTCATCGGTTTCCCTCGGGGCACGGAGATAGCGCCTATAATCATAAGTGTCACGGCTTCCATGGCGCTGGAAATTGTCATAGTACGAGCCACTTTGCCCCATCGGAGAATCTGAAAATGAAAAGGAAGTAAAATTTAGAAATCTCCAGGAAAAGGAAATTAAGTGCGAGTAACTGCTAAAAATTCCTAAGTGTGTGTGGCGTGTAAACTATGCGCGTCAAGCTACAAACCACTCTTCGGCTTGGGGGTAATGTCAACTTTTGCAGCTAGCATTAACTCTTGGGTTGACGGAGTTTGCTGCAAGGCGGATGTCGCCTCAACTACTGGAGAGATAACTTTAGTAGTAACAGAGTCGTCCTTAAAAAGCTCCTTTGAAGTTATCATCAGGTCACTCAGTTCACCATAAATATCGTCACCAGCGGAGCTTTCTTTTTCAACTCCTTCTTCAATCACCGACAGAGGTGTAAGCATGCCAGATGACCCCGCGACATCAATGGAAGTAGAACACTTCACTAACGAAGCTCATGCAGCAGTTTCCTTCGATGCTATTTCCTCAGTAGAAATCGGGGAAACTAATGCTTCAGTCTCGGAACTAGAGACTTCGCGAATCCGAGTAGATCGGGAGAGGTGTAAAAGTCCGAACTGGTGCAGAAATTCATCTTTCAGCAAAAATTTAGTGCTTCTCTCTTCAGCAGCCACTGCACTTAAAGTTTCGAAGGTTGGCTTGTGATTGGGATCCCTAAGCGGAGGAGGAAGTGCTGCAAAAAGTAAAGAATGAAGTTAAGCATTTGACAATTTCGAGTTTCGAAAAGTTCAGAAAATGAAGTGAACGGAGAAAGGCAATCTTACTTCCAACTCTCCAGATGGCATAGAATCCCGGGGGGCATCTGACGAAGAAAAATTGACTTAAAAACCCGTGTGCACTCTCAGGAAAGTCTAGAATTAGCTTTCGGTTCCGCGCGCTCCTCACAAGTAGAATAGAGGGATGATCTTTATTCTTGGCGAACATGCATAAGTAGCAGATCTCTTCAAAACTTGGAAGACGATCGAGCGTCCACCTGAACAGCACACACAACCCCATCAAGATGGCATAACCATTGGGGTGTAGTTGGAAGGGAGAGATAGCCAATCTAAGAAGAAGCTCTCGGAGAAAATCATTAAAGGGAGGAATAGCTCCACTTAAGCACATCTGACGATTAACTACGACAAAACCAAGAGGTGACCTGTCAGCAGTATCGTTTACTCCAGGAAACAAAGCGTCTGCTTTGGAAATACCGAACTGGATACACAATTGACTGAAAGCTTTGTGGCTCAAGGTGGTCGAAGTTCTTTCCGAAGGATCAATCAATGGGTTAGCAATCGGAAAAGCCTCCCCAGCTTGTCTTGTTTCTTCTTGTTGAGAAGTCATTCTACACAAGGAACTGGATATTCAAATATGAAGGTGCATGTTTCCTAAAAGTGTGAAGTGTTGTGTAAAACTAGTAAAACGACAAGCAAATATAACTGGAATCAAATTAGTTGACGTGTGTCGATTATAGAGTTTCAAGACTTGTTATTTTAAGTCCAAGTATAGTGTTGATGCAAACAAATCAGCTTTAGTTGATTACTTTAGTTTTGTTTTAATAGTTCACTTGAATTTGTTGATTCACAGCATTTCATTCACAAAGTTCATTTAAGTTGATTATTCTTTATCGACTAATCTGTCATTCGGTGTGGGCAGTCAATGGCAGTATATTCGCCCTAGTTTTCTGCAAATGTTGTGTTTGACAGGTTGTTAGATATTAAAAGTTTAGTATAATCTGTAAGAAAGTTCAAACAGTTCAAGCCCAAGCAGTTCAATCAAGTTCTACCCAAATTTTACAAGTCTTAGGTCGTCCAGCGACCTAGCATAGGTCGAAGCTTCCTTAGGTCGCACTGTGCAAGTCAAAAGGTTCAAGGCAATGCAAATTTGTCCAAGTCCTAGCTCGGCCGCGACCTAAAGCCTATGCCGCAAAAGTCATAGGTCGTTCGAATCTCAGCGTGACCTAAAAGTTAGGTCGTTAATTTGTTAAGTCGTTCTGATCGAAATTCACATGCAAATTTAACCAAGTCCTAGGTTGCTGGAATCCTAGCGCGACCTAAAAGTTAAGTCGCAGATTCGAAAGATCCTTAGGTCGTGAGAATTCTTAGGTTGGCCAGGCTTCTTAGGCCGCGAAGGCTGCTAAGTCGCTCAGATTCACTAAATCGCTGACTTCCTCCCCACGCAATAGCTCACCATCTCGTTAAAACTGTGACCCGATAACCCGTTATCACTCACGATGAAATCCATCATCCTCTTCGTGAAATTCATCATTCCTACATACCACCGAATCATCCAAAAAATCGATTCAAAGCATCTCCGATCCATCATAGATTCAACTCATTGCTATGCTTTCGTGAATCACAACTAATGGTGATCAAAATCGACCACAACGTGACTAAAAAAATGAAGCACGATGTACAAAATTGGTCTGGGGTTCGGAGATGGAAATTCGTGGTTTGATGGTGATCATGGGATGGATAGAGATCGAGCGTACTTACGTAATATGATAGCAGGGATGAATCGTTGAATGATTAACTCAAATTCGCCTTTGAAATCACAAAGTTCTGTTAATGGCAAAGCGGGAAATCGAAGCAGTTAAGTGAGGAAGAAGCAGCGACCTAACAAATTTATATGGGGCGAAAAGGAGAAGGCGAATAGGCATGCGAGTTAGCATATGTTTTAGGTCGCTCACGACCTAGCAAAGTTAGATCGAAGCACACGACCTATGACATAGGCCTGTACTTCGAGGGGCAAATGTTAACTCCTCTTTTTGGAGCGACCTACAACTTTGCGACCTAGCACTCAGCGACCTAGCGACCTAAAGGTACCAGCTACCTAGCGACCTAACACACTCAGCGACCTAACGACCTAAAGCACTCAGCGACCTAACTCCAGAAAGTGTCTAGCGACCTAACTCCAGAAAGAGTCTAGCGACCTAACTCCAGAAAGAGTCTAGCGATCTAACTCCAAAAAGTTAAAACGACCTAAAAAGGAAACGACCTAGCGACCTATAGCTCCAGCGACCTAAAGATGGAACAGTTCAACGACCTAAAGCTCTAGCAACTACTCCCTGGTCGCTCACGACCTAAATAAACCCAGACAAATTCCTATACCGCTCCTCTCCTAGGTCGCTCACGACCTACGACCTATCCAAGATCGCTCACGACCTATAACTTAGCAATTCATTCAGACAGAGCAAGTGCAAAACTGTTAAACCGCAAAACATGCCCATTAGGTCGCATGCAACCTATGACCTACCTTAACCCGTTCATGACCTATGACTTGTCACTACGTTCAAATGATCCAGTGCAAAACTACTAAGTCGTAGCCCGTGCTTCTTAGGTCGCTGGCGACCTACGACTTATCTTAGGTCGTTCACGACCTATCATCTGTCCAGAATTCTCCTATAAATACAGCATTAGCTCCAACTTAGAGAGGACTTTTGGATCAGTTTTGGAATGCCATTACGCTGCCGTTTTCTCGACTCATCCAACACTTCAAGCACTCCAAACACCGAAGACTCTTTAACGAACTTCAAGAGGAAATCAAACACATTCAACCTGAATTCGAAAGATTCATCTTCATACAAGTTCTAGCTACTCGTCTAAAGTTTGTTGTAATCGAAGTGTATTGTAAAGAATTGTAATTGAATCATCAATAAAGGAAATTAAAGTGGACGTAGGCTAAATCTTAAGCCGAACCACTATAAAACTGTTGTCTCATTACTTTTCTGCTACTTTCTGCTTATTTCTGTTCCCGTACCAATGGGTGGTGCTTTCACATAACTTATAAACATACCAGGGTGTTAGCGTCGAATTTTACGTTAACAGATGGTAAGCAGTACTCATCTTAAGCTTGGTTCCCAAAACTTCCTGCGGACTCTTCCAAAACACGCTAGTGAACAAAGAATCTCTATCACTAACTATACTTCTAGGAACTCCATGCAGTCTAACCACATTCTTCATGAACAATCTTGTTAAAACAGGTGTCGTCCTGGTTGACCTAACTGGAATGAAATGGGCACTCTTGATCAATTTGTCCACTATAACTCATATACTTTCATTTCCTCTATTCGACCTTGGCAACCTATCAATGAAGTCCATAGAAATAGAATCCCACTTCCATACTGGAATGTCTAACGGTTGAAGCAAACCACTTGGTTTTTGGTGTTCGGACTTTGCATGTTGGCAATTCAAGCACTGCTTTATACACAAACCAATATCCCGCTTCATACCTTCCTAGAAGAAACTCCTCTTCATATCCTGATACATCTTGGTACCTCTAGGATGTATAGTGAACTTCGAATGATGGCATTCCTATAAGACTTCCTTTGTTATGTTTCCTATACTCGGAAAACATAGTCTTCCTTTCTTTCTCAACCACCCATTATGGCCAAGACTGAAATCTTTCAAATCATCGCTCTTGGTTCCCTCCTTAAGCTTCCTGATCCGTTTAGCTAACACTGGATCCTCCATCTTCTTAGAAGTAATCCGCTCGATCAACACTGGTCGAACTTCCAAACAAGACAATACAACTGTATCCCCACTAGACCCGACCTCGGATCTCCACTGCACTCTGCAACCTGCTAATGCTTCTAAATCTTTCAACTCAGCTTTCATCGCTCAGTGCATTCTGATGTTTCCTGCTAAGTGCATCTGCAACCTTTTTGCTTTTCCCTGGTGTGCACTCAATCCCAAAATCATAAGGGGCTATAAACTCTAACCATCTCTGCTGTCTTATGTTTAGCTCCTTCTGAGAGAACAAATACTTCAGTGACTTATGATCTATATATAACTCAAACCTTTCTCCTAAAAGGTAATGTCTCCACACCTTCAAAGCAAAAATCACTGCAGCCAATTCCAAATCATGCATCGGATATCTGACCTCATGCGGTCTAAGCTGTCTAGAAACATAGGCAATCACATTACCTCTCTGCATCAGCACAGCTCCTAATCTTGTTTCACATGCATCGGTATAAACTATCAAATCCTGATTCCCTTCAGGAACAACCAACACAGATGCATGGGTCAATAAGTGTTTCAAACTCTGGAATGCTTCCTCACACTTATTGATCCACACAAACTTCACATCATTCCTCGTCAGCTTGGTCATCGGTGCCACTATCCGCGAGAAATCCTTAATGAATCTCTGATAATAACCAGCTAACCCAAGGAAACTCTTTATCTTGGTTAATGTCTCGGGTCTCTTCCAACTATTCACTGCCTCGATCTTAGTCGAATCCACTAACAACCCATCCTCTGAGACTATATGACCAAGAAACTTCACCTCTTTCTTGCAGAAGTGACACTTCGAAAACTTCGCTTTTAGCTGGTGCTGCCTCAGCGTCTCAAGCACCACCCTAAGATGAACTTCATGCTCTCTTACATCCTTAGAGTAAATCAAGATATCATCTATGAAAACTAACACGAACCTATCCAAGTGCTCTCGAAAAATCCGGTTCATCAAATCCACATAGAAATCTGGCACATTCATCAGTTTGAACGGTATAACTAACCATTCGTACAACCCATACCTTTCATGAATGCCATCAAAGGTACATTATCCTCCGCAACCCTAAGCTGATGGAAACTTGTTGCCAAATCCAACTGAGAAAATACCTATGCTCCACTCAACTAGTCGAACAAATTGTCAATCCTAGGCAATGGATATCGATTCTTTATCGTCCTCTCATTTAACTTACGATAATCAATACATAGCCTCAATGCTCCATCCAGCTACTTAGCAAACACGCCGCTGCACCCTATGGCGAACTAATCGGCCTGATAAAAATCTTGCCTTCTAGATCCACCAACTGCACCTTTAACTCCCTTATCTTTGAAGGGGCCATCCTGCTTGGCAGCCTACTTACTGGTTCTGCTCCCGAAACCAAATCTATCTGAAACTCAATGGCTCACTTCAGTGCCAATCCAACTACATGCTCAAACACATCTGCGAATTCTCTAACCATGAATACTCGGCTCAATTCATCATCTGAATCCAAAGCACTCAATAAAGCAAACACCTCACCACTAGAACCTTCTATGGTGTAAACAATATGGTCGCTACAATAAGGGTGTTTAAAAGATATCTTCCTTTCCTGGAAAAATATCCTAGCATCATACTCACTTAACCAGTCCATACCAAGGATACTCATGAATCCCACAAATCAAACACATGCAAACTGCACACAAAAGTATGACCTAATAGGTCAAACTCAAACTGGTCACACCTTAACCCTAGAGTTGCATACCCTCCTATTGGATTCGCAAACCCTAAGGAAGTAACTAAATATATGGGTTTAAGGTTAAGCATATCTATCAAACATCTAGATAAAAAAGAATGCAATGCATCAGTATCAAATAAAACGCTAACAGTCATACCATGAATCTGAAACATACCTCCCAAAAATGCCTTTCCCTTCTCCTGAGCTATCAGCTTTGAAGTAGCAGGAGGTTTAGCAAACCAAGGTCAAATCAAGACATTAGCTTTAAAAATGGATTTCATCTATGTTGTTTGGTTCCCAATCACTAGAGGTAGCAAAATGACCCCTTGAAGTTGAGGATTACTTTATTTGTTACCTTGGATGCAAGCCAAGCAAAGTAGGTTCCAATGCATACACCTTGCCCTTACCATCTCTAACGGGCTCCTTACACTGGTTCTTGTAGTGGCCTATCTGGTCACAGTTAAAGCAACTGACATTCTTCTTCTCGACCACTTCCTTAGCCTTCCTATAACGACACTTGTTGGCAAAGTGCCCCTTCTTGTCGCACTTAAAGCAGACAGTCTCAGATTTCCCCCTCTTGGCTGCTCCACACTTCTGAGCACCCTTCTTATGGAAAAACTTCTGCTTTGGCCATGCCCAACCTAGACCTTCTTAGCCTTATTCTTCTTCTCTAGAGAATCGAGAATCTCCTCATGCCTCATGGCCATCTGCACAACCACATTACAGGGATCTCTGATATGCGGTAAAACAGCCCTTACCACTCAGGCTTCAATCCTCAGATAAACTTTTCGTTCATCTTCATCACGGTATCAATAGTGTTAACCAAATTTATGATCAACACCCCAAAAATTATTTCAACAGTAATAGAAAGGTTTGCTTGATTGAGGGGCTTGATATCCCTAAGAATTGCCTTTGTATTTAACTTTTCTTATTATTATTCTTTAACTTGAACCTTTCAATGTCATCGAATGGTTTGCTCCTTGAAATAGAGAACCCTTCATCTCAATTGAACTAGGATGAGTATCCTTATAATGCTTCTTCCCTTGGCTGAAATAAAATCTCCTAAATCTGTTCCTCAAAGGCCGGTTTTAACATCGTCGAAAGGTTAAGGTAAAAGTTTTCTTTCATTTTAGGTAGTGAATCAAACTTCTTAGTGGATATGTAGGAGCTTTCGACCTTATCGAATGGTTTGATCACTTCTATGACGTATATTTGATCTCTGCCGAAGGGTATGAGAATAGTTTCTTTTGGATTAAGCTTTGAAGGTTTGGTTATCTTTACTCAAAGTGTATATTTTGATCACGTCGAAGGGTTTATACCTCAAAGTTAACTACTTCGGAAGGTTACAGTTTGTATTGATCCAAATAAACTGTTGACCTTATCGAAAGGTTTGGATTGTAAGGTTGATGGCATCAGAAGGTTGCAGTTATTATTTGTACAAGAGTGCTTCTGACCTTGTCGACAAGAACCTTCCGATGAGGCTGAACCTGAAAATATGAGTTAATCCAACAAGGCTTTAATAAAAATAATAAGAAATTAAATAAGCACAAGACTTCCCTCTTTATTAGTGATCAACTCTTTATTAATAAATCCCCAAATCAGTTTCCAATTAGGGTTACAATACTTTTATCAAGAAGTTACAAGAGTAAAAATGATAGAAAAACCGGCCCCTCAAACCGGACCCCTAGGGTCTTATTTATCGATGGATGCGGCCCTCCTTTCGGCTTCATGCTCTCGACAGGGTCAGAAGGTCACCTTTTATATCCAGTTGTAAACCTTTCGACCTTATCGAAAGGTTTGTCCTTCATATTCCATTACGGACCTTTGTACATTGTCGAAGGGTCTGCTCTTCTCTTTGCCTTCATGAACCTTTCGTTTATGTCGAAGGGTTTGCATTCTATATGCTAGTTTGAACCTTTCAACCTTGCTGGAAGGTTGCCTTCACTCTTTGTTGACCCATGAAAGTTGCCTTCTTCTTAAACCTTTCGACATTGTCAAAAGGTATTTTGTATGCTTTCCAACTGGTTCGAAAGGCTTGATATGTTTTCGAAAAAGGTCATCAAGTAGTTGAGCACACTTGCTTTGACTCCTTCGTCCTCTTTGAACACTTTGGATACTAGAGATGGAACCTTTTGACTCCTTCGAATGGTTTGATGCTAGTAAATTTTAATGACTGCATCCCTTCGATTCCTCCGGAAGGTCTATGCTCTTTTCCCTTTGGTTGTTGAAAGACCTTTCGTCTTAGCCAAAAGGTTGATTTCTAGTGTAACATTTGCCCCTCCCATTTGAAGGGATGCTCTTGAATTTCCAAGTCATCTGTGTCGAAAGCTACAAAAATAATTCCGCCTTTTGGTCTTCTTGCATTGATCTGGAATTCTTACTCAAACCTAATCTAACGGTTGAAAATTTGGGCGACTTTTCTTGTATAGCTTACTCCTTCTCCTTCTTCCTCTTTCAACTAAAATTAAAAACACCCTATATAAGTAAAAGAATTCTCAAAAATTTTCTGAATCTCGACTTGCTACAACAAGGTATTCCTCGATTTGTCTCTACAAATCTCGGTTTAATTTCCATCCTTATTAGTTTCTAATCAAATTTCCAGTTTCCTAAATCCGAAAACGAATTTGGTTTTACTAGAAAATCATTTTTCCTAAATCAGTTTTTTGGACAAAATTCATCTACGGTTTTAGATCTTATGTTGGTGAGGTTTGTTATAGGAAAATCCCCTTATCGGGTTTAATTTTAATACCAAAGCCTCTAAATTTAGTTTTTGGTTCTTCAAATCTGGTTTTTGACCTATTGATAATATTGCATTCCTTTTCGAAATCAAACTAGATCGATTCCAGATGAAGGTAGCTTTGTTAATGGGTTTGTTTTGCTTGTTTCTTAAAAAATTTGAAACCGCATTTATTATTGGGTTCGGGTTTTCTTAAACCCGATATGATGACCTAGGACCCACAAGCGTACCATTGGACAATGCAAAATGACTTTCTTACCCCTTCGAAAGAGGTTGAGGCGGCAAAACCAGGTTTACCCCCTTTTCGTACCTTTCGATGAAGTCGGAAGGTATTTTGATGCCACCTTTTCATTGTAGTCGAAAGTTTAGGTAACACCATAGTGAAACCTTCTGACGACAAGCTTTCGACAAGGTTGAAGAATTTGAACCTTTCTACTACCTGCTTCCGATAAGGTTGAAATTCTTCAACCTTACAGTTGCCATTATCCATCTTTGTTGAAACGTTTTAAGCACATATGAGTCATGTTTGCGACGTTTCGACTTCAATGGGTATATCATATTTTGATAACTTTGACCAGACCTTTCAACAATATTAACAATGTTCATGTTTTCCAACTTAGGAAATTTTTAATTTTTAATTTTGTTCATATCGAAAGGTCTTGCCATTTAACTTTAGGTTACACTTGAAATAGGTCCAGGTTTCCATAGAACCTTCAACATTGCCGAAAGGTAGTGAATAGGTAAATATTTCACCTTTTCCTTTCGACCCTATCGACAGCTTAAGAAAGTTACATTTTGTTTGCTTTTAAATTTTGTTGATGCATAGTAGTCAAAGATGAAGTCATTTTCTGACATTTTTGAAAGTCTACCTTGTTAACTGTTGACCCAAAAAATGGACCAACACCCTGTTTTGGATTTGAAAGCACCAGCTCTGTCTTCACAGAGCAATATAACATGTCATAGAAATATAAAAGAAGCTATAAACGAAAATAGACAGAAGATTTTTATAGTGGTTCGGCTGTTAACGAAGCCTACGTCCACTTTATAGTTTTATTATAAGCTGACTGCTATTACAAAGGTTGCTTGGTTACAAATTGGCTAATTCAAGCAGAATTGGTTCTCTCAAGTTAGAATCCACCAGAGAATCACAGTGTATTCCTCCTGAGATCGTTGTGAGAGAGGTTAGAAGTGAAGAATAATCCCAACAGAGCTTCAGCAATTAGCTTTCCCAAGATCCCTGTTATGTTGTAGGAGCTATGCTATTTATAGAGGTTGGAGGGTTCCTGGGCCTGGCCCATCACAATCAGCCCTCAGATGAAGAACAGGCGACCTAGGAGGATCAGGTTGGAAAAATTAGCAAACTCCATGGGTCGCTAGCGACCCATAGACTTGGTCTATTTTTGCCCGCTGGATTCTTCCTCCTTTAGTCGTATTTCATAACTTGTTTGTCCATGGTATTGAAGGAGTTAATGGGTTTCTGTCGATCCGGCCACAGATGTCTATCATGGATTTCAAAATTGGAGATGTCTTTTTAGGCATTCATCGTTGTAGTCACATGTTGATGACTAGTCGTTGGCTGCTTATACTCCAACACTTGTTGATCCGTAAGGATGCTGGTCTCTTGGCTTCGTTGACTCTTATCGTCACCTTAACCATGTAGCTTAGTCCTTGTCGAACTCTACTTGTAACTTTTTCGGTTAGCTCTTGAATCATCCCACCGCTTAAGGTTGCCTCACTTTTTGTTGGTATCTACTGGGTCAAAAACCCGGATAACATTTGCCCCCCAGAGTATGCCTTCATTGTAAACTAGGCGTGCTCTGGAAGTTATCCATTTGTTAAATTTCACGTGGTTGCATCGAAGCTCCATGCATAAATGGCCCAACATCATCGGTTATTTTTCTTTGGTTCTAGCTATTATTGCTTGCCTCAACCTGTCATGTTTTTGCTTATAGTCTCCCTGCATGTCTTAGAGTGACGAGCAGTCGCGATTTACCGATTCTGAAGTTGCTAGATAGAGCTTTATTTTTCGAGTACAAAAATATATAAGGTATGCAAATTTCTATATATATATATATATATATATATATATATTAATGGGTCGCTAGCGACCCAAGGGGGTAGGTCGCTAGCGACCTAACTCAATAATGCTTCAGGGTCAGGTCGCTCACTAACCAAGGAGGGTCGGGTTGATTGCGACTTGAAAACTTAGTGAAATTTTTGCCTCTGACCTTGCCTACTTATATACCCTTAGACGACCTTATCCATTTACTTGACCCGATTCATCTTCATTCCTTCAGGCGATCTTGTACTCTAGCGACTCGAACCAATTGCTTCAGTAATTCACTACACTTTACTTGATCCAGCCGCCTTCGCCATCATCGTTCCATTGCCCTGTTTGAGCCTGAACCCTAATCGACCTGTTTTCTTCGTTCGTGCTTAAGTTACAGCCGACCTTTCCTCTTGTTGTACCCAAGCCAATCCTCCACTAGCTCACCCATGACCTAGTTTGTAGCTCGCCAAGTTCAATTTGTGACTTCTCTTGTTCCATTAAGCTGATTTGAGGTGTGTTCGCTTGGTTGAATTGTTGATTGCAATATGGGTATGATGATTTAATGCCCAGCTTTTAGCTTGTGACGATAACTGCAAAATTTTGTTCTGATTGTGGTACTTTGGAGAAAGATAGGAAATCGAATCTGCAATCGTTTCTTGGAATGACATTCGGGCTTGGGCCTGAGGTTGGATGCGTTTTGCTATCTTCGTCTATCGAACTAGGATTAGACAGTTACTAATTTGCGGACGTCACTTGCATAACGCTGCATCAGATGACCTTGATTCTCTTGAGAACTTGTGCTTATCTTGTTTTTCTTATTTCATGCTTGGTGTCCCTACGATGAGAAGAGTTTCTGGTGTCGCTTCGGACAAAGGATCCGTTATCGATCATAGATCGATAACGGGTAAGCGTGCAAACAGTATAACCAAAAGTTAGAAGAAAATTTTTATGGCAAGTTTTTCTCTACTTTCACTGCAAGTGAACTATCTATACGGGATAGGCCGTTTGCGGCACTTTGGACACTAAGCTTACCTCATATAGATAGCACACCACACTTTCCCCAGTTCATACTTGAAATCCGGCGTGCTAATCCCATGTCATATTGTGTCGGATTTCAAGTGTGATAGGGGAAACTCATAAGAGTGGGATAGATTTGTCAATAGAATTACCTGACCTTATATGGACGCGAATTCTGTCATATAGAATGAAACAACCATCCACACGTCGCAAGCCGAGTGGATGTGTAACGACCCACTATTTTGGACCATTCAAATCGACAATAAATCCACACATGTCGGACTTGGATAATTCAAAATAATAGGTTGTTAATTTAAATTTGGCAAACTCAGCATATACAGTAAATAAATCAATCACATAATCACAGACACAGAGTAATACAATAATACACGGCGGAATAGATAAAATAGTAGTTCATGAAGCTACTATATAAACATCGGAGTTAGAAATAAAATACAACAGAATATCTCAAATGCAGTGAAGTCTCCAGTACAACAGATGATGTCTTTGGACAAATCAACTAGAAGAGCTGAAAGCTGAGGCGATAGTTGGATCTCCAAAGGAAGCTCCAAACTCCAAGGGTGAGTCTCAAATGCTGCATCACTCGGTCTGACCCAAGCGTAAAGCAAAACACAAAACACTCGAGTCAGGATTAACATTCTTATACTAATAAATCCAACTCAAGTGAAATATCAACTGAAATACAAGTAACTTAAAGGATGTTTGGGATAACCATCCTCTAAGGATCTGCGGAACTATCTACAAGGTGGAAATATACACTATAACACCGTGGTCATTTCAAATTTATTTATACTTCAAAATCAAAATATCATTTTCATTTCAAATATATCTTATATATAGATTAAATAATTTATAAGGTAAAGCATTTACAATTTCCTCAAGTCTCACAAATCGATTCAAATCAACCCAAATTCTAAATTTCAATTTAATTCAATCTAAATTTTTCCATTTTAATTCAATTCAGTGTCTAAATAACAAATTCAAATTATATTGATTTCAAATACAAATCTGAATCACAAAATAAACCATTTAAATTTCCCATATATTTCAAAGCTTTAATATTCAACAATTTCAAAGTTAAATTTAACAGTTTCATATAACTCTTGGTTTAACTTCATTTATTATTTAATCAAGGAATATTCACTTAATAAATTCAATATCGTTTAACCAGCCTTAAATTTACACATTTTTTTTTAAAATTTCCTTAAATTTATTTTAAACAAGAAATATTCATTAACTTACTTATAAATCAAATCCAAGTTATAAATCATATCTTACATCTCAATTTCAATAAGTTTCAAATCGGTTTAATTAAATAAAATTCTTCATTGAATACAATTTCAACTAAATTCAAATTATCTTCCCAACCTTAACTTATTCAAATTATTACCAAAATCTATTTTGAAATATATTTTTAAATACTCAACCATATTATATGTATTTAATCAATCATTCCCATTTATATATAATAATTTAAGGCTCAACATTTATTAAAACCATATATTTCTTTCCAAAACCATAGAATTTATTTTCAAAATATTTATATATATGGACCAACGGTGTCTGTATATATATTTATCATATGGTTAAGTGATACGGATATTTATCATTTCAATCCGAAATTTAAATATATACGGGTAGATATCATTTCGACCCGTAATCCCAATTTCAATACAAATGAAAATCGCTTGGGTTTATCATTTCAACCCATAACGATTTTCTCCTATTCTAAAGTCCGTTCGGGTATGTATTATTTCAACCTATAGTGAATTCTAAACTACAGGGAACTTGCAGAGTGATAACAGATAATATAATAATATAACAGGCATATATCATCAATATAATATAGACAATAGGATATGGTTTCATATCCCACAGGTGAACAGTTACAGATAATAGCATATATATAACAATTTAAATAACTTCAGCAGCATATTTCAGTTGTCGTTTCAATTGAAATCAAATTTAATAAATATAAGAACGTTAAATCGTGAGTGATTACTCACCTTTTGAGGCTAGAGAAATTTTACATAGAAATGAGCTATGAATCCAGAGCAAAGTGAGATGGGCATGAATTCGATAAAGGAGTCACAACGGACCAAAAGCTGATAAAATGGGAATCGATGAGAACCAATCGGAATCAATTTTGATATAAACCGAAAATGTATATATCATTATTATTATTATTTCCTTGAAATCAATATTTAATTTAAGACAAATGTTAAAATAATATATAAAATTAAAATCATTGTTTTAAATTAAACACATAAAATAAAACAAACATACCTACATAATATAATTTGAAATAATTACATATATATACTCACATATATTGTGTTTGTTCATTTGAAAATATCTATATATATACACAATTACTAACATAATCCAAACAGATCATAAAATCATTGCAGAGTAAAATTTGAAATATATATATATATACACTAAATTTCCCATAGCTAACCAACCACATACCAGCATATACATAAACATTTATATACATATATTCTACAGTATTTGAAACCAAACCCACTAAACAGATGACACAAAATCTTTAGATCCAACTAAATTATAAAGATCCAGTAGCTTATTTTATTAAAGCTTATATATACTTAACAGGTCCAGCATAAACTTATATAAATATACCTATACTTACAAAAGTTATTTACAAACTTACCTATAAAAATATATGACTATCCCATAATATAAAACTCTGGATAATTTAATATTCAATATGATAGAAAACATTACTTTACTTATCCTTGAAACCCAAAGTAGACCACATAAACGGTTTATATACACATTGTTTACACACACACTCACACACACATATATATGTAAATACAACAGGTTTTACGCTTACAAAATCATATATATAAACTCACCCATGAACAACGAAATGGTATAGGACATATGTAAATCCATATATGTAAATTACGAAAGCTGCAAATACAATATACTTAAAACACTAACCTATATATAGCTAACAGTATTATAACTAACAGTATTATATAGCTTAACAATATATATGAGGCTAATAGTATTATTTATATAAACAGTGTTATTCTTAAAAGTAAACCATATATATAAAATGAACAGTATAATATATAGCTTAAACTATACCATTCCAAAAGAAAATTGGAAATGAAAACAAGATTAGCAGGCAAAACCAACACACACATATATATATATATAACAAATAATTCCTGAAGCTTAACCCAATCTATTTTTAAAAACAAAATTTATAAAATCAATATATCTTAAGTTATATACACAAACTCATCACTCGTATACATAGCTTGCAAGTATAAACATATATCACATATATAAACACGTGGCCTCATTTAATACATATATAATCTGACCCATATAAATAACTAAAGATATCTATATATACTCACATAGCAATCACACGGCCGAGACGAGATCAGGAGAAGGAGGGAGATTGCGACGGCTTGTCACGAGGAGGAGGATCGGGCTGGGCGAGAGGAGATGTGGAAGAAAGTTGCGGAATGGGGAGAAGCAGGGGTAGGTCGGAGGAAGAGGGAGAGCGGGCGTACGAGAGACTGGACGAGCATAGCTCGGGAAAATGAAGGGGAATTTGTTGGATCCGGAGGAAGGAATTGAAATGGGGAGATGTACAGTAGCTATAGGGGAAAGATGAACAACTCTACACATTCTCCTATATATAATTCCTTTCAAAAATAAAATTAAAGTAGCGGCCATACTGTTAACTCCTCTTTAGCAATGACCTACGAGTTAAGAAATGGATGACTCAGATTGCCGTGATTCAAGAAGCTAACGAGTTAAAAAGCCTACGACCTAAGTGGTCTTGACGACTTACGATTTAATGGCTGAAAGAGGATCTATGGCTCGAACGACTTACGACCTAGCGAATGAAGAGAACTTACGACCTAAAAGCTTCACGAGTTAGCGGACTACAACCCACAGTGGTTTACGACTTAACAAGTTTACGACTCAGTGGTTTACGACTTAACAAGTTTACGACTCAGTGGATGTACGACTTAAGAGCTTCACGACTCAACGAGTTAAGCTACCTGCGACTTAAGAAATCAAGAGGTTTCCGACTTAACTACTCAGCGAGTTAAAGTCTATACGACTCAAGGGGTCTACGACTTAAAGTGTTAGACAACTTACGACTTAAGAGACTCAGTATTTAGCTTAAGTCGTCCACGACCTAACAATGTACGAGTTAAAATGCCTGCGAGTTAAGAAGTCTGCGACCTAAAATGTCTACGACCTAGGACTCAGCGACTTAACTTGCCCAGCGACCTAACTACCTTAAAGAACCTTGCGACCTAACTGCTAAAGGGACATTGCGATCTAGCAATGTTGCGACCTAAAGATCTACGACTTAAGGGATACGCGACTTAGGAGTAAGTTGTATACGGGTTAAGGACTTGCCAACTCATGGTTTGCTATAAGTCGCCAGCGACTTAAGACTTGGAGAGGACCAGATCAGGAACAACTACAACTCTCTCAATTCCGACTTACGACTTACCACTTGGAGCAAACCACGTACTTCATCACTGCATTTCCTAAGTCGCTCGTGACTTACGACCT
Source organism: Allium fistulosum (assembly GCA_030737815.1). Taxonomy (NCBI): domain Eukaryota; kingdom Viridiplantae; phylum Streptophyta; class Magnoliopsida; order Asparagales; family Amaryllidaceae; genus Allium; species Allium fistulosum. The sequence goes on along the minus strand of CM060908.1, from coordinate 511,599,240 downwards.
AGCTTAGGTCGTACGCGACCTAGGACTTAGCGTGTTTTCTGCCTAGAACTCAGAGCTGCTCCTATAAATACCCCATCACTTCCAACATTGAGGGGACTTTTGGCAATTCATTTCTTCAAGCGTCCATACTCTGCTGCACTGAAAATTCACTCAACAAGTAAAGATCTTCCAACACTCAAGGCACTACAACTAGCTTCGTGAAGGACTTCATTCATCCGATACAGATTTAGCAAGATTCATCACCGAAGATTGAGCTAGTAGTCTAGATTGTTGTGTGATCAAGTTATATTGTATTTGACAAGTGATTTGTATCGATTTGTAACCGAATTCAGTAATAAAGAGATTCAAAGTGGACGTAGGCTTAATCTCAAGCCGAACCACTATAAATTGCTGTCTTTTACCGCTTTTCTGCCAGTTTACTGCTTAAATTCTGTTCCCGTCACACGGGTGGTGCTTTCACGATTCTATTACACACACCGGGTGTTAGCGTTCATTCTTCAGCGTTAACATTTTGGTGCTTTCACTAAGAACCCAACTCAGGCGATCATCCACCGTTGCTTCGCAAAGATTCATAAAAAGAACCTCTCTTAAAAACCAGATCCGAAATAATGGCTCCTGGAAGAAGAGGTAGACCTATCAGATCCGGAAATGCTCATGAAGGGACTTCCGCCTCCCCAACCGCAGACCAAGCAACTCCTACCTTTGGAGTCACCAGGGCTGAATTGGATGACGCAGTTTCTGGATTATACCAACAAATTGAAACTCAAAACGCTTTGATGATGGATAGGATAACTGCCCTGCTCGGGGCAAATCGTCACCCAGAAAACCATCAAACCACCCTTCCTGAAATGCCACCTTTCCAAGCTGCTGGTTCTATGCTGCAACCAACTTGTCGTGAACATATGCCCAGGCAAACTTCCGAGGGAAGAACTGATGCTTGCCCGGAGGTGTCTTTGAACAATAAAGAGTACCTGTCTGAAATGGTTGGCCGCATCATGAAAGAGAGCATGCAAAGGGAAGAGGATGAGGCTGACTGGGGATTTGCGCCAAGCAGAACTCCGTTTATTGAAAGGATCCTGAGAGCGGAGTTTCCAAGGAAATTTGCACCTCATACTATCCAAGCCTATAGGAGAACGAGTGACCCTAACCATTTCCTATACAAATACGATTGGCATATGACCGGTGCAAGAGCATCAGACGAGATCAAGTGTCGATACTTTCCAGTTTACCTGGAAGGTGTGGCTTTACTTTGGTTCACAAAGCTTCCAGTTCGGTCTGTAGATAAGTTCTCCGACTTAACGCAAAAGTTCAAAGAACAGTTCAGATTGTATGCTTCAAAAGCTAAGGATATAATGTCACTGTCTAACCTTGAACAAGCGCTCGGAGAATCAATCAAATCTTTCTTGAGCCGTTTCAATATAGCTTTAGCCGAAGTAGAAAATGCGGAACCACGTATGATCCTGACTTATTTGATGCGAGCCATTGATAAATCGAGTAAATTTGGAATATGGCTAAAGATGAAGGAACCGAACTCACTTGATAAATTTTATAAAAAGGCCGACGAGTTCATTCGCCTTGAAAGCCTTTCTACGACATCGAAAGTGGTTGCTGCCCAAACTAATAATAACAATGTCCCATCTAATAAAAAAGAATCTGAAAGTCAGAAAAGGGAGAATGAAGGAGGAAAGAGCCAGGGAAATGAAAAGAAACCTCGCCGCTTTAATCCTTCGGATTATACTCCTTTAACTGATACACCAAGAAATATCTTTTTTGCAACAAAAGACGTTGTCAGGTATCCTAAGCCACCTGAGATGACGAGAGGTGCAAAGCGTAATGGAAGATTCTGCCAATTTCACAATCAACCTGGCCATGACACTGACCAATGTCGCCAATTAAAGAATGTGATTGAAGAATTGCTGGAGCAGGGTAAACTCCAACAATACGTTAAGAGAAGCGGAGTCGCTCCAACCTCATCCACTCGGGATCAACAACGTCCTACCCATCAATCCGATTCTCTCAACAACACTGCAGTGCAAGATTCAGAAAAGCTTGTCATTAATGTTGTCACAGGAGGTCCACACCCAGCAGGCAGAAGTTGGGACGACTACTAATTATCCACAAAACTGCGGCTGGGGCATCTCTCACTTTCTCTGGCGTAAAAATCCAAAAGCTATGAATCAAGCACAAATGGAAATCCAGCTTGAAGATTCTGAAACAACAATAACTAGCATCCATTTTTTACTTAGCAGCATTGCTCGAATTTGTAAAAATGATAGTGGATGTGTGACTTCTGCATTGTAAACCGCTGAGAAATCAGCGTGACTGAATAATGAAAAACTATGCATTCTGTGTTTTCTATTATAAAATGCCTGTTATATTTCGATGTGTAAATACTCTAAATGTATTGCTAAAAAGTCGATCTAATATTGCAGGTCATTAAAGCAAAGCTCACCCATCGCAAAGCTAAGCGAGCCTTACAAATCATTCATTAAAGCAAATTTCAAGCAACAAAAATTCCAAACTCAAATCCCATACAAGAGGAACTTCACATAAAAAGTTGACGGCTCCACTGTGTCAAGCCCTCGTTAACTGGTTGCGATCGTTGATATAAAAAGGCATCCAACCAAATAACTTGCGTTTACTCTGTGGAGTCATTCGACAGTGAAGTCTACTTCTTCGGATAAAGCAGTTTACTTGCAAAAGAAAGAAAGACGCGCTTGGAAACGAGGATAAAGAATCGCAGATTGGCAGACGATGATACAACATGAGCGGGCAAACATGGAAGTAGCCAAAGGGAGGTATGCCTCTCAACAGGAAAGCCGGTAGATCCACTAAAGGGACACCTTCCCCAGCAGAAGGAATAAGACCCTCGCTAACTGATTGTGATGCATCCGATCAGGCAGCTTGTGTCCATCCCGTGGATCTACTTGCCCCTAAGACGCAACCTTCCTAGCACACCAACCAAAGCCCTCTAACGAGGCACGCCAATAAATGGGAGTGCTTTCCTCAATCAAAAAGATTGGTAGGACCACCGAAGGGGCACCTTGTTAATTGATTGCGATCGTTTGTACAAGCAAACATCCAATCAAGCAACTTACGCCTGTCCCGTGGACCCATCCGACCATGAGAAAGTAACTTCCAGGCAAATCAAAAGCCCTTTTCGGAGGCACAAGCCCTCTTCGGAGGCACAAGCCATCTTCGGAGGCACGCTTCACCATGCTTGAAGCACAAAATGAAAAGCCCTTTTCGGAGGCACAAGCCCTCTTCGGAGGCAAAAGCCCTTTTCAGAGGCACATTTCACCCGTGTAGAAGTGCAAAATGCTTCTCTTCGGAGACCCACTTCACCAGTGATGAAATACTAAAAAGCCCTTTTCGGAGGCACATTTCACCCGTGTAGAAGTGCAAAATGCTTCTCTTCGGAGACCCACTTCACTAGAGCTGAAATGCCAAAATTGCTTCTCTTCGGAGACCAAAAATGCTTCTCTTCGGAGACCAAAATTGCTTCTCTTCGGAGACCAAAAATGCTTCTCTTCGGAGACCAAAATTGCTTCTCTTCAGAGACCAAAAGACCTCTGCAGAGGCGTACTTCACCTTGCTTGGAGTACCAAAAATGAACCCTTTACTGGGGCACAAAAATCAAAACCTTCTTCAGAGGCTCATTTCACTGTGCAGGAAAATTCATTTTTAAACAAATAAAAGTGATCATTCCCAAAAGTCGAAGTGTTCTTCTGACAGAAAGAGAAAGTAAAAATTTCTCCAAAACTGGGAAAACGGTCCAGCATTCTCCTAAAAAGCACACACAGTCCCAGCAGGATGGCGTAGCCATTAGGGTGTAGTTGAAAAGGGGAGATATATAATCGAAGGAGAAGTTCTCGAAGACAGTCATTAAACGGGGGAATCGCTCCACTCAAGCACATTTGGCGGTTCACTGCGACAAAGCCATGGGGCGGCCTATCAGTAGTGTCATTTACTCCAGGGAGCAAGGCGTCAGATTCAGCAATGCCAAACTGGGTGCATAGTTAACGGAAGACTTTATGACTCAGAGTGGTAGGAGTCCTTTCCGGGGGATCATTCAGCGGGGTAGCAATTGGAAAAGCTTCTCCAGCTGGTTCCAAGTCTTCTTGATCAGATGCCATTCTACACAATCAGCTGAATGTTCAAAAGTGAAGGTGCACGTTTCCTAAAAGTGTGAAGTGCTGTGCAAGACTAATGAAAACAACAAAAAGCAAGTATAACTGGAATTAAACTAACTGACAATCAGTCGATTACGAGATTTCAGAACTTGTTAATACTCAAGTGCAGTGTTAATGCAGACAAAACAGTTTAGTTTACCATTACGATTTTGCTTTAATACTTCACTTGAATTGGTTATTGTATAGCATCTCACTCATACAGTTCATTTAATTTAATTTAATCTTTATCAACTAATCTGTCATTCGATGTGGGCAGTCGGTGGCAGTATATTCGTCCCAGTTTTTTGTAAATGTTATAACAGGCAGTTAGAATCATTGACAATCTACAAAAGAATGCAACAAAGTTCAAACAACTCAAGTCTCAACATTCGAGGCAGTGGAAGATTTGTTCAAGTTGTAACTCGTTCACGACTTAGCATGGGCTAGAATTTCCTAAGTTCTAGCTCGTTCACGGTTTAAAAGATAAGACAGTTTGAAACCAAGGCTTTGCAAATGTCCAAGGCATGTTCTCTTAAGTCAGATCATTCAAGTCCAAGAATTCGAAGCAATGGAGTCTTAAGTTCTTAAGTCGTTCAAATAAATTCGTGAGTTACGAGTTAAGGACTATCTCGTTCGCGACCTAGTCATTCACATGTGCTCGCAAGTTGAGGATTAAGTGCTAACTCGCCAACGGTCCATGAGAAATTGCAACAAGATAGGTCGTTAACTTTTTAGGTCGTAAGTCGCACAAAAGAAAAGTCAAAATAACATTTTTCTAGCTCGGCAACGACCTAAACCCAATGCTGCAGTGAGCAACCAGAAAAGTTAAGTCGTGCACAATCTAAGCTGAGAAAGTCTTAGGTCGTTCTCAGGGGATCTCAAGCTATCTCCTACTCAAACCAAGGCATCAGTTCCTCTCTTCAAATCCCTTCCTCCACTAAGAATCCCATTCCTCATAAATCAGCCAACCTAAAGCACTGAAACTCTTCCCCTTCTTCTCGCAAATCACCGAAAGACAAATCAAACCACTTCGATTTCCTCGGCGATCAATTGAAACGAAAATCGTGAAGCAAGGCATAAGGTAATCGAAATTGATAGTTCGGTGATAGCTGAGGATTGAATAGAGAATGGGATCACTTACGCAATATGAAATTGAAGATGATCGATGAATGAGTAGTTGGATTCGCCTTTGAGAGCTTGAAATCTTGTTAATGGCAGAATGAAAGTTAAGTCAGATGAAATGAAGGAGGAACGACCTAAGATATTTGTACCCCAGGGCAATGAAATGCGAACCGGCATCTCACGACGTAATTCCTTGCTAAGTCGTTCACGACATAACACCTACGAGCGCGAGAGAAGATCGAAGCACACGACCCACGACCTAGGCGTGTACTTCGAGGGGCAAATGTTAACTCCTCTTTAGCAACGACCTACGAGTTAAGAAATGGATGACTCAGATTGCCGTGATTCAAGAAGCTAACGAGTTAAAAATCCTACGACCTAAGTGGTCTTGACGACTTACGATTTAATGGCTGAAAGAGGATCTATGGCTCGAACGACTTACGACCTAGCGAATGAAGAGAACTTACGACCTAAAAGCTTCATGAGTTAGCGGACTACAACCCACAATGGTTTACGACTTAACAAGTTTACGACTCAGTGGTTTACGACTTAACAAGTTTACGACTCAGTGGATGTACGACTTAAGAGCTTCACGACTCAACGAGTTAAGCTACCTGCGACTTAAGAAATCAAGAGGTTTCCGACTTAACTACTCAGTGAGTTAAAGTCTATACGACTCAAGGGGTCTACGACTTAAAGAGTTAGACAACTTACGACTTAAGAGACTCAGTATTTAGCTTAAGTCGTCCACGACCTAACAATGTACGAGTTAAAATGCCTGCGAGTTAAGAAGTCTGCGACCTAAAATGTCTACGACCTAGGACTCAGCGACTTAACTTGCCCAGCGACCTAACTACCTTAAAGAACCTTGCGACCTAACTGCTAAAGGGACATTGCGATCTAGCAATGTTGCGACCTAAAGATCTACGACTTAAGGGATACGCGACTTAGGAGTAAGTCGTATACGGGTTAAGGACTTGCCAACTCATGGTTTGCTATAAGTCGCCAGCGACTTAAGACTTGCAGAGGACCAGATCAGGAACAACTACAACTCTCTCAATTCCGACTTACGACTTACCACTTGGAGCAAACCACGTACTTCATCACTGCATTTCCTAAGTCGCTCGCGACTTACGACCTAGCTTAGGTCGTACGCGACCTAGGACTTAGCGTGTTTTCTGCCTAGAACTCAGAGCTGCTCCTATAAATACCCCATCACTTCCAACATTGAGGGGACTTTTGGCAATTCATTTCTTCAAGCGTCCATACTCTGCTGCACTGAAAATTCACTCAACAAGTAAAGATCTTCCAACACTCAAGGCACTACAACTAGCTTCGTGAAGGACTTCATTCATCCGATACGGATTTAGCAAGAGTCATCACCGAAGATTGAGCTAGTAGTCTAGATTGTTGTGTGATCAAGTTATATTGTATTTGACAAGTGATTTGTATCGATTTGTAACCGAATTCAGTAATAAAGAGATTCAAAGTGGACGTAGGCTTAATCTCAAGCCGAACACCTATAAATTGCTGTCTTTTACCGCTTTTCTGCCAGTTTACTGCTTAAATTCTGTTCCCGTCACATGGGTGGTGCTTTCACGATTCTATTACACACACCGGGTGTTAGCGTTCATTCTTCAGCGTTAACACATACGTTACTTACGGTGATTCAGGCAAAATAAATTGTGATGGAACGTTTGAGAACGCTAGACCCAATGGAAAAGCAAAAGTCAAAACTAAATATAAATAAACGATAGTGGCCGTTTGAAATTTGAATCGCCTCGAAATATCAAAAGCTCTAAATGGATACCGATACGGATATCTGTTTTCACGGATTCCATTGCATACCAGACTTCAAAATACAGAAATAAATATACCGCAGAGATCAGCACGACGAGACGATCAAAACGATATACAAATATTAGTGGTACGATCATCCGATCAAAAGTCGATAATCGGTACCAGAAATGCTGCTATTCTGCCAGAATTAAGATAAACAGAGCAATAGAAGTTCAAATTTGGAAAAACGAAAGATGACATCTGACTCAGAAGAATATTTAGAAATTTTCTATAGAAAAATATTCAGGTTTTGAAATAAATTTATTATCATCAATTTTAACTGATTTAAATTGAAATAAAATTACACAATAAAATAAACTTCAATATTATCAGATGAAAATTTACCAGTTGCTATGATTAAATAGGCGTATTCCAAATAATAAATTTTTAATTTCAAATTTTATCGTTTAAAATTTCACAAATTTCCAGTTAAATATACTTTTAAAACTATTAAATTTTGCGGGTCGTTACACTCTCCCCCACTCAAAACTTTTCGTCCCCGAAAAGGAAGGAGGTAGAAAAATAGAAACAACCAGACAGAAAAGATAGATTGAAAGTCAAGATTAAACCATTAATTTGAACTATATAAATTTTACTTAAAATTTGAAAACTTCATTTGCAATTAAATTATCTTATATACTTTAAAACCTTTCAAAAATCCATTTGTAAAATTTCTTGCTTCCTTTATAAATACACTTTATATGTTTAAATAACACCTTTATAAATATATGAAAACTATTTGAAAACAATTATTTACATTATTACTTATATTTACAAAGAAGCTATTTGAAAACATTAAATCCATAATTTATAAATTTATTAATTTATCTCAAGATACTTTTCAACATTATTAATAAATCAATAATCATTTCTTTAAATATGTTGTATTTAATTAATAACTTCTAAAATATTTAACACTAAAATTTTCTATTTATAACACTATTTTTTTATATATATTAAACCATATAGTATATAAATAACCAATATTTGATAGGATATAGTCAACAAGGAAAAGAAGGAGGATTTGGAAACAAATAAGTGAATAAATAAGCTGAGCAGATAAGATAGATTCAAAACAATAGTATCGGGCACGAATAGTTAATTAGAACCATAAGAATATCAATTTCAAATATTAATACAAAATTTCTTTATTAGAAATACTTTTATAATAAAATATTTTTATAAAAAAATACTTTTATAACTCGATGTTTCAACAAGTTTATCCTTGTTCCTGTAGACTCTGGTAGTGCGTTGATCAGGCGCAAAACTAGAATTCTCCAGGTACTTAGTAGACTTGTTTCAACACCCAGTGAAAATACTGGAAAAACTTTTAAAAATAGATATGGAAAGTACAATCCAAACAAAAAACAAACAAAACCTTTGTCTAACCATGGTTCGCAGATACACAATGGTTACGCCTGGTTCCCCCAGGAAACAATCCATTTCCGTAAGCTTTCTCAGCCCTGCGAGTTATGCCATGATGACTAGTAGAATGCAGGATACACAATGGTTACGCCTGGATCCCCCAGGAAACAATCCGTACCCCCAGGCAAGACTCAGCCAAGCAGTTGTGCTACTATTCGCGACCTACATAGATTGCAGGATACACAATGGTTACGCCTGGATCCCCCAGGAAACAATCTGTACCCCTAGGCAAGACTCAGCCAGGCAGTTGCGCTATGCAGTCGCGCTCGTAAGACCATGGGTAACGCCATGGAATTCGAAGGACACTCGAGTATCATATCCGGAAAACCAAAATCAGAGAGAATAATATCGATAGAATGAATCCAAGATGTGGCCACAAATCGGATATCAAGCAGAAGGCACTTTCCATATCTTTACTTCGAAAATATGTATCATATAGTACCTTTTCAAATCACTTTCAAATATCATACTTATATAAAGTCCATTATATATAAGATTTAATTTTCAAATCAAATACCTTTCCAAAATCAAAAGTATATCAAATCACACTTATATAGACTTCAATTATATAAGATTTCACTTTTCAAATTGAGTACCTTTTCAAATCCATAGTTTTCAAACCAACTTCATACTTATACAAATCAATTTTATATAAGTTCGATAACTCCCAAATCAAGTATTTAGTAAAATAAGGTTCTCAATTTCAATTCCTTTCAATATCAGTTCAGTTTCAAAATCCTCTACGATTTCACCAAATTGGTTCTCAATTTAAATATCTACAGTTTCAAAGTCTCCAAAATAATAGGTTTGGAGAATAATCCAAGTTTCTAAATTAATATAATTTAAGTCAAACAATTCATTTCCAAAATCAATGGTTTTCAAAATCATCTTATATTTACATAAGGTCCATCTTATATAAGGATCAAATTTTTCAAAAATATATTTCGCTGCATGGAGAGACATATGGGATTGAATATCTTTGCTTTTATGGGTTATATATCTTTGTAATTTTAAATTGGAAATTTTCTTTTAGTAAGCAAAGATATTCTAACCCGACAGCTTTCAACTTCAGCGTCAAAATATATCACTGATATTAATATAAGATGTACATACGTCATCATTTCGCAAAATCACATTTGGTCGCTCGCTCGATCACACAAGTTTGCTTTCGAACTAGTATTGTCCATTCGACTTCCCTAATGCGGAATTCGATATGGTTTCTCGACTAGAAGCCATCAGTCTCCTTGCATAGCCATATACTATGATAGAGAATTCTAGAATCGAGCCCAAAATCCATGTCAAATATTCACCATCAAGAATCGAATGAAAAATCCTAACACGAAATGGTGTAATCCACCTCGAACTTGTGTACTCAAACTTGGATCAAATTAATTATGCGAATAAAACAGCATACGTACAACTTATATATTTATTCCAACTTGTTAAATATATAGTTTCATAAAGAGGTTACTAAGTTAAAACATTTAAACTAAATTTTATTCAAAATATTTTGAAGACCAAATTCTTTTCAAAGCATTTCGAATCTAAATTTCATATTAGAAAAATTCAAAATAGCCTTATTCATTTACTTAACAAAACAGTTTAAGCTTATTTAAATCATATTACTACATACTTTAAACATACATTCCAAACTTATATACTTTATACTTTTCAAAATTTCTTAGCTTTGAAAAGTTAACCTTGATTTGGAAGTGCTCGAACCTTCAAAATAGTTGAAGAAATCATTTTCAAATTCAGGAGTTGGAAATCAACAACAAATCAGTAAGCCAATTTCAAAAGATAGGTTTATATCAAATTCGAAACACGAGGACTGAACACCGGCTTACTTCAAATCATTTCAAGTATATATATACATATATCTTTCGAATATCAAATCATACTTTGGAATTTGAAATCAAAATCGGTTTCGCAAAACAAAATCACTCGCGTAGCAATGCTACTAAAGTGGCCTTTCCCTCACTCTGAAACTCGAAAATCAATGTCGATGATGCATGCACTCATCACCGAAATTATTTTCCAGTGACATAAGTGAGTTCTGGACTTCTATTTTCTCAAACTTCTTTTGAAATTTCTTCGAAACTCATTAAAATCATTTGAAACATTTCTTATTCGGAAAATATTTTTAAATCATGTTATTATTATATATTTCAAAATCTTAAAACCAATTCCAAAATACCGGAGTTCAATTCTCGAATTTCAAATTTAAAATCCTTCAGTTATAAATCAAATTTCTTATATAGTTTTTTTTCAAAATTACAAATCCTTTCGAAACCTCAAATTCTTATTTTAAAAGGGTTTATAATCTTTATCGAAAACATTTCACTTTTATATATAGAATATAATAATTTCGATATATAAAACAATTTCTAAAATATAAACAAGCCTGATTTTTTAAAGGATGGTTCAAGAATGGATTTCAAAACAAAGATAGAAATTCAACTTAGAGGGACTCTAATCAAATAGGATTCTGATTCGAAGATAGGCTCGAACGAAGATGAGATAATTAATTACAAAACAGTAGATGGATACACTTATATAAATCGCGGGCGACCTTAACCGGGTCAACCGTGACTTCAAGAATATAATCGATGCGGAAATCTAAGGCAAATCGACATTTGATCGCCAGAGATAGAATTCGGCATAACAAGAGATGGCAACATCAAAACCGAGGGATATATAAATCTCCGGTGAATCAATGCCTATTGTAAAGGAGTTCCACCCCTTTACAATCATTCAAAGATTGGCGGGATCGCCTATTCTTATAGAGATCATTCGAAGTGGAGTTATGGGATACTCCAGAATCAAAAGAATACGAATAGAGAGAGACAAGAATGAATTTTGGAACCGTAGGGAACGTTCCAAAGTTCAAAGGAAATCGAGTCAAAAGGAAGAGATTAAACTCGAACGAGTGATTCTGTAGATAAATTTACAATATATGCTAAGTTTCGCCTAGAGCCAAAGCTCTGATACCAACTATAACGACCCACTATTTTGGACCATTCAAATCGACAATATATCCACACATGTCGGACTTGGATAATTCAAAATAATAGATTGTTAATTTAAATTTGGCAAACTCAGCATATACAGTAAATAAATCAATCACAGAATCACAGACACAGAGTAATACAATAATACGCAGCGGAATAGATAAAATAGTAGTTCATGAAGCTACTATATAAACATCAGAGTTAGAAATAAAATACAACAGAATATCTCAAATGCAGTGAAGTCTCCAATACAACAGATGACCTCTCTGGACAAATCAACTAAAAGAGCTGAAAGCTGAGGCGATAGTTGGATCTCCAAAGGAAGCTCCAAACTCCAAGGGTGAGTCTCAAATGCTGCATCACTCGGTCTGACCCGAGCGTAAAGCAAAACACAAAACACTCGAGTCAGGATTAACATTCTTATACTAATAAATCCAACTCAAGTGAAATATCAACTGAAATACAAGTAACTTAAAGGATGTTTGGGATAACCATCCTCTAAGGATCTGCGGAACTATCTACAAGGTGGACATATACACTATAACACCGTGGTTATTTCAAATTTATTTATACTTCAAAATCAAAATATCATTTTCATTTCAAATATATCTATTTCCAAAATAGTATATATAGATTAAATAATTTATAAGGTAAAGCATTTACAATTTCCTCAAGTCTCACAAATCGATTCAAATCAACCCAAATTCTAAATTTCAATTTAATTCAATCTAAATTTTTCCATTTTAATTCAATTCAGTTTCTAAATAACAAATTCAAATTATATTGATTTCAAATACAAATCTGAATCACAAAATAAACCATTTAAATTTCCCATATATTTCAAAGCTTTAATATTCAACAATTTCAAAGTTAAATTTAACAGTTTCATATAACTCTTGGTTTAACTTCATTTATTATTTAATCAAGGAATATTCACTTAATAAATTCAATATCGTTTAACCCGCCTTAAATTTACACATTTTTTTAATATTTCCTTAAATTTATTTTAAACAAGAAATATTCATTAACTTACTTATAAATCAAATCCAAGTTATAAATCATATCTTACATCTCAATTTTAATAAGTTTCAAATCGGTTTAATTAAATAAAATTCTTCATTGAATACAATTTCAACTAAATTCAAATTATCTTCCCAACCTTAACTTATTCAAATTATTACCAAAATCTATTTTGAAATATATTTTTAAATACTCAACCATATTATATGTATTTAATCAATCATTCCCATTTATATATAATAATTTAAGGCTCAACATTTATTAAAACCATATATTTCTTTCCAAAACCATAGAATTTATTTTCAAAATATTTATATATATGGACCAACGGTGTCTGTATATATATTTATCATATGGTTAAGTGATACGAATATTTATCATTTCAATCCGAAATTTAAATATATACGGGTAGATATCAATTCGACCCGTAATCCCAATTTCAATACAAATGAAAATCGCTTGGGTTTATCATTTCAACCCATAACGATTTTATCCTATTCTAAAGTCCGTTCGGGTATGTATCATTTCAACCCATAGTGAATTCTAAACTACAGGGAACTTGCAGAGTGATAACAGATAATATAATAATATAACAGGCATATATCATCAATATAATATAGACAATAGGATATGGTGTCATATCCCACAGGTGAACAGTTCCAGATAATAGCATATATATAACAATTTAAATAACTTCAGCAGCATATTTCAGTTGTCGTTTCAATTGAAATCAAATTTAATAAATATAAGAACTTTAAATCGTGAGTGATTACTCACCTTTTGAGGCTAGAGAAATTTTACATAGAAATGAGCTATGAATCCAGAGCAAAGTGAGATGGGCACGAATTCGATAAAGGAGTCACAACGGACCAAAAGCTGATAAAATGGGAATCGATGAGAACCAATCAGAATCAATTTTGATATAAACCGAAAATGTATATATCATTATTATTATTATTTCCTTGAAATCAATATTTAATTTAAGACAAATGTTAAAATAATATATAAAATTAAAATCATTGTTTTAAATTAAACACATAAAATAAAACAAACATACCTACATAATATAATTTGAAATAATTATATATATATATATATACTCACATATATTGTGTTTGTTCATTTCAAAATATCTATATATATACACAATTACTAACATAATCCAAACAGATCATAAAATCATTACAGAGTAAAATTTGAAATATATATATATATACACTAAATTTCCCATAGCTAACCAACCACATACCAGCATATACATAAACATTTATATACATATATTCTACAGTATTTGAAACCAAACCCACTAAACAGATGACACCAAATCTTTAGATCCAACTTAATTATAAAGATCCAGTAGCTTATTTTATTAAAGCTTATATATACTTAACAGGTCCAGCATAAACTTATATAAATATACCTATACTTACAAAAGTTATTTACAAACTTACCTATAAAAATATATGACTATCCCATAATATAAAACTCTGGATAATTTAATATTCAATATGATAGAAAACATTACTTTACTTATCCTTGAAACCCAAAGTAGACCACATAAACGGTTTATATACACATTGTTTACACACCCACTCACACACACATATATATGTAAATACAACAGGTTTTACACTTACAAAATCATATATATAAACTCACCCATGAACAACGAAATGGTATAGGACATATGTAAATCCATATATGTAAATTACGAAAGCTGCAAATACAATATACTTAAAACAATAACCTATATATAGCTAACAGTATTATAACTAACAATATTATATAGCTTAACAATATATATGAGGCTAATAGTGTTATTTATATAAACAGTGTTATTCTTAAAAGTAAACCATATATATAAAACGAACAGTATAATATATAGCTTAAACTATACCATTCCAAAAGAAAAATGGAAATGAAAACAAGATTAGCAGGCAAAACCAACACACATATATATATAACAAATAATTCCTGAAGCTTAACCCAATCTATTTTTAAAAAAAAAATTTATAAAATCAATATATCTGAAGTTATATACACAAACTCATCACTCGTATACATAGCTTACAAGTATAAACATATATCACATATATAAACACGTGGCCTAATTTAATACATATATAATCTGACCCATATAAATAACTAAAGATATCTATATATACTCACATAGCAATCACACGACCGAGACGAGATCAGGAGAAGGAGGGAGATTGCGACGGCTTGTCATGCGGAGGAGGATCGGGCTGGGCGAGAGGAGATGTGGAAGAAGGTTGCGGAATGGGGAGAAGCAGGGGTCGGTCGGAGGAAGAGGGAGAGCGGGCGTACGAGAAAGTGGACGAGCATAGCTCGAGAAAATGAAGGGGAATTTGTTGGATCAGGAGGAAGGAATTGAAATGAGGAGACGTACAGTAGCTATAGGGGAAAGATGAACAACTCTACACATTCTCCTATATATAATTCCTTTCAAAAATAAAATTAAAGCAGTGGCCATACGTTACTTACGGTGATTCAAGCAAAATAAATTGTGATGGAACGTTTGAGAACGCTAGACCCAATGGAAAGCAAAAGTCAAAACTAAATATAAATAAACGATAGTGGCCGTTTGAAATTTGAATCGCCCCGGAATATCAAAAGCTCTAAATGGATACTTATATGGATATCTGTTTTCATGGATTCCGTTGCATACCAGACTTCAAAATACAGAAATAAATATACTGCAGAGATCAGCACGACGAGACGATCAAAACGATATACAAATATTACTGGTACAATCATCCGATCAAAAGTCGATAATCAGTACCAGAATTGCTGCTATTCTGCCAGATTTAAGATAAACGGAGCAATAGAAGTTCAAATTTGGAAAAACGAAAGATGACATCTGACTCAGAAGAAGATTTAGAAATTTTCTATAGACAAATATTCAGGTTTTGAAATAAATTTATTATCATCAATTTTAACTGATTTAAATTGAAATAAAATTACACAATAAAATAAACTTCAATATTATCAGATGAAAATTTACCAGTTGCTATGATTAAATAGGCGTATTCCAAATAATAAATTTTTAATTTCAAATTTTATTGTTTAAAATTTCAAAAATTTCCAATTAAATATACTTTTAAAACCATTAAATTTTGCGGGTCGTTACAGGATGTAGTCTGGCTCTTTTCGAGGCTGAATCATCATCCACTTTGCAAGCCAAGTTGGGTCAACTAGTTTCGGTTGGGCCGATCTTGGATCGCACGCCTCCCAACTTCCGATTTTTACTCAATCTGCCTGAAAAACCCCGTCGGTGATCTGCGCCAAGGTTCTTCATAACATATGTTTACAGCACGAGATTCCTGAAGAGGACGTGCGCCTTCCGAAGAAGGATGAATTTGCTCACATTCCTCCTCCGGGGTTCACTACTTGTCATTGCTTCATGTGTTTGAATGGAGCCATGCCCCCCTTCAATGACTTTCTTCATGAAATGCTATTGAACTTGGGGATTGCCCCATTCCAGCTTCACCCGAACGGTTATGCCATCCTCACTTGCTTGCACATCCTCTTTATGCGGACATTCCATCGCGCTTCGAGTTTCGACGAGTTACGATACTTCTTAGCTTTCAAGAGGAGAGACGGCTGCCCCTCCCTAATCATCATCGAGGCCCAACGGAATCGAAAGATCATTTTGTGACTGTAAAGACACTTATCTCAATTCAAGATGCCGTACTTCTTCGTTATGTGCCATGAGGGATTTAATCGTCGATGGACGACAGGGGGTAAGTTTCCTTATTGACGAAATGGTGTGATATGGTTTCTAATTGATTGCTTGCTTTTTACAGTTATCCCAAGGCCAAATAGAGACACGACTCTTAGTGAAATTTGTCAGACTCTATAAGCTATTGATGACGAGGAGCAGAGTGCCAGAGTCTTGCTTACTGACGAGAACTTGAGCCAATTCGAGTTGTTAGCTTCGGGCAGATCCATTGCTCAAATTGAAGCTCCCTCTCCCGGTCAAGCCAGAGTTTGTGCAAGGCCTTCTTTTTCCTCACATGATTCTGATAAGGGTCGTGAAATAGGCGGCTCCTTTGAAAGTTTGCTCGACGAGACTCATGAGCAAGGTATCACAGCCGGACTAAGCGGTTCTACTAGAATGTCTCCGATCCCAGAGGAATCGGAAATTGAGCCCAAGCTGAGAGAAGGGAAAGCTACTGTAGACTCGAAAAAGGAGGAAGGAGAATTTGAGAGCAGTAGTGATTAATCCACAGCCAGTGATTATTACCTGTCAGAGTCCGAAGGTGAGGATCAGAGTCTTGTGACGAGACACTAGGCATGAGTCATGTTCTTCTGGATTCTCCCCCTTCCGATATTGATGACAAAGACAGGGCCCCAAAGGTCGGCAAATGTCATGATTCCCCCAGTGAGGCTGCTGGGGTAGATTTTGGAGATATCAACGATGTATTAGTCTATTTTGATGCCCTCATGAAAGACGACTTCAGCTTTAATGTGACGCCACCCTGTTCTTGCGGTATCGCTCCATCCTCCAATCCGACTCTACTTGCGACAACCGAAGTCAGCCCCATTCCCCCAGCTACAATCGTCCTCTCTTGTTTGTGACGACGTCTTCGGCCCATTTTAGGAATGCACGACACAACACATTAGGATTGCACTATATTTACTTTCCATTCTCTCGTATGCTTGCTCAATTCTTTATGTGTTTCTAAAGTTTCTCATGTATGCTTTATCTTAGGTATGAAGGGAGGGCGTGGTCTTTATGATGACTTCGAGGATTACACCGATTCGCAACGATACTCGAAGCGTTCTTTCAGTCGCCACCAATTCCAGAAGTCGGAGGAAGAATATAGGTGGAGGAAAGAACTTGAGGCAGAAACCCATCGTCGGGAGGAAAAGGATAAGTATCGCTCTCATAGAGGCGGTTACGAGAGGAAACGGTCTCACGATGAAAGGGAAGAGTCATCGTAGAAGTCTAAGCTCGATCATCGCTCCCACCATTCCGAACTTGTTCCGAAACATACTTCGGTGGGACAAGAGATTGCCACTTCTTCTGCCCCCATTCCACCGTCAACGCATGTCTCATCTTCTTCTGCCGTTGCTATTGCCACTGTTCCTTCTAATCTCCGTCGGAGACCGACCTACATTCTTCTCGCAGGCCCACCTAAGCTTGAGGCGGCTCTTCCGGGGTGGTTTCTAAAAGGTGTTAACTTTGAAATGGATATTCATCCCATTTGGAGGAACTCTTATATGCTGTGCCTTCAAGGCATTCAGGCTGATTTGGAGCAGGGTGAGTAGTGGGAGAGGCTCTGTAAACAACTAGTTGGTACTAACAAGAATAACTATTAGGAGGTCCTCTCCTTCAAAGCTGAAAAAGATGATTTTGAAAAGGCGCTAACCGAGCGGGATGCTAGAATTAAACAACTGGAGGAGGAAAAAGAGGCAGCGCTTCGGGATAGTACGAGGACTGCCAGCTTGATGCAGGAGACAAAACATGCGCACGTGAGACCCGAAATCGTCTGGAGAGACGAATTTAAGAAGACGCATGCGGAAGAGACCAAGCTGAAGGAAGATGTGGTTGCCTGCAACGCTATTACTGAAGCCCAAAAGAAGACAATTGCCGACCATAATCTGGTTGTAGAAGGGAATACCAAAATAATCTTTGATCAGGCCAAGGCAATTAAGGAGTTCTGGAGGACAATTGCAGGATTACAAGCTCAGATCGTACAACTTAATGTTGACAAAACTGCAATTGAGACGAAGAAGGCTGCAGTGACGACAAATTTTCTAAAGCTCCAGCATACTTTTGACCAAAAGATGGAGAAACCATACTCGACGATCCTGAATTTCTTTGTCAACTCTATATTACATCAAAGGAGTCTCTCTTATCTTGGCCCAAAGTTCCCACGCACTCTTGCCCTTTTTTGGGAGGAAATCCTGTTTCGTTTTGTCGAGAACGGTGACGTATATACAGATCAGGAGTTGCGAGATGCCTATCTTAATGAGCAATCCAAGAAGGCATTGCTTGAAGGTCAAGGGATTATCCGGGCTGAATGGGAGATGGAAACCGCCGACGCGGCTCTGATGGTTGCCACTGATGTGCCTGCCAAGTCTCTAATCTCTGATGTGGGTGAACCTTTGGGGCAGCCTCATGATCACCCGACGAGTTCGGGGCTTGAAGTTATTCCCCATATGGCGAAGATTTCCAAAGGAGGTGAAGGAAACGAGTTTGAAGTTGCCGTCCGAGAGCCTACCTCCTATGTATGTAATGATCACTCCTCCCTCGAATTTGGGGGA
Source organism: Allium fistulosum (assembly GCA_030737815.1). Lineage (NCBI taxonomy): Eukaryota > Viridiplantae > Streptophyta > Magnoliopsida > Asparagales > Amaryllidaceae > Allium > Allium fistulosum. The sequence goes on along the minus strand of CM060908.1, from coordinate 511,580,357 downwards.
CTCCATCTTACGCTACAAGAGCAAGAGGAGTTTAATGCTTTTCTTTTTTATCTTATAGCTCCCTTTACTCTTTCTGTTGACGCGCCCGTTACTTCGGTGCTTGTGCATACTGCAATCTTTACATCTTCTGAAATTATGTATGTTCATGTTCCTACCCCCACATCAACACTTTCTCGGAGCCGGGACTGGAGGCTGAAAAGATTGAGGCACTTCATGGCCTGGATGATCCTTCGACGTCCCTTGAAGGTGATATTACTGCCGTTGAGGCCAAAGAGCAGGAGACACCGACAGAGCAGCCATCGAAGACTTCACATGACTTGGTTGCCTTAAAGAAAGAAAAAGTGAAGGCGATTAAGGCCTTGAAGAGTTCCCAGAAGTAGAGAAAGCGCAAGGGGTCGGGAAGCTCTACTGGAAAGCACTTGGAGGAGTAGGAGATCGCTGAAGAAATACAAGTCGACATTACTAGCAGCGACACTTCTCCAGAAAGAAGCAGAAGCTGCCCACCAGAGGCGGGAAAGGAAGCGATGGCAAAAGGCATTGAATGGCTTGTTTGAGAGAGGACTGTCTTTTGCTATGTGGCTTATGAGCGACTTGACTTGTTGTGTGTCATTTTGTGTTGTTATGCCCAAGTGTTGGGTATGTTTTTTGGGTCTTGATCGTGGAGTCTGTAATAATAATGATAATTTTTTTTAGCTTATGTTGTGTGGGTACGGCCCCCACATTTTGATTTTGTGTTCATAAGATTGCCGACAACACAATGGCATTTTGACTTTATCCTTGTCTATCTTTTTATACATACTCTGTGTGCACACGTACGTTTCATTTCATACTTTTGTTCACCTAGAGGATTTTTTAAATTTTCATTTCATTTCATACATACTCTTTAACGATGTTGTCTCTTGGAAAGTTTCAAATTTTCCTTAGGAAGTTAACTCTCACTTTGGATTCTTGTTAACTTTTGAGATGAAACTTGTGAGTTTATTGTCGTTTGAAGTGACAAGACTTGTGGACTCTTTGCATTCGGTTATTTTGTCTTTATGTAGGTATATGCCCCCCAGTTAACAGGGCTGCTCACTCCAAACAAACTCCAAGTATCCAAAGCCTCCAAGCAGCGCGAGAAGTTTCTCCTCAAGTGCACGGCTTCTGGGGTTGCTTAGCACTGCTTGTTCCCGAGCAGCATGAGTTGTTGGGTTTCCTCAACATTGCCTATCTATGGGCGACGCGAGATGCTAGAAATCTGGAGTTCCTCGTCATTGCCTATCTCTGGGCGACGTGTGAAGCTTGAATCTAGGGCTTCTCGACGTTGCCTATCTCCAAGCATCGCGAGAAACTTGCGTCTTGAGTTCCTCGTCGTTGCCTATCTCCAGGCAACGCGAGAAGCTTGAATATGGGGTTTCTCGATGTTGCCTATCTCCAGGCAACACGAGAAACTTGCGTCTTGAGTTCCTCGGCATCGCCTATCTTTGGGCGATGCGAGAAACTTGAATCTGGGGCTCCCCATCGTTGCCTATCTCCGGGCAATGCGAGAAACTTGCATCTTGAGTTCCTCGGCGTTGCCTATCTCCGGGCGATGCGAGAAACTTGAATCTGGGGCTCCCTGACGTTGCCTATCTTCGGGCAATGCGAGAAACTTATGTCATGAGTTCCTTGGCATCGCCTATCTCCAAACGATGCGAGAAACTTGAATCTGGGGCTCCTCGACATTGCCTATCTCCGAGCAACGCGAGAAGCTTGCGTCTTGAGTTCCTCGGCATCGCATATCTCCGGGCAATGCGAGAAACTTGAATCTGGGGCTCATCGACATTGCTATCCCCGGGCAACGCGAGAAGCTTGCTTATTGAGTTCCTCGAAATTGCCTATCTCCGGGCGATGCGAGAAACTTGAATCTGGGGCTCCTCGGCGTTTCCTATCTCTGGGCAATGCGAGAAGCTTGCGTCTTGAGTTCCTTGACGTCAACTATCTCCGGGCGATGCGAGAAACTTTAATCTGGGGATCCTCGGCATTGCCTATCTTCAGGCAACGCGAGAATCTTGATTTTGAAGTTTTTTGGCATCACCTATTGCTAGGCGATGTGAGAAACTTGGGCTTGTGACCCTCCTGATGCAGTCGGGGCAGCATCATTTCTCAAAGGGCCAGGATCGGGTTTCTCTAATCCAACGGTTTGAGTCGGTTTACTCTCGCTGGCTCATCGGGTAATTATCAAGCACATAATTTTAATGATTCAAAAACCAGACTTTATTAAGAAAATCATGGTAGATTCTTTGCCTATTTACAATGCCATCGGCATTCCCGTAATGGCTTATATGTTGAAAAATAAGAAAATAAAAAAAGTTGCTTTTAAATGAAATATCGGCGGAACGATTCGCTGTTCTAGGCTCTGGGAATTGCGATCCCGTCAACAGTCGTCGGCTTTAAGGTCCCATCACCAAGCTTTTGATGAATGATGAATGGTCCTTCCCAATTCGGTTCAAAGGCTCTCGGGACCGGGTAAACTCGCTTGAGCACGAGATCGCCAACTTCGAAGGTTTGACTGTGAACTTTGTGGTTGAAGTATCGTGCGACCCTTTTTTGGTGGGCGGCGATTCTCAATTCTGCTTCCTCTCTCTTTTCATCAACCATGTCAAGTGATTCGAGTAGGAGTTGCTAGTTTTGTTTTTGGTTGAAATTCATCATTCGGTGAGAGGGGACTTCTAGTTCGATAGGAATCATAACCTCTGAACCATACGTCAATGCGAACGGAGTGTGGCCGGTAGAAGCTTTGTGTGTTGTTCTGTAAGCTCATAGTGCGAGTGGAAAATCATCAACCCAGTTTCCCTTTGCTTTTGTCAATCGCTTTTTGATGGTGGACTTGATGATCTTGTTTATTGCCTCCACTTGCCGTTTGCCTGCGGATGAGCCACTGCGGAAAAGCTCTTCTCAATCCGGAAGCGCTTGTAGAAGTCCGTGAACTCGGCGCTGTCGAATTGTGTTCCATTATCAGTGATGATTTTCTATAGCACGCCAAACCTGCAAATGATATTTTTAGTAACGAAGTTAATAACATTCTTTGTGGTTATGGTGGCCAGCAGTTCAACTTTGGCCCATTTCGTGAAATAATCTACGGCCACTATTGCATATTTGGCTCCTCCTTTTGCCATCGGAAGGGCGCCAATCAAATTGATCCCCCATATCGCAAACGGCCATGGGCTGACCATTTGTGTTAGTTCTATTGATAGAGTTCTCTTAATCTTGTTGAATCTCTGACGGCGATCACATCTCCTGGCATGATCTGCAGCATCACGGTTTACTGTTGGCCAGAAATACCCATATCGAAGAACTTTCTTTGCTAGAGTCTACCCCCAAGTGGGGTCTCCGCACTCACCTCATGCACTTCTTTCAGGATTCAGTGTGCTTCATCTTCGGTCACACACCTGAGAAGAAGGGTCGAGAATCCCATTCGATGGATTATTCCATCCTGTATCATGAACCGCAGCGCCTTCCTGAGTAATTTATTTCGCTGGTTTCGGCCAGCCGAAAGAGTTCCTGCCAGAAGATAATCTTTTATTGGTGTCATCCACGTGGTCGGTTCCATAGTGGTCTCGAGAATCCATTCTACATCCATATCGTTAATGCTTGGATTGGTTAGGGTTTCGACTAGGACAACTCTCAACGACTGGGCTTCTCCAAAGCTTGCCAACTTGGCCAAAAAGTCTACCTTGGTGTTTTGCTCCTGCGGTATGTGGGTTATGGTGTAATTCGATGTCGCTTAGTAGCTCTTGCACTTTGGAGAGATATGGAGCCAGATTCTCGTCGCGCGCCTGATACTCTCCTTTCACTTGACACACAACCAGCTGGGAGTCACTATATATATGAACAGACTTTATTTTGAGTTCCTTCACAACCTTCAGCCCTACGATCAGTGCTTTGTATTCTGCCTCGTTGTTCGTGGCAAGGAATTCCAGACGTAGAGCATAGCTAATGGCCCGCCCCTCGATAGTTTCAAGCACTACCCCTGCATCCGAACAGGAGTTTTTCGATGCTCCATCGACAAAAAGCTTACATTGTGTGTCTACTTGTGACTGAACTTCCTCTTCATCGTCCCTTATTGTGAACTCAACAATGAAATCGGCCAGTGCTTGCCCATTGATTGCCTTCCTTGGGTGGTAAGTGATATCATATTGACTCAACTCTATGTCCCACTTAAGTAATCGCTTGGATGTTTGTGGTCGGTATAAAACTTGTTTTAATGGCTGGTCGGTCAATACTTTAATTGGATGAGCCTGGAAGTACGGCCGCAATTTTCGGGATGCGATCAAAAGGCAATATGCTAGCTTCTCTAATTTCGGGTAATTCTTCTCGGCTCCGGTGAATCGCTTGCTAATGTAGTACACAGGTCGTTGGATCCTTGCTTCTTTCCATACGAGAGCTGCGCTCAATGGATGCGAGGAAATTGCTAAGTAAATGAATAAGACTTCTCCATCGACTAGTTTTGATAAGACCGGAGGAGCTTCCATATGTTGCAACAGTTCCTCGAAGGCTGTTTGATAAGCTTCACTCCATTCAAAGTTTTTCTTTCCCTTCTTTAGCGCATCAAAGAATGGTATACACTTGTCTATGGCTTTTGAGTTAAAATGACTTAGTGCTGCGACTTTTCCATTTAAACTTTAAGTTCTCTCTTATTCTTAGGGGCTTGGACTTCACGTAATGCCGTTATTTGCTCCGGATTTGCTTCAATGCCCCGGGCACTCAATATGAATCCCAAGAATTTCTCGGAAGCCACCCCGAAATGACATTTAAGTGGGTTAAGCTTCATTCCATGCTTACGGAGTATCTCGAACATCTCAGCAAGATTATCTAGGTGGTTAGCTACTACTCGAGATTCAACTAACATATCGTCAACATAAACTTCCATAGTTTTCCCGATCTAGCGCTTGAACATGGTATTCACTAGTCTTTGATATGTGGCCCCCACATTCTTTAGACCAAACGACATCACTTTATAGCGGTATAATCCTAAGTCAGTGATGAAGATGGAATTTTCTTGATCTGATTTGTGCATTAGGATCTGGTTATAGCTTGAGTATGCATCCATAAATGATAGCAACTCATGTCCCGCTGTCCTGTCCACCAGTTGATCAATTCTAGGTAGTGGGAAGCTATCCTTTGGACATGGTCTGAAAAATCAGTACAGGTTTGCCATTTTCTATTAGACTTCTTGACTAGTACCGGGTTTGATACCCATTCGGGGTAGGTTGCATCCCGGATGAAGCCATTGGCCATTAGCTTATCCACCTCTTCTCTCAATGCCTTGGACTGTTTAGTGCCCAAGCTACGCCTTTTTTGCTTCACTGGAGTGAATTTGGGATCAATGTTAAGGGCATGACAGGCAATTTCGGGCGATACCCTACACATATCAGCATGTGTCTAGGCAAAAACATCTAAGGTGGCGCGAAGGAATTTGGAAACAAGATATGACTCGATTCTTAGGACCCGTGTGGGGTCATCCATACTAACTGGGACAGACACCGTCAGTTCAGTTGGTGTCGCCCTATCCTCCCCTGAGAACTTCCTCCTAGGGTCCAAAGCCTTGTCGAATCGGCTATGGTCCCCAAGCTAGGGGCGGTTTTATAGTTGCTATTCAGAATGTTCATAGATGTGGAGAGATTTCCCCACATCCTCTCTTTTCTCCCTTCTTTTAGATACACGTAATTCTGCAATATAACACTCTCTAGCCACGCTTTGGTCTCCTTTTACAATCCCGACTCCATGCTCGGTAGGAAATTTCATCGTGAGGCACCATTGAGCCAGTGCTATCTTGAAGTCGGCTAATGCAGGCCTTCCCAAAAATGCATTATATGCTGACATCTCGTCTACAATTATAAAAGTCTGAATGGGGGTGACTCATTGTTCCCCCTCTTCGAGCTCTACAGGTAGGTCAATGGTTCCCACTGACTACTTTGTTTCTCCAGTAAATCCCTGGATCTTCGTTTGGCATGTACATACACTTTTCATACCTATTTTCATTTGATCGAAAGTACGCTTGAAAAGTATATTAACCAAGTTTCCACTGTCAACCAATACTCGTCGGACAACTTTGGGCCAGATTCCCACTGTTATCGCCATTGGATCAAGAGTTGGTGCCACAGTTCCTTTGATATCATGATCGCGAAATATTATACCATTGCTCAGCACCTTCTGCTGCTTAACTGGAGTTTCACCATCTACTGTCAAACATGACCCATTTGGGACATGTTTTAGCGAGCTTGCGTATCTCTCTATCTCCCCCCAACTTCTTTGTGCAGGATGCGGTGGCCGGATATTGTTCCGATAATGAGCCTTTGGTCTATTTGTTTCAACCCTTGGTCACTATTTCCAGCCTTATTTCCTTGCTCCTTAGGTGGTTGAGGGACTATAGCCTGGCTGGGTTTTCGCGGTCCTTTACTGAAGCTTGTTGTCGCGGATCAACCTTTCAATGAGGTCCTTGAGGTGGCGGCATTCATTTGTGTTGTGCCCATGTATCTCATGGAAGCGGTAGAATTTCCCTAAGCGCTTCTGCTATTTCGTTACCTCCTTTTTAAGGGGTTTCCTATACTCTTCAGTTTCTTGCATTGCGAGATAAATATTTTCTAGGGTGTCATTCAGGGGGTATAATCTCATGTTCCAAATTCTCTAAACCTTTTGTTACGGCCACCACCATTTTTCTTGCAAGAGTTCTGCTTTCCTCAATCCTAGTTTCCATTCTTCCCTATGGCCCCTTGGTTATTCCCGGGGTTGCGTGTATTCTGATTAGAATCCATGCCATTATGTTCGGTGTTCGTTTGTTATGTTCCAGCAGCCTTTCTTTCCAGCTCCTATGCCTTTTCCAACCTCAGGTATTATCTTGCTTTGCGGTTGAAACCTTTCCTGTTGGTGGGCTGCTTCATCTTGATCCATTTCTCGAACTCCATCTCCAGATGAATAGCGTGGACTAGGGCCATAAAAACCATGTCTTCATTAGGATTACTCACCTCTGTTACCGCTGTGTTGAATATGTTCATAAATGATCTCAATGACTCGTGTCGCCCTTGAACTTGTCCTCATAGAGACATGACGTCTTTCGGTTGCGCGGTATGAAGTCTGAACTGTTCAAGGAATTTTGTTGCAAGTTGGTCAAAAGTAGCGATATATCTTTGGGAAGTTTGGTAAACCACATAGATGCAACGCGTTCTAGGAAGATGGGAAAACATCGGTAGCATACGGCCTCTGGAGCATTGGCTCTGTCCATGTACCAACTATATTTGTATAAATGGGGTTTCGGATCCTTAGTCCCGTCATAAGAGTGGATGGTTAGCATGGTAAACTTGTCTATGTATCTTTCATTCAGGATCTCATGGGTAAAAGATGTCCGACTTGGGGCAGATCCCCATTCATCATCCTTCCGACTCTTGCTCTCGTCCATCAGCCGCTTGACCATGTCTGGTATGTATGCCTCTGATGTCCGGTGGTCCTAGGGGCGGCAGTCAGTCACTGCGCCAAGTGTTTGGTTCAGCAAACGATATTGGCACATGGGTTAATGCATAAGCTCTCCTGTCTTCAGGAGAGCCATTCCCACGGGTCCACATTGGCTTGCATTTGGCCTAACTGGGGTAGCCTAGATGTTTTTAATGTTATCAAATGCATTGGCATCTTCCTTTACCTGATCACCCTGCTCTCCGCCCTTCGAATTAGAGAGGTTCACAGCCACATCCTCCAGCGGGGTTTTGGATCCTTGATTCGAATTCAGATGGGTTGTCTTGGGTCAAGTGGGGTTTTCTTATTCTCTTCCAAGTTATACCTCGTTGTCACTGTTCTCAATGGTTGTTTTCCACTTCCCCTGTGTAAACCGAAAACAGAGGAGTTTTCCTGTTCCATGGCAGTAGCTGGTTCAAGAATGGTTCTTTGAACGGGATTTGGTTAAAGAGTAATCAGGGCGTTGAGCTTCTCCATTAGAGCCTTCTGACTATCTTCCATTCTTTGGTTGATTTCTTGAGCCATCTTATTTAACTCATATCTGTTAACAACTTCATGCTCACCAGAGGACCCTGCTGCTTAATTCCCTAAGCAAGTAGCATTTACCTCAGCCTCTTGGATACTAACTCCTTCCGTGGCTATTGCTGCCCCTATGGACCTTCCAGAGGAAGTCCTTTTCATTTCGGGAGCCATTGACTTTTGAAGATAGTGGAGTCCTTAAGCAGAGATTGGGGATCTAACTTCTGGATCTATGCAATCCAAAGTAGATAGCTAGATCTGGATTCTAGGTTGAAAATGGAGACCTAACTTCTGGATCTATGCAGAGGAAATCGCAACACCAACGGCTCCAGTCAAGAGAAGATAGTGGTTCATACCATCTCGGGAGGGCCACACATCGCTGATGGAAGCTGGGCAGAGATGGAAAGGTATGGAAAGTCACTTAGAAACAATGAAGAATGCATCAATTCTATTATAGAAGAACACCACCCGAAGCGGATAGAGAATGGTGACATCACATTCAATAGAGGACCCTGGTGCTTAATCTTTGGTAACAACTTCATGCTCACTAGAGGACCCTGGTGCTTAATTCCCTAAGCCAGTAGCATTTACCTCAGCCTCTTGGATACTAACTCCTTTCGTGGCTATTGCTGCCCCTATGGACCTTCCAGAGGAAGTCCTTTTCATTCCGGGAGCCATTGACTTTTGAAGATAGTGGAGTCCTTAAGCAAAGATTGGGGATCTAACTTCTGGATCTATGCAATCCAAAGTAGATAGCTAGATCTGAATTCTAGGTTGAAAATGGAGACCTAACTTCTGGATCTATGCAGAGGAAATCGCAACACCAGCGGCTCCAGTCAAGAGAAGATAGTGGTCCATACAATCTCGGGAGGGCCACACATCACCGACGGAAGCTGGGCAGAGATGAAAAGGTATGGAAAGTCACTTAGAAACAATGAAGAATGCGTCATTTCTATTATAGAAGAACGCCACCCGAAGCGGATAGAGAATGGTGACATCACATTCAATAGGCGTGACCTGGAGGGAAGGCAGTACCCTCACTCAGATCCCATGGTTATCTCTGCCCGGCTCGGTCCAGCCGAAGTTTTCCGAATTCTAGTAGACACTAGAAGCTCAGTAAATATCCTATTCAAGCTTGCCTTTGACAAAATGAAACTGTCATTAAAGGATGTTCTTCCCTGCAATAAACCACTACACGATTTCAGAGGAAATGCAAAGATGCCCCTCAGGCGACTGGACCTCTTTGTTGAAATTGGAAGTCATCCCCGCTCCGTTGTGCGGAAACAAACATTTGTGCTGATAGGAAACCAGTCGACCTACAACGCCTTCTTAGGAAGGCCAGCCTTGTCTGACTTCCAAATCGTCCTGGCCCCATGGTGCCTGAAGATGAAATATCCAACGGACAATGGAATAGGGGAAGTAGAGGGAGACCAGGACATTGCTCGAGATTGCTATGTAACCGAACTTCGCAACTACCACAGGAAGGATAAAGGGAAGAGTGTAGAGATTGCCCTCTGCACAAAAAGTTTGGAAGCATAGCAACTAAAGAAAGCCCCTCCTCTTCGATATACCAGCGACCCTTTCAATGAATTAGACCCCAGGGACAAAGAGGAGGAGGCCACCGCCGAGCCTGCAGAGGCTATGGAATTTGTATCTGTAGACAGACATGACTCGAGTAGACTATTGAAAGTCGTGTCCCAACTAAAACCAAAGCTGAAGGAACAACTCATTTATTTTCTCCGCCAGAACTTGGATGTATTTGCATGGTCACACGCTGACATGACCGGAATCTCCCTTGACATAGCATGCCACGTACTAAACATTGATCCTACCAAGGCGCCAGTAAAGCAGAAAAAGAGAAGTATGGGGGCAGAACGATCAGCGGCCCTCGATGAATAAGTAAAGAACCTACTTGCCAATGACTTCATACGAGAAGCCATCTACCCAGAGTGGATCGCCAACCCGGTGCTGGTAAAAAAGACTAATGGGAAGTGGTAAACATGCATTGACTTCTCCAACTTGAATGACGCCTACCCGAAGGATTGCTTCCCACTTCCCCAAATCGATCAGCTTGTAGACAGCACAGTCGGGCACAAACTCTTATCTTTCATGGACGCATACTCTGGTTATAACCAAATTCCTATGCATGCTCCCGATCAAGACCACACTCATCACTGACCGGGGATTGTACTGCTACAAGGTAATGCCTTTCGGACTTAAAAACGCAAGAGCCACCTATCAGCGCCTCGTCAATAAGATGTTTGCGGGGCTAATAGGACAAACTATGGAAGTTTATGTGGATGACATGCTGGTAAAGTCAAGGGAAGCCGACGATCACGTAAGCCACCTGGATGAAATGTTTCAAGTACTTCGCCAATATGGAATGAAGCTGAATCCTCTAAAGTGCTCCTTCGGAGTATCATCAGGAAAGTTTCTAGGATTCATCGTCCATGCCAGAGGAATTGAAGCAAACCTGAACAAGTCCAAGCTCTAAAGGATATCAGGATACCTTCTACCCGAAAGGAAATGCAAAGCCTAAATGGGAAGGTGGCCGCCCTGAGCAGATTCATCTCTAAAGCGACCGACAAATGCATCCCCTTCTTCGAAGCTCTAAAGAAAGAGAGGGGAAATTCGAATGGACTGACGAATGCTTAACAGCTTTCCTTAACTTAATCGAACACCTCCAGAGACCACTAGTACTCTCAACTCCGAACAAAGGCGAAGAGCTATACCTGTACCTTGCTGTGTCAGCTCATGCTCTAAGCGCCGCATTGGTGAGAGAAGACAAACGCACGCAGCGGCCAGTATACTTTGTAAGCAAGAGGTTTACAGGGGCAGAAGCCAGATATCCTAAACTTGAGAAACTAGTGTACTGTTTACTAATCACATCACGGAAACTGCGTCACTATTTCCAGTCCCATTCCATCAGAGTTCTGACCGATCAACCACTAAGGCAGGTACTCCATCGTCCCGACACTTCTGGGCGACTACTTAAATGGTGCATTGAACTAAGTCAATATGATATCACCTACCATCCTTGCACCGCCATCAAGGGACAAGCCATGGCCGATTTCATTGCCGAATTCACTACCAACGAAGGTAAGGAGCAATCAGAAATAGCAGAAGACATCAAGTGGAATCTCTTTGTGGATGGTGCGTCAAACGAACAAGGCTCGGGGGCAGGTGTGGTAATAATCACTCCTAGGGGAAATAAGTTACACTATGCTATAAGGTTGGAATTCGCTGCCACCAACAACGATGCAGAGTATGAAGCAGTAATAGCTGGATTAGAACTTGCCCTAGAAATCAGAGCCAATTCTTTGTGTCTTCATAGCGACTCTCAACTTATTGTAAATCAAATACTAGGAGAATTCCAGGCTCGAGAAGAATGACCCATAGCATATTTAAAGAAGACCAAGTTGCTTCTCAATCGATTGGATCACTATTTAATCAAACACATCCCTCGTGAAGAGAACCAAAAGGCCGACGAATTGGCGAAGCAAGCTAGCATGAGGGACGGCACTATTTCCGGCGTAGTAGCCATCTCAAAGCAACTGACCCCAAGTTTTGAGCAAATGAATTTGATAGCTGCAACCGAAGAGGCAACTTGGATGACTCCCATCCGAGACTACTTACGAAGTGGCACACTGCCCAACGGGCGTAACGAAGTCACGAAAATCTTGAGGAAAGCTTCCCGCTACATAATACAAGAGGGCACCCTCTATCGGCGCGGCTTCTCTAACCCCTTATTAAAGTGTGTCGCTGGAAGGGAAGCCAAGGAAATCTTATCCAACATCCATCAAGGAAGCTGTGGAGATCACACTGGAGGGCAGACTTTGGCAAAAAAGATACTCCGATATGGATATTTCTGGCCCACCTTAAGCAAGGACGCTTTAGATTTCGTCAGAAAATGTGACAGATGTCAGAAGTTTGCTAAGATTCCGCGGCTACCAACAACTAAGATTACTCAAATGACCAGCCCTTGGCCCTTTGCAGTATGGGGAATTGACTTGATTGGCGAACTGCCAATGGGCCGAGGCGGGGCCAAATATGCTATAGTGGCAGTCGACTATTTCACCAAATGGGTGGAAGCAGAACACCTAAATAAAGTATCTTCAGCAAAAGTTATTAACTTCTTGATCAAAAATGTTCTATGCAGGTACGGAGTCCCATTCAAAATCATATCGGACAATGGACTTCAGTTTGACAGCGAGGAGTTCGCTAATTGGTGCCAAGAGCACGGAATTCACAAAAGCTTCTCATCCGTAGCTTATCCCCAGGCAAACGGACAAGTCGAAGCCGTAAACAAAATTCTCAAAACTCTAATAAAAAAGAAACTCGAAAAGTCAAAAGGCGCTTGGGTGGATGAAATTCCTACGACACTGTGGGCCTATCGCACATCTTTCAGAACATCAACGGGGCATACTCCTTTCTCTTTGGCATACGGATCGGAGGCTATGCTCCCAGTTGAAACTATAGTGCCTTCCCACCGTAGGATCCACTACAACCTAGAAGAGAACGAAGAGCTCATCCACATGTCTTTGGATCTATTGAGGAAAGAAGAAATGATGCAGCCCTCAAAGCAGCAGCTCATAAGCAAAAAGTGGCAGCGCAATACAACTCCAAAGTCAAGCATCGTAGCTTACAAGAGGGAGATATTGTCCTCAAGCGAATCTTCCCGCGCCCTGGAGCACTAGATCCAATCTGGGACGGACCATATGTAATTCATAAAGATCTCCACAATGGAGCTTATATTTTGTCAACAGTGGACAGGGAGGTGTTCCAGAGGGCATGGAACATCCAACACCTTCGTCGATACTTTTCTTAACTTGTACTGCCCATATGAAGTGAATTAACAAAGAGAATCAGTGGACGTAGGCATTTTCGTGCCGAACCACATTAAAAAACTTGTCTCTTTTTAACTTGTTCCTTTATATCTTGGCTGCTTGTTAACTTTATTCTTCTCTGTTGAACAAAATCCTATGTAATGACATCCCCATTCAAGACACATCACGGCGCAACCTCACCTGGACAAGACCTAACAGGTACTATGCGAATCTATGCCCTCGCCAATGAGACACTTTTGCTCCGACATCCCTTTGCTGCGGGTTAACTCATTGCTCGCGACGGCCCTTAAAGCCAACTGTAATGAGCCGATTATAAGCCACCGAGAAGGCCGACTATAGCCGAGGCAGCTCATTACGGCGTTCGGCTCGCTGGCAGCCGTGAACCTACTTTAAGCCCCAACATAAGGTATGGCCAGCCAAGGGTAGTTCACGGTTGACGATCGGCACCCACGCTAGCCGGCCATAGTAAATCGAATAATACCCACGATTACGGGCCATAATGGCTCGAGTAGTTACTGTGCGCGATCTCGGCTCCGATGTGTCTTAAGTACGGTTGTGGTAAAAAAGATTAACTCCCCGCGGAGGCGTAAGATGGGTGACAAATGTCTCCAAGACCCACAGCTAGGGAAAGTGACTACAAAGCCCGTTTGCCATGAACTTAAGCACATCGAAGGCCTTCCGTGATTGGAAGTTTTACTATTTCTCATATTTCAATTTTATTTAAAAAACTTTCCTCCTATCCTCTATAACAATCCCTAAAGTACAGGATACAGAGTAGGAGATACCCGCCAATGGGAGTAGAAACTCACGATTGGATGGCAGGGCATTCACTGCATTCCATACTTGGTCATACAAGATATTCAAAACTGCCATCTACAATTAGAACATGAAAGGCGGTATTTTCTTCTTTTGTGTACAAATACATGGCTATAATTTATTCATACATCACACTAGCATTACAAGGCATGAAATTATGTTTTAAGCAAGAACTTGACCTCAAACACAATTGAATTACAAGCACACACACAGCTATATTTCTCACACAACGTGTCAAAATAGCAAAAACCTTCAAACACGACAGAATCAGCTTAAGTTAAAAAAAAACTACACGTCAAGAATAATGTTGTTTATTACAAGCAACATGATTACAACCTAAAAGCTATGTTACTGTTTTGAGACTAACATATACAACAATGTCAAGTCAACAAAAAGATATCCAGGTCAAGTCAAGGAGTTGGCTGCATCAGAGCTTTACCCTTGTCCTGTTGCCCACCTGTCCGGTCAAAGAAAGAATTCATTAGTGATAAGCAACTAAGTTAACGGAAAGACTAGAGGGGAAGACTTACCAGCGCCTACCTCCTGACCATCCTGATCATCATCCTCTACTTGCCAAAGCTGAAATGGAGCCACCTTCAAGTAGGTGATGAAGCTGAGTATCCAAGCATTGATCGGGGGAATGGCCCCACACATACAATGGTACCTACTATGGGCGAAATATCCTTCGGGGGGATTATATGGCATCACTCCCTCCCCCGGCAATAGCATGCGCGCTCTGTCAATCCCAAAGGAGCGAGAAATAACATCAAGCTGCTCGCCTTTGAGAGAGCTAGGGAAACAGTCAGGAGGTGAGTTCAAGAGCTTTTGAGGGCCGTACCCATCTACTAGTGACCTCGGGGTGGGCCCATGACGTCTCGGTCCTGACTGAGCTGGGGGCACTGCGGAAGGATCTTCTCTGTTCTGGGATTTCTTCTTTTCTGATCTGGTTTCAACTTTATGAGACATTATCTGCAACACAAAAGAGTACATCGTTAAAACAAAGGATGTAGAGATATAAACAAGCAAGTGCGTACAATATAGAATTTCATTTGTAATTCGAAACATAAAAGGTTCAAGGTTCGTTCGGCATTCAAACTCAGGGTCTCGTTCGGTATTCCGAATCATAAAAATTCATTCGGCAGTTCAAGGCACGAAGGTTCATTCGGCACTCATACCCCACAGGTTCATTCGGCAGTTCAAGGCACGAAGGTTCATTCGGTGGTTCAAAACATAAGAGACATTCGTCAATCACCTGATTCGGTAGTCAAGCATGGTTCGGCTATTTCAGTTGGTAGTGAATAATGAAAGCTTAAGGTCCATACTTATAGGCGAATGTCAACGACCGGATCGATTGGTTCGGCATTCTTGACCGGATGAGTGTGTCCAGGATGAATGACCTAAAGCAAAGCACGCCATATGCATGCACATGCCCTACTTTGGGGGGCAAGTGTTGGGTGTGTTTCGACTGGGCCAATCCCTGCCGAACCAACTCCAAGACAGCACTGCCGAACCAAAGCCAAGTCCCACCGAATCAAACTCCAACCAACCATCGCCGAATCACTCACCGCCGGACCAAGTCCCACCGGACCAAGTCCCAACGGACCAAGTCCCACCGGACCAAGTCCCACTGGACCAAGTTCCACCAGACCAAGTTCCACCGGACCAAGGCGTTCCGGACCAACTTTGCCGAGCCAGATTGCATCAGCCCAGGCCCACTAGCAGCTATATACATCCAAGACCCCCAGCCTCACTCTATAAATAGAGGGGCAGGGGTACAATAATGAGGGACAAGTTTGAGAGCTCAAGCACGGATAGAACTTTCAAACAACATTCATATACTCGTATCAAAGCTTTGTACTTGTAATCTGAATAGTAAAGGATAATAACATATAAAGTGGACGTAGGCACATTCTGGCCGAACCACTATAAATCTGTGTGTCTTTTACAGTTTAGTCCCTGCTTTTTATATATTTGCATTAACCACCCAAATCACTAAAAACAACAAAAAATCGACTAAATCATACGACTTGGAGGTGTTTGCCCATTTTTTGTGCAAACACAAGATATATACAATTTTTTTTTGAAATGGAAACAAAACTTATAAGTGAAGTTTTACTTAAACTAAGACTATAAACTCAAACTAAAATTAAAACTAAAACTGAAACTGAAACAAAAAAAAGTTTGAATTTTATTTATTTATTTACATAGCAAGGGCCCATCCTACAAATTGAATCAAAACAAAAGCAAGAAAAATGAAATACTACCGTAGAAAATTCCACCCAATTCTCGTTTCAAAATCCCAAAATACGCAATCAAAATTCCACGTTCCAAATTCAAATTCAACAATCGAATTTCCGTCTGTGATTTCTAATAATGAAATCAAACACTTAATCCCAAAACACCAAATCAAAGATAAAAATCCTGAATAAAAAGCAGACGAAGTACAATCAGGTGATGAGTTTTGGTTCGAGAGATGACGACGAGGTGTTCTGGTTAGCGATTGGAGGCGAAAGAATTGTTCGAATTGAGTGAGTAGGTCGCGGTGTTGATTTTCCGATTATTAATAGTGGTGATTTGCGTTCGGTTGTCGAATTGTGGAGTGTTGTTGTGGGTTTGTGATTCTACGGCAGTGTTCGATTGGGATTTGGGGTTACTTTAGGGCGACTCAGGCCAGGTTGCGATTTTCAAAGGTGAATTCTGGTTTGTTTTGTTGTGGAGAAGGAAATGTTTTTAGTTGGAGTGATGCCGCTGTCAATGTACAGTCAATGACATTGGTAGGTTGACTGGTTTGGGAACTGCAGCAGAGGTGGTGGAGGGGTCTAGTTATGAACAGAGGCTGATGGGTGATTGTTTGGAGATGTGGCTTTGGAGACTGTTGTGTCAGTAGTCGTTGCACTTGATGGCAGTGAGGGTATGTTGAAGAAAGGAAAGTAAGGTAGATTGTCAGGCAGTTTCTGGTAAGTTTTCTTTTGTATGGATGTATGAATTGTTTTGTATGATGGTTGAAGAGGCAAGTGAAATGGTTGTCAGAGTTTGATAGTGGCAATTATATGTTTGTTGATGATGACTACACTGGTAACTCGGTGGTTGTAGGCAGTGTTGATATGGTGGTCTGAGCAATGTGATGCTGTCAGTTTGAGGTTGATAGAGCAGAGAGATGATAGGCAGAGAGGTGAGTGTGATGATTTGCGAGATACCGCTGTTGTGGAGTGGTAGTAATATGCGGTGTGAAGTTGCCTGACAGTGGATGTATGTTGTGAGTGGTTTCGGTGAACTTTGGGTTTCGATATGTGAACAGCGGTGGGTATGTCAATAGTTGAGAAGTTGTAAGCAGTGGATGGTAATGGCAGTAGCAGTTGTATTAAGTTTGCACTGATGTGCAGTAGAGGAGGAGCAGATGGTTTGTGAAATAGTATGTGGTTTGGAGAATTGGGTTTGTTGACTGGAGGCAGTGAAGTTTGATATCGAAGTGGTTGTTTTTTGAAAATGGTGGAGTGATTGTTGATGGTTGAAGGTCTGTTGTGACTGCGATGCAGCAAGGCAGGGTTATGGTGTGAATGGTTGTTTGCGGGTATAAGGTAGGGATGTTAAAGAGTGGCAGTGGCGAATCTATGGTAGTATGGGAGGTATGGAAAGATGATGTATATGGGAATGCAGTGGTCAGTTAAACAGTTGTGATGCTAGACAGTGAGGAGGTGGTAGTGACTGTAGAGAAGTGGATGGGACGTTGAAGTGGAGTTGCTGGAAGTTGATGTTACTTGTTGTATGGAAGGTATGTTCAGAAGCTGTATTGAAGATTGTTGATGACAGTGTGGTTTTAGAAGTGGGCATGTGGAACTGTGGTATGGTGGATGAACTGTTGTAGTTTGAAAATGTATCTAGTATATGGATTAAGTGTAGTTGGATGTTGGTCAGAGGAAATGTGTATCTTGGTTTATGAAGAAGTGTTGGAGGTGGAAGGTTCTGGCTGCAGTGGTGATATATGCAGGCGATTAGTGGATGGTAGATAGGAGATGAAGCTGATGGATAGTGAAGTTTTGTAGTTTTTGATGGTCTCGGGCAGTAAATAGGCTATGCAACTGGTGATGCACTATTGACAGTAAGTTGTGGGAAATGCAAAGAATAGAGTATGAAAAGATCAGAGAAGTTATGTATGCAGAGAGGAGTTTGTGCACAGATGCATAGTAATAGTAACAGTAATGTATGTGCAAGCATGTAAATGGAGAATTTTTTTTTCTTTTTTTGTCTATGTAAATGTAAAGTTGTAAAAGAAAAAAAGAAAGTTGTAAATGAACAAAATAAAATTTATTTTTGGAAAGAAATTGTGGATGCTTTTTTTTCAAATAGAAAATGCAATGCAAATGGAAAACTAGAACATGTACACAATAAATTGAAAACAAAAAATAAAACAAAAAACAAATACACAATATAATCAAAAGAAAATAATTCGAAGAATAGAAAATCAAAATCAAAACAACTCCCCGGCAACGGCGCCAAAAACTTGTTCGTCGACGGAAATTCTATCGAGTTAGAAAACCATCGAACGACTTTGAATTAAAAATAATCGCAAGCGCATGGGTACGTGGTGAGTACGGGTCAATCCACAGGGAATTGATGATTCTAAAATTCTATTCAATCAAATTAACCAAAGTTGAAAATGTGATTAGGTAAAAATGTAGAAAACTAGCAAAAGAAAATAGATAAAAATATGAGAGTGTGAAGACAATTTAGGGGCAGCTTCCACTCTTTAGATCACATAAATCAACAAAATGAAGTTACGATCTCTCTTTTCTTTGTCATTAGTTAGCTTAATTGATGTGCTTATCATAAGTATGGCTCATTTGTGCTATTAATTAGCTCAACATAAGCCATCAAACTATAACACAACTTTTAAACCACTTTTAATTCTCATGAAAATGACAACAAAGTTGAAAATGAAAATCTATTTTAAGCATGGCCTATTAACTATTGTTTAGAAATATAGGCGATCAAATTTTGATTTAAACATTCACTTCTTTGCTATAATCATATATAGATGAATAAGCAATTTGTGATTCATAAGACTAAGCATAGCCTATTTGTTTTGAACAACATAAGCTATAAAACTCAATAATAAGCATAAAATTACATAAACAACATTTTCCATAAAGCACAAAAAGAGAGCATAACATTTATCAAAATGTTGAAGCTATATAATTAGAGAGCTTCATTACCCCTAAATTGAAGGGGTTTAGTTTCTCATATTTGTTATCATATCAACAAATATAGCTTGCAACATAGAACAAAACAAAGAGGAAAGTAGGGCTAAATGAAAAAAACTAATCTACTTGCATAAAAGAAAATCTACACTACTAGCATTAAAGGAAATGAACATGTAAATAAAAGGAAACAATAATTAACATTGCATAAAAGGAAAAAAAGATTACATAAAATAAAAATGGCTAAGTAGCCATGAAAAGAGAAAGAGAGCTTTCTTTTTATTTTCCTAAGAGAAGGGACTAAGAGAAGAGAGCCTAAAAGAGAGACTAAGGAAAAGAAGAGGGTTACATGAAACATAAGGGGTCTTTATACATGTATGAAACCCTAATTCATGTTTTCGGGAATGCCCAAATTGCCCTTAAGGTAGTGTGGTGGCCAAGTAATCATTAGCATCCCATAATCATCCATTAAGTGTGCATGAAGATTTGATGGTCTTTTAGCATGTGCATTAGCTCCTAAGTGTACATTAAGGTAGGTGGGTAAGTGGGGTCCTCCATTACCATGCCTTTGAATTATTTCCATCTCCATTCCTTTGTATCTTCTTTGTGCATGCATATATCTTCATGAAAACACTTTTATATGAAGCCAAATTCCTATAAAATAATATAGAAATTTCTAACTAAATTTTCTCAAATTAATATATGCAAAAAAATAACCATTTTGCCCTTGGATGAAGATGAATATGGGACGATTTGAAAATAATATGAATTTTGGTTTAAACAAGTTAAAATACCTGATATGATCATTTATTTAATTTAAATAGATTAAATATGGTGGTAAAAATATACACATTTATGTGCACGTCACTTTATTACCATCATCATATGTAGATGAAGAGGAAATTATTGTTTGTGATTGTTTAAGCATAGCCTATTTGTTATGAACAACATAGACTATCAAATTCAACATGAAACAATAAATCACATCAACAATCATTTAAGCACTAACAAGTTATGTTGAAGCTACATAATTAGAGAGCTTCATTACCCCTAAATTGAAGGGGTTTAGCCCCTTATATTTGTTATCAAATCAACAAATATAGCTTGCAACATGAAACAAAAAGAAGAGGAGTAAGAGCTAAATGAACAAGAAATAAAACTAATCTACTTGCTTTAAAATCAAACTACACTACTAGCATGAAAGGAAGTAAACAAGAAAAGAAAAGAGAAATGCATTAAAGTTGCATAAAAAAATAAATTACATGAAAGAAGTGGCTAAGTAGCCATGAAAAGAGAAGAGAAGCTTTCTTTTATTTCTAAGCTAAAAACTAACTAAGAGGAAGAGAGCCTAAGAGAGACCATGGGAAGAGAGAACTACGTGAAACATAAGCGGTATTTATATAAGTTAGAAACCCTAATCCATATTTTTTGGGAATGCCCAAACCACCCCTTAGGAAGTGTGGTGGCCAAGTAGCCATTAGCATAAGATAATCATCATTTAAATGTGCATGAAGCTTTAATGGCCTTTTAGCATGTGCATTAGCTCCTAAGTGTACATGAAGGTAAGTGAGTAGGTGGGTTCCTCCATGATCCATGAAATGAATTATTTCCATCTACATTCCTTTGTATTCACTCTTGTGCATGCATATATCTTCATAAAGCCACTTGTATTTGAATTTAAATTCTTACAAAATAAAATAGAAATTTTCAATTAAATTTTAGAAAATTAATATATGCACAAAAATGACCATTTTTCCCCAGGATGAAGATGAATATGTGACGATTTGAAATAATTTGAATTTTGGTTTAAACAAGTTAAAATACCCGATATGATCAATTATTTAATTTAATATATTAAATATGGTGGTAAAAATATGCACATTTACGTGCACATCAAATACCCCTACACTTATCTTTTTATTCATCCTCGAATAAAGAAAAAAACTAAGATAAATCTGTTTTCGTAGGGAGCACGATTGCATTGAGCGTATGCAACAAGTCGTTAAACCTCTAGGTGTCCCCAGTAGGATGAGTGTTATCTCGTGAGGGTTTTCAGCGGATACTACCCACAAAATCCAAATGCAGGATGAAAATATTTACAAAATGCAAGATTTTTTACAAAGAGATGAATGCAAGATTTTGAAAATATTTACAAATGAAAGATTTACTTTTAAATAGACAAAAATAAGTTAAATATAAGTTTTGGTCATTATCTTGAAAATTTAAGTCATTTACTCGTCAAAATTTCCAATAAACATCAAGTTATCATAACAAATAGACAATAGTTTAACTCGTTGTTTTAGTTGTTAACAAAGTGTAACCATGAAATAGATCCTTAGTTGATTATCAAAGTTTATCAAGGTGGTATTTTCATTTCTTTTCAATAACAAGTCAAATCAAATAAGTTAAAATAGTGCTTGGATTTCATTTGCTTACTCTCTCTATTTTTTTTGAAAATTTTATTGATATTTACAATATTTACATATGCCTAACTCAGAAAAACTGAGGCCAGATATATTACCCGTGCACTGCCTTATGGACTTATGTGAGGGGAATACAGAGCATGGCGAGTGAACACACAAGTGTGAACACTTATCGACTGTAGGCGTTATTAATAAAAGAATTTTTTTCATATGCTCACACCTAACTCAGAAAAACTGAGGCTAGATATACCGATCGTGCACTACCTTTCAGGCTTAAGTGAGAAGGGTACAGAGCATGGCGAGTGACCACACGAGTGTGAACACATGACTCTAGGTGTTAATAAAAATTATATACAAATAATTTTTTTTTGAAGAGAGAGTTTTGCAAAATCATCTTGACACCATTTAACTTAGAAGACAAAAAAATGTTATATCCTTTTATTTGAATTCACCACTTTTTAAAATAAAGATTTTCAATTAGGATATTTCATAATTAACACGTATGAACCTTTCTATATACTAGTTAAACCATCGTTATTTGTAATCAAACATCATTTTTATTTTTGTTGAGATAAATAAATTTTTCAAAAATTCCAATTTAATAAACCAAAACCATATATTTATCCTATAGTGTTTCTTTAAAAATAAATCAAAATGCTAAAAGAAATGTTTTTTTGGATTTTCTTTTTTTAATTAAATTTTTGAGTTTTGGAAAGAAAATGCAAAAATAAAAAACGAAAAATAAAAAAAATTAAAATTAAAAAAAGTGAAGATTAGCTCCCTCCCCCCCCCGCCACACTTGATTTTGACTGTGTCCTCATAGTCAAACCAAGTGAAAGGAACGTTTACTATTATTTACATGAAAATGAAATGTATTTAAACGGCATTAGAAAGTATATCGTTAAAAAGTAAATGAAACGGTCTTTCAAAGACCGATTCATTTGTCTCGTCAAGTATGCGAGACGCGGCTGAAGCTTGAAAAACCAAACCTTCAAAGATTTTAAAGTTGAATGTTGATTTGGAAAAACGAATGTCATTTTATTGAAAATCGTACGAGTTGTTTCAAAAAGTCCATAGAAATCGTGTTCATTAAATTGGTCTTCCTTTGTTGGATTATCAACAACTTCAATGTGTATCTCAAGTTCAAAATCCAAAGTTGTTGTATTTAAATTTTCGAAATCGAAAAAAGGAAGATCGAAATTTAAATCGAGTTTCTCACCCTCAAAAGAATTGAAATCCAACTAAATTACCGTGTTTTCAACAACTTCATTAAGATCATCATTTTTAGTTTCA
Source organism: Allium fistulosum (assembly GCA_030737815.1). Taxonomy (NCBI): domain Eukaryota; kingdom Viridiplantae; phylum Streptophyta; class Magnoliopsida; order Asparagales; family Amaryllidaceae; genus Allium; species Allium fistulosum. The sequence continues at coordinate 511,557,794 of CM060908.1, read as the reverse complement.
AAAGTTGTTGTTTGAAAATCGTCTATTTGGGTAAAAGATGGATTATCATTTGACTCGTCACATGTTGGGATTTGGTTTTGTTTCTCGCATTGTTTCATATATGTTTTGAACAAAAAATCCATGTGATCATTGTAGATTTCATCCATTTGTTCAAAAAAATCCAATTTATAGTTATTAACTTGAGAATTTTCAATTAGGACTTGTTGAGAACAAAACTTTTCACTCGCATCATAGTCGATATTATTTCCATTGCTAAAATTATTTGAAAAGTGGATCACATTTTCGTTTTGATTTCGAAATTCATTTTGGAGTTCGAAATTGAATTGGCATTGGTTATACTCGAAATCATTTGAATTTTGAAGTGAATTCAAATTTTGATTATTTTGAAAACTTTGACTTGAGTTATCGCACAAATACGAATTACACAACTCATTTATTCTTTGATCATTTTGTGTAGTGACTTAAAGTAACGACGAAATCGTTTTGATGCTTTTTTCAAGAGTTGAGGGTTGGTCATTATTTTGAAAACTTTGTGGTTCAAAATTCGAATCGTTTAAACAATAGTTGTTGTTGAAATATTCATAAGAATTTGAAGTGAAATTATATGGATTATATTGATTTTCACAACTATCGTAAAATTCATGTGAATATGGAAATTCAGACATTTTCAAGAATGTTTTTTTATTCTTTTTTAAATAGAAAACTATTTACCAAAAGGAATTTATTATTCAAAAGGAAATTTGATTTTTGTTTTGTTTTTGGATTTTCATTTTTTTTTTGGTTTTTTTGAAAAGGTTTTATATTTTATTTTTTTATAAAAAAAACTAACTCAATTTTTTTTTCTTTGATTTTTGATTTTTGATTGAAAAATAAATTTCAAAAGAAAGGAAAAAAAACTAAGTTAAGAAATATTTACAATTTTTTTAGTTTTGAATTTTTTTTAAATATGCATGAACTAATGCAACTAAATGAATGCAAGGTTAATTACAAATTATTTATCCTAAGTAGCTCCTAACCCAAAATTGTATAATCACACTTTGTCTTAGATCAACAAGATAATTCTCAGCCAGGTAACAGACAGTATTTATCGGTGCACCATGAATCACTATAACAATGCAACCAAAGGTTTAAGTACATTCAAAGAAACAACCACTATAATAGTTACAAATCACCATAATATTTATAAATGGTTATTGCTCTACCGTAGCCTAGACACCAAGAAATTAAATTGTTGAAAAAAATACAACTTTTCAATATACAATTAAGTGTTATCGATGTCTAACCATTATTAATCAAAATTCTAGGATGAAATGCAAAGCAGAAATTAAACGTGTATTAACAATGCAACTACGATGAAGTTTGTATTTTTTTTTGAAAAAAAAAATTGGATTTTGAATTTTTTACATACATTTGCAAATGCAAGCAATCAACAAGGCAACAAAAATAAAATTGGAGATAAAAGCATAATACTAGAGCATTCAGAATTATTGAGCAATTATTTTAAAGCATCAATTTTTTTTAAGAAAGCAAAGCAAGTCTTCTTCTGCTGAATTTCTGCTTTCGCAACCTGAACAGAAATTAGACACAAAATATATGCAGTTTTTTTTAATATATAAGGATGGAACTAAAAAACAAATTTAAACAAAACAAAACAAAATTTACAACTAATTTTTTTTAAAGGGTAAAACTAAACTAAACTAAAACAAATTAACAAAAAAAATAAACAAAACAAAAGAAAATGAAAAAGAAATAAGAATAAAATGCTCACTCAGGCCCACCCATAAATTTAATAACCCGGCCCGATTAAACAAAAGATATAGGATTTACTTCCTTGATTAAAACTCATGAACTAATAAAAAAATATCACAGCCAATTTTTTTTTCTTCAAATTCCACACGAAATTTGTCTCTCTATGGAAGAACATGGTGGCTCAGGATCCTTACTCATTATGGGTTGGTGAATTTACTGGTGATGGACAATGTGTTTGATGAAGTAGAGGAATTGATATGTTGGAATAAGATGAAGATAAGATGACAGTTCTGTTTACAATGGTCTGAAGTAAGAAATCTTATTGAGGAAGAAGAAGGAAACTGAACAAATATACTCACTGATACTAGAAACTATGTACAATTTACATGCACACAGCAAGAAATGGTTGTTTGAATGTAAAGTGAATTGCAGTGGTGGAATTGAATCAAGAAATGTAAATTTGAATTTGTATTTAAAAAGAAACAGAGCGTTATGTGAAACTGGATCAAGAAATGAAGATAATCAAGACACGAATTATAGATCAAGAGAAGTTTTAAGTATCAAATTCAAGAACAGAAACATGTAGCATAAGAATGATCAAGAATTATATTTGGTACTCAAATCGCACCCAAGAATGATATATTGACAAGGGTCTGGAACAAGGATTCAAATTTACAGAGTTTTCATGCAATTGAAAGATAAGCACAAGAATCAACAAATTATAATATTTGTAGACAAACTGAACCAGAATTAAATCCTAGTTGAATAACAGTAATCAATTAATAGCCAAACGAAATAATGCATCAATATCCGTAACAACAAAGAACAGGAATACACTAATAGGATATTGCATATGAAAGAACTAGAACAGTTAAGATCAAGCACAACGAATGAAACGATGCATTAACCTGGCTCAAGAACTTGTGAAATAATTTGCAGCAGAGTATCATAAGATGAATTTAGCAAAGATAAATGAAATAGCAATTTATTGATAAGACTATATAACAAATGTAATTTTGATAAAATGATGTATTTGACATCAACAGAATATAGATCAAGGAATATCAATTGTCAAATCCAAGATCAAAGATTATATTGCAATAGAATGATCAAGAATAGATAATAACAAATCAGATAAGAGCCAATATATGAAAACTGAAACAATCTATATGCAGAGAACAATACTTAACAGAGCAGATCCGATTTTAACAAGAATGAAGCATATATGTATAAGCATAGGAATGAGCAATATGAAAAGATAAAGAAGACAAGTATCACTAATGGCAACAATATCAATATGAAAAGAAAAGCAATTTTATTTCTGATTATTTTTCTTCACATCCATCAGTTACAATATCACCTCTCTATATATACACATCAGAGAATGATTACAAACACTTTGCCTACTTAAGCCCAAACATCAAATACAGCCCAACATCAAACTAGTACTACTGCAACAATTTGTACTTCAGCCGTGCACGTGCACATATTTCAACTGTTACATTCCATCATCCCACTGCTCGAGCTTCAGCCTCCTCCTCATTTACCTTTGAGCCGTCTTCCTTACTTTCATCATTCTCCTAGAACATATGGTCTCCATTTTTCTCGAAAATTTGTGCTACCATTCCCCTGTTGTTACATCTCCCCTCCACTTCAAGAAGTGACCTTGTCCCAAGGTCTAATGTGGGAAATTTTTTTATCATTGGCCAATAATCTTCCCAGGTAGCTTCTTCTACAGATTTCTCCTTCCATTTAATCAAAATTTGGACCACTGCTTCATTATTTCTGGGTATTATTCTTCTATCAATTATATATTCGGGCTGTTCCACAATCTCTTCCACAAAAATAGGAATATCATCTTGCAAAATAACAGAACTTCCTACCTTTTTCTTCAGTTGAGAAACATGGAAGACAGGGTGGATTTTTGCAGTGGCTGGAAGATGCAGTTTATAAGCTACTTCTCCAATTTTTTCAATTACTTCATATGGTCCATAGTATTTGGGTGAGAGCTTGCAAGTCTTCTGATTTCTGGCTGTCAATTGTTTATAAGGCTGAAGCTTAAGATACACCTAGTCTACTACTTCAAACTTCCTCTCTGATCTTTTTAAATCTGCATACTTCTTCATTCTTTCACGTGCCAATCTCAAACTATCCTTCAAATACTCTAACATTATGTCGCTAGTAAACAACATCTCCTCAACTTGTTCCACTTTAGCTGTGTTCTGAACATAGGATAGAAGTGTGGGTGGGTCAATACCATACACAGCTTTGAATGGAGTAGTGTTGGTCAAAACTTTCCAAGTAGTATTATACCAATACTCAGCTAGTGCTATCCACTTACTCCACTCATTAGGTTTATGGCAGATGAAGCACCTCAAATACCCCTCCAATATCTTGTTAATCACTTCTGACTGCCCATCGCTTTGAGGATGGTAGGCAGTGCTCAGCTTTAAGCTACTGCCTTGCAACTTGAACAGTCCTTGCCAAAATTTGCTGGTGAATATAGAGTCCCAGTCACTAACAATGTTTTTGGATAAGCCATGTAACTTAAACACACCATTGAAGAACACAGTAGCAACATCTTTGGCAGTATAGGGGTGGCTGAGAGGAAAAAAGTGAGCATACTTGCTTAGCCGATCAAAAACAACTAGTATAACAGTATATTTATCACTCTTTGGCAAACCAATGATAAAATCCGTAGCTATATCTGTCCAAATCATCTCAGGAACGGGTAATGGCTGCAGCAATCCAGGTAGTAGAACATTCTCCCCTTTATTTCGTTGACATTGTTCACATTCTTTCACAAAAATTTCCACATCTCTTCTCATTTTTTCCAGTAAAATACTTGCTTTAACTTCTTCAAGGTAGATTTAATTCCAGCATGTCCACCTAAAGGTGTTGAATGATGCTCTTGTATCACTGATTGTTGCAAACTGTGGAGGTAGTGATCCACAAAAATCTTTCCTTTGTAAAAAATCAACCCATCTACTATTTTATACTTGCTACTACTGAGTTCTTTATCCTAAACTCTTTTGATCTGCCGCTGATACCAATCAGATGAGTGTAAAGTATGCTTAAGCTCCTGCAACCATGGAGTTTGTACTACGGAGATAGCTTATGTTTCTATTTCATCCTAATTACTTGCTTCTTTCCTCGATAATGCATCTGCAGTTATATTCTCTTTCCTAGATTTATACTCTACCTTGTAGTCAAAGCCGTGCAATTTAATGAGCCACTTGTGTTGCAGCCCCGTATGCAATTTTTGAGTTAATAAAAACTTTAAACTTTGGTGATCGGTTTTAATAATAAATTGCCTTCCCAAAAGATATTGAGCCCATTTTTTTGTGGCTAAAATAATGGCCAATAATTCCTTTTCATAAGTAGATAGTAACAAGTTTCTTCCATGTAAAGCTTTGCTCAAGTATGCTATAGGTCGGTTATTCTGAAGTAATACTGCTCCTACGCCTTGGCCACTTGCATCACACTCGAGAGTAAAAGGTAGAGAAAAATCTGGCATAGCTAAACAGGAGGACTGGTGAGACATTGCTTCAATTTCTCGAAAGCATTTCTTGATTGATCGGTCCATATGAAGGCATTTTTCTTAAGCATGTCAGTAAGTGGACTTGCAATTTTTCCATAATCTTTAATAAATTTTCTATAATAGCCAGTTAACCCCAAAAATCCTCTTAGTGATTTTAAATTTTTGGGTAATGGCCATTCCATGATTGCTTGAACCTTGCTTGGATCAACAGCTAGGCCTTGATATGAGATAATGTGGCCTAAGTATTCCAGAGATTGCTTTGCAAAGCTACATTTGGACAATTTAATCACCAGCATATTCTGTTGCAATGTATGAAGTGTAGTCTTGAGATGATCAAGGTGATCTTCCCAGTCCTTGCTGTAGACTAAAATGTCATCAAAAAATACCATAACAAACTTTCTCAAATAGGGTTTAAACACATGATTCATCAGGGACTGAAAGGTGAATGGAGCATTAACTAGACCAAAAGGCATCACCAGGAATTCATAATGTCCCTCATGTGTCTTAAAAGCTGTCTTGTGTACATCTTCTTCACACATACGAACTTGATGGTATCCTGATCTCAAATCCAGTTTAGAAAAATAGGCAGCTCCCTGTAACTCATCAAACAGGTCATCAATCAGAGGTATGGGAAATTTATCCTTTGTAGTACAAGCATTTAAGTTTCTATAATCAACACACAATCTCCACGTTCCATCTCTTTTTCTGACCAACACCACAGGGGAAGAAAATGGGCTGCTGCTGTTCTTGATCACTCCGGCTACTAACAATTCATTTACAATTTTTTCCAACTCATTTTTTATGTGATATGAATGTCTATATGGTTTAAGGCAAATCGGTTTAGTATTTGGAAGAAGAGGGATTTTGTGATCATGTTGTCTTTTTGGGGGTAGGAATGGAACAGTTGAGGTAATGTCAGGGTATTGGTTAATCAGTGCTTGGATGGCTGGGGGTAGGATTGGAGTCTGTTATTCCTTCAAGTCAATTTGGTAGCATAGCAACATACTCAACTGACCATGTGCATTCTCCTTTTCAATAGCCTTTTTATCAACAATCTTCATCTCTTCTTGACTGAGTCCTTGCCAAGTATAATACTTGTTATTATATCGAAATTTAACTTGCAATTGCTCCAAGTTTAAAGTCACATCACCCAAGCTTTTCATCCATTGAGCACCCAATACAACTTGGCAACCTTCCAAGGGCAATAACAATAAATCAACGGGCATTGCATCCTTGACATTTTAACATTACATTTCTACATATACCTGACCCAGTCAGCTTTTCACCATTGGCCACAGTTACCTCATAAACCTTGGATTCATCGATAATCAGTTCCAACTTTTTGGCCAGATGTGTATTTATGAAACTATGTGTTGATCATGAATCTAGGAGAATTTGCACGGGCTTTCTATTGATGATCCCCTTCACTTTAATGGTAGACAGGACAGGAATCCCACACATTGCTTGCAAGGTGATGGAGAGTGCTTCTTCTGCCACTATCTCTTCTTCAGGTTCACATGAATCATCCTGAGAAGTATTTTCTCATGATCCTTATACCAAATTGGAAGAACATGGTGGCTCAGGATCCTTACTCATGATGGGTTGGTGAATTTACTGGTGATGGACAATGTGTTTGATGAAGTAGAGGAATTGATATGTTGGAATAAGATGAAGATAAGATGACAGTTCTGTTTACAATGGTCTGAAGTAAGAAATCTTATTGAGGAAGAAGAAGGAAACTAAACAAATATACTCACTGATACTAGAAACTATGTACAATTTACATGCACACAGCAAGAAATGGTTGTTTGAATGTAAAGTGAATTGCAGTGGTAGAATTGAATCAAGAAATGTAAATTTGAATTTGTATTTGAAAGGAAACAGAGCGGTATGTGAAACTGGATCAAGAAATAAAGATAATCAAGACAAGAATTATAGATCAAGAGAAGTTTTAAGTATCAGATTCAAGAACAGAAACATATAGCATAAGAATGATCAAGAATTATATTTGGTACTCAAATCGCACCCAAGAATGATATATTGACAAGGGTCTGGAACAAGGATTCAAATTTACAGAGTTTTCATGCAGTTGAAAGATAAGCACAAGAATCAACAAATTATAATATTTGTAGAAAAACCGAACCAGAATTAAATCCTAGTTGAATAACAGTAATCAATTAATAGCCAAATGAAATAATGCATCAATATCCGTAACAACAAAGAACAGGAATACACTAACAGGATATTGCATATGAAAGAACAAGAACAGTTAAGATCAAGCACAACGAATGAAACGATGCATTAACCTGGCTCAAGAACTTGTGAAATAATTTGCAGCAGAGTATCAAAAGATGAATTTAGCAAAGATAGATGAAATAGCAATTTATTAATAAGACTATATAACAAATGTAATTTTGATAAAATGATGTATTTGACATCAACAGAATATAGATCAAGGAATATCAATTGTCAAATCCAAGATCAAAGATTATATTGTAATAGAATGATCAAGAACATATAATAGAAAATCAGATAAGAGCCAATATATGAAAACTGAAACAATCTATATGTAGAGAACAATACTTAACTGAGCAGATCCGATTTTAACAAGAATGAAGCATATATGTATAAGCACAGGAATGAGCAATATGAAAAGATTAAAGAAGACAAGTATCACTAATGGCAACAGTATCAATATGAAAAGAAAAGCAATTTTATTTCTGATTCTTTTTTCTTCACATTCATCAGTTACAATATCACCTCTATATATATACACATCAGAGAATGATTACAAACACTTTTCCTACTTAAGCCCAAACATCAAATACAGCCCAACATCAAACTAGTACTACTGCAATAATTTGTACTTCAGCCGTGCACGTGCACATATGTCAACTGTTACATTCCATCATCCCACTGCTCGAGCTTCAGCCTCCTCCTCATTTACCTTTGAGCCGTCTTCCTTACTTTCATCATTCTCCTGGAACATATGGTCTCCATTTTTCTCGAAAATCAGTGCTACCATTCCCCTGTTGTTACACTCTATTTCGGTTCCTAACTCAAATTGAATAGCGGCTTTGGAAGTATAGTTGCGATTTGAGGAGTTCTCGACGATGGATGCAATTTAGTTCAAGCGATAGAATGATTTGTTTCGTAGGGTAAATTGATGTTGTAGCGATTTGAAGTTCTGTGGGGTTGCGACTGTAGAGGTGGAATCAAGGATACTAGAAGTGGTTGGTCTGGAAGTGGTGTGATTTTGCTTGAGGCGATTCGATGTTGGAGGATGAAATTATGGTTGCGTGGGGAGGTGATTGCCTGAGACGCGATTCGCGTTTTTGGGAGAAGCAGTAATGTTGAAGTGTGAATTGAAGTGCTACCTTTAGAAGTTTTCAAGTTGAAGTGCTGCAAGTTGATAAGTGTAGAGCAAGTGATCTTTAGAAGTTTGTTTATATGGCAGAGAGGTGGTGAGTGGCTGCAGGAGGTGGTTTTGCGATTGTAATGCAGAGATTGTGTAGGTTTGTGAACGGTAAGGAAAATGTTTGAAAATCTTGGCTAAGTTTGATGAAGTTTGTAGAATCTTGGTTGAGTTTGATGGAGAGATTGTAATGCAGTTTGTATTGGTTGAGTTCGTAAAAACTTGATAGAGGTTTGAATTTGATGCAGTTGCTTGGTATAGCAGTATTGAGTTTGAATTGGCAAGGGGGTTGTGACCTCACCGTGGGAATGGTGGGTAGAGCTGTGAGCTAGATAGATGAGTGACTGTTTGGGGGTGAATATGTTGTATGTAAGTGTTTGGAGATGTAGTGGCTGTCAAGTATGGTGGAGTACGTGGATGTGCGGTATTATGGTGGAGTATGTCAAGTGTGGGGGTATTTGATGTGCATGTAAGGAGGAGGAGTTGTATGGATGAAATGAAAGTGGTGAATGGTTACTGGTAGGGAAGGTGAGGCTGCAGTTGTTTGGTGGTGGTTTGTGTTGTGGTAGCAGCAGTTGTAATCTGAAGTGGATGATGGTATGAAGGGTTGTGAAGTGTTTGAGATGTATTGTGGTATGTACTGTAGTGGAGGTTTGTTTTGCATGCAGAGGGATTGTGATGTTGAATATGATAGTGGCAGTGATGTTGGAAGTGGCAAGGTGTAGCAGCAGCAGTAGTTGTATGCACCTGAAGATGGGTTTTTTGATGCACTGATTCTGTTTTGGTGATGGTGGAGTGGAAGTTTGTATGGTGGAGTTGTGGGGTAGTGACAGTGCAGCAATATGATGGTAGTTGTGTAGTATGCATTGCGATGTGCACTGTGTGGGCGACAGCAATATGGCTTCTGCTTGATAGTATGACTGTGGTGATAGGCAAAGTGTTTCAGGTATGTTGTATGTGGTCGAAGGAGATATTTGATAGTGAAGTTATATGATGAAGTATATGGACAGTGTTGTGATGAGGCAACAAGACAGTGGACATTGGAGACCTAAGTGTAGGTTGTGTAATGAGATGGTGGCAGTGTTTTGATGTGCCAGGGTTGAAGTGGTATAAGTCCGATTTTCAGAGGAGTTGATGAAGTTGTTGTGGTGTATAGTGACTGGTTGTTGAAAATGGTTAAACAATGAAAATGAGTTGTTGAAGGGGGAAGGCAGGGGGAAGTGGAGATCAGAAGAGGAAGTTGTTTTGTGAATATCAGTTGAAATGGTGGTCTGTAGGGCAGTGAAACTGATGGAGTGATTGTGATGAACTAGTGAAGTAGAGAAGTGGGTAAGGAGATTGTTGTAGTGATGGTGAGAGGAGGAGTGTGGTATGTATGTTGACAGCAGGGGGATGTATGAAGAAGCAGACTGGTATTGGTTGAGTATGGTTGCACTATGAGGTGAGTTGATGGGCTGACAGTGGATGTGGGTGGTTGCTAGAGTATGTGAAAGCATGTAGAGTATGTGAAGGCACTGTAACACAACAATGGAAAATGGGATTGAAATAAAATGTAAATGCAAATCGATAATGTAAATTGAAAATGAAATGGAATTCAAATTTCTTTTTTCTTTTTGCAAATGAAATTGTGTCTCTTTGTTTTTTTTTAAATATGCAAATGCAATGCAAATAGAAAACTAGAACAACATGCACACAAACAAATACAAACAAAAAACACACAAACACACAATATTTTAAAAAAAAATGCAAACACACACAAAAACTAAAAAACAAATAATTCGAATAATAGAGAATTAAAATCAAAGCAACTCCCCGGCAACGGCGCCAAAAACTTGTTCAACGACGGAAATTCTATCGAATTAGAAAAGCATCGAAAAATTTCAAATTAAAATTTACCGCAAGCGCATGTCGTACAATTTTAGTACGTGGCCAGTACGGGTCGATCCATTGGGAATTGTTGATTTTAAATCTCTATTCAATCAAATTATACCGAAGTCGAGAGTGAATTAAACTAGAAATGTAAGAAAACTAACAAAAACTAGCAAAAGAAAATAGATAAAAATATGAAAGTTAAATGATAATTTTGAGATAATTCCACTCTCTATATCATATAGTTTAACAAATTTTGATCTCTCTTTTTTGGTCATTAGTGAATTTAAATTATGTGCTTATCATAAGTATGGCATATTTGTGCTATTAATTAGCTCAACATAAGCCATCAAACTTTAACACAACCTCTAATCCACTATTCAAGGTCTCATGAATAATGACAAAAAGTTGAAAATGAAATCAATTTTAAGCATGGCCTATTAACAATTGTTTAGAAATATAGACCATCAAATTTTAATTTCAACATTCACTTCATTACCATCATCATATGTAGATGAAGAGGTAATTATTGTTTGTGATTGTTTAAGCATAGCCTATTTGTTATGAACAACATAGACTATCAAATTCAACATGAAACAATAAATCACATCAACATTCATTTAATCGCAAAAGAGATAAAAATTAACAAATTATGTTGAGGCTACATATTTAGAGAGCTTCATTACCCCTAAATTGAAGGGGTTTAGCCTCTCATATTTGTTATCAAACAACAAATATAGCTTGCAACATGAAACAAAAAGAAGGGGAAAAGCGCTAAATGAACAAGAAATAAAACTAATCTAATTGAATTAAAATCAAACTACACTACTAGCATGAAAGGAATTAAACAAGAAAATAAAAGATAAAAACATTAAAGTTGCATAAAAAAGTAAATTACATGAAAGAAGTGGCTAAGTAGCCATGAAAAGCCAAGAGAAGCTTTCTTTATTTCTAAGCTAAAAACTAACTAAGAGGAAGAGAGCCTAAGAGAGGTTAAGGGAAGAGAGAACTACATGAAACATAAGGGGTATTTATACAAGTTAGAAACCTTAATCCATATTTTTGGGGAATGCCCAAACTACCCCTTAAGAAGTGTGGTGCCCAAGTAACCATTAGCATAAGATAATCATCATTTAAATGTACATGAAGCTTTAATGGCCTTTTAGCATGTGCATTAGCTCCTAAGAGTACATGAAGGTAAGTTGGTAGGAGGGGGTCCTCCATGATCCATGAAATGAATTATTTCCATCTCCATTTCTTTGTATTCACTCTTGTGCATGAATATATCTTCATGAAGCCACTTGTATTTGAATTTGAATTCCTACAAAATAACATAGAAATTTTCAATTAAATTTTATAAAATTAATATATGCACAAAAATGTCCATTTTGCCCCAGGATGAAGATAAATATGTGACGATTTGAAATAATTTGAATTTTGGTTTAAACAAGTTAAAATACCCGATATGATCATTTATTTAATTTAAATAGATTAAATATGGTGGTAAAAATATGCACATTTACGTGCACATCACCTTATTGACGGCTACCCAAAATACTGCTTCTTCTGAACTAGAGCAAATCAAGGCCTCCCTCGCTAGGGCGGAGGGTGATCTAGAAGTAGAGAGGAGAGCTCATCGTCTCACCTCCAACGAAAAATTTGCAAGGGTGCTGGCTTTGAAGGATTCAAAGAAGGAAAAAGCTCGTTTGATTTCCTAGAATACTCTGCTGAAAGATAAATTCAAGAAGTCCAGAGCTTCACTCAAACTAGCTGTTCAAACCCTTTCTAACTTCCAAAAGCATGCTTCTAGTTTTGTTGACTCCACCTTGGGGCCCATGATGCTGAGCCATTATGAAGATGCCCTCATGCTTGCCTATTTAGACAATCGTGATAAATGTCCTAACTTTGGTTTTCCTTCACTTCATCCAACTATAGCCAAAATAATTATGGACAAAATTAAACGATTTAAGCAGGGTCCTGAGCCTGAAGGTGAAGAGGGGACAGTTGATTTCAAGAAAGCACTTTCTTTTGATATTCCCTCCTTTGATATTGAATCTGACTCTGAAGAAGAGGATGATGAAAGTAAAGATCCTAAGGAGAAGGAGGGTGATGATCCTATGAACTGCGATATTGATGATGACGACGACGACGACGATAACCTCCTTGGAGGTCAAGGCCGTGGTGGAGACAAGAGTGGTCCCTATGGTGCTTTGGAAAAGGATAGGGATGGTCCAACTAAATCCTCTAAAAAGGAACCATCCCCTCACAATGATTTTCCTCCAACATCCCACGGACCAAACGTTCCTCTAGAGGAGGAAATTGTTCCCGTTCATTCTGAGGGTCCTCAAGAGGAAGAACGAGCTCCTCAGGTTTACATTCCAGTTTCTCAGGTATGGGATTCTCTGTTTAAATGTTTTACACTTGGAAGATAATAATTAGCGATAAATCATTTGTCTTCGATAAAGAAGAAGTCAAACTTTCCCTATAGCACAAAACTTGAGAGAAAATAAGCAGAAATGAACAAGTCATATAGGGAATTAGACAGATTAATAAAGGAGCACAATGCCTATCTAAAAAATATCACAGTCTTGACAGGAGTACCTCCGCACTAGCATCTTTTAAATTTTAGAAAGTGGCCCTTTATTAAAGAAAGCGTGTCTCCGATACGACTCTCTTTTGAAGGAAAATAAAGAATTAATAACTCTATTCTAGATGGTGATTGACGAAAGAGACATTTTAATTAACTTCTTGTATAAAGTGTATTGCAGATATTCAATTATAGACTTCTCATACTTAGGTGAATTCAGTGGGGGTCTATATAGACACTTCCATAAAAGATATTTAGATGAATTTGGATCTGACCTGCATCCTTGAGCACGCTGGAATTTACCTTGGGTCAGATCGACTCCCTAGGATCTTCCCGCTAAAAAGCTTAAGTATTATAAGAACAAATTTGTTTCTGAGTTTTTCTCTAAGTCCGTTTTGTATGAACCTGATGAACGATTGTAAGTATGTACAAGTAGTTGATTTATGAATACATGTTTTTGTAATGTTCTTTATGCTTAGCCTCTTTTTATTGTGCTATTTCAGAATATTAGTTCTTTAGGTCGTGTCATTCCAAGAGATCACCTAAGTCAATATGTTAACCTGAGAAGGTTTTACTCTAAGATTGCACCACTCCTAATGACTTCGAAGTTAGCGAGATATTGCTTTCTTCGAGACTTACAACAATTATACTTGGAATTCCTTCGCCTCTGTTTTGACTCCCTTGGCGAAGAGAAAGAATCTTTCTTAAAAGAAATCAGAACATTTCAATCAAAGTTGATTTGCGATCGTGATAGCCCTCTGGCCGGGAAATGGGATTACAGCAAATGTTCACCGGTTATTACCCCTGAAGGAGTCACTATACCCTTTGACTCAACAGTTATGCTTTTAGTTAATACATTAGGAAAAGTTAAGAATGTAGTCTCTCAACTTTAGATGTGAAGGAAATGATTGTTGTATCTTCTAACTTTTCCTCTATTTGAGTTGTAATTCATCACCATGGAAATAAAGATATCTTTTATTTCAACTCTGATTTTATTTTATTTCTATTGTTTAAATAGGAGCCACAATCGTCTTCAACCTCTCCCACTCAAAACTTAATATCCTGTGTTGATATCATAAGGGAAAGATTATTGACAGAGAGTGGAGCAATTGTGGTTCAAGATGAAGTATTATTGAAACGTTTTGGTGGTAACATTAGAGATGTACAATGGTATAAAAGATATCTCACCTAGAAAACCATCGCCGGAAATTACAAAGATTACATCGACCATTTTGAGGCCAAAATCAAAAGAAAGATGAATCGATTACTATGCTTAAATGAAAAGTATAGTCGAATCCTACAATTGACTTTGATGAGAAAATGTCTGAGCTCATCCAATGAATAAGTGACTTAGAGTTAAAATTGAAAGATAGTCAGGCACAATGTGCTTCTCTAGAATTCATTTTAGGCGACAAAATTTCAAAGATTGAACTTCCGGTCCCTCAAGCAACCTCTTCAGCTACAAAGACTACTAGATCAAAACATCTAGCAGCTCAAAATTTTCCCACTATGCTCAATCCTCCTCCAAGCTTAGATGACAATGTGGTAGGGAACTGGTGTAGAAGGGTGATATTTGAAATCACTCAATATTTTAATGAGTAACAAAAAGTCAAGTATTCCCAAACGATCAACAATTATGCTGCTAAGGATCAAAAATTGGAAAACGATAACTACTTGCTCAACAAGCATGCTGCGGAGTTTGGAAGGGAAAAAAATCCTTAAGGTAGCAAATAAGGCTTTTAACCATGCCTTGAAAACTAATATTGATGGAATCGATGATGAAAACCAGTTAGGGAAAAGAAGAAGAAGCTTAAGAAAGTTCTTCATGCCGCAATTAACCACGTCGTTGATCCTTCAGTGGCAGAATCCCTTAATAAAGCATCCCAAGATTTATAGTTGACATACTTGAGCCATGTAAATTCATATTGTACATAATTGTATAGTTTGTAAATAACTTTATTACTTATGTAAATTATGATAATTTTGTAAATATCACCTGATGTGTGGTCCCTTGTAGTGTAACTTTCGATATGCCTTTGATTTTCTCGTTTGACGACTCTTATGCTTGCAGAGTCTTTTGTTATCCCTTATCATTCCGACTTTCCTGCGGAACATGTAGCAACCAATGCTTCTAATAATTAGCTTTTAAATCGATACTTTTGTCTATGTATGTCCTTTGTATGAAAAGTAATTTATTCAAAATGTTAAGATCTTATCTTTAACCACAATGAGAAATGACCAAGGATTTAACTCCTTCCATTTGTTCAGAATGCATAAAGCTTGTCGCAAGTAGATTTTACCTTGCCATAAGGTCATGAATATTAGAATATAACTTTTAAAGAACCTCATTTAGGAGTCAATGTCTGAGATTTTGGAGTAATAACTCTTTCATCCATTCTCTTATCATTTTAACAATATTCTTTGGCCCGGATTCGGGCATTTGAGATGAGTAGTAATTTGAAGACCTTGTACACAGATTAGGATTTAAATGAACAACAGTCTCTAATACCCAAATTCAGGATAGCAATTGATAATGATTCAAAACCCAGATTCAGGTTTTAGATTTTGAAATTCATATATGAGAATCTTGAAGCCCAAAATACCCTTTCTGGTAAACGGTAAGAGGTTAGAAGACCATATATGCTAATCTGGTATTAATAACAAAAGACCATTCCCGACCATAAGTATCAGAAAACTAGAAAACCAATCTGGGAATAAGTAATAGAAGATCAGAATATCATTTCTGGTAATAAGTAATAGAAGACCAGAATACCAATTTGGTAGATGTTTGCGAGAGAAAGTCAGTGACTTCTCTCTAATTTTCTTGTTGAATGCGCCGTCTTCGGGCTTTGATGATATTTTGCATGCTTTTTCTTTTTTGGGCCCGAGTTTCTTTATTCATTTGTTTTGGCCTATTTCAAGAAGGGACTCTTTTGTCCAATTCTTGTGCGTATTCAAGTAGTTTCCGTTTTAGGCGGTGTCGATTTCTTGCCGTGCCCATTTCAGGCAGGGACTTTTCTTAGTCCGCCGGACATTTCATCTGTGTTTCTGGTGTGCTCGGCTAGCTTATTTTGAAGCAGGACGCGAGGACTTACCCAACCTCCCTCCAGGAGGCGCCTTAACTTGGACACAACGTGACGCGGTTAAGAGCTTGTTCGGTACCTTGGCCAGGCCATAGTGTGGCGAGACCAAGGGATTACCCGTCCTCCCTTCAGGAGGCACCTTATCCTGGCCATAGCGTGGCGCAGATAAGGGCTTATGCTACTTTAACCTGACCATTTCTAACTTTGGCATAGTTAAAGGCTTACGCCCTCCCTCCAGGAGGTGCCTTGACCTGGCCATCTTGGCACGGTCAAGGGCTTTCTATCATTAGTGGTCGCCTACCATTTTAGGTAGTCCAAGTTTTAAGGAGAATTTCACTCCCAACCATGTAGACTTTTTCTTTTCAGAAAGTTGATCTTTATTAATCCTTTCTCAAGTTCTTTTTACAAATTCTCCGATCTTTCCTTTTCTAAAGAAATTGATGATCATCCCTTCTAAGGCTTTGCAATGGTTGGTTTTATGACCATTCATCATATGATAGTGACAGAAGGACCCTCTCATGTTCTTTTCACGTTTTGGCTTTTTTCTTTTGTGATGGCCAATAGTTAAGTTCATTCTTTGTAAGCAAGTAAACATTTTCCATTGATGTAGTTAAGTTGCATTCTTTTGAAAGTCTAGACTTAAAACTTGACTCTTGAGGACAATTCTTTTGCTTTCTACTTTTTGGTTTTATTATTTCATGCTTTTCAACTATCCTCCTTTTTGATACCCTTCGAATCTCTCGGGTTGGAAGTGCTTTTGTTGTAGTTGGTTGCCACTTGTGCATAAAGGCATTGTAACTATTCATTATCTCTTTCTCAAAGATTGCGCCTTTGGGATAATAATGGATTGTTCTTCTCATCTGTTTAAAAATATTATAACTTCCATTTGTTCTCTTTCCAAGTGCAAAGATTGGGGTAGGGCCAACATGAAAGGGATTTAGACTCTATTTCTCCGGTTGATAAGATTATGTTTTCTTCTTGTTTATAATTCTTAAGGCGTCGTGTCTCAGCCTCTGTTCTTCATCTTGATTAGAGCTTTTGTGTCTACTTGGGAGAGTCTTGATATATGTGGTTCCGAGGACCCTTGTTCTGATCTTTTGAATCTTTTAGCCATGGTCAAACTAAAGTGAGTGAACTTGGTATAGAATTAATCCAAGAGGGGGTTAGAGAATAATGGTGTTGTGGCTGTTAACCACAAGGTCGGAGGTTCAAGCCCTCCCTCTAGCACCAAAAATGTTAACCAAATTTACGATCAACACCCCAAAAATCATTTCAACAGTAATAGAAAGGTTTGTTTGATTGAGGGGCTTGATATCCCAAAGAATTGCCTTTGTATTTAACTTTGATTGTTATTATTTCTTAACTTGAACCTTTCGATGTTGTCGAAAGGTTTGCTCTTTGAAAAAAGAGATCCCTTCGTTTCAGTTGAACTAGGATGAGTATCCTTATAATGCTTCTTCCCTTTGCTGAAATAAAATCTCCTAAATCTATTCCTTAAAGGCTGGTTTTAACTTCGTCGAAAGTTTAAGATAAAATCTTTCTTTGATTTTAGGTAGTGAACAAGACTTCTTAGTGGATATGTTGGAGCTTTCGACCTTGTCGAAGGGTTTGATCACTTCTATGACGTATATTTGATCTCTGTCGTAGGGTATGAGATTCTTTTGGATTAAGCCTTGAAGGTTTGGTTATCTTTACTCAAGGAGTATATTTTGATCATGTTGAAGGGTTTAGACCTCAAAGTTAACTACTTCGGAAGGTTATAGTTACTATTGATCCAAATAAACCGTTGACCTTATCAAAAGGTTTGGATTGTAAGGTTGATGACATTGGAAGGTTGCAGGTATTATTTGTACAAGAGTGCTTCCGACCTTATCGATAAGAACCTTCCGATGATGCTGAACCTGAAAATATGAGTTAATCCAACAAGGCTTTAATCAAAACAATAAGTAATTAAATAAGCATAAGACTTCCCTCTTTATTCATGATCAACTCTTTATTAATAAATCTGCAAATTAGTTTCCAATTAGGGTTACAATACTTTTATTAAGAAGTTACAAGAGTAAAAACGAGAGAAAAATCGGCCCTTGAAACCGGACCCCTTGGGTCCTATTTATAGATGCATGTGGTCCTCCTTTAGGCTTCATGCTCCCGACAGGGTCGAAAGGTCACCTTTTATATCCAGTTGTAAACCTTTCGACCTTGTCGAAAGGTTTGTCCTTCATATGCCATTACGGACCTTTGAACATTGTCGAAGGATATGCTCTTCTTTGTGCCTTCATGAACCTTTCGTTTATGTCGAAGGGTTTGCCTTCTATATGCTATTTTGAACCTTTCGACCTTGCCGAAAGGTTGCCCTTCACTCTTTGTTGACCCATGAATGTTGCCTTCTTCATAAACCTTTCGACATTGTCAAAAGGTATGTTGTATGTTTTCCAACCGGTTCGAAAGGCTTGATATGTTTTCGAAAAAGGTCATCATGTAGTTGCTCACACTTGCTTTGACTCCTTCGTCCTCTTTGAACACTTCGGATAGTAGAGATGGAACCTTTCAACTCCTTTGAAAGGTTTGATGCCAGTAAATTTTAATGAATGCATCCCTTCGATTCCTCCAGAAGTTTTAGGTTGTGCTCTTTTCCCTTTGCTTGTTGAAAGACCTTTCGTCTTAGCCGAAAGTTTGATTTTTAGTGTAACAAACAACAATATATCCATATCGAGCCAACTCCTCAAATCTTTGGATATATTACACCACTGACATTTCTCCCTACTCTAACTCAGCAAACTCCTTGATCAGAGCGGATTGTGCCATAACTGACATGAACCTCTCCTGGAACCACCTTTTGAATTCTGCCCTTGTCGCCTCTTCCTCATCAACAGCCACTGTTACACCGTTCCACCAAAACAATGCAGCTCCCTGAAGCTGTCTAGATGCCAAACTCTTTTTTTGATCATCAATGAGTCTCAAGTCTGCAAAGATTCACTCATAATGCAACAACTAATTCTCCACCTCAATGGCATCCTCGGTTCCAATAAATGGTTTCCCCCTGAGCTTAACATAATCTCCACTCAACTTGAAATAGTCCTGGACAACTGGAACCTCTGAAACTCCTTCACCTACTCCTGCAGCAACAACTTCCTGCACCATATTCACGAAGAACTGATGCATAGCCTCCATTCCGACCCATGGGACCCCAGCACCTACATTCTCTGCATGTGCCTGACCTTGGTCTCTCCTAGCATTAGGTCCGCCATTCCCTTCGGTGCTTCCCCTTCCTGGGTTAACTCTGCTTCTTCTACCATCCATACCTGTATTTAAACCTCATGAGATACTGAAAGATAACCTAAGCAAAGATAGGAGACTAGAGATAAAGCGCATACTTATATATAGCAATTACAATTACGTTACTATAGCATTATCCCAACCCTAACCTTACTCTAATTCCTTAGGATTTTTGTTTTCAAAACCATTTTTAGTTAAAAAAATTCTAAACCTATGCTATGATACCAAATTGTAACATCCCGTATCTGAAGGCCAAAAGCTAAGCGCTACGGATGTTGTAGTTATCCATAGTATTAACTTCCGGTGATGAAATATGGCAATGCTAATGGTATCCATAATATCAGAAGCACTTGAATATGAACAAAATCACAAATTTCAAAAAAAAACAATAATTACAATGATTACATTTCAAATAAAATTATATCCAAGTTACAAAAATCCCCAAAAGAATTCTCAGGCAATGGTCAATTGTAATTTACAATAATACGCCAAGAGCGACATATGAAGATGCCCCTTGGATGATCAAAGCAATATAGACATAACTGTCTTAATACACAACGGAAACAACAAAAAGAACAGAATTCCTAATTTAGCTATTCGTCGGCCATCTGCTCGTTTTTGGAAGTTTTATTCGCCAAAACTGCTAAAACCTGAAAACTTAAACCCTCAGCCTACTCAAATCAAATTTTGAGCACCCGAGAGTTTAAGGGGAAACAAAAACTTCGAGTCAAACATAAAGCCTGGTTTGAATAATTTTGTTACATCTCTGTTAATCTATGTTAAGTGAGACCACGTCGCTTAGCGGAATGGATTTCCCCTCACTAACATTCCTTTTAAAACATATCTTTTTGCAATTTTTTTCCTGCAACCAAAACTGGTCAAATATCTGTAAAACATTATTGTGTAAACATACATAGATAAATCAGGTAATAAAATGAACTATCTGTTCATACACAAAAGTTTTGTTTGGCTAACTTTTAACCTTTGGCTGACTCGGTCCTACCAAACAACGTGAAAATTTATCTAACATCTGTTAGACACTTATCATCCTCTGGACTATATGTCCTTCTCCTGGACTATCTCTCCTTAACTATCTGTTAAATGCTTTTCTTCTAGTTGATTTTTCCTTAACTTGTCATCTTCCAGGATCACCTGATCCTAATAGTTTTGCGGGCTGACCAACAACCTATATGTATACAAAAATATATTCCTTTCTGTGGGTATTCATAATTTTAGTCTTACCTGTGACAAAGTCCTACACACTAGAATTTTTGGACTAAATTAGCTGGGGCTGATAGCAAATGTATAGGGCGTGACCCTATACCAGTCCCATTTGGTATCTAATATCTAAGTCATTTTACTTAGGGATATCTTCCCAAAATTTTCCTTGAAAACCTTTTCAAAATGATTTAAGACCTTTAAATCAAACTCAACAAGGAAAATTATATAATTTCTATGCTTTACTCAAAACCACCTTGCCATGTTAGATATATACTTGACTCATATCATAGTTGATGAAAACACTTAACTTTTGAAAGTCCCCCTTCCAAAACAATTAAAAGTACCTATTTTGAAACCATTAAAAGTCCCCCTTTCGAATCCATGTAAAACTCTTACTTTTATCTAGGCCAGAAGGCCAAAACCTTCCTTTCAAAACCATTCCCAAAACCCTTTCGAAACCTTTGGAATCTTCCTTTCGAAAGCTTTAAAACCTTAGACATCTTTCTTTTAAAAACTTTAAACATCGCCCTTCGAAACGATTGGAAAACCTTTCCTTTCAAAACCATTCGAAACCATCAGAAAACACACCTGTCGACTCCTTCAAAACCTCTGGGGAACCACCCCTTTGAAGCCTCTTTTAAAACCTTTCGAAAGCATTTGGGTTCAATTTTAAAACATGTGGAAACCATTCGAAGTTGGCTACATCGAAGCACGTTTCGGTTAAAAATCATTTTGATTATGCCTTCAAGTAGAGCAAAAGGAGATAAACCCATTAAAGTCGAAAGCACCTTTTGAAACCATTCATATCATCTCTTTCGAAACCAAATTTTCGTTTATGCTTTATTCAAAGAAAAAGGGCCTTTAAAACCATTTAAGTCGAAAGCACCTGTTTTGAAACCACTTGAAAGTAACTCTTTCAAAACCATTTCCTAAGTCATAAAGTGATGGTGTCGAAACCATCCTTTCAAAAACAATGGAGAGGTGGCCAAATTTTAGAAAACAAAAGGATCCATTCAAAAGCATCTGGATCGAAAGGTAGGAAGCGACAGCTAAATGCTTCGACCATGTCGAAAGTAATCATTTAAAACAAGAAGGCAACCCAATCGAAACCATTTCTTTTAAACCATTTGACTTAATCAAAAGCATCTAGGTTGAAAGTAAGCAGGCGTTCTTTTCTTTAAAACCAAAACAAAGTCCTATCCCTTTCGGAACCTCATGGTTTCGACCCTATATATTTCACCTTCTTCCAATTCGTTACGTACCAGTTACCTGATACCATATGCATTCATTTCAACTATGTCAGAAGGGTAGTATGGAGGCGAAACCTTGGTGCCGAAGGAGACGAAATAGTTAAAAGGCTGTTTATTTGTACTTTAAAATAGTCCTTTTGCACCTAACTTGCCTTGTTTGTCTAAATCTGATTGGTTGCTAGTTTTTCTTTTCAAAAGTGCTGCTGACTTTCCATTTTTGGCAAATTAACCATTTTACAAAAAGCCCCTTCTTCCCCATAATTATATAAAACATTTAAGTCCCATACCTTAAATTATTTAATTAAACCATTAAAACTCTTAAGAAAAATCTGGAAAAATTTTAGTAAATTATATATGTTCTCTAACATATAAAAATTTCAGACCTAAATAAATATTTGTTTACCCGTACATAATTTATAACCCAAAATAGTATTTTCTTATCAAAAAATACATATAAATTCCAAATTAATTCCAAAAATTTTGAAAATTGTAACCTATCTCCAAAACATATTTTCTGATCTATATAAAAATTCAGAAGGCATAAAGATGTCATTTAATAGGGTTTTACCTTAAAACATATCATAAAATCCAATACGAACATGTATAATTCATCAACAAGTATATATAAATATGTGAATATTAGGCTCAGGTCCCTAGTAAGTTTCAAAATACACAAAAACCCCAGTAAAAAAAAGTGTGTAAATTAGGTCCATAGAATTAAGTTACTAAGTAATTGCATATAGTTATGCAATTTTTTTGGTGAATAATTGCGGAATTTTCCGCAACTTTTTGAAAAAATTGCGTAAATTTCCGCAATTTTTTGGGTGAATAATTATGGAATTTTCTGCAATTTTTTGATATAATTGCATAAATGTCTGCAATTATTCACTGAATAATTGCATAAGTGTATGTCATTATTCAGTAACTTAATTCTAGGGACCTAATTTACAAACTTTATTTTACTGGGGTTTTTGTGTATTTTGAAACTTATTAGGGACCTGTGCCAAACTAATTCAAAAACATGGAAATATATTGCAAAATAATTCAGAATCATCAATAAACCGAAAACAATTCAAAATAGAGATGTAAACATTATTCACCTTAAGCTTTGTGATCAAAGAGATTGAGATATGACTAGATTTGTTTTGTATTAGATTTTCCTTTAGCCTTTCTTACTTCTTCTTCCCCATTCCTTGTTAATGGTGGCCGTCGTTGCATTTTAAAATTTGAAAATGAAATGAACGTGTGTTACTATACACGACTATGGGAGAAGATATATGAATGTCCACTTTCCTATATTACCCCTCCTCTTTTTCATTTTTAAACCC